>OX352202.1:2500-735279 GCA_947086425.1 Xanthorhoe spadicearia
AACCTAACCTAACCTAACCTAACCTAACCTAACCTAACCTAACCTAACCTAACCTAACCTAACCTAACCTAACCTAACTAACCTAACCTAACCTAACCTAACCTAACCTAACCTAACCTAACCTAACCTAACCTAACCTAACCTAACCTACCTAACCTAACCTAACCTAACCTAACCTAACCTAACCTAACCTAACCTAACCTAACCTAACCTAACCTAACCTAACCTAACCTAACCTAACCTAACCTAACTACTAACCTAACCTAACCTAACCTAACCTAACCTAACCTAACCTAACCTAACCTAACCTAACTAACCTACCTAACTACCTAACCTAACCTAACCTAACCTAACCTAACCTAACCTAACCTAACCTAACCTAACCTAACCTAACCTAACCTAACTAACCTAACCTAACCTAACCTAACCTAACCTAACCTAACCTAACTAACTCTATCTTCTTCTTCTTCTTCTTCTTCTTCTTCTTCTTCTTCTTCTTCTTCTTCTTCTTCTTCTTCTTCTTCTTCTTCTTCTTCTTCTTCTTCTTCTTCTTCTTCTTCTTCTTCTTCTTCTTCTTCTTCTTCTTCTTTCTTCTTCTTCTTCTTCTTCTTCTTCTTCTTCTTCTTCTTCTTCTTCTTCTTCTTCTTCTTCTTCTTCTTCTTCTTCTTCGTTTCAGATCTGAGAGATAGGCAGTTCCTTAATATCCCTATTATTTATTTTCTACCTAACGACGCGCATTTTCGTCAGCGCGATCTAGAATCGGGGCGTTTTTACAAAAATAATACAATAATATGGATAGGCTAGTCTTAAATTTTATCCATTGTGTGACTTTATAAAACTCTCTCATTAGATCCTTCTAAGTTTTCACTTTCAAACTGTCGTGAGTTGGAACTAGACTTTGTAAGATTTTTGATAATTATGTTTTATTTTGTCCATGTCTAGTTTATAAGTTAGTTACAAATAAACCTTTTGATTTATTTGATTTGCGTAGAGTCCTTAACTGTCCCGAATTACTCCCCGAGGTGAGCAGGTTGTATGTGCCGGAGCATCGCGTCCGATTCCGCCCTGGGCGTGTGCCGCTTTTTGCTCCGAGAACTTCCCGTACCGTTGCTCATCAACAGACACCTATATGCCGTGTACAACGCCACCTAAATGCACTGGTTTCATACTCAGAGTGTGATGTGTTCTCTGACAATTGGCCAACTTTATTAAAAACTTTTATGACCTACAGTGAAGATCCTAGTTCTCTAGTTCCATGGAAGTCTGCTTAATTAAACCAGCCATCTATTAGTATCATCCTTAATTAGTTTTTTTTTACATTTTATAAATACTTTCCCAAATTGTTTTTGTAATTTATTTAGCTACCGCTTTCCTTGTTGATTGTTAAATTTTTTATTGTTTATTTTAGTACCTAACTATATAGATAATGTAGCTAAGCTAAGTATCAGGGGTATAATGTTCCTACTAATTTAGTGCCTAAGAGTTAAGTTTTTAAAACTTTTATTTTTATTATTGTAAACAAACTATTTTCTGTTTTATATTGTTATTTTTTTTTTTATTTCATTTTTTTTTCTCTAAAATGTATATAACCTTTTTATATTGTATTTTAATTGTCAAATTTATCTCTGTAGAAAAACGCATTAGAGTAAGGTTCTGTAATGTTTTTCTATTATAAATAAATAATTGTAAATAATTGTCTAATTGATTTAGACATGTGAATAATACATATGTAAAAATATTGTTTTATTCTTCCGGAGAATCTTCATATGGGTTTGAGTAGGTATAGTCACTCCTCGCGAGCGCGACTCACACTTGGTCGACAATATGTTTACGTGACTAATTTGAAAAAAACCCCTGTACGGATCACAGACATGTACTGAGATGCGATTTTGCAAGTAACTCCTGCTGATTACGTGAAAAATCAATGGTATTGAAATCAAACAAATTCAAATTTCCCACTCTTGATCATTCAAATCTCCTTTCAGCGAGATAGGTTATATTATATTAGACAAAGGCATTACGTCTGTCATATTTTTATATATGCCAATGTCAAGAAGGTTTGTCAATGAAACACGTGCTTCGTCTATCATGTCAGTCACTGATAATGTCAAAGTCGAACTAGTAAGAAAATGATCTTCAAATTCTTCAATTGAATGAAGACTTGATGTCATAGAGTACTTGATGTGCGTGAGCTGGATGAGAAAATTGAGAAAGGTTTTGCTGTTCCGATTTTCCGAAGCTAAAAACTAACTTTTTGTTGTGCCTTTACGGTCTTTCCCATAGTGAAGTCTTTCATAACAGTTGCCTATCGAAATCAGTTGCCTAGTTGCGGCAGAATATATCTTAAACTGAACCTTTGCTCTGGTAAGTTATGCTTTTGGGCCTCATTAGGTAGGTACTTTAAGGGTGGCTTTTACTCCATCCCGCGGCGACTTCCGCATGTTAGCCATGGTGTGAAGGCTACCTACTTTTCCGTAGTTCAGTTCGCATGGGCCCGCATGATCACAGAACACTATTACTCCTAGCGCGCATGATCTGTCGCACCCGCTTGTAAGTACCTACGTTTGTATTAACTTTTTCAGAAAAGAGGTTCTGGTGCTTCGTACGTCTCGACTCTGTCCACCAGTTGAGCGAATTCCGCAGATCGCCCTCCGCCAGAGAATGAAAGTGACGACTTCAAGTTTGTGTCTCATGTATTGCGTGGCGTGTCCTGCCCGCCCAATGAACGGGTACCTAAATAATAAACGCCCCGTGATTGTGGTGTGTGTGAAGTGAAGTCAGGTAACCTAGCGGTGCTCGCGCTAATTTCGGCGACTTCCAACTTAATATAATGTTAACCTAACTCTGAAGTAGGTATTACCACCTGGTGTCCAGTGGGGCCAATGCCCGAGTGTCAGTGGTGTCATTTTAGTGTTCTCTACCACCCCCTAGCTAAAATAACATTAAGTACAACCACTTATAAGTAAATAGGGACCATTAAATTTGTTACCCGCAGGAATACATATGTAGTTTCCATTGCCGTTGGAATACTGGGATCAAAATCAGTTATTATTATAATCCAGGATATAAGTAGGTAAGCTAGGGAAAAGTTACTTTAACTTTAAAAGCCAGTAAGTTAAAGTGTTACCACCTTATGCACATGTGACTTCGCTTCGCTATTGCATTAGGTATAAACTATAATGATAGTTGTAAAATTTGTGAAAATAATGAAATAGATAAATAGATAAATAAATATTGAACCAGTAAACCTATATTAGCTAACATGGATATTAAATCTGTTGCTACCTATCTCTTATCGTTGCCATTAGTTAATAAATATTCATCCCCACTTATATTTACCTACCACTACCTATCACATACCTTGTGAATGCCTCAACCAATTTCTATGTTAGGTACTTTCAGATTTAATTATATCAAAAACATTTAGGTACTTTGAATCACATACATACAGAGTTTGTCGACTCAGATCTTTACCTTGAAAATAACCTAACGCTTGTCTCTGTAGTTCAGCAACTCGCCTCTAGGTGGCATGCAATAGCTTTACCGCGGCAGTCCCCGACAGAGTGCCACACGTCCTTTTTTTTTTGTCAGGGTAGGTACCTACTATCTACATGTAAAGTGAGTGTGAATTTTTTTTTGCTTGTACTCCATTGTGTGGGGTATTGTTGGATAGGTATTTTGAGAATAATAGGGGGTTTCTAATATACCTAATTTTACAATGTAAACATCTGTTTGTGAAATATATCTCATACTGTCTATTGTAGATGTTGGTTTTCCGAATAATAAATAAATAAATATAGCTATAAAGGGTTAATTTTCGATAGAGTCAAGTGTGTCCCCCCCTGCAGGCCAAACCGTTGTGTTTTGAAATGTGAAAAAATTACAGTAGTAGTGTCTTACTAAATGATGAATTTAAAAGGAAAACTATCACGGCCAAGTAGGCACAGGTTATCGAGTATTAATGGAAAAACTCGTAGAAATTCACGGGTAGGTACTCGTACTTCAATGAAATGTTTTGACTGTTGAAATGAACACACACACACACACACACACACATAGTTTTTAATCTAAATACCTACCTACTAGTCTTGAGCTTCGGAACCCTACATCAGCGTGGCCCGACACGCGCTCGGTCTTCACTAATAACAAAATTTAGAGGTAGGGGAGGGGGATATCGCGCGCCATTGAGAAGATGATTGCTCTGAGTCGCGCGCGCTGTGGGGCGGCAGTGATGCGTGGGACGCTGCGGAGGGCGGTAGCGGGCGCGCTGTGGTCGCTGACGGCGCTGTGGTCGGTGGGGGCGCTGGGCGCTCGGGGGTCGCGAGCGGAGGTGGGGGGCGCGGTGCGGTTCGGGGCCCTGTTCGCGGTGCACGGCGCGCCGGCGGCGGCGGGCGCGCGCTGCGGCCGCGTGCGCGAGCACTACGGCATCCAGCGCGTGGAGGCGACGCTGCAGGCGCTGGACGACATCGCGGCGGACCCCGCCCTGCTGCCCGGCCTCGCGCTCGGCGCCGAGCTGCGGGACTCGTGCTGGGCGCCCCCCACCGCGCTGCGGCAGACCATCGAGCTGGTGCGCGACGCCATCGCCCCGCCCCCCCCTCCCCCCGCGACACCCTCCTCCTCGGCGCGCCACCACCACCTTCTGTACTCGAACGCTAACGTCTCCTGCGCAAAAGTATGCACATAAACTAAAACCTACTCTTGTTGAAGCTGAGATCCGCGTATCCGTAGACAATTGTATTTTTGCATTAACTTATTAAAGGTTGTACAGGATAGGGCATTTTTTTAAGATGTACTACGATTTGAATTGGTCAAACGACTCTTGCTTGATATGATGACTAAGTATCTAAAATAACAAGCACCTTTGTTCAAAGGGGGTCAATACGAGCCGACTCCTAGGTGATACCATCTTAGGTAATTATTTTCACTATTAATGTTTGTCCATAGTATAATCGCATAAATAAAAATATAATTCTTATTTCCGACTAGCTGCGCCCCGCGGTTTCACCCGCGTAACCCGCGTAAGTCCCGTTCCCGCGGGAATATCGGAATAAAAAGTAGCCTGTGTATCCAGGGTATCACCTATCTGCATACCAAATTTCAAACAAATCAGTCCAGCCGTTTTTGCGTGAAAGAATAACAAACATTCTCACAAACTTTCACATTTATATTATTAGTAGGATATTAGTAGGATTAGTAGGAAGTAGGATTAGTAGGATTTATGTAAGCTGTTGGATCTCCAATAAATAAATAAATTTATGAATAAATAATAACTATTAGGATGGTATTACCTAGGTACTTGAGTAAGGTCCTTGAGGTTTTACAAAAAGAAAATGAAATAAACTTAAGTACCAATAATATGTAATTATTCTATTTACGGTTTGCGGCGGACTGTTACGAAAGTGCGAGCGAATAGGTAGACGTACGTAGCGTACCTACTCGACTTGAGGAGCGCAGAGACGGCGCTCTCCTCAAGAGCGCTCCATCACACTTGTCAGTTGACAGCTGTCCGCGACTAATTGGACACTCGCGTGTGTCAGACGCAGGGCGCGGCGGGGGGCGGCGGCGGCGGCGGCGGGGAGGGGGCGCGCGGCCCGCTGCTCGGCGTGCTCGGGCCCGGCGCCAGCTCCGCCGCCGTGCAGGTGCAGAACCTGCTGCAGCTCTTCTCCATCCCGCAGGTGAGCCCCCTCCTCCCTCCCTCACCTGAGTGGGAGAGGTGGGTGGGGGGCTGACGTGTGCTTGGGCGCAGGTGTCGTACTCGGCGACGTCGCGGGAGCTGTCGGAGCGCGCGCGCTTCGCGACGTTCTTCCGCGTGGTGCCGTCGGACCGGCACCAGGCGCGGCTGCTGGCGGCGCTGCTGCGCGCGCACAACTGGACGTACGTGCACGCGGTGCACACCGACGAGAGCTACGGACAGGGGGGCGTGCGCGCCTTCCGCGAGGAGGCGGCGCGGCGCGGCGTGTGCGTGGCGCGCGAGGAGCCGCTGCGGGCGGCGGGCGGGGCGCGCGACGCGGATGCGGCGCTGCGGCGGCTGCGCGCGCACCCGCACGCGCCGCACGTGTGCGTGTGCTGGTGCGAGGGGCGCACGGCGCGCGCGCTGCTGGCGGCGCTGGCCCGCGCGCCCGACCCGCCCCTGCGGCTGGTGGCGAGCGACGGGTGGGCGGACCGCCGCGACGTGGTGTCGGGCCTGGAGCGCGCGGCGCGAGGGTCGCTGACGCTGCGCATCCGCTCGCCGTACCTGCGCCGCTTCGACACCCGCTACCACGCGCTCTCGCCTCGGAACAACTCCAGAAACCCCTGGTTCCAGGTGTTTCAATTGATGATTGCCTAAACTGCTGATCACAGAGACTTGAAACTTGAAAGGGCACTAACTATCTAGCATTTTGCGTTTCTTATTCTTATTATTATTTCCTTCAAAGTTGCTATCTTTCATAATGCTTTTTTTGCGCGATGGTCAGGGTCAGGGTTCTGGGTATAAAAACGACAAATTCGTTTGACCTCAAGACTACTGAACAACGTGAAAATTACAGACCTTTTTTCTAGTAGCTACAGGTAAATTTATGATGGGTTAATTAAATGAAACTAATAGGTAATTATCCTCGCAGGAGTTCTGGGAACAAAAGTTCAACTGCACATTTTCACACGGCGAAGGCGCGAGGGGCGAGGGGTCGAAGCGGCTGTGCACGGGTGAGCATTTCTGTGCAGAAACAACATAACTGTTGAAACGCATCATACATCAAGTAACGTGGTATACAGGTGCGGAGTCGCTAGCCGCGGACTACACGCAGGAGCCGAAGCTGGCGCTGGTGGTGCGCGGCGTGTACGCGCTGGCGCACGCGCTGCACGACATGCGGCGCGCGCTGTGCGGCGCCGAGCGGGACCGCGCCGCGCCGCCGCTGTGCGCCGCCATGCTGCCCTTCAACAGCTCGCTGTACCAGCGCTACCTGGCCCGCGTGCGCTTCCGGGCGCCCGACGGCGGCCTCGTCGCCTTCGACGACAACGGCGACCCCCCGCCCGAGTGAGTGCACCTCTCACCAGCGCGCCAGAGACCCGCCCGCGCTCACTCGCCCGCTCCGTCCGCAGGCTGAGCGAGTACGACGTGATGGAGTTCACCGGCGAGGAGGGCGCCTGGCGGTACGAGCGCGTCGGTCGCTGGCGGCGCGGAGCGCTCACCCTGCGCGGCGGCGACGACGCGGCGGCGAGGTACGAGAACACCGCCCCTCCCCTCCCACGCCCGAGCGAGGCGCCCACCGCTAACCTCGTGGTTTGTGCAGGCGCGCGGGGGGCGTGCGCGCGGCGTGCGGCTCGCCGTGCGGCGCCGGCGAGTGGGCGCGCCCGGGCGAGGGCCGCGCGCGCTGCTGCTGGACCTGCGTGCCGTGCGCGCCGCTCTCCGTGGTGCGGGGGCCGCCGCGCGCCGGCTGCAGGCCCTGTCCGCCGGGACACCGGCCCGACCGAGCGCGGACTGGTGGGTGACGCCCAGGCCCGGGACCGCCGCGCTCGGCCGACGCTCATCCGCCTCCCGACCCGCAGGGTGCCTGCCGTCCCCGCTGGAGTGGGGCGCGGAGGGGCGCGGTGCCCGCGCGACCGCGCTGGTGGCGGGCGCGCTCGGCCTGGCGGCGGTGGCGGTGTGCGCCGGCGTGCTGGGGAGGCACCGCCGCACTCCCGTGGTGAAGGCGTCGTCGCGCGAGCTGTGCGCGCTGCTCCTGGGCGCGGCGGCCGCGTGCCACTGCGCGGCGCTCGCGGCGGCGCTGAGGCCGAGCGCGACCATGTGCGCCGCGGCGCGGCTCGGCGCGCCCGCGCTCGGCGGCGTGTACGCGGCCGTGCTGGCGCGCACGGTGCGCGTGGCGCGACTGGTGGCGGCGGCGGCGCGCGGGCGCGGCGCGGCGCGGTCGCGCTTGCTGTCGTCCCGCGCACAGGTGGGGCTGTGGGCGGCGCTGAGCGCGCCGGGCGCGGCGGCTGCGCTGTGGAGCGCGTGGCGCTGGGTTCCGACACCGCGCGTGCTGCACCCGGGGCGCGCCCGCTCCGTGCTGGCGTGCGGCGGCTCGACGCCGACCGCGCAGCTGGTGCCGCTGGCGCCGGCGCTGGTGCTGCTGGCGGCGTGCGCTGGCAGCGCGGTGCGCACCCGTCGTCTGCCGCGGCGGTTCAACGAGGCGCGTTGGGTGGGCGCGGCGTGGTACGCGGCGTGCGTGGCGTGGCTGGGCGCGGCCCCGCTGTACGTGGGGTCCCGCGGGCGCGAGGCGCTGCTGTGCGCGTGCGCGTCGCTGTCGGCGGGCGCGTGCGTGCTGCTGGCGCTGGGCCCGCGCGTGTGGGTGTGCGCGTGTCGGCCGCACCGCAACACGCGCGCGAACTTTCTGACGGCGACGGAGATCCGCTGCCACGTGGGACGGTACCGGCCGGGACCCGCCGCCGGGACCGACCCCCTCGAGGATGACGACCGAGCTGTATCCGCACGACCGAGCCTAGGTAGCTGTTTACAAAATTTACAAAAACATACTGAAGAGGAATAAAACTAGAAGAATAGAAGACACAAAACAACATACGAGTAGATAAACAAACAAAAAAAGTGTAAAAACCTTCTAAAAGAAATGAAGCTACCCATAAAGGGCCAAAAATTTGCCCCACCTTTTATACGAGTTACTATATAAAGTCTTTTGCTTTTCCAGTGTGTACGCGGCACGCAAGCTGTCAGACGGCGGCGGGAGCGGGAGCGGGCAGCGAGGCGCGGTGCGGCGGCGAGCCGTGCGCGCGCGCCGCCGCCTGCGTCCGCGTCACGCGCACGCCGGCGGGGGACGGCGGCGGCGGCGGGGACCTCTCCGACGTGCTCATCCTGCTCATGCACCACCACCACGCACCGCTCCCCGACCCCCCACCCCCGACCCCCGCCCGCGGACCCCTGAGCCCCGAGCCCGACAACCACTAGACAGAGTTACATCTCGTTGATGTTCCTCATTCAGATCTTACTTATTTTTTTGCAATATCACCAATAGTAAACACAAGATAGAAGGACATACACTCATGCCTTTCTTGTTTACGTATTATCTACTATGTTAAAGATTGTGTAATGTTCAGTTTGAGAATATAATAAAAAA
This sequence comes from Xanthorhoe spadicearia, assembly GCA_947086425.1. Classification (NCBI taxonomy): domain Eukaryota; kingdom Metazoa; phylum Arthropoda; class Insecta; order Lepidoptera; family Geometridae; genus Xanthorhoe; species Xanthorhoe spadicearia. The sequence goes on from OX352202.1 coordinate 11,587, forward strand.
AAAAAAAAATAGTTCAAAAGACCGATCGCATAGCTAGGTACAGTGACCGCGACGAACGAGACATCCCGATTCTCGTAAATGTGACGCGACAAACAAAATAGACGGAAATAGCTAGAGAAGGAGGTCGCGGCGTGACGTGTACCCGTGTGTGGCCGCCGCCGCCCGCCGCCCGCCGCAGTCCGGCGCCGCCATGCGGCCCCCGCGCGCGCCTGCGCACCCACTGCTGCTGCTGCTGCTGCTGCTGCTGCTTCTATTCAGTGCTTTAGCAAACTCACAAGACTTACAGATAGGTACGATTTTTATTTTAAATAAGAACATAATAAGTAGGTAATTTAATTTCCGTATGTTTTACAAGAATCCCGTTGGACTGGGGGGCGACATACATCACTCTCAAATAAAAGCTTTAATATCTTTCAAAGCTTGCTGTGTTTACTGTTTTTTAGAAACTACGCAGTAATTACTTTCTTAAGACATAATATATTAGGTTAAGTTTGGCGTAAGTTTCAATTTGTGAAATAATAAAAAAAATAACTTGCACTATGTAGGTAAGTTGTGTATGTACTTTTAATTTACCTACACAGTAAAGGATAAAGGATTTTGGTTGAATTATTACAGGTAAGTGCCTACTTAGGTATGCTTAGATTTTAAGTAATTTAAAAAATGCTTCAAATATTATTGGTATCAAATTAAAGGGCTTATGTACTGAGAATAAAAAGTAACGTCACTCTAAATAACTGCTTGTTTTTAAATGAGTATTTAAATTTTAATTACTGCGCTCATAATAATGCCGAAGGATCTAAGAAATGGAATAAGAAGGCGTGATTATATGTCATATAATCACGCCTTTTTCCCATGGGGGTAGGCAGAGACCACGGATCTCCACTTGCTACGATCTTGACACACCTCTTTCGCCTCACTCACTCTCATTACATTCTTCATGAATGCTCGCCGGTTTAGGGTACTTCTGACCTGGCCTTTCTGCAAAATGTCACCAATTTGGTCCAAATATGTTCGCCTAGGTCTTCCCCTTCCAGCTGTCCCATTCAGACTCGCCTGATACACTTGTTTTGTTAAACGACTTTCGTTCATTCAAATATACAACGTCTTTAAATAACAGTGGAATCCCCTAGTTCGAAGGACACGTCACGTATCGAGACAGCAGTCGTTCAATGTTCGGTGATAGATTCACATGAATACGATCGACAGGCGTGGTGGAGGACACGGGCCGGGCGCAGGCGCTGGCGGCGGGCGCGGAGGCGGCGCTCTCGCTGGCCTCGCTGGAGGGCAGGGCGCGCGTGGCGCCCGCGCCCGCCGGCCGCCCGCTGGCGCCGCCGCGGCACGTCTGCGACCAGGCGGCGGGCGGAGCACAGGCCGCGCTCACAGGAGGCGACCCGCGCGCTCTCACCCTCGCGCACGAGGCGGCGGCGCGCGCCGGCCTGCCGCTGCTGCTGGTGGACCCCGCGCCGCGCGCCGCCTCCGCCGCCTGGGAGGCGCTGCAGCTGCACCCGCACCCGGACGTGCTCGCCGCCGCCGCGCAGGCGCTCTGTCGGGAGAAGGGGTGGGCCGGCGCCGTGCTGCTGCACGAGGAGGGCGCGCACCACGCGCCTCGCCTGGCGCCCGACCCGCGCCCGCTCGCGCTGCTGGCGCGCCAGCTGCCGCCGCCGGACGCGGACCCCTCCGTGCTCAGGAACCTGATGCTCGTGCTGAAGAAGACGTCGGTGGACAAGTTCATAGTGTGGTGCTCCGCCCGGTGCGCGCTGCGGGTGCTGGACGCGGCGCAGCGCGCGGGGCTGGCGGGCGCGCGGCACTCGTTCCTGCTGGTGGCGGACGACCTGCGCGCCGCCCCCCTGCAGCCCTACAGCCACGGCGGCGCCAACGTGACCGCGCTGCGCCTCTTCGAGCCGGACGCGCCCGACGTGCGGCGGTACATGGAGGCGTGGCGCGCGGCCTACGAGCGCCGCGGGGAGGACGCGCCCGCGGAGGACCCGCCGGAGACGCAGCGCGAGCCGCCGACCGCGCTGCTGCTGGCGCGCGACGGCGTCGTGCTGGCGGCGCGCGCGCTGGCCCGCCTGGCGCTGCCCGCGCTGCCGGCGGCCGACTGCTCCGCGGGACACGGCGCCTTCCACGCGGACACGCTGCTCAACTACCTGCGGTCGGAGGAGTGGCGCGACGGTGCGACCAGCGGGCCGGTGTCGTGGGAGGCGGACGGCAGCCGGCGCGACGTGCGGCTGGAGGTGGTGGAGCTGGCTCGCGGCGGGGAGCTGCGTCACGCGGGGCTGTGGGACGCGCGCGGCGGCGTCGTGTGGCAGCGCGCCGCCGCGCCCGCGCTGCCGCTGCCGCGCGACTCCATGACCAATCGCACCTTCAACATACTCATTGCGCGCGTACGTACCTTATACCTACCCACCTCACCTACTAAAAAGCCAAGTATCAACTATTAAAATAAAATTAATTTCTTGGTTTTGAACATGAAACAAGAATTTATCTTATTTTATCTTATTTATCAACCGTTGTAACAAGGTTAAAATGCCATAATCGTATTGTTTCAGAACAAGCCGTATGTGATGCGTCGCGAGTCAACCAGCCGTCTGTCCGGGAATGAGCGCTATGAAGGTGAATATTTATTTAAAAAAAAAAACAAAAAAAAGTCGTGTGGCACTCGGGGACTGCCGCGGTAAAGCTATTGCATGCCACCTAGAGGCGAGTTGCTGAACTAAAGTGACAGCGTGATTCGGTCTCCTCGCCAAGGCCCGCGATAGAAGCTATGCAATAGCTTAAAAAAAAGGTTGACCGTGATGGATCATGTGGTTATTAACCTTGTTGCGAGCCCAACAGGAGAGAACCCCTCTCTGTCCCTGTCCCTCTATGACATCTTCGAAGCATCTTCAATTTATCTGGAGTTTTAAGACAAATAATAACTTTTGTGTACCAGAATATGTTTTAGACATACGGTATCTATACAATCCGTCGTTACAATACGAAACCTTTTTTCAGGTTTCTGTATCGAGCTGATCGAGAAGCTGGCTGGCATCCTGAATTTCAACTACACGTTTATCGAGTTTCAAGGAACCGGGGGATACGGCAGCAAGCAAGCCAACGGCGAATGGAACGGTATGCTCGGTCGCCTGCGCTCCGACAGGGTGAGTAGCGCCGCACCGCGCCCTCCGGCGGCATGCGGCATGCTGCATCACGCTCGCATGTTGCAGACGGTCGAGTTCGCCATCACCGACCTCACGATCACGGCGGACCGCGAGCAAGCGGTCGACTTCACCACGCCCTTCATGAACCTCGGCATCACCATCCTGTTCCGCAAGCCGGAGCCGCCCGCGCCGCAGCTGTTCGCCTTCCTGCTGCCCTTCTCCAACGAGGTGGGTGCGCCCGCCGAGCCGGCACCCCGTGCGCCACTCCTCTACTGTAGTGACCCGCGCCCCGCACTCCGCAGGTGTGGCTGTACCTCGGGCTGGCCTACCTGGGCTCGTCGCTGCTGCTGTACGTGGTGGGCCGGCTGTGCCACGAGGAGTGGCAGAACCCCTACCCGTGCATCGAGGAGCCGCCCGCGCTCGAGAACCAGTTCACGCTGAGCAACGCGCTGTGGTTCAACCTGGGCGCGGTGCTGATGCAGGGCTCGGAGATAGCGCCGGCGTGAGTGCAGGCTTGCGCTGCATGGTGGGAGCTCCGCGCTGGCTGGGAGCGACTACACCCCCGTGTCTCTGGTCGTGTTGCAGGGCGTACGGCACGCGGGCGGTGGCGAGCGCCTGGTGGGTGTTCGCGCTGGTGATCTCGAGCTCGTACACCGCCAACCTGGCGACGCTGCTGGCCAAGAAGCTGACCACGGAGCTCATCCACGACGTGGAGGAGCTGGCGCACAGCCCGCTCCTCATCGACTACGGCGCCAAGAAAGGAGGCTCTACTTACACTTTCTTCGAGGTCTGCATCTGGATTGAGGGCCCCGATTTTTAAATGTTGGCCGATCGTGTTGAAACGTTTAGGAAAATTTGTAAAACCTAAATACTCTCACTTTAAAACCTAAACAGGCCTCTCAGGACCCACATTTCGTTCATGACCTTGAATTTCTTATTGAAATCGCGTCGTTCTGAATGAACACTCTGTGGTTGCAGCGCCACCGGTCGATACCACACTATAATATACTTGCAATTATATTTTTCTTCTCCACAGTCTTCACAAAATCCGCTCTACAAAGAAATGTTTGAATACATGAAAACTAAGAAAATGCCTGAAACCAATGAGGAAGGTATCGCGAAGTGAGTTGTTTTTTTTTACTAAGTACCTACCTACGTACTATGTTTAGTATATTTAATTTTTAAGCAATTTCACAATCACATATTAGGAGGAATCAACATATAATATTATTTACTTATTTTCAGGGTAATGGCGAATGATACCCTTTACGCGTTTCTGAGCGAATCGACGTCAATCGAGTACGAGGTGGAGCGCAACTGTGCGCTCACGAAGGTGAGTAGAGTACCTACCTGCCTGCTCTCTCCCACCCGCGTCCTGAACTGTTAGTGTAACGAGGTGCGCTGTCGCAGGTGGGGCCGCTGCTCGACAGCAAGGGCTACGGCATCGCGATGCGGAAGGGTGAGTGCACACACGTGTAACTACCTACGTAGTCGGAGCTGGCACAGGCTGACGAGTGAGGAGTGACGAGCGCGTGTGTTGCAGACTCGGAGTACCGGCAGGCGCTGAACCTGGCGCTGCTGAACCTGCAGGAGCGCGGCGTGCTGCGCGAGATGAAGAACACCTGGTGGAACGAGAAGCACGGCGGCGGCGCCTGCAAGGTTATATGATGCTCAATAGCGCTGCTAGTCGGCTCTTTCTTAACAGGAGCCATGATATACACCCTACACGTGCGCTCGTGTCTGTCGCAGGCGCCGGAGGAGTTCGGCAGCAAGGGCCTCGAGGTCAAGAACTTCCGCGGTCTGTTCCTGGTGCTGGCGGTGGGGTGCGCGCTGGGCGTGCTGCTGTCGCTGCTGGACCTGGCGAGCGGCACGCTGCGGCGCGCGCGCGCGCTCCGCGAGCCCTTCTGGACGCGCTTCGCCGCCGAGCTGCGCTTCACCTTCCGCTTCGAGCAGTCCGTCAAGCCGCTGCAGGTAAGCGCGCTCGCCGTCGTCGTCGCCATCACGGTACGTGCGTACCGACTGCCAACCCGGGCTCTTCCGTGTTCCGCAGGGCCCGCTGAGCTCCTCGTCGAGCGGTTCGTCGGCGGCGGCGGAGGCGGAGGCGGAGGGCGCGGAGGAGGGTGCGGAGGAGGAGGAGGAGGAGGGGCGGCGGTCTCGGGCGCGCCGCCGCCGACGCTCGTCCATGCACGCGGCCAGCCTGCGCCTGGCGCGGCACACGGCGCGGGACTCGGCCACGCCGGCGCCGCAGCCGCACCACCAGCCGCACCACTAGCCGCCCTCCGCCGGCGCCACGCCGCGCAAGCGCTCCCTGCGCCTTGCTAACATTGAACCGGCACCGTAGATAGGATCGTGTTCCTAACAATTAAACAACAAGTTATCGTAGGTACAGTGTTAACATTACTTACACGTAGTTTAGCATCTAAGACCCTGTTCACACGGCATTGTTTGCACGTATTCGTTTTTTAACGTACACTCACCCAGGTCTTCACACGGTAAATTATCATTCGTGTAAAAAACGAATAGCCGCAGAAAAGTGAAGGAAAAAACCGAATACGTCAAAGTTCATTCGATTTTTTGACGTATACGTTTAAACGTATAAGCAGTACACGTTTTTTTGCAGTACAATCAATACGTGAAAAAACGTGCAAACAATGCCGTGTGAACAGGGTCTACGTACCTCCTTTTAACCGACTTCAAAAAAGGGAGGAGTTCTATGTTTCATTGTAGTGCCTCGTTGGAAAGTGCCTCGTGAAGGAATGTAGAAAGCAGTTTTTTGTCTATCTTCCTCCCGGATAAGGATCTGCCAGAAGCTTTTGGAAAGATCAATGCTTGAAAGGTATCTAGCATCACGAAGATTATCAAGGATTTCGGAAATGTATGGTAAGCTGTACGCGTCTTTTCTAGTAACTGAGTTAAGTTTCCGGCTATCCAAGCAAAACCGCAACTCACCATTCTTTTTAGGTGTTAACAGGACTGGTGATGACCAAGGGCTTTCGCATGGTTCTACTACGTCTTCTTTAAGCATGTCATCCAACTGTTCCACAAGAATACGTTGTTTTTCTGGGGACATTCTATAGTACCGTTGACGAATAGGAGCGGCATCACCTGTGTCAATTGCGTGGGTGATCAAGCTGGTACGACCAAGCCCACGTTCCTCATAAGAAATTTCGCGAAATTGTTGTGTAATGTTATCCGCGATCGACTTTTGCTCAAATGACAGATTAACATAAGAATGAAGTTTACCGGATTCTTGGGTAATAAAATCTGTAGTTAGAATTTTGTCTGAATCCCTGTAGTATGCAATACGATCAAGATATTTCGGAAACAAACCAAAAGTTCGCCAAAAATCCATTCCTAATATAAGAGAATGTTTTATATTAGGCACAACAAAAACTTTAAAAGAGTGCGTTCGGTCTTGAAATTGAATGGGAAGTTCCAAAACCCCAATGGCTTCAAGTTTGTTACCGCCAGCACCAACAAAGTGAACCTTGTCGCAATCCAGTAATTTAAACCCCGTACTAAGCAAGCTTTCATGACCACCGTTACCAAGGATAGTGGTAGAAGAGCCAGAGTCAAGAAGACCAATAAAGGGTTTATTACCTATGTTTACTGCGACATAAGGTCGAGATTTGTCTACGTTGGAATTGTCATCGCGGATTGAAGAGACAGCATTATAAGTGAAAAAAGAATTAATGAAGCCTAACCATTTCTTCCACTCGTCTACATCAACATTTTTATGATGATACATACTATCTTTCCAATCCTTATCAACTAGTTTTTTTGACTTATTTTTTTATTGCAATCAGGACACTCTGATCGACGGACACCTTTCTTTCCACACTTAAAACAGATAAGGAAGCGCTCTGCCTTGCAGTATCTTAAGGAATGATCATTAGTTCTGCATCTTGGGCAGAATCTTGTGGTATAAGATTCAGAAGACAAGGCTGCGACAGTTTCAACGTCATCCTTGTCCAAAGAGAAAACACCTTCCTTTTTATAGTTCGAAGAGTTAGGGCTATTGTCTGTGCTCCTATAGGCAAACTCGGGGGCTATGGTAGTCGTAGATGCCTTAGGTGGTTCACGAAACAGAGAAAATCGTGCCTGAATATTCTCATAATTACGACATACTGATTTCAGCGAGTCGATTGTCTTAATTTCAGGGGATGCTAACAAGGTATTTGCGTAGCAAGGTCGGATATTATGAAGGAGAATATCCAGCTTCTCATTCTCAGAAAGATCCTTATTAAGGCGAGAGAACATACCATGCATGATAGATAGGTAGATGGATATGTTTTCCGTTTCACCTTGAGTGCGTGACCTTATTTCCGCTAAAAGCCTGTAGTCATAATCACTACTACTAAAATCTTCTTTAAGTAGCTCACAAAGCTCGTGCCAGTTTTGAATTCTATCTCTATTACAGCGGTACCAGTGTAACGCATCATCAGTGAAAATCTCGAAAGCCAAGGATAGAATTTTCTCGTAAGAAATGCTCCTAGATTGAACGAATTCCTCTACTCTTTGGATAAAAGATCGTACGCATGTCTTACCCGAGAACTTAATTTTTCCTATTTCTGTTGTCACGCTACGTTCACAACTTACAGCGACAGTGGGAACAGACGACTCTGAAGCAGCACTGGATGTCGAAGCTGAGGGCACCGTAGTTCCAGGCAGAGTTTTAGTTCGCGGCCGCAGTGCCGACAATTCTTTATAGAACCCCTCAAAAGTGGCCAGGCAATTCTGATAACCACCTGCGATGGATTCAGTGCTACTTAATCTATTGACCCTATGATATATATGATTAAGCAAGGTCTCAGTTCTAGAAAATAGATTTTTTTCAAATTTTTGTCTAAGAGAAGCTAAATTACCTTCAGCCTTGTTTAAGCTGTCATGTAACTCAATCAAGTCTTGTTCTGGCTCGAGATGCGATTCCAAAATATCCTCAGAAGGCAAATCTGCAGAAAGTTTAACTATAAGTTTGCGTAACTCCTGTACAGAGCCTTTAGAACCACCACGAAGCTCAACCTCATACTCTAGCTCTGACTTTTGAAGTGACAGGAACTTAATGATGTACGCCATATTGAGCAAGTGTTGTTGACGAAAAAATGACAATTATAACTACTTAAAACTAACAATTCAATTTGATTTAATGATTGACTTATATGCAGTAACAAGACTAGTACAGTAAAATAAAACAATTTACTAGTTTTTTTTTTTATATAAAAACAAAAGGAACAAAAGAATACAAAAGGGAAAAAAGAACAAAACTATGAGTGCAATAATTGTTACCGCAGTTAAGTTTATAAAATTATAATCAACTTAAAACTAAAACTAAACTAAAAGAAATTTATAGCCAACACCAAAGAAAGCTACTAAATGCGTGAGTTACCCAGGCAAAACGGACACGACTGTTACCTTTTGTTGGGCGCCAATGAATCAGTCCTACTAGGAACCTAGATTAAGTACTTAGTAAGTGAGTAAAACGAAGATAAAAACTGTTACAATTTTTTAATTATTAACTAAGTACAGTTTACTCAAGGTCGGGGAGAACAATAGTGTCCGTAATGCGCTGGGTAGAAAATAGTGTGCCACTGGCCTTAAGTACGAGCGGAAGTCGGTCCACTGCAAGGTAAGTAAGTCCACAGCCACAGCCAGCTCGCGCAACAACGCTGCACAGGGTACGGCACTGATGATGACGGCTCGCGAAGTATTCTCAGCCGGTAGGAAGAACCCCAATTTGGGGTTTCACAGTTCACTTATTTTATAGAACTAACCAGTTCCAAGATTAATTAATTAAGTAAGTAAATTAAGTAAAAAGATTAGCGTAATTGCCTCCGAACAGTAAGTCAGTCAGCTGTTGGAATGAGGCCGTTCACCTCAAGCCCCATTCAAAAGGTTGAAGAATGAGTAGCCCCTTAGCCAATAGCGGCCCACGTCCGCCGCGTCATTCGTCAACGGCCGCGCGATACCGTTAGCTGTCAGACAGGTAGGATGCGCGCGAATTTTAAAAGTAGATACGTTCTGCACAAGTTTTCTACCTACTTAATTAGATCTAATAACCGAAGTGTTACAGTATGTATTTATTTTTTATTTAATTTTGTGATGCCATTATTATTTTTCAACTTAAATGATAGTCCCTGTAGCTTCACAATCTGTTGTATTTATATAATTACTTAGTACTTAAATAAATTAATGTAAAACGCATTTCATTTGTTTTACTTTTTCCCTGTAAGTAGGTAGGTAAATACCGAATATATTTGTACTACGGGCCAGCCCGCACATTCAGCACAAAATTCACTGTACAAGTAGCAAGTAATTTTATTTTCAATAAATTCAGTTCTAAACTCAGACTAGATTTGACAATTGACAATTGATTTGACAATCTAGCCAATTACGAGAAAGACAATTATTTTCGACAACCAATCACGTTTTGTCCCGATTTACTAAATAAAATTAACTTAAATGTTTCCTCTATACCTCTTAGATTTAACCCTGTTATTAATATTCCGCACGTTAGTACTAATTACCGTAAAAATACATTAATTTCTTTGGAGAGCAAGTGTCAATTTTAATCAGCTAAGCAGAAAATTCGATCTTGATCTATTTTGCACAAGTGCTAGTTCGGCAAGGCGGCAGCTAAGCAGAGAATTCTTTGGTGTTACTAATTAGTAACAATAATTATAATAAACAATAATTATACAGCACCTACACATTGTCATCATTAATGATGACAATGTGTAGGTGCTGTATAATTATTGTAATTAGTGTATGTGTGTTAAACTTTCTTTTGTTTCTATATACTCTAATCTATCTCTAATCTTAGTTCATTCATGTTTTAAAATCTGTCATTTACTCGTGAAAACCTATAATTGGCTTTCTGTCTTTTATACTTTTGTGTTTTTTCTGTAAAGAAGCTGTTGGTTTTCCTATAAATAAATAAATAAAATTATACAATCCAATCAAACGGGCGGCGGAAGCAATAGCGTTTCATTGAGACGCGTTTAAGGGGCGTAATGGAAACAAGAACAGTAGCCCTACCATCAATTTTCGAGTTTTATACCTATAACATCCTCGCTAACGGGTCAAGTAAGTATTTCAAATGTATGAAATTATTAGTTCCTGCAAGTTACCGAGGGCGGCGCTGGGCTGGATATTCATACACGTACACGTGATACTTTCCTCTGTCGGTATCGAAGGTAGTATCAATACTACAGTAAAGTGGTGGTAGGGCCTGAGAGGTATGCGCGCGCAGGGTCGGGCTCGGGCGGGTATCGACGGCGGCGGCGGCGGCAGTGAGCGCCATGCAGTCCGAGAGCAGTGCCGCGGCGGTGGCGGCGGGCCCCGCGCTCCCCCCCGCGCCCCCCGCGCGACCCCTCGTGCGCCCCGACGAGCACGGCGAGGTGGACACGTCCAGGTGCGTGCAGCGCGCGCCCCCCCCCCCTCCCGACCACCACCGCGACCCCGCACGAGCCCCGCCGAGCGACTCCACCGCTATCGATCACCGCGCTCCCCGCGGCCTTCGATCCGGCACCCGCCCATGCATTCAAACTGAATAAACTTTAAGATTTGGAACCAGCTCAGGGTCGCGACGAGGGTCCGTCCGGTCGCTGTTCGATCACAGTTATATAAGATAATGTTATGATTAAAGACCCAGATAAAATGAAGGATCAATTATTTATGCGTAAGGATGTCAATCTGTTGGAGTTGGAGCCGCCGAGCTAGACTCTGAGGGCGGTCGGGGGGAGGCGGGGGGTGCTCGTCCGAGGACCCGCTCTCGTTTACTGATGTGACGTCAGTCAGCTTGAATGTGAATCAAAAAATCGTTTGTTACCATTACATAATAATTATGAATTACGGAGTAAGTTAGTTGACAGATCCTGCTAAGATCCCTGCTCTCAGCTTCACTAGGCCCACACTGTTATAATAGGCCCCCCTAAGTCTGCGCCAACATTCACACAATGATAAGAATGATAATCGTGGCGTGGATGATCCCATATAGATACAGACAGTAGCGACCTGCGATTAGAAGACATACCTACTCGTAAGCTCGAATATTTAAAGTTTAGAGTAGGTATAAGGTACAAAAAGTCGGAGGCAAATGCCAAATTCATGATGCAGTGTTTAACATTTTATTGTTTTACGGTAAAAATAAAACAAATAATAGTACCTAACTAACAACACGATGCCATTAAATGGATGGAAGTCACATCGTAGTCGTCACCTCGAACGGTCGCTTCGGAGCGGCTGTCTCGATGCTGACTTGACTTGATTTTATTCGCGTTACGCGACGTATGTACTGCAGAATTGCAAATAAAACCGTTGTAAAATGCTCGTGATTCACGAAGTTTTAGCGTTTATCCAGTTCAAGCTGGACACGCTGAACCAGGACCACCTGATCCAGATCCTGTCATCTAGCTTCTCAGTGGCTCAAATCATGGACGCGAAGAAGGTGTTAGCAGAGACTGCGGGGATCACCTTCCTACCTCGTGATGACGGCGGAACTAAGGACATCGAGGACATTCTCAAGGTGCTTCATAAAGCTGACCCTAAAGACGTCCCTACTTATGTAGCCCGTAACCTGGACAAGCTGCCACTCGTGACCCCCGACCACATCGACGTCACGAAGCTGCTTAAGGAGTTTACGTTGCTCAAGGCGGAAGTCTCTGGAATTCGGCAGAGGCTAGAGAATTCGGATCATTCTGTGTCTGTATTACAGAAAGATCTCTCGGCATTGCAACATAAAAATGTAGTGTCGACGATATCACCGCAGTCAGCGCAAAACGTGAACGTGCGGCGCGGTGTAACACGAGGCCAGACTCCCATTGTCAGCAAATTTGAGAATGCGTTGACAAGTGACACCGATTCGCAGGGTAATGACCGCCCGAGTCCGATGACCTCGGCTCTTGGGACGTCTACGACGCAGCCTGCGACCTTTGTGCCTTCTCCTGCTCCACGTGCTCGGCAGAAGAAGAGTTATGCACAAGTGCCTCGCCAGAATCGACCTCCGTGTCCGGTGCCAAGCGTTGAGATACGGCAGAAGAGTCTGTCACAACAGGAAATACCCGTTCGTGACGTTAGAAGAGTGGACGCAGACGGATTTGTTCTCGTAGAGAAGAAGCGCCGGCAGAAGCCTTCCCGCAACGAACGAGGGACCGCCCCCCGCTCTGCCGGGCTCGCCCTGCAGACCGTTGAGCCGACCATCGGCATATATATATCCCGACTGGACCCAACCACTACTGAGGAAACAATCCGCCAGTATGTGGATGAGAGGAGCCGTTGCCGAATCAAGCAGCCGCCTGGAATCATCGTACATGGCTTGAAGAGGCTGGACTCTACAAGAGAAACTAACTTCAAGTCATATGTGCTGCGGGTGGCCGCCAAGTACAAGGAAGTGTTCCTGGCTCCCGATTTTTGGACTGCCGGGATCGTTTTTCGTCGCTACAGGGAAGCACAACCGTCAAAGAAAAATCCCTAACATATTAATATTAAGTTCTTTATTCTTTTCTTGTCAAAATTGTATAGTTTAGGTTTTACACCTAATCAAATCAGTGAAGTAGGGTACTGGTGACCCGTAGCACAGGTTCTTATACCTATTTCAGGCACCAGTCTCTCACAACATTTTTTTTGTATTATGCTAGAAACCAACAAACATTTTGGATTAAGTATTAATTGTATTTATTACTTCTATTATTATTTTATTTTTAAATTATTTTTTTATGTACTTATTTGTAGTTTGTGAGAGAAAATAAATAAAAATGATTGATTGATTGATTAAATGAGAGCTTGCTTGGGTACATTACAGATTTTCTTAATAACTTTTTTATCGGAGTTTATAAAACTTTGGTTCGGTTTGTCTATGTGTTGTTATATAAAACCATTAAAAATAATGTTTCAGTTTTTTTGCGCTTTTGTCAACATAGTAATCTATACTTAATTATTTGCAATCTAAGTAGTAACTTAGAACACTTATGTAATCTATGGTACAGTTAAAAAATAATCCAACATTTATCATTATATCTGCTACGGCGTAGTCGCGCCGCGCCGCTTCTACTCTTACAAAACAACTGCATACAGTAAAGTAGGTTTGATTGTATTGTGTTTGATTATAAACATCTTGTGTCCTTGTTTATATTAGCTAATTTCTAATCTGGTGACGAATTTAAAGCCAGTATCGCGAGTAACGTGCCCTCCGATGCACAGAAACTTTGTTAGTGCAAGTTGTGGTTATCCTAACTGTGACTGCTTAAAATACATATTTACATTATCAACGTTTCTGCTACAGTATAGTCCACGGTGCTACGAAATTTGTTAGTGAACCACCTCGCTCGGCGTGATAATAATGCCTGTACGAAATTGCTACAGCCCTCTACAAAATACTGTAGCCATTTCGTAGAGGTCTGTAGCCATTTCGTAACGGGATAGTTACCAGTGGTCGAACTGGGCGCGTCATGTATCGTGTGGCTAGTGAAAGGGGTATTGTATGTAATGCAGGTACCCGGCGCCGAAGGAGGCGACGCACAAGGTGCGCGGGCGCACGGACGTGTTGGAGCTGATCTGCGCCGGCAACGTGGACCCCGAGCTGCTGACCGTGAAGACGTTCTACTTCTTCTTCTACTCGGCGTTCGGCTCTCTGTTCCCGCTGATGGGCGTGTACTTCAAGCAGATGGGCATGAACGCGGGCCAGTGCGGCCTGCTCATCGGCACGAGGCCCTTCGTCGAGTTCCTCTCCGCGCCCTTCTGGGGCGGTCTGGCCGACCGCTGGCAGAAGGTACGATTCACTACTTTCAAATACATTCAGGCTCGTCAAAGTAAGCAAAGTTGATAATCGCAAGGCATAATAACTCTACATCTTTGACAGGCACCAGAAGCTTCACTCGGTTTAATTATGGTGAATGTAAATGTTTTACTTACAAGAAACTAGCAAACATTATGATGTTGAATAGATTCCACAAGCGCTGGCTAAATCGTGTATGTATGTGTGTGTTGTGTATGTTGGTGGTGTGGTGTGGTGCGCGCAGGGTCGCACGCTGCTGCTGGCGTCGCTGGGCGCGTGGATCGTGTTCACGCTGCCGCTGAGCTGGGTGCAGCCGAGCGCGGTGTCGTGCGTCACGCCGTACAACTCGACCGCGTACAACCTGACGGAGCCGCGCTACGACGACGACTGGCAGCCCGGCGCGCGCTCCTTCCGCGGGCCCGCCGCGCGCGCCGGCTCCCCTCTGCCCGTCTCCGACGCGCTCAACTACGACCCCAAGGCCAACGCGGACTGGGTCACGCCGCTGCACTCCTCCATCGTCTACCGCACGCCCGACATCCAGAAGACCTTCTTCCTGCTGCTGCTGCTGGTCGTCATCGGCGAGTTCTTCAGCGCGCCCGCCATCACGCTGGCCGACTCCGCCGTCATCACGCTGCTGGGCGAGGACGCCGACCGGTGAGTGCGGCGCGCCGCTGCTCCCCGACCCCGTCTCGTCCGCGACCTCTGACCGCCCGCGTGCGTTCGCAGATACGGGCACCAGCGCATGTTCGGCTCGCTGGGCTGGGGGCTGGCGATGTTCTTCGTGGGCATCGCGCTGGACCACAGCACCGCGTTCAGCACGCACCCGTGCGGCGGGCCGCAGCGCTACGAGAAGAACTACACCATCTGCTTCGCCACGTTCTCGGTGCTGATGGGTGCGGCGCTGCTCACCGCCACGCAGGTGCGGTGCCTCGCGCCCTCCTCCGGGTCCTCCGGTCTGGTACCTGGTGGCTCGTCTCCCTCGCTGACGCTGGTCCTTCCGCAGATCCGGTTCAAGTACGAGTTCGTGAACGTGGAGACGGCGGGCGCGCCGGTCCCGCAGCCGCTGGAGCCGACCCACGAGGAGCGCATGCAGCAGCAGCTGGCGGAGCAGCTGCAGCTGCCGGGGCTGGACACGAGCGCGCCGCACGCCGCGCCGCAGCCGCCGCTCGAGCACGCCAAGGTACGAGCGCCACCCCTCCTCGCCTCACTCTCCTACCCATTTCTTGACACAAACGGTTTCATCTACAGGTGTTCGCCCAGACAACGCGCGAGATGCCGGAGTGGGTGACGGTGCTGCGTCAGTTCCAGAACGTGAAGGCGGCCTCCTTCCTCTTCGTGGCGTGGTTCATGGGCTTCGGCATCGGACTCATTTTCACTTTTCTCTTCTGGCATCTACAGGTAATACACTGTACTAGTCATCGGCTGGAATATTTTTAGAATGTTTATTAAACATTCCTTTTTATCAGTATTTGTGTTACTTTTGTTAATTAAAATAAATAATAACACCGAACGTCACATCCAGGACATCGGCGGGTCTCCGACGCTGTTCGGCGTGGCTTCCGTCATCAACCACATCTCAGAGATCTTCGCCTACTTCTTCAGCTTCAAGCTGATCACGCAGATGGGTCACGTGAAGGTAAGCGCGGAGCGGGGCGGGGGGGGGCGGGGTCTCGACCCCGGTAGCTAAGGTGCTAAGAGCGGGGCGTGTGTGCGGCAGGTGCTGTGTCTGGGGCTGGCGGGCAACGTGCTGCGGTTCCTCTACATCTCGTACCTGGAGACGCCGTGGTGGGTGCTGCCCTTCGAGTTCGTGCAGGGCGTGACGCACGCCGCCGTGTGGGCCGCCTGCTGCTCGTACATAGCGCACGGCGCGCCGCCCGGCCTGCGCTCCTCGGCGCAGGGCGTGCTGCAGGGGTTGCACCACGGGCTCGGCCGCGGCTGCGGCGCCGTGCTGGGCGGCATGGCCGTCGCGCGCTGGGGCACCACGCGCACCTTCGCCGGCTACGGCCTGCTCTGCGGCGTGGTGCTCGTCGCCTTCGCGTTCATCAACTTCCGCGACGGCGGAGCGGACGCGATGCCGGGGGGAGCTCCGGACGAGGAGGCGCGCGCCGTGGCCGAGGCCGCCGTGCTGGCGCCGCACGGCGTGCCCTCCAACCCGCTGCCGCGCGCGCTCTCCTCCACGCGCCTCGCCGACCTGCAGCACCACGACCAGTACGGAGCCACGCAGGTGAACGGACAGATACCCTATCCCACAAACTGACTCGGGTCGCATGGAGACGTACAGCAAATATGTAATGTGTCTGTGTTGTTCAGAGCTACAGCGGCGCGGAGAGCCTGGGCGTGCCGGGGCAGGGCGCGGGGACGCAGGCGGCGCCGCGCTCCGCCAACCCCTTCCTGGCGGAGCAGGCCGGCGCCGCCGCCGCGCCCAGCTACAGGTAGACGCCGCACACCGGTGAGTCTTCGTCACGTGTCATGTTCTCCTATGAATACCTCAGCGGCGACGACGCGGACCAACTCCCTGACCCTCCCTACATCGAGAGTCGCGCCGAGATATTAATGACACATCACCGCGCATTTGACGGTGACACCGATACTTTGATTGATGTAGTCGTAGTTGACGTTCATATTCTGATTTTCTACATATTCCTATTCATCTCTTGTATAAGTTGTAGGGTAACTTGTACCTACTCAAAATGTATTGTATATAAAATTATAGTTTATGAATCCCTGCGTCCAAGTTCCCATATAGCTTCTTATTAGTCTAACTAAACTAAATTCAATCAAGAGTTTACGGTAAATAAGTACCTACCAATGTGCGCAAATAAAAAATATTTATACAGGGTGCTTAATGAATACCCACGGTAACTAAATTTTTTTTTGTTTTTTTTTTTTTAAACATAATTATAAAAAAAAATATATAATATTCCCGTTATTAATAGTCTCTAGGTAATCTTACTGTATTTTTTCGTTACTTAGTTAATAGTTAGTTTTACCTTGGTTTTACCAAGGTAATCTGTGGTTTTACTTAGTTATTTGTTAGTTTTACTTACTAAACATCGATATGTGTAAGCTTGTGTTGTACTGTACACGATGTTACGATGTTGGGCGGAGGATGATAATGTAAACGTATTACTAGAAGATAAAATATTACTAGAAGTATAAGTGATTTTTTAGGCATTTACTTATCTAACTAGTCAAAACTAGCATTTATAACGCTTCAATTAAGTGTAACCTCTGCCTATTTAGCTAACTTGTTACTTGGTGTATTTAATGAGGTATATCTTGGTGTTTTCTTGTATTGAGCGCGCCGTCTGGTCGCAGTATTGCCTGTGGAACGCGAACCAACTGACACAAAATCGCTTGTGGTTCTCAGCTCTTCCTAGATACGAGTACTTTTCATTTACAAAACTGATAAGGTGTGCCAATTAATAATCGTGACACACACCACACACCACACACCACACGATGGTCGATGGGAGGAAGACGAGAATGAGAGAGAACTGTTCTGTCTAAACTAAACTCTAACTAGAACTTGTCTAATGAAAAGTCACACACTCACGTCGGGCACCTACGAGTACATGTTACCTAACTGAAAGTGACTTATAAGCAAACTAGGTACTTACTAACTCTATACTGTTGTTAATTCTATTTATAATGTATTGAGAGTGAATATTTTATGTATGAATGTACACAAATGAAAAGCGATGTCATATCATGGTGTGATGAGTAGATAAACTTGTACCTATAACTAACAGAGCTCACGGCCTCCGAAGGTCCTAGCTCTTTCTTTGTTTTATTAAGTATAAGTATAAATAAATATTATAACGAATGTGTGTAGATAAAAATATCACAAAGAAAAAAAAAACATTATTTAAGATGTCGCTTGTGTTCGGTGTGAGCCACTGGTTACGGGGCCGCCATCATGCGCCACTCTGTTGTTAACGGTGTAGTAGATATTCTATCGTCATAGCTATAAATGTATCTATACATATTGTTGTATTCTAATGTAAAGATTAATCTCGGCGAGAGGCACCGGTTATATATTTTTGCACTATGTCAGTATCCTGCGAGGGGCGGAGGGCTCGCGATGTCACAAGTACCTACCTTAATGTTAGAGAGGACGAGGACGGCTCCTCCGCTCCGTCCCGAGGACGAGCGGTGCATGCTCAGAGTGAGGGGAGAGCGGGGGGGGAGGGGGGGGGGGAGTACGTCACTATGTATTGTATTTCAATTCAAATGAATGATTAATAAATGTTGAACAATTCAAACGTTTGATTTCATATATGTACATACTTAGAACTAGCAGATCGTCCCGGCTTTGTACGGGTATACCTACCTACTAGTGTCCCGTTAAGTGTAGGCAAAGATTGTCTACTGACGCTGTATAAATCATCTAGTAAAGCCAATGTTCATTAGGAAAGTCCATTGACCATTCTATACATCTGTGAAGTAGCGTCGTAGTTGTTCAAACAAAATGTATGGCAAAGGTTTTTTAATCATTGCAATAACTTATGATTTGTTGTGGTAAATTACTTTGGAAAAAGTGTTCACTAAAAGGAAATATAGTCGCCTAAGATGAATTTGTTTTGTTTTTAACAAATGTCTTCTATTGAGCAAACCGAACTTTTTTCAACAAATCTTAAAATGATCATACAAAATATTTTTCTTCGAAATAAATTAGAAGGTTTCTAAGATCAAAACTACAAAAAAAAAGGGTAGCCACCCTAAAGGGGCCAAAAACTTGCTCCACTCTGTATATACGAGTATGATAGGCTAATCCTAATTATTCCTGCATCGAACACTCGCAAAGAAAAACACAAGCAAATACATTGCTACATTTATTCTAGATATCTCTCAATCATACACGACTTAAAAACTACCTACCTTAAAAATTTATAAATAAGAGCACAGCTGAAAAAACAGCCAATAGAGTCATATTAAGTAGCTCCTCTACGTAAACTTAAATTAATATCAAAGGATACGGTCAATATTATTTGAAATAAATAAAATGGATGTTCCTTCTAAACAAAGAAAGTCACGAAACATTTTAGATCTTAATAGGTATGTTAGGAATGACTATTATCTCTAAATACAACTTGGCAAACAGTAGGGTGCTAATCCACCGCGTGCGGGGCGTGGCTGGCTGGCTGGCTGGCTGGCAGGCTGGCTGGCTGGCTGGCTGGCGCTCACAGCACGACGAGCCGGCCGTTCCTGTAGGCGGTCCGCAGCGGAGCCTTCTCGTTGTCGGTGCTCGCGATGCTGTAACTGTACCACAGACGATCCTCACTATCAACATACCGAACGACAATAATATAAGACGAAGGGAGGTACTCACCTAACGGAGTCAGCGGCGGCCTCGTCGTCTCGGGGCTTGCCGCGGCGGGCGATGGGAGCCGCGGCGCACAGCAGCGCCAGCAGCGCGGCCGCCGGCTGCAGCAGCATCGCCAGCAGCACCGCCGCGCCCGCCACGTACGCGTTGCGCGGCGCGTCCTCCTGCGCCTCCTGACAACAGTACCGACATGTAGGCGCACCCTATCCTCCCTCCCCTCCCCCCCCGCTCCCTCCCCCCCCCCCTCACTCACCTCCAGGAGCTCCTTGAGGTGGTCTGGCAGCGAGTGGTAGCGCGCCAGCACCGCGAGCAGCGGCCGCAGGTGCTCGCTGAGCTCGGCGAGGTCGCGCAGCGGCGCCGCGCTCTCCGACTCCAGCCACGCCGATATCTGCGCGCCGGTCCACGCGCCCCACGCCAGCTGGCCGCCCGTCGCTACCGCCATCGTCGCCGCGTACTGTCACACACGTCAAGTTATGCGCTGCGCTGCGTGCGACCGCAGGGAGGGGATCGGGGAGCGTGGGATAGGTACCAGGATGAGCAGCACTCGGGCGAGTCTCGGGCTGGAGGCACGCAGGGCGAGCGCGGCGGCGGCGAGGTGCGCGAGCGCGAGCAGCGCGGCGCTGGCGGCGCACAGCGCACCCGCCGCGACGCGGTACTCGCGCGGGAACAGCGCGCGCACCGCCACGTACGTGCTGGGGTCCCACTTGAGCCGCGCCGCCGTCGCCAGGCCCGCGCCTGCCACCATCTGCCCGCACACACACATCAACAAACATTGTAACAGTTCAAACCTTATAGAATGCAGTGAAAGATATAAAAATGTAATTACAGAAGAAAGTAACAACACTTATCAGCCTGAGCGAGTCCACTGCTAGACGTGATGCCCTTAATTGGGCGCTAAGCAGTGAGCACGATACTCGATTTCCGTCATCCTGATCAAATACCTACTGCTGACGACTTCATATCATCATATCATTTATTTATTTCTCTCACAAACACTTCAGAATCAATTTCATTTAGATTCCATTCTAGAAACATAGAATGGCCCAATGTTTGCAGTTGCACGAACCATTGTCCGCGTTTTAACTTCGTGTAGAACACAAGGTAAGGTAGTCTAAGGCCCAAAAATAAGCTGACATAAAACTTTCTCACGCAAAGAAGCAGATTAACGTGGACCAAGAGCGCGGGCGCGAGGCGCAGGCAGCACGCCATGGCAGGGCGGGGCGGGGCGGGGCGGGGCGGGGCGGGTCACTGCTGGCCTGAGGAAGTCTCTGCAGGAAGTCCGGGTCGTGCGAGGCGGCGCTGTTAGCTCGCCGGCGCGCACATAACTATCCAACAATAACACTGACACTGCGTCTTTCCTCAACGGAGCTATCTTATCATATCACTGATATGAACCTGCCTCGTGTGATATCAACCTACATACCGCCCCGCGCCGGCTGCGTCGCATCTGCCGGCGCGGTGTGTGATACCTACCGCAATGATGTGCGTCCCTGACTCCCTGACTAAATCATTTATTTACACTTTCTCAAGGTTGCAAAGCCTAAAGGAAACTTTAAAGAATTTGTTCCAAAGATAAGTTTAGTAAGTAAGTACTTACTTTATTTTGAAAATTTTTTTCGGTGTCATGTCACAGAATACAGACGGAAGTCATCAAAGTTTTTAATTTTAACTAGCTATACATACCTACTTTATTGTAAACGTGAATTATTCAATGGATAAATAAATGGCTTTAATAATTAATAATAATACATACCTACTATAACCTAATACACCTAATATAAACATAATACCTAATATAAAAAAAAAAAAAAAAAAAAAAATATTATAGAGCGATAGGGCAGTCAGTCGACAGGTAGACCTAGATTCAAAGTTGTGGCAAATAGCTATTGTTATTTCCAGAAATGTTTCATGTTTTATCGCTAGCACTCGTCACCAGATTGTGGATGATTAACGTTCGATTACGAATTTACGATGAAACGAGTAGATACAGTCATGGCGTCGATCATCGACTACTTAGAAAAATGTAGATCTCTATACTCTATAGCTATACTGCCCCATAGGTAAAATACCACGTAATGGAGGCTTTTCCCATAGCTGAGTAGGTAGGTAATAGGTGTACTACGAGTTCTAGTCTGACCAATAAGAATCTTTTTTTTTTGAGAATAAATTATTAAACCTAAACCTATTAACACAAGTGGACAAACGACGACCAAACATTGTTTTAATTAGAATTTGAGGGGTTCTGGAATCTTACTCCTCTTACAAACAGTACCTATATTATATGGGACTATGGGACGCTATAAAAAAATACCTATGATGTACTTAATTATAAATAAATTAAATCAATTAAACATTTTACATAGACGTAGAGGGTGCTACGTAATTCTGTAGCAACAAAAGACTTAAACGCGCACCTTTATTTTGTACTAGCAGCACGTCCCGGCTTTGCACGGGTGTACCAATGAAACTACCGGAATAAAATATAGCCTATAACCATCCAGACAGTCCATTCTATACATTAGTGAAAGAATTTTTGAAATCGTTTCAGAGATTACTTCCGTCTAAAAAACAAACAAACTTTAACTCTTTATAATATTAGTATAGAAGTACATATAGATTAGTATAGATATCGCCATTATTTTGAAAATAGTGTGGATCCAAAGTAAAGCTCCTTTTGACAATTTACGCGCATAATGTCCATCCGCTCCAATGTCTTTCCGCGCAAGCGTAACTGCGCTCGAATGGAATTACGCGCATTTATGGTATCTTGAAATTAGATTACTTTCATTGATATTCTGTTTTAATAAGTTAAATGGGAATTAAATAATAATACTGTAAATATTATTAGAAAAATATCACTTTATTGCTTTAAATGTTTACGCGCTAAATCAATGTTAAGTCTAGAATAGAAGCAACAACTCGCGCTGCTTCGCCTCATCGACGGTGGCATGCGGCGCGCCCGCAGCGTGGCGACTAGCGACCGACATGGCACGTCGTGTATGCGACACGATATAAGTACGCTATTTATCTATTTTATAGGTAGTGTCATGCATGTCGCGTACCAGATGTGCTACGTCGTCTGTGCGTCGCTTGCAGGCAACATGCAGCGCCGCGCTTGCTATGCGAGGCGCGACAGGCGCGCCGCAGCCTCCGTCCGCTCTGTAGCCTGTGCGTATCGCTGTATTCTTTTTATTGTCTAATTTAACGAATGAACAATTCCTATCACTTAGAGATGTAGTACACGATTTAATGCGACATCAGAAATAGTATAAAGGCAAAAATAGTTCTAAAAAGTAAATTAGTTCTAAGTAGGTAAGTGATTATTTATATTTTTTAATTGTCGCGTAAATAAGGTATAATTTAAACTCTCTACCTCCGAACAGTCAACTACCGCTAACTCTTAACACTATTTGGCACTCGATGGTCGAACCATCCTCTCGACTCGCTACGGAAGAATATGGCATCAATCCCATAGTACGAGTAGAATCTACACTTTTGCGGCACTTCGGCCCAAACATAGAGCAGACATACCATCATACTAACATTGGGTGGTAAAAATAATTAATTGGGCAAATAACGATGAAATTGGAAAAGACTATAACCATCCAGACAGTCCATTCTACACAATATCATCAGTGAAAGAATTTTTGAAATCGGTTCAGTAGTTTCGGAGATTACCGTCAAACAAACAAACTTTTACCTCTTTATAATATTAGTATTAGTAAAGATGACAAATGTTTTTAATTCGAGTTTCTAACACTCCCCGAACACGCTCAGTATACATCTATGTACCTACTTACAAGACTTATGTTAGTAAAATATAGGAATAATATTCAACTTTCGGAGCATTCTCTCCGCAATACATCAATGATATGATACGAACTCGTGTTAATAGAGGACTTAACGCTAGGATATCACTCTGAGGATCTCTTAAGGACTATCCGGGTACATCCGCTTAACAATATGGCAGTTTGGTTTCGTTAAAGTTCGGACCGACGGAGGGAGCGTCCGAGCACTGGCGACCGACCGACGGCTCGATACTCTTCTACATAACATCAGTTTCACATAAATCTTCAAGAAACGAGCGATCATCCGACATTCGTTCCAGCGGAACCTCCAGGTGCTCGCACAGATAGCGCGATAAGTCCCAGGAACCACAGACCGCAGCCGCCGCGGTGCGTCTCCTCGTCTCGTAGGCTCCGCGTATCTCTAGCGATCACACTAAAGGTCGGCGCGCAGGATGAGCAGCGCGGCGGCGGGCGCGGAGGGAGCGGGCGCGGGGCGGGGGGGAGCGCGCGTGGCGCGGAACTGCGCCTGCACCGCGTCCCACGCCGCGTCCCGCCCCGCGCCCGCCAGGGGGGATGGGGGGGGCGGGCGGCGCCGCGTGCTGCGAGCTCGGCGGCGAGCGCGAGCCCCCCCCCCGCGCCGGCGCGGCGGCGGCGGAGAACGAGCCCCACCTCGCTCGTCCTGGAAAAGGACACGAGATCGGTTAGGTCATGGATTATCTTATCGCGGAATCTAAACTTGTGCCCATCGCGAACAAACTGCAAAGTATAGCAGTAGATCGTTCAGATGACTGTCAGATTTGACAGTAGGTACCTACGAGTACCATTTCAGATGTGATTGTTGACGTACGCGCAACGCGACAGGGTTCGACGAACCTCCTACCTGCAAATCGGACCAGGCGGCCGAGAACCATGTTAGATAGATAATAGATAGAACCGAAGATAAACGGAATGTTGGAAACTCACCTGCTAGAAAATCTTGTCAAGGATGGTGTACATGCGCAAGTTGGCCTGCTTGCGCCAGCCGGGCGCGGCGCCGGCCGTGGAGTCGGCGGCGTCGCTGTCCTCGTCCCCGGAGCCCCCTCCCCCTCCCCCGCCCCCGCACTTGCCCCCCTCCTTCGAGGGCAGCGCCAGCGCATCCCGCTCACTACCGCCGCCGCCGCGCCGGGCCAGGCGACGCGCCATTATGAACGCCGCTATCTGGAATACAACATAGGGAAAGGGAATAATATAAGTAGGTACAAGTATTGACTTGCGTGCGCGTTCATCTTAATTATGCCAACGCCAACAGTAGGTAAAAATATCTTGAATAAGTACTAATACAAAGTAGGTAAGTACCTGTAGTATCAGCCCCAGGATGCCGAACACGATGATGACGTACACGTTGTTGGGGGCTTCATGTTCTACTTCCTGAAATACAATTCATGATATAATTAATAATGTAAACGTCCAATAGCAGATAATCAACATTGGCACATCATTACATTACATAGATAACTGCTGCAGTCTTCTTAGAAATAGTCAATGACAATAACTTTAAGTTTAACTTTAAGGCATTTGGTCTGCATAATTAATGCAAAATGCCTCTTTGACTATCCTTCAAACAGCTTCAGAGGGTCATTAATGCTTAAAGATCTAAGAGACCGTCCTTTGCGCCTCAGGGATATAGACGCCTAATCCTGTTGTGCTTAAAACGTCAATGCTATTTGCCTACTTCTTCAATGATTAATGTATTCTGTGATACTACTTAGGCTTTACTTAATCTACCTAGGTAGTACATCGGCCAGGGCAGGGGGTGGATTAACTTTTAACAATAAATCATACTAGTAGCACATCCCGGCTTTGCACGGCTGTAGGTACTAATGAAGCCTAGGAATTTACCAGGATAAAATATAGCCTGTGTTCATTGGAAAAGTCCATCTATCTATACATCGGTGAAAGAATTTTGGAAATCAGATGATGGGGTTTGGAGATAACCCACCCACAAACCAACTTTACCTCTATATAATATTAGCGTAGACGAATTCGTCCATTATATCAGTGCTTTTGTGGTTTTGAGCCAACCTTTTCTATACCCTTGATCGGTTGGCTCAAAAGCACGCATAGAACCCGTCATAAACATAACCGTCCGGGCAGACCATAGAGGAGACTGTGATCGCTCTGAGGGGCAGGCAGACAGATCGACAAGAAATAATTTAACCGCTGGTTTAATAACCTGCCTATCTTTGATTTGCTTACTGCTGGTAAGGTACCTGCGGCAAATAAGGGCCACTTAATTTCAATTCAAAATATTTTCAAAATCAGACGGATATGAATGAAAAACAGGACATTTTAAGAATGTTTACTTCATAAGCAGTCTGAAAAAGTATGATTTATTTGGTTTTAATTGAAATTTATCATCAATATTGAGGTTTTTCAAAACCCTTCCTTTGGTCCTTATTAGCCGACGGTAGTTTAATATGGGCCACTTAACAAAAACATTCATTTTGTCTTTTATCATTGTAAACTCTAGCTATACTATCTCTCGCAGACTTTTAGATTGATTTTCTAGTGAGTTACGCTTGACGATTTATATAAATCACGGAAAAAAACAGTGATGGCCCTTATTAAACTAATGAAACGAAAAGTTTGAAAAAAAAGCATTAATTGACTAAATTTGTTCAAAATTATCATATTCTTGAAAAAGTTATTAGTTTCACTACATAAAACTCAAAAAAAAATCAAAAATAGCATAATATTTTCTTGAAAATTTTCTTGAATTGGTGGCTCTTATTAAACTTATGAAAGTTTACGTTTTGGAACTTTGCTCTATTATGTTTCCTCCAAGTTTCTAGGAGTCCTGTGAAGTATTATGTACTTATATTGGGCATACTCACTCAAACGCAAGATATACCTAATCTTTTGTGTTGTGTGTGTGTGAATGTGTGAAGTATGTGTGAAGGCCGGTTTCGATCCCACAAGCTTCAGAACTAAAGTCAAAGTAACAAAAAAAAAAATCTTTTCGTTCTTATTGTTCTTTTTGTTTTTTTGTTCTTTTTGTTCTTTTTGTTCTTTTTGTTCTTTTTGTTCATTTTGTTCATTTTGTTCTTTTTGTTCTTTTTGTTCTTTTTGTTCTTTTTGTTATTTTTGTTCTTTTTGTTATTTTTGTTCTTTTTGTTCTTTTTGTTCTTTTTGTTCTTTTTGTTCTTTTTGTTCTTTTTGTTCTTTTTGTTCTTTTTGTTCTTTTTGTTCTTTTTGTTCTTTTTGTTCTTTTTGTTCTTTTTGTTCTTTTTGTTCTTGTTGTTCTTTTTGTTCTTTTTGTTCTTTTTGTTCTTTTTGTTCTTTTTGTTCTTTTTGTTCTTTTTGTTCTTGTTGTTCTTTTTGTTCTTTTTGTTCTTTTTGTTCTTTTTGTTCTTTTTGTTCTTTTTGTTCTTTTTGTTCTTTTTGTTCTTTTTGTTCTTTTTGTTCTTTTTGTTCTTTTTGTTCTTCTTGTTCTTTTTGTTCTTTTTGTTCATCAGTCGTCAGTCGTCAGTCGTCAGTCGTCAGTCGTCAGTCGTCAGTCGTCAGTCGTCAGTCGTCAGTCGTCAGTCGTCAGTCGTCAGTCGTCAGTCGTCAGTCGTCAGTCGTTAGTCACCAGTCACCTTGCCCTTTGCATCTGTTTTTGTGTACCAGTATTGCTAATAACCAGTCTTTGTCCTTCATTATTATCAATCGCTTCTAACTGAAATAGCAAAAAAAAGAAAGAAAATATATTCATATTTTCACCTCAGAACACGTATACACAATAAAAACAGATATAATAGAACACGACTTCGAAAGAAGACCTGAAAGCCTTGTAATTGACGGCCCTTACTACCCGCCTTGGGGGTGGCCCTTATTAGCCGCCTGCGTCAAGTTCGACAAAATTCACTGTAAAATCATGAAAAATTTATATTTATATTTAAACTTAACTTAATCAGGAAACATGATAAATTTATGTTATATTAATAACAGCAGATTAAAAAAAAAAAGTCTATGGTACTCACAATTAATCAGTTTTCGTGGAGATTTTTTTCTAGTAGAGCGATTTTTACAAACATCGTTTAAATAAATGTGTCTACTGACATGAAGGCGAATAGGAAGGCGATACCACCGCGGATATTAGCCTTCCTAATGGTCCTCTATAATGTAGGCTTGGTTTGAGTCTAATAATAATATTGGAAGTATGTTAAAATAGAAGTGGCCCTTATTACCCGCCGGCCCATATTTGACGCACCTACCCTAGATATTTGATATTTCTTAAATACAAAATGTGTCAAATACCTGGTCTACCAACAGTAAGCGAAACCACAGAAAGGTTATTGGGACTGGCCGTAAACGTATATAAAGCAGAGAGCTAACCTCTATCATATCATAGAGCGGGAGCACGAAGTCCCTGTATCTGGTCATGGCCAGCAGCGCCGGCTTGAGGTCCTGCAGCAGGTCGGCGCCGCGACGCGCCAGCTCGGCCTCGGGCGCCGCGCGCCACCACTCCGCCAGCGAGGCGCCCATCCACGCGCCGTAGCACACCTCGCTCAGAGCCAGGCACGCCACGCCCAGGCAGTACTGCATCAATATTTAATTAACGCTGAGGGGAAAAGCTTTAAGGAATCTTAGGTGGGATTGGTGGAGGGGTGACGCGGCACACTTCACACCATTATACTTACATATCCATGCAACGCTTCTCCACGGTGCCGGACTTTGTAAGACAAGGACAAGAGTCACCCCTTATAATCTAACATCCGCTGCTAAAACTCTACGTTATTTGACTTATTAATTTATATAATTATAACAATTACTTATTACTTTTGACGGGGTGCCTTATTAAAATGGCTATACCTAATGGCAATATTTTTTGAAAATCACGTAGCAGTTGTATTAGAGCGCCTGATGAACTAAAAGAGCAATTGTTTTGTCTTCTTGCTGCCTGATCTCGTACTAATGATGTCGACGTTTCAATGTAATCAAAAATGACTTGCTTCCCATTACATAAAACTGGAGTTGCCTCTGACGACAAACGACGGCTGTAATTACATACAGACAGACCAACTTCCCTAGCGTCGTTGCATTGCAAAGGTATTGGACGGCATCCTTGAAAAGCAATTGGGTAAACCAAACCTCGATATTAGCGAGGCTCAGTTTGGGTTTCAGTTCAGCCCAAAATGTCTACTGAAGGCGTATTCCTTGGTGGCTCGGCTAGTGGCTCAATAAGCTATTTTTATGTTTGTGTTTTTATCTAGCTTTGTTTTGTTACTTCAAGATGTAACTTCTAACTTATTCATCTACGAGAACTGGTTCAAAGCGCCTGCGGTTTCTTTCACGTGTACCACCTCGCCCCGTAACCCTCGGGGACGCTGCAGCTTTCAACCCGGGATAGGATTTTTGTAGTGAGACTTATAATTTTTCAGATGCATCCTAAGTTTGTTTAGGTTACTAGGATGAAATATAACTTAACGTTCTAAAGTCTGGATGCCGCCGTGCACACACATGCTTTCGTTTGTGGAACAATTACTGGGACTAGTATAAGTATAGAGGTGAATGTATACTGACGACGTGCAGACATGTGACTGCTGCGCGGTGCTTGGCGGAGGCGGCGGCGGCGGCGGCGAGGTAGACGAGCGCGGCGAGCCACAGGCCGCACGCCGCCACGTAGGCCGCCGACACGCGGTACTGAGCCGCGCACAGGAACCTGAACCAGGTGTACGTGCTGGGGTCCCACGCCAGCCGCGCCGCCGTCGCCAGCAGCGCGCCGCTGTACATCTGCAACCAACACGCACCATCTCAATCAAACGATACACCGCACCGACCCACACCGACACCGCCCGCTGCCCAACTTGCACGGATCAACCAGTTTACTGATCGGATGAATAGCCTTCACTTGTTTTTTTTATTAAAAGTGGAACATTACCCTCACATGCCTCTGAAGGTCACCAGAGGCCGAATTCAAATTCGAACATCAAAAAATCTCAATAATTTATGAAACTATTTAGAATGCGGATCGCGTCTGACCCTCGATTATATTCCAAACTTTATCGTTCTTCAAACAACTTACAATTGAATAATAATGAATAAGTACATATATGTTTTCGTCCGTTGCTCTCGTGATTAAAGGTAGCGTTGTTACTTATTATTACTAATCGTTTTAATCCAAGGAGATAATGAATAATCCTCTCTGTTATCTACAAACATAGGTAGTGATGTGAACAAGCCTACTTTGTCAACACAAGACACAGTGAGTTGTTGGAGAGACAAGGAGGCTGCGCAGCTGCGTGGTGCGGTGCGGGACACAGAGGGCCAGTGTGCTGCTGATAAGGCGAGTGCAGAGTGCCGCGAACTACGCGCTGTATTGAGACAACAATCAACCTCCTTATTTCTCCTAGGTTAGTCAACATGCTGCTAAAGATCACCAGTCATAGCTTCTGCTTTTTCAATAACGCTTTTCAATAATAAATTGCCAGAGAACAATATCTGTATTGTTTTATGAAACATGAAAGGGTACAATAAGTTCTGTAAGTACCAGCAGAAAAGCATGACCTAATTTTATCCATAAAATTTTAAATTAGTTGGAGCTAAGTCCGAATAAGCTAAGTAATTTCAAGGCGGTTTTAGCAATTGGCTGGTAAAATTTAATAGCGGCTACTCGACAGTGAGCTTCTTTGTGTGCAGTGCACAGCGACCGAGATGCCACTCCAATATTTGATAAAGCGGAGTCATCATCGACCAAGGCTTCTGACGTAACCAAACCACTCAGTTTTTTCTTTGGCAGGTAATGATAATGCAGTTGTAATCTCGTTCGGAGACAGCCGGGCACTATGCCGTCTTCTACCGAGCGCGCGCGTGCGATACTCGCCTCACGACAATTTGACAATCGCGAAAGTAGGTCACGAACACATTTTATTTTACTAAATACAGTTGTAGCGACATCGTCAAATGCTGATTTGGTACGGACTTGGAATTTATTGAAATCTGCACCTTTGATCTTTGGGTCCGAATTCTGATGTCTGACAAGGGAACTGTATCGTTTGTTTCTAAAAACACTTACCTACTTAGTTGTAAGTAGGTACTTACTTACTCTTCTGAGGTGTACAATAACTCATCTTATCCCCAATGTTTCGACCCTACGCTATCCACGTCTCGTAAACCCCTTCAATTTGAGCTTTTAAATTGAATTTCTATCAATAATGGACGAATCTTGTAATAACTTAACTACACAGAAACTGCTTAAACTCGTAAGTAACAGGCTTAGAAATCGTATTTCCTATTTTAAATATGGAAAATAGCAACCATTTGTTTGTGCCAATAAAACTATGTACTAACAACTTATTTTCCGCGTAGTAAAGTTCCTTTGGGAAGAATACCTACATTAAAAGTAGCTTCGGAATCTAAGTTTGTCTAGCTAGTAGGATGTTTGGTCTGGCACGCATAGCAGTTCCCGTTTTAAATTCCATGTAAGTAGGTACCTACGAGGAGGTATGTTAGAGAGAGCAAGATAGACGGTCAGTCAGATGTACGGTAAGCTGTTGACGCTAATGGGCAAGAGCAGCGGCGGCGGCGGCGCGGCGGGCAATAGCCCCGCCATGCATGCGCCAAGGAGTCCTGTCGCCGAGGTCAAGGACTATTAGATAATCTGCGGTCGTTCGAAAGAATTGAACTGCTAAACAACGGTCGTCCGTCCGAGTGAGCTGCACGCTGCATGCCATTGTGCAGAGTGCAGCGCACTCGCACTCGGAGTCTCGGACACGGACAGAACCGGTTCCGTCCGCCGCATACAGCCAGGCGCACACGGCTTCTCTCCCGCCCTCTTCTTCATAAACAGGTTCAATATTGTGATGATTAAAGTGTGTGTGACTCATAAATGAACCAACGAACTTAAATTTCGAGCGTGGACCCGTTGTTGGTAGGTATCTAACTTAAGGTATAAACCTTTTTTTTGAGAACAAAAGACATGGACCTTTGAGAATAAGCCATTTTAGATGACCTTGACTCATGCCCTCGATCTAGACTTACACATGACACAAACACAACACCAAAACACACAAAACTTTTCCAAAACGGTAAGGTAGGTAAAACTATGTTGTTTCTGTGTAGGTATGTGTATCAAGTCGATAGCTTTCAGAAACTGACACACAAAATGTCGAGTAATTCGTGTTTTTTGTTTACAGACGCTCGGGCTGTGATATTCGTTAATCCTGGCTCAGTCAAAAAGTTCTAAAGTTAGTTAGTATGCATTTTAGATACTTACCTACATCGTATCGACAAGTTCTAAAATAACGTTTGGTCGGGGACTCGGGGTGTCGCCGTCGTGTCGGTCGCATCGCATCGACTCAGTGGTGTGTGGTGTGGTGGGTGCTAGTGCTAGCGCGCCCTACTGCACTGTGCATCTTTCAAGTTGATGCTATTTTAAAAGTTGAAGCCATTGTGGATGGTTAAATCACACACATGACACAATATAGGTAATAGCATACAGAATAAATAAAACTACACTTCAAGTTATCTGTGAATTACTCATAGGGTGAACATGCTAGTTTGCCGACCACCACCGGTTCACGACCATTTTTTCGTAAAATCGTTATAATAAGTCAAACTGACTGATGATCTTGTTCGTTTTAGTTTTAAATGAAACATCAGTCTAGCCTTCACCCATCCCGCATCTCGATTTGTGTCCTAGGATACGTGGTGCCCATCAGGGAGCCTCCAAACATGAGCAGTAGTGAAAACATGAAGGTTGGTTGAAAACAGTACAAAAAAAATAGTGAGAGGACACTTTTTCAAACGTAAGAAAATATATGTTTTAATGAGATTTACGCATCGAAATGTAGCTTGGGGTGTAGACAAAAACATGTATTTATATTGTAAGCAACAATTCATTTAAAAATGTATGTTTTTAATTAAAATAATGGGTGGTCGCCAAACTAGCGTTTGAAATGGCACTTTCTTTGTTTTACGACCGCATGGTCGGCAAATGACTGTTTTCGACCTATCTTCTTTTTACGTTTTCTAGCTTATACTCCTTAATATGGCATGTTGAACCTTGTAGTTTTGTTCCAAAAGGTCTATTTATGTTCACGTCAGATTCCGACCAGCAAAATTTTAATCCTAAACCTAAAATACAGACACTTTAAATCACGCTTTTTCGGTGGTCGGGAATCGGTCACCTAGCGACCAATCCTATTTTCACAAATAAAAACATGTAAAATGTCTCGTATTACGAGGTCGTAAACCAACTAGATTCTTTTGAAGAAGGTTGGTTTGCGTCTAATGATTCCACAAGCCAGTTTTGTAAATCAATGTAAACTTTTCATTTATATTCTTATTTTGAACCTTAAAGCCTACACGCTAAGGCTCTTTTTTCAATAACGTTTGAGTGGTCGCAAACTGACGAAAATGTCGGACGTAAGCTGGCCGCAAGTGTCCGGGAACTAACAAAACAGCACTTTTTGCTATATCTTTAATTATTTATTAGAAACAATCATAATTTATATTAAAACTTACATTCATTTGATTCCTTGATGTTTTTTCTTCAACCCTAGGTAAAAATTGGAATCAAAACAATGTCACATTTGAGAGTTATGTTACTTCAAAGATGACAAGTCCACTAACTGGTCGTGAACTGGCATGTTCACCCTACCTACTAATGTGAGGTGACGGGCGAAACAAATAGGTAGGTAAGTAAAGTACTTGCAATGAGGTGTTGAATACACGCTAAAATAATAATATTATTGTGAGGTCTTCTGATTTTGTATTAAGTAAGGTAATATTACAATTTGCACTGATTATAATATGGACTACCTATACTAAATGACTCAGTTAGCACGACAAAGGCTTTAACTGGAGCAACCGGAGCAAGTTCATGACACTCAGAGATAGAATTCAATGTCCTAGCTAGCAGTAGTTCTGTCTCGTACACCGACGACCGGTTGTCCCAGCCGCGTAGCCGGCGCCTGTGCCCAATGTAGGCTGAGCTGAGACGCGCACGTGTTCGTTTACCCTTCTCCCCGCGCTCCCTGCCACTGCCACCTCCTACACTTACTATCATTTCTAAATAGGTAAGTAAAGTACCTATCTAACTTGAATTCACGTCAGCTTCATCAAGTCTATACAAACTTTGATTACTGACTGCCTTTGTTAAACAGACGGACACAAAATACAAAAAATAAGAACACCGACTTCAACTTCGTAAGAGCAACTTTTCCTGCACGCTCGAAGTGCATTTCTTTTCATAACTCGAAATATTCTAATCGCCAGATCAAAGTAAAATTTTTTTTGCCAATTAGCCGGTTCTTAATCACGATCCATTCGTCCTTCGACTACTCGCAGGAGTCGCAGGTACTTTTATCCCGAGAGGGTCTATCAGCAGCAGTTTACCTTTACAAGTATTATTAGTTATATTATAATAGGTCTCAGACCAAATAAATATTTTTTATTTGGTCTGAGTTATAGGTGTACTGTACTATCTTCGATGCGATATCGAGTCAAGTATTACGAATCAGGAAGGTATAAGTATCAGGCCCTCTACTACACAAATCGAAAACGAAGCATCGATCGTGCCAATTTTCGCAGGTCAGCTTACTTCGTTTCCACCAACTTAAGCTGACCTGCGATTTGATGCCCAAATTTCGTTTTTCGCTGTGCAGAGTAGACCCCCAGATGAGGATAAGAATCCACTTCAGTGCCGCTCCTGATTGAACTACTGATGAACTAATAATTTCGTAGAGTATTTCAAATATTTGACTAGTTTTAACTAAAATCACAATTAACAAACTGGTGATCCGATCCGACGGAAGCTGTGTGTGTGCCTTGCCTGTGCCTGCCTTCTGAACGAGATAGTCTGTAGTTGATAAAAAATTACACAATTTGGACGCTGAGTGTTACTGGTGTTACAAACATAAGCTTATCGTATTTGTAGGTAACCTTCATAGCGTATCAAAGCATCCGGATTCCTGCCCCTCCTCTACTCTACAAACTGAAAACTATGCATCGTGACAATCATCGTAAGTTGCTGATGCCGAAATTTCGTTTTTCGATTTGCAGAGTATTACTCCCTGAACAATATAGGTAGTTTATTTTATTTGACTTATAGGTACCTAATGATTATCTATAAGTACTTAAATAAATAATAAATTCGATCCTAAATTTCTCAGAGATTAGTTAGTAACGTAGACGTAGCGTAGGCAATGGCTCTATCCGAATGCCTACCTCTGACGTCCGTCAACGACTCGATCGCACGAAATCAATTGCGTTTTTTTAGACCTATTGTTTGTTGTTTTACATGGACCTTGAACCTAGGTGCCTACAAATTATTACCTTGTAGAAGATTGTGGAATACTATACTATCTACTAATTTGTTTTACCCAACTATTGTAGTTAGGTAGGTACCTATCTAACTTCCGTGCGAAAGCTTTTTATGCGAGGCGCTTATACTACCTTCCTTCCTACTAGTTCCTACATCGTACCTAACTTAGGTAGGTAACCACATTAAATATAAAGCTAAGGCCAAACCTGCGCGACCAAAGCGACTGCGAAGCGGGAGCGTCTACCGCGCGACGGTAGTCTATGCGAGATGCGGTCGCGTAGGTATGCAAAGCGCCATAGATGTATATGGGTAGCGTCCGTCGCGCGGTAGACGCTCCCGCTTCGCAGTCGCTTTGGTCGCGCAGGTTTGGCCTTAGCTTAATAAGGTGTATTACTCACTTAGGTGTAGGTAGTATGATTAATATGATTATGAAATGGAAGCAATTGAAAATGCTGAAAAAGAATTTTGTTTGTTTTGATTAGTGTACGGCCTCGCGACCACTTCACACACAAACAACATCTTGCCTTCACATGCTACCTAATTCTTTCCAACTTACATTACTTATAACATAAGCTAACATATTATAAAATAAACATAGTAAGTAGGTAAGTACTTACTTACTTATCTATAACTTGCTTAAGAAGATAGATATATGTAGGTAAGATACCAAAAAAATATATTGCATAATGTTTTTAAGTACTTACTTACTGGAAATAAAGACAATGGATGATTATTAAGTAGGTACCTACCTACCTACATATACCTATTAACTAAGAGTTCCTATTTAATTATAGGTTTAATTCAACTGACCCACTTGGTGGTTCTTAGATAAGTAGGACAATGTCAACGACAATACAACAAAATACACTTTGTGCATTGTAGGCACTTAGCTAGGGTTGCCATCTCGAAAACTTTGAAACCAGGACAAGACGATTGAAAACCCCGGATTTTAGGGCCCAAACCCCGGACATATAAACAGGTTTTTTTTAAAGTAGCACAATGTGTGTCCGAAAGTGGATCCAGCTTTGGCGTCAAGAAGGGTCATCTAGTCGTAGTATTTTTTGTAGATAAAAGTATGTTGTAAATGGTTTTGTTTAAAGCCGGTCCTTATTTAGTAAGAAACGGTGCGAGCGAAGCGAGCAAAATTTTTTTTTTGTTTAAAGTAAAAGGAACGTGGCACATGATTTTGTTTAATGCCGGGTCTCATATTATATGTATAAACGATGCGAGCGTAGCGAGCAAAAATTTTATTTGGTTAAAACTAAAAGTAACGAGGCACATGATTTTGTTTAAAGTCTGTTCTCAAATAGGTATAAACGATGCGAGCGAAGCGAGCAAAAATGCTTTTAGATAAAACCCAAAGTAACGTGTCACGTAATTTGGTTTAAAGCCGAATCTTATATAGTAATAAATGATGCGAGCTAAGCGAGCAAAAATTTTTTTGGTTAAAACTAAAAGTAACGAGGCACATGATTTTGTTTAAAGCCGGTTCTTATTTAGCAATAAACGATACAAGCAATTTTTTACTCATTTTTGCAATGAGTAAAAGCTTCGTAGGTAGTCAACTAGTCAGGTTGGTTTTTAATTTTGCTCTTAGGGAAATTATAATTTTTTACCTAAAATAGTTTCTATTTACTCAAGAATATAGCATGAGACTGCTAATTCAGCTCTGAACAAATCGACAAAGCGAAGAATTACAATAATTACAAGGAGGAAATATAAAGATATAAGAGAGCAATTTTCTGCACTCTGAGGTCCTTAACTCTGAATATTTTTATCACATTTTTTTTGGAAGTAGGTAGGTACTTACTTACTCAATTTCAGTCAAGTTCAAAACCCGGACTCATACTGAAACCCCGCCCGGACGCTCCCCGGACGCCCTCTAAACTAGGACAAATCCGGGGAAACCCGGACGGATGGCAACCGTACACTTAGCATGCAAAAAAAGATATTTGGCCACTTCTAGCCACTTCGCGAAAGCAATTTTTTGTAAGTACAAAACTGGCCACTTTTTTATGCTATGTAGCCACAACCAAGACTGTCATAGCGGCAACGCTGGATACTGGTAACATTTTGTATTCAGTCAAGTTGATAAAACGTTGATTGAGGATTGTACATGTGATCATCAAGTATAGTATGGGTGATCTTGCTTCAGCCTTCCTCGACGGAAAATGAGGAGAAGCTACTTGTATTGATTTGCCATGTTTAGGCTGTCAAGCGCATTCCTTTCAAAAGTTCCCAAGTCGATGTGGATCTAATTATGCAGCCGATTCGCATTCTTGAAACAGCTCTAATTAACCTGCTAAGCGTTCTTACAGAACAATATAAAATAGATAAGTATAGTAACTTGAGCTTGGAACGCGGAAATATGCAACGCTTTATATCGCTTTTGAATTTATCTCCGCCTTTATTGTAAATTTATATAACAGTATAGTTATGATAGATGTAAAGTATTGTGTTAGAAATGACGGTGTCGCCCGACACGTGTGCTCTCGCTTTGTGCAACGCTCGTCCCGCACCGCACGGCGCACGGACGCTGAGTCAGTATACTCAGTATCAGAACACTTGCGTCAGGAATGTGGTCGGAGAGGCCATGCTTCGCTATGAGCAGTATGAGCTCACATACGGAAAAATACCCGCAGCTTGTTATGGCGAGCTTCGGGTTGAGCGTGTGAACTGCTATAGCTATCGACCCAAAGTCTCGCGTGTCTCGATTTTGCGGCTAACTAAGTACCTACCTACCTACCTTACTACCAGCATAATTGGTCGCCTGCTTTTATTATTCTGCATGAGGGTTCAACCGAACTACGTCAGTTGCAGACAAACCTCATCCAATTTGGAGACTAGACAGCAAAACCAAGATGCAAGAGTTGTGTAGGTACAAACAAACCAAACAAATAATTAAGATAGTAGCGCGATTTTGGATATAAATTAAGTGCCAATGGATACAATCAAACTGAATACTGAATAGTGAATCGAATAGAAATATCTACAAACAATTCCGTTGGGAGAAGGGTCCTCGAATCTACGCCTTATAAAACGAATTCCGATACCGATGTCCCAAACAACCTACCTACGTAGAATTGATGTGAGTGCTGAAGACCTGTTGCTCGCGGCTGGCGGCCCCCGCGGCTCGCGGCTCGCGGAGCCAAGTTCAAGTCGTTGGATCGATGCGATCCGCGCAGCGACACCATCCCCTTTTACGTCATGATGAATATTCACGGTATTACAATTAGAAATTATTAAAATATAATGAGCTGACTGAGCCGCATTGACTGGCACAGCATTTGTAGTTCATGTTTTATCCCACCTAGAGTCTATAGAAAATTGTTTTGAAGTGTTAGCGCGAAACTTGACTATATAGGTCGTTGCACATCATCTCACATGTTGGGAACACAAAGTGACGTAATAACATAAATATAATTAGCTCACTTTATTTACTTAACTACCAAGAAGTGGATTGCAATAACAATGAAAAAGTTACCATCTATACAAACAGGCAATACAAGGTAAGTAATACATTACTCGGTCGGTCATCGATCGTGTGAAATGTTCCTACGATACGAATCTGCGAAAAGTGATCTCAGAATATCTACAAGATAATGGCCACTCTATGTCTGTGATAATGGCTCATAAAATTCGACCTAATGGTCGACTGGGACTTGGGAGATAACGCCTAGCTCGATCATAACAATGTGTAGGTAGTGAGCTGTTGTACACTACAATCTACCTACTCGTAGTAGGTACCTATGTATGTATACGTAAAGTAAGTACTAACAAACTACCTACCTCACTCAGACCAAATTTTTTTATTTGGTCTGAGCTACCTACAAAACAGAATTGAATTTGACGAAGTGTAGGTATAGGTAGGTAGGTTTGGTAGGTTACCTTGGTATAATATACCTAGCTAACTTCTTATAAAGTTTAGTGACCTTCCGGGGAGTAGGCAATTACTAATAGACCTAGGAAGAGGACCTTTGCTTTGAATGTTTGAGTAAATAATGATCAATTTATTTAGTTTACTACTTACCTATATAAATTAGACAATTTTGGAGCACATCGGCATCGGTATGTAGGGTGAACATGCCAGTTCACGACCAGTTAGTGGACTTGTCATCTTTGAAGTAACATAACTCTCAAATGTGACATTGTTTTGATTCCAATTTTTACCTAGGGTTGAAGAAAAAACATCAAGGAATCAAATGAATGTAAGTTTTACTATAAATTATGATTGTTTCTATTAAATAATTAAAGATATAGCAAAAAGTGCTGTTTTGTTAGTTCCCGGACACTTGCAGCCAGCTTACGTCCGACATTTTCGTCAGTTTGCGACCACTCAAACGTTATTGAAAAAAGAGCCTTAGCGTGTAGGCTTTAAGGTTCAAAATAAGAATATAAATGAAAAGTTTACATTGATTTACAAAACTGGCTTGTGGAATCATTAGATGCAAACCAACCTTCTTCAAAAGAATCTAGTTGGTTTACGACCTCGAAATACGAGACATTTTACATGTTTTTATTTGTGAAAATAGGATTGGTCGCTAGGTGACCGATTCCCGACCACCGAAAAAGCGTGATTTAAAGTGTCTGTATTTTAGGTTTAGGATTAAAATTTTGCTGGTCGGAATCTGACGTGAACATAAATAGACCTTTTGGAACAAAACTACAAGGTTCAACATGCCATACTATGGAGTATAAGCTAGAAAACGTAAAAAGAAGATAGGTCGAAAACAGTCATTTGCCGACCATGCGGTCGTAAAACAAAGAAAGTGCCATTTCAAACGCTAGTTTGGCGACCACCCATTATTTTAATTAAAAACATACATTTTTAAATGAATTGTTGCTTACAATATAAATACATGTTTTTGTCTACACCCCAAGCTACATTTCGATGCGTAAATCTCAATAAAACATATATTTTCTTACGTTTGAAAAAGTGTCCTCTCACTATTTTTTATGTACTGTTTTCAACCAACCTTCATGTTTTCACTACTGCTCATGTTTGGAGGCTCCCTGATGGGCACCACGTATCCTAGGACACAAATCGAGATGCGGGATGGGTGAAGGCTAGACTGATGTTTCATTTAAAAATAAAACGAACAAGATCATCAGTCAGTTTGACTTATTATAACGATTTTACGAAAAAATGGTCGGGAACCGGTGGTGGTCGGCAAACTAGCATGTTCACCCTATGTGTGTTTTTTGGGTAGTGGGTCCTTGAGTCAGGGCAGGGTGCATCACTGCATTGGAATTGAACTGAACATCACTTGCCCGCTAGTGGCTGGCTACGTAGCGGCACAGAATAAAGATGGTAGAGGGGCCGGGGTGCGGGGTGCGGGGTGCGGGCTGAGGATGAGATGCAATGTGATTCCTGCGGCGGAAATTCAATAACGCGCCTTCTGGTTCGTCGTACCTACGAAGATGCAATCGTATGTACCTACCTTTTAATAAAGGCATTCAATAGGTAGGTATGTAACAACATTCCAAAGTTGACAGGTGAGTAGGTAAGGATTCCTTACCTACTCTTTTACATCCTTCCTTACTAAGGAAGGATGAATGCGCTTATATGCCCTATATAGGTAGGTACCTACCTAATCCTAACGACGCCGAGGCGCCGATGGTCCACCGGCCATCTAAATTACCTAAGTAGGTAGGTAAGGTAGGTATCTTAGTACGCGCGAACTAAGATAAATAAAGTTTTTAGTTATCTTAGTTCGCGCGTACTACACAGTACACACACACACACAGTCGTCTGTGCTGTGTGTTTTCAAAATAAATTCTTATTATTATTACAAAAAAGTATGTTATTAGCAAGTTTAGTCGTCGCAAGGGAATAAATCGGGCATCCTAATGCTATGTTCAGATGTACGGCGTGCAGCCCGGCGGGCTGCCTGGCGAGCTGCGCGGCATGCAGCCCGTGCCCGGCCGGCGAAAATTCAAACTGTTCACATGCACGCAGGCGTGTCAGTCAGTGCTAGCATGTCGGGCAGCGAGGATCTCGATGTTGTTGCTGCCTTAACCTTTGGCTTAACTTATTTTTATTGGAAAAAGAAAAAAAATGATACACGATTCGTTTGACCATTCGACCATGTTAGCAACGGACGTCCACTCGTCACGAAAGCGCGAGAGAGACTGACTGCACGCGCGCATGTGAACAGTCA
Source organism: Xanthorhoe spadicearia (assembly GCA_947086425.1). Classification (NCBI taxonomy): domain Eukaryota; kingdom Metazoa; phylum Arthropoda; class Insecta; order Lepidoptera; family Geometridae; genus Xanthorhoe; species Xanthorhoe spadicearia. Next base: position 52,060 of record OX352202.1, read on the forward strand.
CCGGGCGCCCGCGCATTCATCCTTTGAACTTTGTCCAAAAACCGCCACTCGCCCGGTTCGCGACATTCACGTTCACGGGCGCGTTCACGGGCTCGGGCGTACCGTTTACACGCGCGTGCCCGTGAATGTGCCCGTTGAATGTCTAGTTGCACGCGTGCGTGTGAACGTACTATAAATGGATGTAGCGAGATTAGCGAGGCAGCAGGCAGGTGCAGTGCAGAGGGTTACAATCAGGCAGGTAGTAACGAACGTTCGTCTTTCTTTCGTCAAAAGCTCGATAGTTTTTATAACACTTTTTTGCAACGGAACGGACTAGTGCCCGAACGGCGCGGGGCGAGCGCGGAGGCTACGCGACTGCTGGGCATGCCCGGCGTGCCTGCTCATTGCTGCGCTGCGCTGCCGTGCCGCTGTCTGTGGCGAATCAACCAACAAAAGAAAAACTACCCTTCTCTCTCACCTCATCACATTACACACACAAGGAGGGGGTACTGTTTCTGTTATGCAGAGTACACAACGCGGAATCCATTGTTTTGTTCATAGTTCAATTGCTTATAAATTAATCATAGTAGGTAGGTAGGAACCTAACATACCTACCTAGGTAAGTTGTGGACTTGTGGGTAGTCAAACAACTACGTAGGTAGGTAAGTACCTACTTTACTTTACGATATATATATCGTAAAGTAAAGTAGGTACTTATCTACCTACCTACCTATTATATATAATCGCGAGAACCTTTAATTGGCTTCCTATGACTAAATCATTGCCTATTCCGATATATGAAAGCTGTTGGATCTCCAATAAATAAATAAATAAATAAAATAAATAAATAGGGTCTATAGGTAATTGTTACTAGGTAAATAAGTAACCTAGGTACCTACCTACCCTAAAACTGCTATTTTAATAATAGCATAGGTAGGTACCTATTTGTATGGCGTCAAAAATATAATTTATAATCATTTACCGAAACATAACTATACTTTATTTATTTCTTGAAGCGAGCTAATAGGAAGATAAAAATAAACTCACGTGATTGGTTGTCAAAAATAATTGTGTAGGTATCTCTTGATTGGCTAGATTGTCAAATCTAGCCAATCCAATTATTTTTGACGACCAATCACGAGCGTTTATTTTTTTTCCTAGAAATGAAGTAAGTACCTATAGGTAGGTAGGTAGGTATATGTTACATGGTGAGTCTAATGTTTAAACAAGTGTTAGTACGTCCACCGTATTCTAATAGAGCAAAGCTTGGCTAGCCTTCTGCTTTCCAACCGTAAAATAACTTCTCAACAAGCTTAGAGTCTGCTCCTGAAGGCATAAGTACCTACTACCTATTGTAGGTAGGCTATTGGGCTATTGAGGATTATTTGGATGATAAATTTTGATACCTACTAGATGCTAAGTTTAAATTGTTACGGATAAATACTGATTTAGTACCGTGCGATCCGAGTAGTTTTTAGGAAAAAATTTACTAGTCTGCTCCTTGAAAATTGTCTTTTAGAGCGTAAATGAATTTTTAAATTTTAATGAATTCTTACAATAATATACCTAGGTAGGTACTTGTTTACCTAAGTGTATAATTAAGAAAACTTAGGTAGAAAACAATAAAAGACCTAGGTACAATTTTTGAACCACGTAACATTTTTCATCATTTGTTAATGATTAAATCAAACTAGGTATTTGAAGTATTTTACTGCATCTATGGAATTATTAACAAAATTAGGAGAGGTTAAAATGTAACCAGGGTAAAAGGTAAAATATTGGGGTAGCTACGAACCGCAAACGCAATGTTGATGAACAAAAATATTTTTTCTGTGGTGCAAACGCGGCTGGTGCAGCTCATGGCGTCGTCGGTCGGGCACTGGGCACGGGCAGCACTGGTCACTGGACACGGGCACGGGCCTGTGTCGGCCGCGGAGGTGTCAGACGCGCGCGGGGCACATGGCAGCGCGCGGGGCGGCGCGACGCGGACGGGCGACTGCTGCGAGTCACGCCTCGTAAGGCACTGACTGGACTGACGCTCGCGTCGCCCGCGCCCGGCGCCCGTCGCTCCCCTCTCGGTCGGGGTGTCGGTCGGGGCGGCTGAGCTGAGCTTCCCCGATTTTCGGGACCCGCGCGCCGCGCATGGCGCGCATACAACACAACTAAACTGTCATGCCATGCATGCATGTCAAGCATCGGAAACTTATCCCAAATAAATACAATAGAATAGGTAGTCTCTAAACATAGGTAGGTAGGTACCTACCTAAGTAAAGTTATTGAATCGGTTAGTACCTAGACCTACCTACCTGGGTATAGCATAGCACAGTAAGTATAAGTAAGTACATAGGTACCTAGCGTACCTGTACACAGTAATAGGTACAGACAGAGATGGTAGGTAGGTAGGTACTTATTTGATAAAAAGTAGTACAGGACAGGACCTACATAAGTAGGTACCTACCTTTACCTACATAAGTAGACAGGAGTAGGAGCCTAACCTTAGGTAAGTACTTAGGTAGGTACACCTAGGTAGCCTGGGTACGTAGGTACCAGTGTAGATAGTTGGTTAGGTAACTTAGGTAGGTAGGTAGGTAAGGTACCTACCGAGGTAGGTACCTATTACGATCACTCAAATCTCTTTATTCGTCGTCTTCATCGATTGGTCCAACTTGTCCTTTGTGATCACATCACACCACTCACTGGTAAGAGGTCATTGTCCTGTTTAGCGACTAGTCAGAGCAGAGCACAGAATAAAGATGGAAGTCAGAGTACCTACTACCTGCGTACATACATACCTACCAATTACCATAGTAGGTACCTACATACCTTTCTAATATAAAATTGCTTTTATACCTATTTTACACAAATCATTTTGCCCACTCTAGCTACGTAGGTAGGTACCTTACCTACCTACCTAAGTAGGTACTTAACCTACCTTACTTACTGACCTGCTGACTGTAGGCTGTGTTGTACCTAGGTAGGTAAGTAGGTATTGTATTTAGGTGCTCGCAGAAAACCTTCACTTATAACCCGGAAAAGCTGATGGTACCTAGTTGGTCAATAATGAAGATTACGTACGGTACGACTGAAAAGAAGTAGGTACTTGTAGGTAGGTAGGTACCCAATTATTGAGGTAAGTACTCAACAACCTACTGTCTCTTATTAACCTGCCTTATTACCGCGATCAAAGATCAAAGTGCAGCCCGATAGGAAACTACCTACCTAGGTACCTACATGCGTGGGCACTGCGGGCACTGGGCAGCCGTGATGTGAATGTGATGTCAGCTAGAAATGATTCAACAAGAGAGGCATTCAATTAAATTCCTGTTTATCAACGCACACGAATGTAATGTAGGTACCTACCTAGGTAGGCACAGTGGTCTCTGTTCGAGCCGAGCTCAATCATTTCGGCCGTTTGATTGCTCCCAATAGACGGTTATTATTTGTTTCTTGTTAGGTACCTACCTGTATATACCTATGCTCAACCAACACAATGCTTTAGTTAGAGAAAAATAGACATAAGTAAAGGTTAATTAAATATCAAAATAGTAAGTACCTAGATTATATGATTTGAAAAAAGCGAGTAGGTAAAGAATCATAAAAGTAGGTACATATTCCTTTTTCAAAATTTTATTATTCAAGGCAGGTTGGCTAGGTACCTACTATTCATTCAACCTCAGTTAGTTAACTTAAGTTTAATAGTTTCGCTAGCGGTGCATCAATAGCTTTTTGCTGTAGCATTGTCTCAAATCTGTGTTAGATTCTTACCTTCATCAATACCTACCTTACATAGATGAAGTCAGTTTCTTTGTATGAAGCACATTCCTAGGTACATACACTTAGTATTCGTAGTTCATGGGGCTGATTGTGAACCGTTTTTTTGACAATGCCTGCTTTCAGTTTCCGTCAAAAAAACGGTTCACAATCAGCCCCCATATCTATTATAGTGATATTCGTGTTCTGCAGACAGTGGGCACGAGGAGTCAGGGGTCACGAGGTCTAGCTCATTGCGCCAGTTCGGGAGCGGCTATCGACTGCCTCGTTGCCGGCAATTGTCGTCTTCAACAACCAATCAACGGCAATTACTGCTCGATCGAGTAGGCGGCATTGCTAGGCCTATTGCCTTCAATTCATCAAATATTAGATTACATCCATGCTAGTACTTAGGTCCCAACGAAGCTTTTTTGCCAATTAAGCATTCTTTCTTTATCTAACCTTACAAAGCTGCTCGGTCGCGCCCCTAAGTAGGTCAAGAGCTTATCTGAAGCGAAGCGCAGGTACTTAATGAGGTAACACGAGTCTCACTCTCAGAGCGACTGATGGATGAATTCAACACAGCTATTTTAGCACTGTGCTGTTTGTGCAACGAAGCTAGAGAAATGCAACCTAGGTAGGTAGGTACCTACTTGCAAATGCGAATTTAATGCTTTTCCTCCACATTCGTACATAACAAGCTGACACAGTGACAACACTGACAACACTTGGATCATTAATCTCCTAAGGCAGCGATCACTGCGCGTCGTTTCAAAGGGACTTTCCGTAATCCACGTCATCTACCTACGTACCTACGTATACAAAGCCTTTGTCACCCACACAATTAAACATGCATGTTTCATTTCAGTTCGTAGAACCTAATGAGAATGATCTCATTCAAAGAAACTGGATATACCTGCGTATTGAAGAATTACATCAATTACATGAGGTGTTTCCAATGTCGTTTTATGAATTTCAGGATGTGTGCATACCAATTCGCATGCGCGTTACTCCTGGGATGAAATAGATGAAAATGATTAAGATGCAGTCACCTTATATACAAATAAGGACCATGATATTCATAAACGCATTTATTAGTTATTATATTAGTATGTACTATAGTAATTACTTAATGAATTACAGATAATTTGTGAGAACACTAACGGATATAACACTAGATGGCACTCTCGGCGAGGCGCCGCGGGCGCGCCTTGAGTTGTGCAGTGAACCAGTTCCAGGCCGGCATGCAGTGGGGTACTAGGGACGCGGCAGTGATCCAGTCAACTACTAAAAGTTTCATATGACTGAGAATGCACAACGGTGGCATGCCCGCGGCTCGCCTTACATAACTATTACTCAACTCAAATAGCACACATCAAAAGCACATCAATGCAACACGACCGCGCCGACCGGAAGCGGGCTAATCTAAAAACGTCTACCAAACATTTATTGAATACATACTTATAGCTAGATACACTATACTTGTACCTGTCAGTTATGTATGATAAGTTGTAGTTAATAAACAAGTTACACATAACAATATTGTACGACTGGCATTTTTGTTTTGATAAGTCAGAATGGACAGACAGAAAAAAATATTCGCCGTACCTACCTAAGCTGCGGCCGGCGCAAATAAAACTTACAAATAAAGTCAGTCTAGAAACGATAGCAACAATAAAATTACGAAGAACAATTATAATTTAACTAAAAATTTGTACTTGGTTACAACTTTAACTGGTAATATTACCTATTGGTAAAAAAATATAGTGGGAATAAAATCAGTCTCAACTTAAAGCACATTGTTAATAATATGGCAAATGGAGATACGAAGTTAAGAGTATTTTAAGTACATCACCAGGCTCTCGCCTGCTACCTGCTCCCCGGCCGCGGCGTCTCGGCGTCGCCGACTCGCAAGTTATTAGTGTTGCTAGTAGCATCAGGTATAGGATCATACCCACAGTTAATAATGGTACGAATATAATAAGTTTGGTTTCAATAGAGGGCGACACCGGACAATCCGGACATCCCACACCCGCAAGAGCGCGCGGAAAGCAGGACCCAACTCTTTGGTACAACAACACAGGTGACAACATACAATCAAATGCAATACATAAAGATGTAAACAGTGAAATATATAGTTATATAAATAAACACCAGCTGCTCAACGAATGACCAGGCAATACAACTTACAGCTAAGCTAACACACATTTGGTAATTTTAGGTAGGTACTTATACACTACATTGTTAGTTCCAACGCAACGTAACAAGAACACTACTCACCTACATCTTCTCTATCTCACAGTTCATAAGAACTGTTTCTCGTCCACATTTAATTCAAGATACGCCACAACAATATAATTTAATAAATATGTAATGAGAATTAAAAGCTTTTGTCATGAATGGTGAATGAATGGAAGTTTGTCTTTTGAGATATAATTTCAGTCTCTTAATAGGAGTATGTTTAGCCTCAGAGCGGAGGCTCGTCACTCGGTCACTCGGTGGGAATGTTTTCATTACAGTAAGTACAGCACCTATCAATTGGAAATGCAAAACGTCCTAAATTCAATAGTTCATCACTCGTTACCGTGCCATACAACGGCAGGCCACACCACGAGCTAAGCTAACTTAGCTCATCTTTCATTAAATTCATTGCATGACAGCAGTTCAACCTGATATTATCAACAAAGTTAAAGAGTTCGTAATATCAACAAAGTTAATACCGCGAGTACCGCGACCATATTTTGGAATATATCTACTTTTTATCTGTCAGCTCCTCTTCACATAATAACGTCATGAAAAAGAACCTAAGTTAGCTTAGATCGCTGTCTACTATGATAAATAAGGCAATAGGAGTTAAATCATTTAGGATATCTGTAAAATGTAAATCTCATAAACTCTACAATATTCTATGAAATTCATCAGGTTAAGTGTATAATATTATTGAGGATACCGATTCTGCCGTCCGACAACAACTATATTTACTTTTCAATTCGATAGCTCTAATGTAGTATGTAATTAGAAATGTAGTATGTAGTTAGAATACGAAACTGTCATTCAAAAGGCACGATCGACAGAACCGATACCATCAATGCTTATATAATGTTCAGAGAGAAGCTCTTGACCGCAGCTGGGCACGTCACCTCTCCTCGCATCCAGCAGATATCCGATCGAGGCTTCAGCTTCTCTCCGCAATATCTACCGTAGATCAGGATCGCGATCGACATCTAAACACATCGCACGCTAGATGCGGTACTCGCGGGGCGCGCGCGCCGCCTCCGCGCCCGCCGCGCCCTACGCCTTGTAGCGCGGCGCCGGCTGCGCGCGCAGGCACAGCGCCAGCGTCAGCAGCAGCGCCAGCGCGTGCGCGCCCAGCAGCGCCGCGCCCGCCGCCAGCGGGCCCCGCGCCGCGCGCGCCAGCGCCGGCAGCACGCGCCCGGAGCACCCCGCCGACCACAGGCCCGCGCCGCCGCCCGACGCGGCCGGCACGCGCCGCGCCACCGCGCACTCCACGCCGTCCGCGCTCTGCAACAACCGCGCACGAGTCAGTCAGCGGGGGCCGACCCCGCCCTCTCGCCGCCGGCGCCGGCCGGACAGACGACAGACAGACACTCACCTCGCAGCAGGAGCGCGGCACCATGTAGTAGGCGGGCGGCGCCGACACGGAGAGGTCGACGGCGGCGCGCGCCCCCGCCGCGGGCTGAGAGCCCTCCGTGGCGGCGCGCGACCACGCCGACTGCCGCCAGTCGTGCGCGCCCTCCGCGCCGCAACACTGCAGCTGGAACATCGAGTTGGACCATGTTATCCATTCGGCGACTTTCAGCCTCGCGATCCTCGAACGTCGACGGATCTGACGTACCCCTCGCTGTATGGCGTCGAGCACCTGGGTGCGCGCGTGCAGCTGTCCGTAGTCGGTGCGCACGGCGCGCGCCAGCGAGTCCTGCAGCGCGGCGCGCAGCTGCGGCACGTGCGCGGCGCCCCACCACGCGGCCGCGCCCTCCGCCACGCCGCTGAGCGCCAGCAGCGCGAAGGCGGCCGCCAGCAGCGAGGGGGAGCCGCGCACGGCGCCCGTCAGCGCCGCCAGCGCGCCCGCCGTCAGCGCGGCCGCCCACGCCGCCAGCGCGCACAGCCCGGCGCGCCCGGCCGCGCTCTCGCTGGCGCGCCCGTCGTAGAGCGCCCACGCCGCGAACCCGCACGCACCCGACCCCACCAACTGGAAAGAGCCCGACGTGGTTACGTGACCCCCATGATGATTTGCTATGGGTCAGGTGTGCAGGTAGGAGTGGTGCATCTTAATTAGATTATTGTAAATTATCATGTGTCTCTGAAGATGACCCAATCGAATGTTGTTACGAAAAAGCATTTGATGAGACTAATCTATTATAAATCTGTAATCAAAATCCTACCATCAATTCTGAAAATCCAAAACACCGATAAGAAGTTATTTAAGTTTACTTAATAACCAGATAGTATAATGAACTGTGAACCGCACCACTGGAAGTGTTGTTGCCACTATATGGAATAAAACAGGGGGCAACAATGCTGAGTGGTGGCGTGGCCCATTTGCTACTGCAGCACTGCAAGTATATCTAGCCCTTATTCATGCCTTTTTCTTACCATGTCAAGTCAACTTAATACAACCAAGGCTGTTTTTTTCATTTTATACTTATTTTTTTAATATGACCTATTATAAGTACATATTTGGTTAAAAATACAAACAGGGTTCCTGTTTTACATTTTTGATTGATTAAATAAAGATCTATTAACTATTCCTATGTTGTAAAATGACTAAATGCACGAATGGGTGGGGCCTACAATACAACAAAGCAGCAGACATTCACCAGAGACCTGTCTTTATGTATCCGGAATGTAAACAAGTCGGCGTGAAAACCATTGCCCTTTTACAGCTTTTCTAATTTTATAGCCTTGTCCCGCATTATCCTCATAACAGTTTACGCAACACTAGGACGTGAAACTGTATCTTAGGATGTTATGACAGAGTCCCTACCAAAGCGTAGTAAAAACACTATAAAGGTATTGTAAACACACCCTCGAAACGCGATTCCCGATCACTTCCGCGCCGCGCATTTAATTTACATAAAATGCGCGACTTTACCTACTAACCTAAACTAATCGAAAGCTTTCTTTTCTTTACAAATCAATGAAAAAAAAAATGGTAACTTCGTAAGTTGAAATTTTAAGTTTAGAGGTATTTCAAATAGGAAGTCCGTCTAAAATGTAACTAACTACCTCGTGTCGTGAACTCGTGATTCTTACCAGAAATATTATGTTAAAAATAATTAGTAAACATTTCATGAGCGAGTAACATCGCGACATTCCCATGGCGCTGAGCTGCTATTAGACAGCTATTTATTCCTGAAAAAGAAAGCACCACTCGCGGTTATAAGGTAGTTATTTCGAGTAAGGGTTTTATTTGCGAAATTTATCACTTGGTTCAGAGAACTACAAAATTTGATGATTTACAAAATATAAACAAATTTCGCATCACCCACTCACTCAACTCAACTGCACTGAACTTGACTGAACTTATCGCCGCCACAGACTGACTAGTGACTACCTAAATAGTTGAATGAAAATAAATGTCATTCAATCAAATCGATTGTTAAGAGTGAGTGAATGACAGTTTTTCAATAAACGTGAACACAGATAATTTAGTAAAGTGAAGTCAGTTTCAGTCATCTTTCATTCAATCAAGCAAACATGACAGTTGACACATGAATGGAGTGAATTGAAGTGACGGATGAATGTCGGAACGGAACATCAAATATATCGAGAATGTCAACAATGGAAGCAAACAATTGAATCGAACAGATTTTTTTTGATAGCGAAACAAGCAGAGGAAAATGTCTCCCACAAAAACATAAATAAATGGCCACCGTTGTTACTACGTTCTTCCTTCCAATGCGATAAATGTTTAGAAAATGGACGCTGAATCTAGAAGAAGGCGGAGGTAATCTTTCTTGAACCTATTTACCTTAAAAAAGTTAATTCAGAAAATAATATTTACCACGACAGTTTTATAAATCAAAAAAGCGTCTTTGACAGAAAGTTTCGCGCCACTACAATACTGTGTGTGTTTATTGGTCTGCGCTGTGCCGCCGATTTCAGTGATGTTATCAATGCGAGGACGCTATTTTCAGGGAATCTATATCCCTGCGAGAACAACGGTGGAGTATGTCGTCGCAAAGATTAGAGCAGATAGTGGCGGCGTTGATGAAGCCCGTCAGCCACTACGGACAAAGCTTCGACCGTGATGACTCTGGGGTGAGTGGAAATGGAAAAGCGCGGCCTTGCGTTTCCCGGCGTAGCCTCCCGCCTTTTTGTATAATGGAGAAAATGTAATAAAAAAAAGGAATTTAAATCATAGAGACATAACTGTAGCTCGTTTTATTACAATTAGTCATAATTTTACCTTTGCACCACACTAATGCCCAGCTCACTATATATAATCAAATACCAATAAAAACTTATGTACCTACCTATAATCCAGGTTAGAGAATCAATTTAGGTAGTACTTAAATAATTTACTTTGCACTTGTTTGCCATTTAATTATTTCTATGATATAAAGAAACATATTCTTGTATACGTTACTGGAAATATTCTACCACTGATTTCGAGTTGATTCAAGTCAAGTCAAAATATATTTATTCAATAAAGTCATAATAGAGACCACTTTGACACGTCACGTTCTTAAAACTAGGGGATTCTATTGCCTGTTCCAACGCGACTCCCTACACCAGGGAAAGAATTCAAATTGAATACATGTTTTGATTCTGGAATCAAAATAATAATATAAGATTATTACTATCCTCTTTATTTAATACTTCATTCTGAAAGTATGTGCATTCAAGAGCCGTTAAAGATGTGTCTGACAGAGGTAGCCCATACACAGTTTGGGCTACCGTCAGGACTCAACAATTGCTTTTTAACCTGTGTGTAATAACTTGTACAATTCCCACATAGGTATCATTTTCGAAATGAATAACTTATTAATTGTTTAGTCAAGGCATTACCTTACTTAGCCAATAAGGCTTACAACAGGTGTTACCTAGTCCATTTAAACATAATAGAATGGTTAGATAACATAATACCTATTCTACCATAGTCATTAAGACAGCTTACAGATATTACCTGTTGCTTCTGTTCTTTTTGATAATGAAATTATTATCACTGTTGTATTTCAATATTCTTTTAGATATTTCCTTTTAATATTATCTTTTTCATATTAAAAAGATCTAAAATGCCATATGTTTTTTGCGAAATGTTTATTTTATACTAACTGGTTTCCATAAGATGTTTTTCTCTACCATTTGGATCCCATGATACAAAGCTTAGTACATTTTTCTAAAAGAAAAGCCATGATGCACGGCCGGCATCTACATCCACAAATACGTATTTTTACGATCAAAATTAGCCAAATCGATTTAGCCACTCACAAGTAAGAGATTTTCAAGATGTATGTTGTTGAATGCAGTTGCTAGAGGAGTACCTGACGATGGCGGGCGTGCACGCGCTGGAGGCCGAGGAGGCCGGGCGCGAGGCGCCGCCGCCGCCCAACTACGCCGAGATGGGGCTCCTTATACAGAGCTTCGCCAACAACTACTGCAAGAAGGTCGACCATCTCAGCCGACTCGTCAACTCCTTCAGCCAGACGCTCGACTCCAACAACATGCTGTGAGTTGATATCCAAATCTTACTCTTTCTTTTTTCCTTAATGTTTATAATAATAGCAATAGCGGTTTACTCGTTTCGATAATACAGGCTCTCTCTCTATCAATCAGCCGCTCCCACCCTATGCACATCATGTTCTACGTTCGTATCAATACAAAGGCTGACGATCAGAAAGCAATCCGAGCGATCGGTAAGCCGCGGGCGACTCTACTATTCTCGCTTTGTACAAAAACGCGCTGCGAATCCTCGTTCTATATCCACGGGGTGCATGGGCGGGTGCAGGCCTCAACTCAGGGTAGGGTAGTATCTCAGCGATCCCTCTCCCCGCAGCGGAACATCGGAGGCGGACGAGGAGCCCTCCGGGTCGGGCGCGTCCCCTGCGAGCGCGGCGGCGCGGCGGCGGCGCGGGTCGTCGGGCGGCGGCGCGGGCGGCCCCGCCTCGTTCGCGTCCATATCGCTGTCGGCGGCGAGCGGCGCGCGGCGCGAGGCGGGCCCCGGCGGGCCGCCCCCCACGCTGCCGCGCGTCTACGCCGAGCTGCAGCCGCGCGCCGCCGCACCGGACCGCGTCCTGCCCGACTACGACGGCGAGCCCATCGGCGCGCTCGACGACTTCCGCGCCGCCTGGAGACTGCACGTGAGCACCCCACGAACCCAGCTACAGCTGTCGCATCACGTCTGCTACAGCTGAAAACCTAAGAGCGTGACGTCTTACCTGGTAGACACCTAATAGTACTACTTCGCAATGAAAACTTTCTGTCAACCTAATTTATATGATTATTACGGGACTTTATCACGTATTTACCTTATTATTTTGGTCGTGGTCACGGGCAGACTGCCCGTGACCACGAGCGCTGCAACGCACTCGAAACGTCGGGAAATATAAAATAATAAGGTAAATACGTGATAAAGTCCCGTAATAATCATATAAATTATGTCTAATGATCGCGAAAGTTTAAATTGTACTTTCTGTCAACCTACTGAGGTGTGCGGGAGCGGAAAAGTGTGCGCTTATCGGTCAGTTCAAGGTCATTGACAATCATGACATATCAGAAATATTCACGCGTCACTAATCTGGTCTTCGTTGGTCGGACGTAAGAGGGCGGGGATTGTTATAAGCGCTTAAATGCTCATGTGTGAATTGAAAGCGTTCGCCATTTATTAGGTGTCTACTGGGTAAGACGTCAAAGAGTAACCGTTGTACGCTGATTGAATCCGTCGTCTCCGTACAATGAGGTCCGTGTGTCCCTCAGGATGGTTACCTGGTGGAGGAGCTAGTGGGCGGGGGGTCCGGGGGCGCGTCGCTGCGGCCGCTGTCCCTCATGGAGCTGCAGGAGGCGTGCGCGCGCGCGGCCGCCCCCGCGCTCTCCCCCCTCCCCCCGGGCACGCCCCCGCGAGCCCCCTCTCCGCCCCCCGCGAGCCCCGCGCCGCCCCCCTCCCCGGCCCCCGCGCCCCCCCCCGCCGCGCTCCGACGCAAGCGACGCAGCGAGGCCCACATCGAGGACCTACTCATCGGATCCCTCAACATGGACATCGATGACGGTGAGCCCCTCGAATAAGAATAATAAGTGACCGAATTAGTTGAATAATTCATTCGAATAGCGACTTTCGTGACTTGACGACTAGAATACAGCAAGATAATGTCGGTTGCTCTGCTACAGTAACTCAGTTTATGTCATTTCGTATGCTTGATATATTGATTAAATGAAATGTTGTTTTGGAAGCGGCTCGTGCCGATCATGAGTGTGATCAGAAGTTGTTAAAGCTACACCTCCTCACTTGCGGTCCATTCTAGCGGTGCGCGAGTGTTGGTGCGAGTTCAGCGTGTCGACGCGGTGGCTGCGGCGCGTGGTGCGGCACCGCCGGGACCTCATCCTGCGCGCCAGGGCAAAGGCGCACAAACACGACAAGCACAGTCAGTATTTTTTATTTTATTTATTTATTTGAGGAAAACTTACAGCTAAACAAACATTATAGATAGAGTAGATAGGAAATACTCATTTAGAAGTAAGAAGCCAATAACAAGTCTTCACTAATATAAAGACAGAATAGCAACAACAAACACAACAGCTGCGCAAGAACACATGAGTAGTCACTAACTAAGTTAAGCAAACATAATATTACATATCTTAAGAAAACTCCCATGATGCGCTTGGCATTTTTTATGACTTGTCTAAAGCATTTGATTGTGTACACCATGAAACGTTAATAAGGAAACTACACTACTATGGAGTTAGAGGTATTGCTCTCAACCTACTCACTTCTTACTTAAGTGAAAGATTACAGAGAGTTGACGTAAATGGTAAATGTTCCCCAGGGTCGTTGGTAACAATGGGTGTACCGCAGGGATCAATACTAGGTCCATTTCTGTTTTTAATTTATATAAATGATTTACCTACAGTAATTAAAAACACCCATGAGGTTGTGCTGTTTGCAGATGACACACATAAGTAACACATTCAGTAGAAGAAAGTGCTAAACTTTAACTTTATTTTCAGTAAAGGAATTCCGAGGCTTCGACATGTCATGGATGGATATAGGAGGTAAGAGTCATCTTCCGACTGGGTATTCGGGCAAGATAAGCACTATTTACTTCAATTATTATCGATTACTAGCTGCGCCCCGCGGTTTCTCCCGCGCAAGTCTCTTTCCCGTGGGAATATCGGGATAAAAAGCCTATGTGTTAATCCAGGGTATCACCTATCTACATACCAAATTTCAACCAAATTGGTCCAGCCGTTTGTGCGTGAAGGAATAACAAACATACATCCATACATTCTCACAAACTTTCACATCCAATATTATTTATTAGATTAAGTAGATTTAAAGCCTGTTGATGTTGTTGAGATCAGGCTATGGATGTGGTAATAATGATAATGAAAACCTGTAGTGTCGCACTGCAAGGCAAAGGCCTCCCTCCTCTCCTTCCACTCGTATCATCAGCGACAAGGGCTCATTCCTCGTTAAAGTCGTCGAGCTCGTCTCGCCATCTCCGCCCGGGCCTTCCCCGTGGCCGTCGTCCGGGACCCAGTCTGTGCCAGTTTGACTTCGACATCTGGTCTGGCGCATACGGCTCGTGTCCAGCCTGGTCCCATTTGAGTTTCATTCAATCAGCGTTTCGACGGAGAAGAGAGACCGGTATTAAGTCTCAAAGGACAGAGATGGTTGGAGAAAATTGGGGGAGACCTCTGCCCAGCAGTAGGACAACATAGGTTAGCAAACAAAAAGCGTTTCAAAATGAGTGGGCGTGTGTCGAGTGTGAAGTGACAGTCGTGTGTGTTCAGGGTTCGGCGGCTGGTCGGCGGCGGAGGGCGCGGCGGCGACGCGCGACGCGGCGCGACTCGCCGCGCTGCATCGCGACCTGACCACCGCACACGCAGATACCGTGGACAATGACGACCTACACGATGTACAGGTACATCATTACGGCTCCATCTGTAAACACATTCAAGAAAACAATGGACCAATCCATGCAAAAATATCAATGCTCATTATTTTGACTGGTCTGATTTCCACCTTCGTAAGTTCATAACCTTTCCGCGCCCCAGTCTCACGGATAACGATGTGTCTTTCAGATGTCGGAGGAGGTCGCGGTGGGGGGCGGGAGCGGCGCGGAGGCCTGGCAGAGCGCGGTGGCGGCGCGCGCGGCCGCGCACCCGCCGCTACACCTGCCCTCGCTGGCACGCGACGTGCGGCGCGCCCTGCCGCCGCCGCCCGGCGCCGTCGTCTGGCGCGACCTGGCCGCCGCCACCAGCCGCACGCAGCCGCAGCCGGCGCGCGTGCTGCTAGATGTGCTCATGAAGGTAACCACTACACCTGCCCTCGCTGGCGCGCGACGTGCGGCGCGCCCTGCCGCCGCCGCCCGGCGCCGTCGCCTGGCGCGACCTGGCCGCCGCCACCAGCCGCACACTGCTAGATGTGCTCATGAAGGTAACCACTACACCTGCCCTCGCTGGCGCGCGACGTGCGGCGCGCCCTGCCGCCGCCGCCCGGCGCCGTCGTCTGGCGCGACCTGGCCGCCGCCACCAGCCGCACGCAGCCGCAGCAAGCGCGCGTGCTGCTAGATGTGCTCATGAAGGTAACCGTCACGGAATCTAACGTGACAGAAGCACCCAGGCGACTTCGAAACTAGTCCGTCACCGAAGTTATCCACTTGCTTTGCTTATACGAATGAACAGTGTTTTAAATGCTGAAGAGAAAGTGACAACTCGTTTTGGACTATCTTTCCCGATTACATCTGTTACAGACTTACAGTTGCAATTTAATTATCTTTGCAAACATAAATGAATGCATTTGTTATATTTCAGGCGACGCGGGGCGAGGTGGAGATAGTGCAGGGTCCGCCGCTGTCTGTGGGAGAGTTCTCTGTGCGCGTGCTGTCCTCACCGCCGCCAGCCTCCTCACCGTCGCCGCCGCCAGCCTCCTCACCGTCACCGCCGCCGCTCTCGTCACCGCCGCCGTCCTCGCCCGAGGACGACCCCTGACCGCCGCCCGCATCGCGACGAGTGAGGGCCGGCGCGCCCGCACCGAGTGTAGTGCTAGTGAGTGAGGTGGCCAGACCGGTGCTTACGGAACTGAAGGTTGGACCTGTCGCTTGTTTTCAAGTGTTCGGACAAATCAGGAATTACTACGAAGTATTTTTATGATCAAGTTCCTGTCGAGAGTGCACGATGCGCTCTCGTGACGGTGCCTACCTCTTAGCTTTTAATTTTCGCTGATTTTATTTTTATTTTATTTTATTATGAAAAGACATAACTGTAGATATCGGATCGATCGCGTTAACGTGATCGACGTTGACTTTCAGATCATATTGTTACATGTGTATTTTGTAAATATCAAAATTAGGTTTGTGAA
The DNA here is from genome assembly GCA_947086425.1 of Xanthorhoe spadicearia. Classification (NCBI taxonomy): domain Eukaryota; kingdom Metazoa; phylum Arthropoda; class Insecta; order Lepidoptera; family Geometridae; genus Xanthorhoe; species Xanthorhoe spadicearia. The sequence continues at coordinate 68,330 of OX352202.1, forward strand.
AACTTACCTATATCAGAAATGTAGATATATACAATATCGAAAAATTTATATTTTGGTTAATATTATACATTTTTAAGAGTATATTTAATATTTGAGAGGGCTCATCATGTAGACTTTAAAATTGTTTATAATAATAATAATATGAATTGAATGGTGAGGCTGACGATGGTTGTAGTGTATGGAGGAGGGAGCGGGCGGCGCCGGCCTCTCTGTGAGCAGGAGGCGTCGCGTCGCGGCAAGGGTTCAGTGCACTCTACTCTATTCTCTTGAACAACATGAACCTAACGTCTTCGATGTCGTAGTGCCGATTCAATTACTTATTGCGCTCAGAGCCAAAATATTAAAATAATGATAATAATTATTTATTAATCAGAATTATATTTAATTGACTTTTGTCTGAATTATTGAATGAATTAATGAATAGCCGTTTAAGCCTAGGGACGAATCAGGGACTATCTTTCGCAGCCATCTCGGTTGAACGGTGCTCTGCTTACAGTATCTTTTCTCCAAATATTCGGCCAAATAATCCTTCATAAGGATGTAAAAATTTACCGTCCTTACATCTTAGTGATAAGTTTAACTTAGTTTATAAGTAAAGATGTCTGTCTCTAATAAGAATCCCGTTTCATAGTTCATAAGTATTCATAAATCATTGACATTTAGTAAGAACCAATGAACCTCGTCAACTGGTTATCATCATGTCCCGAAGTAGCCTGCGCCTTGAGGTAACTCTTGCGGTGGCTCAACCGGTTGGCGACGCTGACTGTGCTTATTTTAATTAATCATTAACATTTTCGTATGACCAATCTATTTGATCGATCCTGTTACTGTACAGCGTCTAGCCAAAGGAAAATGATCTCTCGTCTGACAGTGACCGAATCGCTAAGGCAGATAGAAGCTAAAATTAGAAGTCATTTCACATTTTTTTTTTTTTTTTTTTTTTTTTTAGAAAAAAAAAAAAAAAAAATTCAGGTCCATCTTGATTATTTCAAATATGTTTTGTTTGCTTGAAGTAGTTACAGAGCCCCCGATAGCCCTAAAATTAACTCTTTATACTTACTTTGATGTATGTATATATGTAGGTATAATGTTTAAATTGTCATCAACGAATTGTCTTGTCTTGTCTCAATACGTTAAATATTTTATCTATACTTTATTTCTTGAAACGAGCTAATAGGAAGGAAATTAAACGCACGTGATTGGTCGTCGAAAATAATTGTTTATTCTCGTGATGGGCTAGATTTGACAATTGACAATTGATTTGACAATCTAGCCAATCACGAAAAGGCAATTATTTTCGACGACCAATCACGTGAGTTTATTTTTTCTTCCTACTATCTCGCTTCAAGAAATGAAGTATAGTGCCAGACAATTTGGTATACCATTTAAAACTTATGTTAAAGATGTTATACCTAAATTGAATGTAACTAACTAGTTCAGAATATGGCAAACATAATTAGCTAATAAATATTAGGGTTTTTATAGATGTATAGATGTTTGTTACTCTTTCACGCAAATATATACATAGTTTTTGTTGTAAGTCCTAAGCTAAACAGTAGCCTGTGTTAGTACCATGCAAAACCGCGGGCATATACTAGTCTATCACAATTTTATACTCACCCATTAAATGCAAGATTTGTACACTACAAGAAATAGTTCCAGGTATGTCTGCATCTGCTGGGTACCGATATTACGAGACAAGTGACTGGCTAGTGGCTCGTGAGGCAAGCACGTCTCCACTCAGCAAGGCTGGTAGCGAGGCGTGCCTGGTGAGGTGAGCCAGCCAGCAGTAGTGTCGATACCCAGCTAAAGATTATCTAGATGGTGGCGCCTCATAGAATATAATTCAACGGCAAAGTCATCTTGTATATCTTTGCAAAGCCGGCAGATGTAGTGCATTGTAATGTGCAATCGTTATTTATAAAACTAGTCTGATGTGGCCTGCGACTGATTTAGCGAATTTTTTTAGAGTGCACTGAATTTTTCTGAATAAAATTAAATGTAAAGTATGTAATCTATGTATTACATTAAAATTTTTAAATAAATCGATGTGGTTGAATCATAGAGGAAGCAGTAAGGGGAGGAGCCATCAGTTTTATTTTCTATGACGCTAAGAAGGTCATTTTCTGCGGGGGACGTGGAACTGTCTGTCAATAAGTAAATGTCAATTTTTGTGTAAAAATCATAGTGCTTGAAGCTATCGATAGTTTATTATCGATGAAAGAAAGAAAGAAAGAAAAGAAAGAAAGAAAAATATTTATTTTGTCAAAAACGCGTTACACATAAGACACATTAAAATAAGTAGGACATTGACAAAATTGGCAACTACTCAGCGTATTGCTGCAACAGAAACCAGAGAATCTGTCGCAGCGCTGGTCTTCCGTAGCGCCGTAGGTTTATGTGTGTGCTGCGGCCCCGCAAAAAACACACATTTTAAAGTAATTTAAGGTAGGTTGTAAAAATAGAAACAAGAGAAGAGAACGATGAGTGCGGCCAATACGGTAGGTATTGGTTCTATGACAAATTTTAATGTTATTGACAAATTAAATCACAAATTGATTTGATTTTAAGCTATTGCATAGCTTCTATGGCGGGCCTTAGCGGGGTGACCGAATCCAGAAATTCTGTAACGAAAAATTCAAAACTGGCTTTGAACCCTCTTTTTTCTGATTTTTTTTATACTTAAATCAATATTTAAGCCTTTTCTGTCATCACAGCGTCTTTTGGCGTGGTTTTACGTGGTAGCCAAAGGAAAAAATTATATCTTTGTTTCTTTAATTTTAGCATAATTCGTAAATAATCGAAATACAGGCGAAATTATTTTTTATCTTGTTTTTTGAAGTTATTTATGTAAATGTTGATAATACGATGAAAATTGAGAGGTCCAAAGTTGTATAAAATCACAACAATTTTGGTTCTCATTCATTTTTGTAAAAATCTAATGTTCTAGTCGGATTGGTTGAGTTTTTCGATTAAGCTATAAACAACACCTATACAATCATTGGCGGAAAAAAAATCGTCCTTTAATCAATTTCAGGTTACCCCTCTACTGGTGAGCTAATCCGACTGGGCTGTAAGTCAATATCGATAAGTTATTTTGAACTGTCCCTTCACTAATTTCGCTGCAGTGACAAGCAGTGTGTCCAACTAAAAATACCTATTTCTGCGATATTGTGAGGATGGTAAATATTTTTTTAATAAAGTTTACCTATGATTTTAACAGAAGTTTAACTACCTACTTAACGTTCTGAAAGCTTATAGTCTGTCTATAAAGTCGTGACAATAAATGAGGGCGCTGCTAAAATGTATATAGCAACCCTATAGTGTGACTACTGATTTTGATACTTGCAGTTCGTTCCATGTAAAAGTTCCTACCAGCTTTTAGGTGGGAATTTGGGAAGGCATGTTTTATTTTTTAAATCTTGTGCTTATAGATAATGTTGTATGAGATAAGATCTGTGTAATAATGTTGGATTAAAAGGTTAAACTGTTGAGTGTTCATACATAGGTACATAGGTGAAGGCAAATGAAACAAAATTGGATTTCATTGTCATTTTTATAAGAATTTTATTTTTTGCCGTAGTGCACAAATATTACAATTGTCCATTGCTTTCTTGGCAGACCCTACTGTGTTTCACAGCAGTTTCAAACTTCCCATCATTCTTGAATTCGCCTAACCGTAGGTACTTTCTGATTTACCTACCTGAAAATTAAAAAAAAAAATACTGAAAGTAGGTAATCAAAAGCATTTTAAACATAAAGCAATTAGTTAAAATTTTAAATACTTAGGTAGGCAGAAAACGTAGCTAGACTGTGTGCCATTTTAATGTATCAAGATTAGATGGTCTCACTACAACATGACTTACTGTGATGTTCAATCTGACGTAAAAATGTGCAATGTAAACAATGCCTTTTTTGGTCTCTAAATCGTAATTTAGGTCAATTTGTTACTTCAGGCAGATTAGAAACAACCAATAAAACGATTACATACCCGTTATAGATGCTGTTCGCCCATTTAAATCATCCAAATCCCACAAAATATGTCCAACTTGGTATTCCGCTAAACATTGCTTAAAAACTTAAAAATCACTTCCCGCGTGTCACTCTCATATACTTTACTTATTTGTGATACTTTTGTGCGTAGTTCGGTTTCATTTCATTGCAGTTTAACTAAGAAAACAATAAAAAATAGAGGAAAATATGTTCTTGAACTCACTCGATGACAGCTGACGACAGCTGTTATACCTTTGTTTGGTGCTGCCAGATACACGAATAATTTTAGTTCCTCAAACATTCATGCCAGGACTTTATAGTTAGACTATACGTAGGTATATAATTAGTAGGTTGGAGGTATAGGGGTGGTATCCGTGGTATAGATACCTAATTTATTGTGCACCGATAATGATAAATCTAGATAAAAAGTAGTATTTTGTTATATGCACATTTTTCGATGCACGGGATGATTTGCAAATATTTTTTTTCAAGTGCATTGAAAAGTCTTTCTTCCGAGGTAAGCACTATCTACTAGTTTTGAAGTAGGTAGGTATGTAGGTGTTTTGTGTACCTACCTACCTACCTATTTGTTTGTTTTTTTACTCAATGCAGAAATATAATGCTTTTATCTATTATAACGAGTACGAGGAAATACAAAAAATTCTAGGAACTTTAATTCGTTTAATTAAACCGACTTGCAAATATTGACCAAGCAACAGAAGATAGAACAGCTACTTTTCAAATTAAAAAAAAGAATAAAATATAAATATAATATGCCACTAAGAGTATTATTTTTCATAATTCGGGATTCGTGCTAGATAACAAAATAAATAGGTAGCATGAATATGAGTGATGGAATAGTGCGGATTCAATCCTACGCCTTTCGGATCAAAGTCGAAGTAGCAATCCACTTGGCCAACTCGGCGGCATAGCAAAATACGCTAAAATGGAATCTGTTACGATTTGTTGGCAACATTATATAAATTTTAGTTTTATTCAAATTTAGTGCATAAATTGTTAATATTTAGAGGAATGAATACTTGCAGATGGAAAGTCACATCATCCTTTTGTAACCTGAAAGTTTCCAATATTTTAGGATATGCGAAAACTCTGCAATTTGGCATTTTATACTTATATCCTTCCGCGTGTACCGTGATTGACAAATGACGCGTAACCAGCGGCGCGCGGGGTTTTACATATGGAGAATGATTGTTGGTCCAAGGACCTTGGCTGCGGGGAAAGCATGTCAAAAATTGACAATGTCGTCTCCTTCTGAAGGAAGATAATTGCTCTGAGGGTTGAATGGTATTTTTTTTCTATCGAGTTGCTGACCTTAACCCTTCTTTAACCCATAGGTAGGTACGACAAAACGCTTCGAAACTCATAAACACTAATGAGTCTTGATTCTGACGCGTTTATTAATAAAGAGTGTAGGAAGGATAGGACATAGAATCGTCAATACATGATCCCACTTCCAACGCGGGAGGCGCCACTAAGTATCTCATTCAGTAAGCCAACTTACACGACGCAAGTGTAATCCGGGTTCACATCGAAATGCGGCCAGATATATAGATTATCTATGAATGCGGCCCTCTGTAATATGTGCACTGGATTGAGGGCCCACAACACCGATCGTGTTGAAACTTTCAGGAAAATTAGTAAAACTTGAAGCAGTGATCCATAAATTTCAAATTAAAAATTTATTTTTAAAAATTATAAATTTTATTTTTTAATAAGTAAGCATCGCGGAGCGGGGAATGGATTATCTATATTTATTTACCTATATTTCCAAGTCCATTTCTGGATTTTCCAAGTGGTGGAATGAAATAACATTTAATAGCCTGTTTTTCTTTGTCACCTAATGGTAAACATCAATGTCAAAAATTGTAAGGGTTTCTAGCTGCAATAAATTCCCGTCCTGAATGGTAAATTTTAATTAATGAAGAACTTGTTAAGGCTGGTTTTAGTCTCACGTTGAAACATCACCATATCACAGTACACATTTATGATTTTTCAAGTCCAACGACCAAGTTTTCATTCATGATTTGCACGGTCAAGCAAGGGGTCTTTTGCTTCTCAAAACAGTTCTAGATGAAATGAGTGAGACATGGGTAAAAAGAGTACTACGTTGGAAACCCTGAACTGACAGCCAATGCCAGCTGCGTCGCGTATTTGCCGATTGTATTTTTATTTTAGTTGTCTGCATATTTTTGCTGCTTGCTTTTGCGTGTGAACAATTAAATTAGGAAGAGGTTGCCTAAATTTTTAACTAATTAAATTATGTCGAGATCTGTCCAACAATAACTCGGCGCAGTTGTATTTTATTTTTGTTATTTAGTAGCTATCATTGTGTCAATCATTAATTACTGATGAAACCCACATCAAAATAATATACCTATTACAGTTAAGTACAGTACAGCGGACTGTTGACCTATCCAATTTTTTTGCAGTGTTGTTGGTGCGTGACTTGCAGTAAAGATGGGGAAGGTGATCTTGCTTTTCCTGGCACTAGCCGCTACCTGCGTAGCTGGCTTTGAAAGGTAACAATTTATGGCTCAAGAAACTGTATCAAGTTTTATTAATTATCCTCAATTATGTTGCTTTATATTGCTGTAGAAAGAGATCACTTGACATGACACTTTTGTATTCCTTCCTACCTATACCTACCTACACTATTTTATTTGTCAAGAATAGGGCCCATTTTAACTTTAACATTAGTAAGTAAGTACCTACTTAATTTGTAAATTTTCAATTTTGAATCTGAAGTTAGTCACAAAATTTATGTAGGTAAGTAAGTAATTAATATTTTACAACAAAATGGGCTGGTAGTCATAGTAATATTTTACAAGCCATCAGCCCAGTCCCATGTACATTTTAAACCCATCAGATAATTTTTTTTTTTACAAAATACACACATCAACAAAGTCTAGGGATATCTTAGTACCACATTATTTTCGGTTTGATATTTTAAAATCTTGTTTGTTTTCATTAAAAGTTTATATACCGATTGAAACCTCTTTTATTCTATTTTAAATTTTTTTAAATGGATATTAAAAAAAAAGAATTATTAATAGTACGGAGGCAAAATTGTTAGAGGTGTGTTTCGACGAGAAAAAATTAAATTGTTTTATTGAAATTAATTATTGAAAAAGGGATTGTATTGTTTTTATTTTATAATTTGTTGGGCCGTATGAGTTTAAAGAGCAATTTTAATTTTACATCGTCATTTGAGTAGAGATGAAACCCGTGAGCCGTGGGCACGTTAGAAAATGGTGCTATTTAACGCGTTGTTGTGTTGCTGAGGCCATACACGCCAGCCAAGACGTGATAACAGGATTGTGTGTGATCACGTTATCTCAGTAATAGGGATGTAGTAAAACTGCCCAAGGTTAGATTCGGTGTTATTACGCAGAGACAGGATTGATTTTTCCAAATGACCGCTAGAAGACCACTGAATTTTACAGCGATGTAACTAGTAAAAAGGCTCTAGGGGGACCCCCAGCTGCTGATAAGCGTCCAAACCGTGCAAATGAGGTCGCATGAAGTTGGTCTTCATGTTCGAAGACCGTTGCATGTTACAGCGTTGCGACGTGGCAATCGCGGTCGGCTGCATTTGCGAGCTCGGGAGCATTTAACATCGAGTGACGAACATTGGTCTTTGGTACTGTTCATCGATGAGTTCCGGTTTAATTTTCATCCGGATTCAAGAAGAACACGCGTTTGCCAAACTCTAGGAAGAGTTAGTCGCCTGCAGCACCCTCAAGAGGTCCCCCCATACCAAGGCGGAACAATCACGCTTTGGGCAGAAATTCGTCTTGGCGCACGAACCCATCTCGTTTGGATCCATGGCAACATGACTGCATAAAAATACCACGAGGAGGTACTAGAATCTGTCGTTGTCCCTCACGGAATCCAAATGGGCTAAGAACTTTTATTCAAACACGATAATGCTAATGTCCATACCGCGCGGCCGCTCACCGACAACTCCGCAACAAGAAATTGGCAATTTAATTTTAAGTATCAACCAAAAATATCGATGTGTAATTGATGTAAGAGGTAGCAACACTAATAACTTAAAATTAGATTTTAAATTTAATAAAAAAAACAGTAAGAAATTATTATTTTTATCATTCAAATTTTCTATGGAGTTAAAAAAATAATATTATTAATATTAAAAACAAAAGAATTACATAATGTTTTATTTTCTTTTAGATATTTGATGAAATGTACAATATCCCTAGACTTTGTTGATGTGTGTATATCCATAGTTTGGTCTTATTTTATTGGTGACTTGAAACTACAAGGATAAAATATAGCCTATACCTAACCATCCCAACAGTCCATTCTACACATCAGTGAAAGACTTTTTAAAATCGGTTGAGATTACCTCTGTCAAACAAACAAACACATTTTACCCCTTTTAGGCCATTGAAATGTTACATTTGCTTTGCATTTGTTAGAGGACGCAATTTTATTATTGGGACGTGTGGGGGGGGTCAATAGAGAGCTTAACCTCAAGTTTGCGGGGTCGCCACCCTTGTTTCCCGGCCGCCATCTTGAAAATAGGGGTGAACACGATATCTCCGAAACTATGCGTCTTACAAAAAAATTACAATCCGGTTTAAGTTGTTGCGCCCCGTGGTTTCACCCGCGTAAGTTCCGTTTCCGCGGGAAAATCGGGATAAAAAGTAGCCTTTGTGTTAATCCAGGGTATCACCTATCTACATACCAAATTTCAACCAAATCGGTCTAGCCGTTTTTGCGTGAAGATATAAAGCCAAATAGAAAAAATTCTCAGTTTTTTGCTTATAACTCCTTAAATATTTGATTTAGGGCAAAAAGTTATAGAAACATATTTGTAGGCAAAACAATTTACTACAAATTATAGCATGTAAATTTTTTTTTAAGACGCATAGTTTCGGAGATATCGTGTTCACCCCTATTTTCAAGATGGCGGCCGGGAAACAAGGGTGGCGACCCCGCAAACTTGAGGTTAAGCTTCTATTGACCCCCCCCACACGTCCCAATAATAAAATTGCGTCCTCTAACAAATGCAATACTCGGCCCTCAAATTGTAACATTTCAATGGACTATTTATAATATTAGTATAGATGAGTATTGGCAATGATTTGATCTGTGGTATAGGTGTGTGTTATGTTCTGTCATGTGTGTGTGTGTGTGTGTGTGTGTGCAGGGTGCCGCTGTACCGCATGAAGAGTGTGCGCGAGCACCTGCGCGAGGTGGACACGGAGCTGAGCGCGCTGCGCATGCGCTACCTGCCGCGCGCGCCCCAAGGACCCGCGCCTGAACCACTCTCCAACTATCTAGATGTAAGTGTGCGCGAGGTGGACACGGAGCTGAGCGCGCTGCGCATGCGCTACCTGCCGCGCGCGCCCCAAGGACCCGCGCCTGAACCACTCTCCAACTATCTAGATGTAAGTGTGCGCGAGGTGGACACGGAGCTGAGCGCGCTGCGCATGCGCTACCTGCCGCGCGCGCCCCAAGGACCCGCGCCTGAACCACTCTCCAACTATCTAGATGTAAGTGTGCGCGAGGTGGACACGGAGCTGAGCGCGCTGCGCATGCGCTACCTGCCGCGCGCGCCCCAAGGACCCGCGCCTGAACCACTCTCCAACTATCTAGATGTAAGTGTGCGCGAGGTGGACACGGAGCTGAGCGCGCTGCGCATGCGCTACCTGCCGCGCGCGCCCCAAGGACCCGCGCCTGAACCACTCTCCAACTATCTAGATGTAGTCCATTGAAATGTTACAATTTGAGGGCCGAGTATTGCATTTGTTAGAGGACGCAATTTTATTATTGGGACATGTGTGGGGGGTCAATAGAAGCTTAACCTCAAGTTTGTGGGGTCGCCACCCTTGTTTCCCGGCCACCATCTTGAAAATAGGGGTGAACACGATATCTCAGAAACTATGCGTCTTACAAAAAAATTGTCAAGCTATAATTTGTAGTAAATTGTTTTGCCTACAAATATGTTTCTATAACTTTTTGCCCTAAATCAAATATTTAAGAAGTTATAAGCAAAAAAGTGAAAAAATCTTTTTATTTTGCTTTATCACTTCACGCAAAAACGGCTAGACCGATTTGGTTGAAATTTGGTATGTAGATAGGTGATACCCTGGATTAACACATAGGCTACTTTTTATCCGGTTTAAGTTGTTGCGCCCCGCGGTTTCACCCGCGTATGTTTCGTTCCCGCGGGAAAATCGGGATAAAAAGTAGCCTTTATGTTAATCCAGGGTATCACCTATCTACATACCAAATTTCAACCAAATCGGTCTAGCCGTTTTTGCGTGAAGTGATAGAGCAAAATAGATAGATTTTCTCACTTTTTTGCTTATAACTTCTTAAATATTTGATTTAGGGCAAAAAGTTATAGAAACATATTTGTAGGCAAAACAATTTACTACAAATTATAGCTTGACAATTTTTTTGTAATACGCATAGTTTCTGAGATATCGTGTTCACCCCTATTTTCAAGATGGTGGCCGGGAAACAAGGGTGGCGACCCCACAAACTTGAGGTTAAGCTTCTATTGACCCCCCACACATATCCCAATAATAAAATTGCGTCCTCTAACAAATGCAAAGCAAATGTAACATTTCAACGGACTAATGTAAGTGTGCGCGAGGTGGACACGGAGCTGAGCGCGCTGCGCATGCGCTACCTGCCGCGCGCGCCCCAAGGACCCGCGCCTGAACCACTCTCCAACTATCTAGATGTAAGACCTCCTCATTGTGATACATTAGTACCCGATCCATCTGTCACCAGGTCCTGTACCTTTATACCCTGTTTTGTGAGTAAAATGATGCAAATGCTTGTCTCAAATAAAACTAAGAATTTATATATAATAGTCCATGTGCATCATGCCAAGATCCCTTAGATCTCATGAAGAGTCATTGGATTCTCCTAGATTTTCGTAAATCATTTTGTTATTTCATTTAGTGCTTTGTATACATTCACCAGTTTCCCTATATCAGAGACTGAGCTAGATAACCTTTCCCCTGCAGTTTATCATCAAGTGGTATTTGTTTACATTCTCTATTTGCAAACAACACGCCCCTCTGTTATCATTATCAACAAGAAGTTATTGTACTCCAGTATTTGTGGCAAAACAAAGTTCATTACACAATGATTACTTCCATGCTCATTAGATGTATTGATTAGGTACCTACATTGGTTATGGTCTTAAAGCTGTGCCTTGGAGATTTAATTAGTATTGGTCTCAAAACCTACTTCTTTGTATTTGATTATGTTTTGAAAAGGTTTGTCAAATCACAAAGCTTGGAAGCTAATGGGGGAGACCTTTGCTCAGCAGTGGGACAGTATAGGTTAAGAAAAAAAAATTACAAATGTGTAAGTGGAGAGTAATCGGTTTACCCTTGTCTTAACGCTTATTAATCATTGTACCTTGAATAATTGTTATAAATATTAATAGGTACAACGAAATATGAGAAGAATGTTTTAGTAGTTTTATCAGTTATGAATGTGTATGTATGTATGTTGCAGGCACAATACTACGGGCCCATCTCTATCGGTCGGCCGCCGCAGTCGTTCAAGGTGGTGTTCGACACGGGCTCCTCCAATCTCTGGGTGCCCTCCAAGAAGTGCCACGTCACCAACATCGCTTGCCGTGAGTCTATATTGCTTCATACCCTTCACTGCGAGTATAGTTTAGACGACGACCTGTATCGTCCTTGGTATAACATAACTTATTAGGAGATAGTTTATTTATTTATTTGGTTTACCAACGATTGTTACAATGTTTCATGCTTAAATATAAATATGTAATTATATAGATTCAAATAGATTAGTATAAAAACTGATTGCACAATCACTTAAAGGTAAACACAGAAACAGCATGCAAGAAAAAATAATATAGGAAGAAACAGAAAGAGTAACAACGACACTGGGCTAAATAATATAATAACCAGCAGCTCTCAGGCGAGGCGGCAACTGAGCAAGGAATTCTTCCTTTCAAACGATTTAGTTCATTAGTGTTTTAGTATTATATAAAGTCTTCTCAATGTGCTTTATCAGTTACGTAGCTACTCATGTACCTACCTAATTATATTGTATAATTTCACCGTTTTCACTGTTAATGTTAGTCCATAGTATATTCGTGAGAACCTATAATTGGCTTCCTATAGCTAAATCATTGTCAACTCCGTTAAATTTAAGCTGTTGGATCTCCGTAAAATAAATAAATAAATAATAATGCTTGAGAAACACAGCCTGTCAGAAGGTATTTTCAGTCTGTAAATAAATATTCTTAGTGATAGCAGATAGTGTTATCTCAGTATAACATACCAACCGTAAGCGCGTTATAGGTGCTCTGACGACATCTCGTGTCTATGTGACCTATGATGACATTAACATCTGAGTTAGCAAGAATTCCCTTTTGGCTAATCCATAGTGATATTTTGATTATTGCAATTTGCAAAGTCAAGAGCAATAAGTAACTAATGGCTCACAAATGTTCCTTGTACAAAAGAGGGAAAACAGTTCGGGCGGGAAACAAAGCGATACAAGATAATATGGCTTATGCACAGCAATAGGGTAACTAAATAAAACAATCATGATTGTATTTATGTTATGCGTGAATGTTGTTCGTGAATGTTCGCGTCGCATGTCGCGGCACTTACTCAAGCCCGACCGGCGACTGAGAAACTTCATTATTTTATTATTTTCCACATTTTTTTTTTTTCAAATGATTACGTCTATGATTGAAAGAGATCGTTCTGAATGTTTGCGCAGTGTTGCACAACAAGTACGACAGCAGCAAGTCTAAGAGCTACCGCGCTAACGGCACCAACTTCGCCATACACTACGGATCCGGCAGTCTCTCCGGATTCCTATCCACCGATGACGTCACCGTAAGTTACAATAACTACCTATTCTGAAGGTCAAAGTCAAGTCAAAAATATCTTTCTTCTTTTTATTTTTTGGCAAAAAAAAATATCTTTATTCAATAAGGTAAAATGTTACTAGCTTCACATGTCACATTTCAGTAAAATCAGATAACATGAAGGTATGTCTTCCACATACTTTCTTGGAAAATATGTTGCATGTTGTAAAAGTTGCTGGAATGTTATCTTACTTCACTGAACAATGTAAGATTTATAAAGGTAGTAAAATTTCAAATTTATGATAATAAAAAGGAAAAAATGATCATGAAATACAAACGATTGGTCGAGGGGTCGGGTTGGGAGAAGCTCCCCTTCTCCCAATTCGACACTTTCAACCAATCGTAACCTCCAATATTTTTGAACCCCTCCATCGACACCCTGCACTAGAGAGTTGAAAAAAAAAAACATTCCCACTTCACATGTAGGAGAATATCACTTTGTCGGCGTGATCATGCTTTCTATTATTAGATTTTGAACCATCCCGCGGACAATCAAAAAAAAAACAAAATCTTTTATTAGGTAAAACAAGTTGTAATACAAGGTTTTGGAACCCTTCTTAGAAGGGATTATTAAGGTTCCTTGGTGATACGGAACCTTATACATAGAGTGTAATGTAATGGGGGGGTGGGTCAGGTGGGCGGGGTGACGGTGCGCGGGCAGACGTTCGCGGAGGCGCTGGCGGAGCCCGGCCTCGCCTTTGTCGCGGCCAAGTTCGACGGCATACTCGGAATGGCATTCAGCAGGTACCTAGACCCTACACACATACATCACTACATATCTACTATAAAACATAGTCGCTTTCTCTTTTCCTATATAGTCCATTGAAATGTTACAATTTGAGGGCCGAGTATTGCATTTGTTAGAGGACGCAATTTTATTATTGGGACATGTGTGTGGGGTCAATAGAAGCTTAACCTCAAGTTTGTGGGGTCGCCACCCTTGTTTCCCGGCCGCCATCTTGAAAATAGGGGTGAACACGATATCTCAGAAACTATGCGTCTTACAAAAAAAATGTCAAGCTATAATTTGTAGTAAATTGTTTTGCCTACAAATATGTTTCTATAACTTTTTGCCCTAAATCAAATATTTAAGAAGTTAAAAGCAAAAAAGTGAGAAAATCTTTCTATTTTGGTCTATCACTTCACGCAAAAACGGCTGGACCGATTTTGTTGAAATTTTGTATGTAGATAGGTGATACCCTGGATTATCTCTCGAGTCCTCTAACAAATGCAAAGCAAATGTAACATTTCAACGGACTAATATTCCTATATCTGCTTAAATCTTTAAAACTACGCAACGAGTTTTGATACGGTTTTTTTAATAGATAGAGTGATTCAAGAGGTAGGTTTATATGTATAATTATTGGACCCGCGCGAAGCCGGGGCTACTAACTAGCGACCCAGTTATTTACAAATTAATAAATGACATCAAAACGCTAAAACATAAATCTTACCAAATGTGCGGGTTAGCCCGTACAAGTAGATTTTGGCGGAATTCGAACTCGCGGTAACACAAGCGACCATCTTAAGCTGGAATGCCTTACCAACTCAGCCATAGTAGCTCTTATATTCTTTGTTAAGTAAGGCTTATTTTAGTTTATAGCATTGTTTGTTGTAAATGTCAACTTGTAATGAGAACATGTAATATGTGGGCAGTATCTCCGTGGACGGCGTGACTCCGGTGTTCGACAACATGGTGGCACAAGGCTTGCCGCCCGTCTTCTCCTTCTATCTCAACAGGTAACTACCACCTAAGACTTAGATTAAGACTAGGGGTCTTATTCATAAAAAAATGACAATTTATTAGAGGTTTAAACAATGTTTTTTTTCTTGTTACTCAAATGGCAACGAAAAGAGATAGCTACAGATTTAATATGCGTTTTAGCAAATATAACCTATACCTATACTGGTCGAATATGCATAAGGGGGTAGGTGCATAATCCAGCGCCTCATCAGTTAACGGCACTCGTCGTGTTAATGTATCGGTATGGTATGGTTCGGGCAGAGACCCGGCGGCGGCGCAGGGCGGGGAGATCATCCTGGGGGGCTCGGACCCCGCGCACTACTCGCCCCCCTTCACGTACGTGCCCCTCGACTCCACCACCTACTGGCAGTTCCGCATGGACAAGCTCAGCGTCGCAGGGAAGACGTTCTGCGCTAAGGTACGCTCCACACCACACCACACCCACCCGCTATAGTTTATATTAGCGATGTAACGATACCGATACCGATACCGATATATCGGCCGATATAATCGGCAGGCCGATATATCGGCATCGCCGATTTAAATACAGCCGATACACAGTTTGAAAAGCGCGCGAAAAGAACGACGCGCTCGCGGCGGATACTTTGTTTCCTTAACAAAAATCTTCCTAAAGTGAACTTTGATTATTAATATTGATTTACTTTTGATTTGATTCCTTGATAAATATTACCCAAATAAATGTTGATTTGATATTTCACCTTTTTTTCATTATTTTTAATTTCCATTTTTGCCACACTTTACAGATGGAGTGTCTATTTATTCTATGTAACATAAGTAAGTTATGCATATAAAGTACATCATTCTTTATTTACTGGGTGTATTTACTACTAAGCCATCGATATCGGTATCGGTATCGGTATCGCCGATTATTTTCCTCGATAATCGGTATCGGTATCGTATCGGCAAATTCATGTATCGTTACATCCCTAGTTTATATCATAATCTATACTAATATTATAAATAGGTAAAGTTTGTTTGTTTGTTCCTCCGAAACTACTCTGTCCATTTTTAAAATTCTTTCATCGAGATGTGTAGAATGGACTGTCGGGATGGTTATAGGCTATATTTTATCCCGGTAGCGTCATCAGTAGGTCATTACAAAGCTACGCGTTTACGCTACGTCGCGTCGATACCGTCCGTCATGTGAGACTATGAAAAGGGTGTTACCAGCATGTGGCCCTGGAAGGGGTAGATACATTAAAAATTTATTACACTTCAAAACTTTATTTTCTGTCTCATGTATATATTTTACCCAAAATTGAGCAATAAAAAGTCAAAATATCTTTATTCAATAATCGTATCGTATTACAGACCACTCACAATAGTCACGTTCCTAAAACTATGTGATGTATGTCTGTTATTGTGTGCGTGTGCGTGTGCAGGGTTGCAAGGCGATCGCGGACACCGGCACGTCCCTGATCGGCGGGCCGGTGGAGGAGGTGGCGGCGCTGAACGCGGCGCTCGGAGCCACCGCCCTCGTCGGCGGGCAGTACATGCTGGACTGCGGCCTGCTGGCCAGCCTGCCGCCCGTCTCATTCACGCTGGCGGGCCGGGACTTCACGCTGCAGCCGAAGGACTACGTGCTCAGAGTCAGTACTATACACGAGCCTGTACACATTATATTTGCAAACTACAATATAATGGCTACAGATACACAGATACATCGCTCAAAAACAAAACTGTATAGAGTTCATAGGTAAAAAAATATATTGGTGCTTGAAATTTAAAACATCCACTGCCAAAGTCTGCACATTTAGTACCATCACTCGTTGATCTTAAAAGAAAAATTCAGTGCCCATGACGCATGTGGTCAAGTTGCGCTCAGCCCTCCCTTCAGTGAGCGCCATGATAGATAGCCGGCAACAGGTGAACTTATCTTTTTTATGTTACCTACTTCTACTCTTATGTATTTCTTGTGTACTTCTTTTATTGTGTTCGTCTGTGCTGTGTTTACAAAATAAATTCATGTTCATTCATTATCGACTTGTCCTGTCTGTATAGATCTCGCAGTTCGGCAAGACTGTGTGTCTGTCCGGCTTCATGGGTCTGGACGTGCCGGCGCCGATGGGCCCGCTGTGGATCCTGGGCGACGTCTTCATCGGCCGCTACTACACCGAGTTCGACGTCGCCAACAAGCGCGTCGGCTTCGCGCCCGCCAAGTAGACCCGTGTCGACCGTCGACCATCGCCGCTGACTGTACCCATCGGAGACGGTACCTCAGACGAGCGGAATGATAACTTATCAGCTGTGTGTTATCGTAGGTAGAATGCGGTGGATTTAGTTGAAACCGTATTTGATTAGTTTAGAGTTAGGCGGAGATGCCGTTTAATATGGTCTGATATTATTTTAGCTCTCATACCAAAGCTATTTAGTTATGAACCATAGTTGGTTTGTCCCAGTGTTGAATTTAGCTAAGATCTAGGCTAATCTGAAGCTAATAGTTTTAACGCCTTCCACCTGTTTAAAATAGTCAGAAGCACTGAACTTGAAGCACCATGACAATATTAAGGTTTTTCTCTTTTTGTTTTAACGAATATGTTTGATAAATAAATAATAAAGATTATAAAATATTTCTTGTGTCCTTTCGTTACCCACTCTTGTAATGTAAGAAAATAGCATCATAATAAAGTGACTAAACCTTGAACAAAACAATATGGTCGAAGACCCTGAAATAATACAAAAGATATAAAAATTAAATACTATTTTATTTAAATAATAAAGTGTTCAAGTAAAATACATTTAACATTATAAATTATAATTACATAATCTGATAGAACATCTGATCTTGTCGCCCTATGCTACACGATAGCTTACCTACATTGTCTACACTACATTCACTATTGTCCGAGCTTGCGTTTTTTTCTAAATTTTTTAACATACGCTTCCACTAAAGCTTGAATTTTCATTGGGTTGATTTCACCCGTTTTGTTATGGCAGATCTGAAACAAACATCAAGTTAAATATAGACACAAGTTACATTTACAACAACAGGTAAAACATCAGCCCATCAATGATGATTTCCTTTTCCATTTAGAGCTCGCACTTTAAATTAGTGTGATTTAGGTATTTTAGTTATGCACATTTGGCATAACTAAAATACCTAAATCACACTAATTTAAAGTTTGTGTGAAAGTGAGAATGTTTGTTTGTTGCTCCTTCACGCTCAAACGGCTGGACGAATTTGAATAAAATTTGGTACTAGGATAGCTCATTACCTGGATTAACACAGGATAATTCGATCCCGATGTTCCCACGAGAACGGGATCTCTTATATCTCACCGCGGTTAACACCGCAAGGCGCAGTTAGTAGGTGTTTAACGTGCGGCATACGCGTGTATAACATGCGTATGTCGCACGTTTTCCACATCAGAATTCTGATTAGGATTTTTTTTTGTTCTCGCCGTACTGAAATTGTTCTGTACGTCAGAGGGGTCCACTCTGCACAGCGAAAAACGAAATTTCGGCATCAAATCGCAGTTCAGCTTAAGTTGGTGGAATGGAAACTGAATCCGGAAGTTGAACCAACATAAGCTGACCAGCGACGATGTCACGATGCATCGTTTTAGATTTGTCTCTATTTGTCTCCCCGGCTTGCATTCGAATCTGCCCCTCTACTCTTAGAGGGGCAGATCCGAATGCAAGCCGGCGCGGGGGTGAATATTCCGTTTCGCAAAGCACTCATGGTGGGTGTCAGCTCGTGGATGAGAGCGGGCGTGTGATTGTCTGATTGTCTGACCTTGGGCACGGCGCGGCGCAGGATGTGCTTGTACTCGTCCTTGGTGACGTGCTTCTTGTTGTAGTGCGGCTTCAGCACCAGCTTCACCTCCTCCACCACGCGCTCCTGACGATTCAGCTTCTTCAGGAACTGCACACACACGACACACAACTCACATCTATCTATATATATATCTTTATCCTGCTATCCTACTTCCTAATAATATTATAAATTTGAAAGTTTGTGAGAATGTATGTATGTTTGTAATTCTTTCATGCAAAAATGGCTGGACCGATTTGGTTGAAATTGGTATGTAGATAGGTGATACCCTGGATTTACACATAGGCTACTTTTTATTCACGCGGGAACGGGACTTACGCGGGTGAAACCGCGGGGAGCAGCTAGTTCATTATATTTTGTCGAAAACAGCTCTAACAATATTCATGAAATTTTGTAAAGAAAGATAGAAAGAAAAATGTGTTTATTTCTGTAGAACCTCAAGGATCACTTAAAAATGTTCAATCTATGTTAGGTGACTCTATTGCCTGTTCCAACGCAACTCTCTACTTGCATTCAGGGAGTATCAATAAAATGATCTAGCCAGGTATAATTTTTCTTTATAAATGTATTTAATCAAAGATTCAAAAGATACGTTGTTTAATAGCATCCAACTAAGCTATAATATACACGGATAAAAATATTTTAAAATAAGAGTTTTGAGCTTAGTGCATTTCTAAATGTCTACATGGTATCTAACTAGACTAGGGATATCTCTGTATTTACTTGCATCTATTGTTGTAACTTCTAAACGCGTTACATTCTCTTGTATGCAGCCCACTTCTAAATCAGGCAATTGTGCAGCTTTTTCAATTCATCACACACACATAAACAACATACATAAAACTACAAAAAGATTAATATGTACACTCTATAAATAAAAAATACACTTAAGAAATCAGTTAGAGCACTCCATACTAAAATTACAAATCATTCTCCACGCAAAGCAATCTAGAAGCAGATAAGGCTACATGTATACTAGGTTAAGTAAGACCACTTTACATTTGCTTTTTGGATATGGATGGATATGAATTTTGCTTTGGATTTTAAGTTAAGACATTATTTTCATTCAATTTATCTATTTTTTTTTGTATCTAACCAAAGAATTAATAAAAAATTTAAATTAAAGATAATAATATTGAATGAAACTGTATGCGTACACCGCGTTACCCCTGGTTCCTATGACTAACTTACGGATGGCCGTAGGACTTTCGTCATAGCAACGTTGTTATCTGTCAAAAACTTTCGTGCATTTAATGTTGTAAAAACAAAGTTGCTATGATGAAGGACCTACGGACATCCGTAAGCTTGTTATAGGAACCGGGCATAAGTGTATTTGAATGTAATGTCGGTCTGTGCTCGCTAGACTAGATAGTGCGTGGTGGGGATGCTTACATTACTCACTTTGCTCTTGACTTGCATCTCGACGGCCGAGCTCGGCAGTTCGTCCAGAATCTTCAAGTTGTCGTCGTCCAGTTTCACGTCTACAGTTTTACCTGGAATATATCACAGTAAGTTTATTTTTCTATATTTCACTGAAACTTTGTATCGGTTATTATAAAGAACGCGCATGTCATGTGTTTATACTAGATATGTGCAAAAAAAAATTGGGATTATTCAACACAGCTTCAAAGTAACCTAGTATAACCCATTAAATTAACTTAGTGAATGCTTTACCTAAAACCTTGCGCACTAGACTTTATAGGTCTTATACATAATTGGTCTAGTCAATCTATAATCTCTTTTCATTGAGATAAGAGTAACAAGAAAAAAAACATTAATAAATTTAACAAAGCTTGATGAGGGGGTGAGATAATTTAATCATTTGAAAACAATCTCTGTTCATGTGGATCAACATCAATGCAAACAAACACCCACACATCCAGCTCAAGTCTCTTTAAATATAACTCACTCTTCTTAGATCGCTTCCCGCTCTTTCCGTTCCGCTTGTTCCTTCTCGGTCGGTCCTGCAGCGCGTCGAACGCGTCGCGTCGCGAGGCCGGGGGCGGGGAGAACAGGTCCCCGAAGTCGCTGGACCCCGGCGAGTAGGGGGACGCCCCCCCGCCCCCGCCCCCGCAGGGGGACGCGCGCCTCACCCCCACCACCGGCAGGGGCAGGCGGGAGATCTTCGTCGCTTGCTGCAAACGATACACAGAATCAATAAGTGTCATCGACTATTAGATCTTTGGGTTCAGTAATTTATAAGTAAATAATAGAGTTATACAGTTTCGGGATCAGTACAATAGGTACCTAGAAATTGAGTTCAAAGCAACTTGCATAAGTTGATAGGTACGTGTTTTTTTAAGTTAGTTTGTTTTTTACCTAAATTTAATTTTTTATTTGATACCAAACATGCGATTATGAATTAAGTAAGTGTAGGGCATCAAAGGAGCCCTAAATGTAACTCACCGGCATCGGTTTGATGGGATCCGACTTGATGGGCGAGGGCTTCGCGAGGAACAGCTTGGGCGTGGCGCGCGGCACGTCGGGCAGCAGCACGCGGGGGGCGGGCAGAGAGGGGGGCGCGGCCAGCAGCGCGGGGGGGGCCGGCGCGGGGGCCGGGGGGCCCGCCTCGACCCCCGGGGGGCCCAGCGCGCCCGGCGAGCGCGGGTGCGGCTCCTCGGGGGACACGTCGCGCGTCGACGCCAGGAGCGCCATCACCTGATCGTTGCAAGCGTTACTTACTTTCACTTCCAAGCTAAAACAACTGTTACTGTAACTTCTTTTTCATCCATTGGAACAAAGTACTGCAATGGGAAACTTAAATAGACCACTAAGAGCCGGACATTTACTTAATTAAAGTTTCCACAAATAGTTTTGACTTGATGATTAGTTTTGTTCCAATTGGTTTATTAGAATTTATTTAATAAAAAAAATAGTTAATGTTTTTTTTTGTTCAAATTGAACATAACAACTACTTACCTTCTCTATAGGCGAGAGCGGTCTCCTATCTAATACTTCATCGGCTGAGAGGTTCGTCTTCTGTGCGGCCTCGAGCGTCATGGAGGGAGGCGCCGCGTCGTCCTGCGTCGCGGGGGCGCTGGGGGTCGCGGCGGGCCCCGCGGCGGGGGCGCTCGCGGCGGAGGGGGCGCGCGGGGAGCCGCTCGCGGAGCGCGTGGGCTCGTACGGATCGTACGCGTCCGGCGAGTCAGGCGGCTCCGGCGGCGTTAGGGGACCGCGACCCTCCGCTATACAACAACACAACATGTTACTCATTCATTGTACGTACACACAACACATGTAGGGATGTCGAAAGTTGTAACGCATTTGGATATACATAAATCAAACATTTTGAGCAACAAAAAATGATTCCGACGAGATCCCAATATTCAAGATTGTATTGTATTCAAGATACACGTTGAAAACCCATGTTTGGAGATGGAGACCCAATTTGAGGCGCATTTTTTTTTGTTAAATCATACTTTTATTATTGATCCACGCAGTTCTACGTTTCCTTTCAAAATTAGCGTTCTCACCTTCCGTGGCGGTGGAGGGCGGGGCTTCCCCGGGTGTCGCGGCGGGCGGCGCCTGCGCGGGGTCGGGCGGGGTCTTGGGCCCCTGCGGGGGCGCGGGGTCCTGCGCGGGCGGGGGCGCCGCGGGCGCGGGCAGCTCGTCGTCGGACAGCACGATGACGTTCTTGGGCGAGGGCGTGAGCTCGCGGAAGGGCGACCGCTCCAGGTCTATGATGGCGACGGGCTTGGTGACGAGGTCGGGCTGCGCCGCGCGCCGCCGCCTGCGCCGCTCCTTGCGCCGCGCCGCGCGCCCCGCCAGCCCCCCCCCCGGCCCGCCGCGCTCCTGATCCTTGAAGCTCACGCTCACCAGGATGTTGTCGCCGGACGTGAACACCTGACGACACACACACCTCATGAAGTTGCCTCCGACTGATTATGTTGAATTCGATTAATCATAGGAGTGACCATAGTCATTGTGATAACATGAAAAATTAATCAGAATTCTGATTCAATTCAATTTTAGAAGAAGAGAATTCTGACTTCTCTTCTTCTAAAAAATGAATTAATCAGAATCAAACCACATTTAAATAAGGTCGGTAAATTTAGTAAGACATCGTACCTCCTTGGAGGGTCCGACGGTCTCCCTGAGCCGCCTGTGCGCGCGCTCCAGGTCGCGGCGACGGCGGCGCTCCTCCAGCGGCACCGGCTCGGCCGGCGGGGGCGTGCAGGGCTCCGGGGCCGGCGGAGACCAGACCGCGGCCCCCGCGCCCGCCGCGCCCTGCGAGCGGGGGCGCACGCGCTTGCGGCGCGGGCTGCGACGCCGCGGGGAGCGCTGCTTGGAGCCTGTGCGGGGCGAGCGGACTCGCTTCTTCTTCTTCGTCTTGGCCGGCTTCGGGCTCTCGGCGGGCGAGGCGGAGCGCCGGCGCTTGCGAGCGCGCGACGTCGACCGCCGCCGGCGAGCCGCCTTCGGACGGGACCCGGACCGCTTGCGGCGACGCTTGGGGGTCGGCGAGCGACGGACGGAGCTCGCGGAGGGCGCGCGACGCGGGGACGGGGACCGCCGGGGGGAGGGGGAGCCTCGTCGCCGCGGAGACGGGGAGAGGCGGACCCGACGCGGGGATGGAGAGAGCCGCGGGCGGCGCGGGGAGGCGGAGGGGCGCGCGCGCCGCGGGGAGGCGGAGAGCCGCCGCCGCGGGGGGGAGGGGGAGAGCCGCCGCCGCGGGGGGGAGGGGGAGAGCCGCCGCCGCGGGGGGGAGGGGGAGAGCCGCCGCCGCGGGGGGGAGGGGGAGAACCTCGCGCGCCGCGCCGGCGGGGGAGAGGGGCGCGCGCGGCGCGGGGAGGGGGATGGGGCGGGGGCGCGGCGCGCGGGCGGCGGCGGGGAGGCGGAGGCGGCGCGGGGGGATGGGGGGGAGCGCGGCTCGGGCGACACGTCGCGGCCGAAGGCGTCCTTGGTGCGGCGGCGTCGCTCGGAGACCAGCGTGCGCACGTCGTACCGCTCGAGGTCCTTGCGCTTGTCCTTGCGGCGGCGCGAGGAGCTCCGCGAGCGCCGCTTCTCCTTCTCCTTGTCCCGCTCGCGGTAGTTGCGCTCCTTGCCCTTGCCTCCCTTCTTGAAGACGACCTCGCCGCGCTTGCGGCTCTTGCTCTTGTCCTTCTTGCCGTCCTTCCTCTTCTTCCGCTTGAGGTCGTCCCCCTCGGGGCGGGGGTCGAGGATCTCCCCGTCCTCGGGGGGCGGGGGGGCGCCGGGCGCGGGCGGGGAGCTCTCGGAGAACATGTCGTTCCCCTCCTCCTCGGAGATCATCTCGGTGTCGAGCCCCTCGATGCCCTTGTCGTCGAGCGAGGCGTCCTTGGACTTGTTCTCGTCGAGGCAGGGCGTGTAGGAGCGCTCGTCCTCCGTCTCGCTGATGGACTCGGTCATCTTGTGCGCGCGCGCGGGGGAGCGCGGGGAGCGCGGGGAGGGGGAGCGGGAGCGGGAGGAGGCGTCGTCCTCCGAGTCGGAGCGGGCGCGCCGCTCCTTGTGGTCAGGCTCCAGCTCGTCCTCGCTGCGCTCGTCCCGCAGGTCCCCGTCTCCCGGCGGGTCCGCGCGCTCGTCCCCGGCCCCCCGCTCGGGCGTGGCCTCTCCGTCCGACACGTGCGGGGTGCTGGCCTCCGCCCCCGGCTCGCCTCGCTCCTCCGCTTGGACGTCGTCCTCGTTATCGTCGGTCATCCCTTTAGTTTCCGTCTCCGGTTCGTCTCGCTGTTCCTTCTCGTCGTCCTCCGGCAGCACCGCCGGGGGCCGGGAGGGCGCGGCCTCGTCCGCGGGCTCCGGCTCGGGCTCGGGCGCGAGCGCCACGTCCTCGTCGTCGTAGAGGGACAGCTGGCGCTTTATGAGCGCGGGCGCGTTCAGCTTGATCTTGATCGGGTTGCGCGTGTTCGTCGTGATCGGACAGCGCTTGGAGACCTTGGCCTTGTACTCCTCGAGCTCGGGGTCGGGCGCGGGGGGAGGGGGGGGCGTGGCGTCGCCGTCCTCCTGCACCAGGTCCTCCATGCTGGCGGGGCGCGGCAGCGGGGGGGGCCGGGGGGGCGGGGGGGCCTGCACGCGCTGGCTGCAGTCGCTGGCGATGTGCACGCTGGTGGCCGAGTAGATGGAGAAGTTGGGGCAGTCGCCGTCGCCGTCGTCGGGCGCCGAGCGCAGCGAGCGGTGCTCCTGCAGCGCGGCGCGCACCGCCGAGTCCAGCACGGAGGCCGGCACCGCCAGCCCGCGCGTCTCCAGCCCCGCCAGGATCCTCTCCACCGAGGGGTCCGAGCCGGGCAGCGCCGGCGGGGAGGGCGGCGCCGGCAGCGGACCCGGCGGCGGGGAGGGGGGCGCCGGCAGCTGCCCCAGCGAGGGAGGGGAGGGCAGCTGCGGCAGCGAGCCCTGCGACGGCGGGGAGGGGTCGGGTGCGGGGGAGGGGGCGGGGGCCTCCTCCTCGCCGCTGTCGTCGTCGTGCGTGGGCTCCGTGGGGTCGTACTTCTCCGTGTCGATGATGAGCCCCTCGTCGCTGCGCTCGTCCTCGTCGCGGTCGGGCGCGGGGGCCCCTGCGCCGGGGAAGTCGAAGCTGGGCGGCTGCGGCAGCGGCTGGTGCGGCTTGGCGGGTCGCTCGGCGCCGGGGAAGGGCTCGCTGCGCGCGTGCGCGGGCCCCGCCGGCTCGTGCCCCACGCGCATGTCCAGCGGGTTCTCGAAGCCGCCGAAGGACTGCCGGTGCGGGGGCCCCGGCGGGCCCTCCCCGCGGCCGCCCCGCCAGGCAGGCCCGCCGCTGAAGCGTCGCTCCTCGTTCCTCTGATTGTTCGGCGGTCCTCTGTTCTGATCGGGTTGTCTCCTTTGTAACATTGAGCGTTGATTAGCGAGATCGAGCGAGGTGATAGCTCGGTATGGAGGAGAGAGGTGAGTATTGTACCTGTTGCGGTCGTGCCAGGGCTCCGGGTCGGCGGGGAAGTGCCTCCGGCCGTAGTCGTTGAACTGCGGCGGCGCCTCCTCGCGGCGCTCGTAGTTGGCGCGCCCCCCGCCTCCGTTGCCGTACCCGTTGTCGTACCCTCCGCGACCGTAATCTGACACACGTATATCATCAATGTCAGAAGCTTTGAATATTCCAGATTGTTTTTGATCTATGTCACTGAAAATTTACTGAAACCAACAAAATACACGTGCTAATAAAGTTGAGCGTGTAATATCTCACTTTGGTTCCCCTGGTTGTGGTTCTGGTGTTGGTTCTGATGTTCCCTGGGGTACCGGTACCCGCCGCCCCAGCCGCGGCCCTGGCCCGGGTAGGCGGGGGCCTGGCGCGGCGCCCCGCCCTGCAGGTCGGCCCCCTTCTCCCCTCTTAGCGGGGGAGGTCGCTGGGCGCGCGACTCCAGCTTGATGTCGACTCGTCCGTCCACGGTGAGGCAGACGACGGAGCGGCGCGAGTGCAGCAACGTCTGCCGCTCCAGGATGTCCGCCAGCAGGTCGGGCGCCGCGCTCGCCGGCGACGGAGACGGGATCCGGAACATCTTCCTCCGTGCCTGCAGACATATATTGTTCAGGTGTTCAAACAGCTGATAGAATAACCTAGCTTTAAGAAATATTTCGATGCGATCCGTGATATACTTCCAAAATGGTCATGGTTTTCTATTTTACATTTCTAGAGAAAAAATGAGAAGAGTCAAAAGGTGTTAAAATCAAAAGGTGCACACATACCTGTCTGTAGGCGCTGAGTATGGTGGAGGTGGGTCGCGCGGCGACGGCGGTGGTGGCGCCCTCCGAGCCGCGCTCCTCCTCGTCCTCGAAGTAGTCCAGCTGGTGGTCGGAGCCGAACAGGCTGAGCGAGGGGATGCCGGCGCCGGCGCGCGCCGCCGACAGACCCCCCCCGGCCCCCCACGTGCCGGGGCCCCCACCGACCCCCCCGCCGCCGCCGGGGCCCTCGCTGCGCACGGCCGCCAGCTTGGCGCGCACGCTCGCCAGCACGTGCGTGCGCCGCGCCGCCGTGCGGGGCTGACGCCTCTTCGTCTGCGGACAGAGTCACCTCGTCACATATCTGGCGAACACAAACTGGTTATTAGCTCTGTCGACACCCACCCTTCTTTTCTTAGTTTTCCGCTTGACCCTCCTGGCGGTGTGGACGCGGGTGGTTGTGCGTCGCGCGTGTCCCCCCGCGGCGCTGGCGCGGGGCGCGGGGGCGGCGCGGCGGGGGCGCGAGGTGGAGGGGGCGGGGGCGGGGGAGGGGGCGGGGCCGGCGTCCGCGCGGGCTGCCCGTCGCGAGCCACCAGCCACGGAGCTGTGCGCTTGCGACGCCGACGGAAACATTATGGGTGAAGACCGCCACACACCGCTGCAGTTTGGACATAGCCATTGGTCTTCAGGAATCTGAAAATATTTTAGTGATGTGGATTGACTTAATTTTTTTTAATACCCAGTCTAAAGATATTTTAATAAACAATAATATAAATATATAAAAGTCCAACAGTCCTTCTGAACACCTTGTTGGAGACTTAAATTTGCATTTACAGCTAGTATTATTTCATCTGTGATTTACATAGAGAAGGTTTAAAAGTATACCATTAAATACAACTATATAAGTCAAAATATAAAGCATGTTTTTTTTTCTTATTAGTCCTTTAGGAGTAACAAGATAAGTGTAGAACTTGTTGAAATACTTGTGAAGCTGACATTATAATACAATGAGTATGATGTACTCTTGTATTGCTTGTAGAGCTTATTACCCTTGTGAGAGGAGGTGTGAGACACTGCATGTGGAAGCCGAGATCACAGCCATCACACAGCAACATGGACTCTTCTCGGTCAGCATTGTGGCACACCTGTACAAAATATTCAGATTTCAGATTTCAGATTTATATTTATTGACCATAACTATAACAATGGAGGTTATACATGGCAAGTCATTTATTTACTTAATTGAAGAGCTTTCTTACATGTACAAATACCTTTTGATCTATATACACATTTTATATATTTTAAACAATGATACAAAACACTAAGAACACTATTTATTCACAAATACAAGTCTATAAATTTTTTTTTAAATAGTCTTGGAGTTTTTTAAAGTAGATTTAATTCAGACAAGTCATATTTAAATCCAAACTTATTGTGGTTGGGATTTTAATATGTACCAGTCAGATAGTTACATTCTGTGTAAGGCAAGCATATAGGGTTTGTCTTCATCTTTGGCCACACAAACCAACAACTAGGATTATGTATTTTATTGAGCAAACAAGTCAAAAGGTTGAATTGAATAAAAGGTTCATTTGGCTCTAATGCTGGCTGCATTAGATAACTCTAAAATAATAATCTGATACAAATAATAATTGAATTTACATGCATCAGTCCTACCTCACATACAGTTGGGTCCTCAATAATCATCATTTCCAAGGAGGGCCTGCGCTCCGCTACCTTGACTGCCTCAGTGCGCAACACTCGACCGCCCGCACAAGCTCGCACAACTATTGAATCAAATGTTATGCGATCCACGGGGCAGGTGTTCATGTTCTTAGACCATTCTGTGATGCAATCCAAGCAAAATATGTGCTCACAGTTCTGGGGTATCCCAACCTCCTGGTTGAGGAACTTCATCAAACAAATAGAACATTTCTCAGAGTTGCCTTCAGAGCTATCCGAACTGAACCCAGACACGGTTTTTCCTTTATTGGCGGGAGATTTGGAGACGGTCGAGGATGCTGCGATATCGGTGGAGGTTTGAGGCGCGTCCGACTGGTCGCTGGCCCAGCCCGACGAGTCGCTCTCCGCCTCCGAGTCGCGCAGGCCGGGCAGAGCTCGTCTGCGCCGCACAGCGCCCGTCGCCCAGCTACCGCTGCTGCTGTCGCTGCCATCCTCGCTCAGAACCTGCGACACAGAACGAACACTATGAGTCACCGAGCACGGTCGTAAATGAACACTAGAACAGCAGATGCGATGATCATCACCCTGAGTCTCTTCTTGCGCGTCGAAGTTGTCGGACTGCTGTCGTCGGAGTCGGAGCTCGACGCGGACGACACTATCGCCTTCTTGATCTTGCGCTTGGGTGGAGGCAACGGATCTTCACCTTCGTCGCTCATTTTGAGGCCTCGCTTCGCAGTGCACCCACTGGGCACGACACGAAGCTCTAGGTGTAAATGACCTCCGTGTTTGCTTTTTTTACGACATGTATGATGAGATTCGGTTTATTCATCTAGTCTAAAATGAGAAGAGTAGCATTTTATGCTAGTAAATTACAATTTACTTTGCATACGCGTAATGAAATTATTTTGAGTATTTTGACAGCAAGCCGCTATCAAATTGATCAGTCGGCCATTTTCTTTTCTTTCTTCCTTCCTTTCCTTTCCTTTCATTCCGTTGCTTGGTTGATGTTAATTTATTTTACTTAATTAAGCATTATTTTTTATTTCTTACTTAATTAAACTACACACTTGAATGAATATAAAACAAATGAAATTTCAAAATGTTAAATTAAATAATTGCTAATAAAAAACCGGTAAGATTCCGAAAATATTGGACTATTTTCACTCGGATGAATTTAATCGATTTCAAGCGACTCGGTTTTGAAATCGATCCGAAATCCTCTTTACCACATCACTATCATCTCATGTCGCGCGGAAGGAGAGGATTTTTGCTTTGTGATTTTATCAAAATTACGGAAACCTTTTATTTTCTTGAGTGTAAATAAAATATGACTGCTGAAAACGAACGAGAAATATATCACAAATTGGAAGCGATGAAAGAAATCAGGTTAGACACCATTGTTCCTCGGTAAACCTTCAGGCTTTGGCACCTGTAGACTGGATCAATAAACACTTCAGATGGAATGGAATCTGAATAACGATTCCCCCATAGCGATGAGCAAACAAAGCTTTCACATTGTTTATGTTGTGTAGTAAGTAACTGTAAATTAATGCTCTAGACCGAATATTATCGCATCTCACCCAAAGCATACCTGTAAATAATTTGCGCCTGTTCTTTTCAAGGATTTTGAAGTAATGACGATACAAAGAACCACCAACCGACTGACCAAAGATACAACCTACTTACTACACCCCTATGTCCCATTTCAGGAATAAGACCATAACCCTAGAGCGTATGAAGCGCAGCATAGTGAACGAGGTGCGCAGCGGCGACCAGGAGGGACGCTGCCTGGCGCAGTACAAGCGGGAGATGGAGCTGCTGCAGCAGGAGAAGATGAGCCACGTGGAGGAGCTGCGGCAGATACACGCAGACATCAACGCGGTAACCTGTTTCTGCCGTCCTTCAAAACCACAGTTTTCAAATCTACAGTTGTGATACATCTATCTCAGATAAAACTTGAAACCCCATTCAGCTTTATAAACATACTGTATTCAAAAATAGCTTGCATTCAGCTATATGTTAGTGATAATAACAAACATGAATGAGGATTTATTTATTTGTCTATTGGAAGGAAGCACACTTTGCTGGAACTATTGGAACAATTCCAGTTGTTTGTTTTGTTTGTCAAGTTTATAGCAGAACCATACTGCCACTGTGCTACTTTACTGAGTAATGATTCATTTTGAATTCTCTGTGAATATTGAAGATATTACTTTGTAAAAGCTGTTATCTCTAAAAAAATAAATATGAAATAATTATACTCCCCCTTCTTATCCCCTTATGATGATGAGTCCTTTTAGATGTGTACAATATAGTATAGTAGTATGTCATCATCAGATGGAGACAGTGATAAAGCAGACGGAGGAGAGCATGGCTCGCAAGCTGTCGACGGCGTCGCGTCTGCACGAGGACTACCGCCCGCTGAAGGCCGAGGTGGACCTGCTGCGGCGGCAGTGTCTCGGGCTGGAGCGGCTGCCTGACCTGCACGAGGAGGAGGGCAGCCCTATCACACCAGAGTTAGTATATACTGCACGAGGACTAGAGGTGGACCTGCTGCGGCGGCAGTGTCTCGGGCTGGAGCGGCTGCCTGACCTGCACGAGGAGGAGGGGAGCCCTATCACACCAGAGTTAGTATATACTGCACGAGGACTAGAGGTGGACCTGCTGCGGCGGCAGTGTCTCGGGCTGGAGCGCCTGCCTGACCTGCACGAGGAGGAGGGGAGCCCTATCACACCAGAGTTAGTATATACCTGCACGAGGACTAGAGGTGGACCTGCTGCGGCGGCAGTGTCTCGGGCTGGAGCGCCTGCCTGACCTGCACGAGGAGGAGGGGAGCCCTATCACACCAGAGTTAGTATATACTGCACGAGGACTAGAGGTGGACCTGCTGCGGCGGCAGTGTCTCGGGCTGGAGCGCCTGCCTGACCTGCACGAGGAGGAGGGGAGCCCTATCACACCAGAGTTAGTATATACCTGCACGAGGACTAGAGGTGGACCTGCTGCGGCGGCAGTGTCTCGGGCTGGAGCGCCTGCCTGACCTGCACGAGGAGGAGGGGAGCCCTATCACACCAGAGTTAGTATATACTGCACGAGGACTAGAGGTGGACCTGCTGCGGCGGCAGTGTCTCGGGCTGGAGCGCCTGCCTGACCTGCACGAGGAGGAGGGGAGCCCTATCACACCAGAGTTAGTATATACCTGCACGAGGACTAGAGGTGGACCTGCTGCGGCGGCAGTGTCTCGGGCTGGAGCGCCTGCCTGACCTGCACGAGGAGGAGGGGAGCCCTATCACACCAGAGTTAGTATATACCTGCACGAGGACTAGAGGTGGACCTGCTGCGGCGGCAGTGTCTCGGGCTGGAGCGCCTGCCTGACCTGCACGAGGAGGAGGGGAGCCCTATCACACCAGAGTTAGTATATACCTGCACGAGGACTAGAGGTGGACCTGCTGCGGCGGCAGTGTCTCGGGCTGGAGCGCCTGCCTGACCTGCACGAGGAGGAGGGCAGCCCTATCACACCAGAGTTAGTATATACTGCACGAGGACATATTATATACAACAATGTCCCAGGCACTACAGTGTCCCGTTAAGTGTAGGCAAAGATTGCCATCTGACGCTGTATAAATAAATCGTATCGTAGATCGTATATAGTAGATCTATAGATGCAAAAGCCTGAGTTTGTAAATGAACCATTGATGTATTGTTTAATATGTTGTGATGGTATAGTATATGCGTGTTGTTGCAGCCGGTTCCCCTCTCTGCCGGCGGCGGCCCCGCGCGCCCTACCGTACCTGGCGGCGCCGCGCAAGCCGCCGCCGCCGCCGCCCGCCTTCAGGTCTGCTCTCGAACAAGATTTCATTACCGTCTCGCTGAGGTTCGATTATGTTACTTTTCATTTACTCCTGAGCCGATGCACCGATTTATAGACTCGACCAAACTCATAATAAATATCCTTAGGACATTTTACACAGCGTATTCTAGTCCCAAGCTAAGCAACTTAATGCTTGTGTTATGGAAACCAGATGACGGATATAATACTTAGATACATTTTTTTTGTAAATACATACACATTATACTTATATCTTTATTTAATGAGATCTTATTACAGACCACTTAAAATAGCCACATTCTTAAAACTAGTGGATTCTATTGCCGGTTCCAACGCAACTCCCTTGCGTTTGGCACCTTTTCTTTTCTTGATGAGATACATAAATTGTAGTTATGAAAAGATTGATTAAAAAAAATACTAATTCTACTGTGATAAAGAATATAAATTGAATTTTAAACACGATGAGTATAAGTCTAGCTACTAATCAAAATTATTTAGCAAATCGGTGCTAAGGCTCCTCCTTACCCCTATCCCTTCTAAACCCTTTAATTTAATTTGCTAATTTTCATTTCTTTTTATTGTTATTTTCATCATCTACATTATAATCATCTCATCTATTACTCATATATGCGTTGTCCAGTCGCTAAGCCACGACGGATTCAGGGGGGTATCGCCAGTTTACTGTAGTATTTAATATTATCCTCTACATCGAGTCAAGTATCACAAATGAGAATCCAGTACAGCGCTCCTGGTAACTTGCGCAACTAAAAGTCATACATTTGAAATACTTCACACGGTAGCGAAGCTACTTCAACTTACCATACCACTCTAAAACTGATGATACTGCCCCCTGACGGTCTAAGAAATCCGTCCGGTCTCACTGTTATAGTGATGTGGTGTTGTTGTTGTGTATTGCAGACAGCAGCCGCCGCCGATGAAGTCGTGTCTCTCGTGCCACCAGCAGATCCACCGCAACGCGCCCATCTGTCCGCTCTGCAAGGCCAAGTCCCGCAGTCGCAACCCCAAGAAACCAAAGAAGAAATAGACGATCACACATTTACACTTCCTGCAGTCTCTCCACGCCTGCGGGCTTAGCCTGCGCAACGAGTGTTCTCTCCTGCTCTAGCGTAATATGTTAGAGCGGTTTGACGCTATCGCGATATTTTTGTCGTATCGACACGTTGCGCATGTTAGGTCTGCTGATGAGCGTTCGTTCACTCTCTACAGCGAGACATAACTGCACCTATATTATGAAACCGTCCTGAAACACTCAAATTGCTATTTTTTTGAAGTGTTTAGTTCATTTGAAACTGACCATGAGTGTTTTTGCACAGTAAAGAGATGAGGCGCGTTAGATGGCGCTCGATACAAACGATATCCGTTTGTCGTTTAAGGGCGGTTTCAAAATTAAGGTACGATATTTAATGTTGCGACGTTTTATCAATATCAGAATGATAGCCAAAGTGACATAATTAAAAAATAAGTTAAAAAAAGTAAGTTGAACGATTTTATGTACCATAAGCTACAAAATATTTCTCTGGGTCTTAGGTACCAGTAAAAAATTAATCGCCCAAATTATTATAAATACAATTTACATGTTAACTCAGGTTATGTTACGCCTCGCGGTTTTATTTTTACTGGTACCTAAGACCGCGAATAGTTTAATAGCTTTTAGTACATAAAACTGTTTAAATCATTTTATTTGTAAGTTTTTAATTTAGCACGCATCCTACTAGTCAAGCCCTTACATTTGTTAACCATATTGAGGGGGTTGTGAAAAAACATAAAATCCGCCATTTTGTGGCGGCCATATTAAATTTGCATATTGTTTCATCATTCAGACTGAAATGCAAATATTTGTAAACGCTAAAGAAGAATCTAATGTAGTCCCAGCTGGTTTCCGCGTGAGTCACTAAAATATTTTTCTTTGTTTCATTCAAAAGTATCCGCTAACCTAGATGTATGTAACTATGTAAGTGACTCATATATTTTGTATGAAATTCAGTGCTCTCATTGCTCAAAGTTCAGTGTCCCCTTTATAATGAATTATGCATCTCTTAATAGTTAATTATAATTAATAATAACCCTTGCCAATAAGTATATATTTTATATGAAAATTATTGTTTAAGAAAGGCAGGTATGGTTGTCACCGGAATGTCGCCTTTATCTGACATAGATTTTTGCGTTGTCCTAAATAGAAACCTGTTATGTACCTACGTCAACTCTGCATTTTAAGATAGCTCGTCAAAGAGAGAAATTAATTGTAAATACTGATGATTAGATGTTCTACTGTATTTTAAATTGTTTATTTTCGTCTTAGATTTTATTGAATGGTCTCTTGTAGATTTTGTACATAAGTTAGACATAGGTAGTACATAGTTTGTGGACTCAAATGGTATTTTCTAATCATAATTAAGTCAATAGG
The DNA here is from genome assembly GCA_947086425.1 of Xanthorhoe spadicearia. Lineage (NCBI taxonomy): Eukaryota > Metazoa > Arthropoda > Insecta > Lepidoptera > Geometridae > Xanthorhoe > Xanthorhoe spadicearia. Next base: position 102,337 of record OX352202.1, read on the forward strand.
TGTTCTAAAGTGTTTAGTGCCAAATAAGATTTTTGTAAATATTTATTTTTCTCTGCCAATAAATGTATTGTGAAGACTTAGAACGTACAAAATGTGTTATTAATTTAACTTTACCAAAATTAACTGATATTTTTCGGTAACTTGAAAGCGTAATGAACGCTTTGATGATGTACCTACCTATATTTTTATATAATAATTCTAAAAAAATATCGACCTAATAAAATTTTGTCGTGAATGACAAAATTTTCCATCATATATAGGTAGTTTTCTAAAGAATGCACTATATGAATACAGTTTGAAATGAAATTGCTTTTATAATAAGTACGAGTAATGTTTCAGCTAAAGGCACGCGACACGCGGATGTCGTATGTCGGTCGAGATACGGAAGTTGGTACACAGTTGTGTCCTCTGTTCCACTTGCTCCTTAGAAACTAATCTAGAGCGTACTTCACTAATACGGTGAACTGGTATCCCATTGACTAACTGTGAACAACATTGTGTACCTAACCTACATAAAACCATTATCGACAAGACATCTGTCTTTATGTTACTTAATGTGAATAGTACATTTCCACAATAATGATTATGGGAGTGTATGGTTGAGGATTTTTTTTTTTCAAAATGAAATAGATCACTAACTCATTTAATTAAATATACCTACTCAATTGCATTTTTCATATCATAATGCGCATTACGCAGAATGGGGTTGTTGGCTATTATTGTTTAGTTTGCGCAGCATTCGATAATAGTCATTACGAGTATAATTACTCTGGATAACTTCTCTGATAGGTACCTACCTACTTGAACTTTGTTCCAGAAATTTGTCTCGTGACTTGAACAAACCAATCTTATCATACGCAGTCTAGACAAGCATCGTTTGCAAAACGTAATATAATCTACTATTGGTTCATATTTATAGATTTCGTTCGAAGTTTTAGGTTGAACTACGTAGTTATTTTTACAAACCAGCCTGATTTTTGGTGTCAAGATAATTTCTTATCTGGATAGAAGACTTCGAATCGCGATTATAAGACAAAGGGCTAAAACTGAATTTCTATCTGATGACATTTTGGTGCTTGACCTTGGTGTTTCAACAAGGCTTGCAATCAATCTCAAACAATCAAGTCTCAAACAGAGATATGATTTATAATAGGACTAATTAGTTAGGGCATCAGCCCTGCTAGGTTTTGCGTCGCAATTCCCGCTCGGCCCGGCTAGTCCAGTGACCCTACGACCTCATCACGTGCTGATAACCGTATCGCCCGCCCTCGGCCGTCGCTGCGTATTGCATGACTCCGCATTCTTCAGAGAAATCTGGAACTTACTGATAAATGAAGGACAAACAAAGCTTTGTTTATATCTGTACACTTTATCAAGCTACAGGAAGAACAATAGATATCCTTGGACGTTCCACACAGCGTCATCTAGTCCCAAGCTAAGCAACTTACTAATGCTTGTGTTATGGTAACCATAGATGACTGATAAATACTTAGATAGGTACATTTTATTTGTTAATACATACATATTATAGATGAAAACACCCAGGATAGGTGGTTGGATAATTTTAAATGAATGAAATGGAATGTTAGGTCCATTCGAAGGTTATATTCGCAGGGCATCTGGACTAATCCCCCGTGGTGAACGAAAAGTTCCCGTTCCCGTGGGAATTCCGGGATCAAAAGTAGCCTATGTATTATCTTATCTTATCTTATGTGTTAACACCGGATATAAGCTATGCTGGTACCAAATTTCATTCAAATCTGTCCAGCCGTTGAAGCGTAAAGAAGTAACAAACATTCACACTTAGGTACACACAAATTTTCGCCCACAATAGAGAGGACAGTATAATGATGTCTAGCAAAAACTATCGATAAGTACCACCTATAATGATAATATTATTGATGCAGTATAATTACAAAGTGCAATTCAATGATGCACTAACGAAGGTGACTCAGCAGGCAGGTCACCCGCATGAACCTACATCACATGGTTCACTGCTATGCACTATTCTGTAACCGTTCCATTCCGACTATTTATGTCTCATCACTCATCATCATCACCATCGTGGTACTGAGCTAGGTTAGGTAGGTATGTTATGATTACCAAAGTGCAAACAATCCTTCCATAGGGGATTAATATAAAAACACTAGGTAGTCCTTATTATGATGTGCGTCCATGCCTCTTCAAGATCAATGATAGGAAACTAGGAAATGTAGGTACAGGAAAAATATAAAAACTGAATTAAAAATATCATTTTTATTACATTTTCGAACAATACAACACACGTAAATTATAATATCACATGTTTAATCTTAATTCACACGAACACGCGGCAAATTCTATTCTTTAAACTTAAAACTATCTTAGATGTAGCTACAATACAAGAATGCTAGCTTATTCAATCTAATATACCTCTCCACAGTGGAATGTGTGATAGATATTCAATATAATTTTTCTAAAACCCCGAATACAAGCATGCAAGCGGGTAGGTACATCCTATTTGAAAACACCAGGGAAAAAACGCTACAATTTTCATGCTTAAAATAAATGATGCTGCGTGTAGTGGGTCCATAAGTAAGATAACTAACAAGTAGAATCTAACTTAGCCACCACACTCTATAGAGATCCAAACACCAATCAAAACTATTTTTCAAATTAGGTATTTTCAAAGGGAAAGTTACACCTTAATATTACATGCATCTAACTATAACGTGATGAGTGTATAGGTAATAAACACAACATAATAATAGATCTTATAATATTATGTCGGTGGCTCTTGTAAGCTAAACACAATCGTTGATAAAAAGATCTTAGTCAAGCACAAAGTTGTCCCGACATCTCGCCAACAAAGATCGTTGTTATCCACATTAAGAGAGCAGGAAAGAGTAGCTTACTCAGAAAGGAGGGGTAGATATCCTTCAACCCTTGGGGTAGGAAGGGGTTGAGGGGATGAGGGATGGTTAGACGAGAGGGTAGGAGGCGGCGGAGGCGATGCCGCAGTGGTTCTGCCGGTTGCGCGCCATCTTGATGTACCCGAGCTCGCCCCACGAGCGTCCCCACGAGTTCTTGACGAGCCAGTAGTCGCCGCCCTCCTCGTCTGTGCCGTAGCCCACCACCAACACCTACAGACAAAACATTACTGTTACTCAACTGTTTCTCATCTATAAGGAACTCCTATAGTTTAGTTAGATTCCTCTTTTTTTGGGATCGTACGATTTTTTTTTAAGTGTAGAAATTGATGAATTATAAATGTACGTAAACAGATAGGTATCTTAAGATTAACAATTTAAAAAACATATTATTAGAAAGGCATATCGTTATAGTTTACAATTGTCTGCTTAATATTCTCGTCCTGTAGGTTTAGCTAGTGGGTTTAAAAGGAAGGAAAATATTTGTCTGACAGGTCACCACAAAACAGAAAAACAAAGGTCAGCTCATTATTGTTATTCTACTAATTCGATATTAAGTACTCAACTCATTGTTATGTTGTTGTTTGTTACTAATATTATTTACTAGGCATTTTATTATCATCGTCTTCGAAATTTCCCACTACCAGAGATACGTATTTCTCTTAGTATTTTTCATTGCTTCGCTTTTAAGATAATCTTTGTCGTTCAGCGCTGCGCTGTACGTCTATAATGTTGGTTCTCGATAACCGTTATTTAATAACATTGCGAACGTGTGCGACCCACTGACATTTTGATACCAGCTATCTCATCTTCCCAGCGATTGACACAGTCCACACGCATGAGGCAAATCTATCATCATAATTTGCAAAGATATTGTCAGTGTGAATTTAAGGAAACGGGTGAATAAAGTCTACTAAATTGTGTAAGTTGGTACTTAATGCACTCAGAAACTACCGACCTGGGTGAATTAAAGTCTTCTTAAAGGGTAGGTAAGGTACCTAGTGCACCCTAGTGTATTAAACCAGGTGAATGTATACACAGGCAATATAAAATAGAATAAGTGATTTAAGATACACAAAGGTATCAGTTGTCTACCTAAGTATGAGTATTATCTTTATTGTCTTGGTATAGTAGGTACCTGCTATAACTGTTACATTATGCTTTATTTTTGTGGTGCTGCTTAATTTCTGATAATAAAATAAAGAAAATAATCGTTGACCTTGTTTGTTGACCTGATGAGAATATCACACGCAATGTCGCACTAGTCGCAGTTTTTATTTAAGACCCCATTTCACCATTTGTTATAGTTTTAAGTAATCAATAAAGAGTTATCTATCTATCTAACTCCTATTCACAGTATTCAGTATCAAAAAACTACACGCGAGGATTCTGTGAAAGAGGTTATAGATATATGTAGATAGAACTCACTCCATGGTCGAGGTTTTCCGAGGAGCACTCTGGCTCGTAGTAGACGCCGCTGGAGTAGAGCTGGAAGCTCTGCTGCGAGGCGTCGATGGCCACGGAGACGGGGCCCACGGTGGCCACGGCGGCCTTCAGCGCGTCCTCGTCGCCCTGGGGCACGTCCACGAAGCCCGTGTCGTCCGCGCCAGAGTTCTTCGGGTTGTATCTGCAGACATTACTCATTCGTTACCTAAACACCTTTTTTAGGTACTGGACTTCAGCTCCCGAATAAGCTTAGCACAAAAATAGACTGTTTTGAATTCGTCAGAAATAGATCCCAAAAATGATTATGATCTTAAAAATGAAGACGTCATGTTTACCAAACCTGAAATCTATATGACTTTGTTCACTGCTGCATCCCCAATCATTACATAATCCCATATCTTGAAGAATTTAGTGATAGAGTAGAATAGAAATAAGTTTTATTTTCCATCAACGCTCATGAATTAACATAAATCCGACATAACATTTCAGATCCTAAGGGGGTAACGGGAAACTAAGATACCCAAACACATAGATACATAGCCACTTTTTGCATTAACTTATGTTATTGCCTAGTTGCAATCCCATCAAAAAGAAGAGCATTAGGTAAGATACCTACCTGCACTTGTCATCAATAGCCTCATAAGGGTAAGTCTTCTCCATGTCGATGCCTCCGTTGTCCTTGATATACTTGAAGGCGTTGTCCATGAGGCCTCCGTTGCAGCCGTTGTTCCCGTACGAGCTCGAACAGTCGATCAGATTCTGTTCCGAGAGGGACACCAGGAATCCAGACTTGCGGTAGTGTTGCGCTTCTAACGCTCCCGTCTGCAGATATTACAGTATTTTTACTTTTTAGACATACGTCGTTGTATTCCATAGGAAGGTACCTACTATGCATAATGCAAACTTGTTTGTTAAGCTACACAGATGCGCCTTCTTAGTTTAAAAGCGCAGAGTTAAAATCATTTAATTTTGTTGATTGCATAAGATCCACTGAGAAGCCATAAATGACAATAAGTATATAAAATGAATACGTGAAAATGAAATCTTTGGTTCTAGTGCACCTTGAAACCGACTTGCGTCACATCAGCTGATTATTATGATAATTTAATTATGTGTCATGTCATCAAATTAGTCCATAGCAAGACTATCAGATCAGCGCTTTGTTTCCTTTTGGTTATCAATAACAATGAAAGGATTAATTTTGTTTATAAAAGATAATCTTTTGCTCTAGGTATACCTATGTGTATCACGTGAGGAATATAAATATAAGGTAAATAGGTATAACATCGCTTAGCTACCTATCTGTAATGAGAATGAGTCACGCGTGAGTAATGACCCGATGTTATTCAATACAAAACAGACATTATTTCAAATGAAGTGGCGTCTTTGTCACCTTTTGGACGAAACAAAGTTAAGTATTTTAAGAATACATAAAGGCCGTTGTTCTAGCCTTTTATTTCAATGTCCTATTCACGCGGAGAAAAGCAGTTCAAAGAAACGCACAAGGAAAACAAGAAGCACGTTGTTTATAAAAGTAACAAGCGATACAAAAACTACTTCGACCACTCGAGATCGTACGCCTTCGTACCGGTTCTTTGCATGACGTAATCATTGTTTTTATTGCTCTACCATCAGATTTAAACACAACCTAGCATTTTTAGAGAAGCAGTGTTAGAAATGATGTTGCAATATTAAATTTATTGCATTATTTTATCATATAAGTCAATATTAGAATATTGGGAAAAATATTGATCCAAATTCTTTCTTTCTACTCACAGTACTGAAAGACCAGCATGATCCGCATTTCCCCTGGTCCTTGATCTCAGTGACGGCGCCCTTCTTGCGCCAGTCCACCTGGTCAGGTAAAGTCACGTGCGCGGGCGGGATGAACGTCGCGCCGCGCTCTGCAGCACCCTTCACGCTGAGGAGACCCTTGTTGTGTCTGCGGAACACACCCTTGTATCACTACACAATAAACATGCTGTTTGTTCCTTAGCTGGATTACGACTGTCTGGTATCCTAAGGAATATTCAAATCTTAAGATAAAAGTAAGAACCTATATGAGGACATTCATAAAACATTTTAATCGGATTAGAACCAAGTATGACCAAGATATATCAATAATTCTGTTTCCGGTTCCGTCTACTTTTTGTCCTTATTCTACACAATAATGTGCACTATTCTAAAGTACAAGAAAACAAAGCAAGTGCGACATTGGCGGTGATTCGGCGGGGCACTGACTAACTAAAAATTCCTAAATTCGAGAGCTCTTATTTCGTTCACGATAAAGTTCAAATCAAATAGACCGTCTGAGTGACAGTTCTAAAATTACGTATTTTACGTCAAATTGATGTAAATGTGTGTAGTTTTAATCAAACAAACACAACAAATCAAAAAAACACTGACTAACTAAAAAAAGGAATTTTTAGTTAGTCAGTGCCCCGCCGAATCACCGCCATTGTTTTCCTTAATTTATTCAAGCTTTATTACGTAAATCGACATTGAGTAGTATTGTTTGTAGAACAATAACATCTCAGGTTATCAATACTTAGGGCGTGTCTATATGAATACGCTTATCTCGTAAGAATATTGAACGTGAACATTGCTTTATACATTCTGTAGAATTATATTATCAGAACCACAGAACTCTTAATTAATCATAGCTTTGTTTTCTATTGAATTATACGCCCCTTTGCGCGGCTATCAGCGTAACCGATCCGTATGGAATGTAATTACATCGCCGCACATTTCAATTAAGCTATAATTGTCTTATCAGTAGACAGACACAGTAGGTAAGCCTTCTTTGTTATGGTAAACAACGCAAATCATCCCATAGGTTCTTTGTTAGGTTTAAGCTTTAAACGTGTAGCGTTTGATAGCCTAGGTTTTGTACTTCACCATGAGGGTAGTTACAAAACTCTAGTCCCAAACTATGTAGGTAGGTACTTGAAGAATTTCGTTAAATAACGCATAGCCTCTACCGTAGGACAGTCCCATCAATTAGGTACCTAACCTACACATAATAACACTTGCGAACAATTAAGTAGGAATTTTATACACAAGTAAGTTTGTATGACGACAGGACAAGGCCCAAGGGTTTAATTAAACCGAGGCCTTACATCTAGATTTAGTGTCAGGAGGCAGTTTAGAATTGAATGTAAGCTACTTACTTGAGTGTCTTGTTGAATCCGTTCATGGTGTGCACGAACTCGTGATGCAGCATGTCTCCGTACTTGTTCAGCGCGAGCTGGAAGGAGGCGAGGCCGCGCTGGAAGCGCTGATTGTGCTTAGCGATTATGTGCTTGTTCTCAGCGTAGATCTTCATGCGGAAACGATCCTCCACTTCGCTGTCGTACTGTTTCTTGTGCTCCATCTAATAAGTTGTGGTATTCTTAGTAACATGTACTTACCTATTGCTATGTATGTTGTTCCTTTTGTGGGAACTTACGCGTGATAACACCTTTACGAGTAAGTTAGCATATTATTATCAAACAACTAAGATTTAGGTGCTCATGCTACGGACAGGTGCAATATGTTAGAAAATTGACTATCAAACTCAATAGTAGTTATGTAGTGCAGATATTTAGGTAGGTAATTATCAGAAAATGTATTTAAATAATAATTAATCTAGAGCGGATACAAGCAGCGGTGATAAAATGGCCTATAAAAATTCTAAAACTCAAGCACAACTGATTTGAGCGAGTTATCTTTTTGACCTTTTAATGGTGTCTTGCATTTCTAAGTACATAGATATTTTTTTTCCTGTTCCTTATGAAAACAAGGTAAGTGCGGGTAAGTAGATGTGTCTCACCTTGAACGCGGTCCACTCTTCCTTGACCAGGTCCATGAAGGACACGGCGGAGGCGGCCGCCACTACGCAGACGAGGGCTGCTAAACTCTTCATGGTGATTGGTGACGCTTCCTGGAAACAAAGAAATATTATAGCTTTGTTTGTAGATATAGTTGGTAGGTATTTAGCTTGGTAGGTGGGTATGCAGATGAAGTTTTTTTTAATGTCCGCTTAGTAAGGCTGACTGGACACTAATCAAGGTTATCAAGGTTAAAAAATTATAAATTATAAGTTCCGTTAAAATAAATTCACTTGGTTTTGCCACAAAATAGTAAAGGTACCTACATAGATACTTAGTTATTATTACCTACCTGGTGTTATTTATTATGTAGGTAGACTAGTGTAGTGTGTACTGCCAAGCGATTGTTAAAGTTTTGAGGGTCGATATTTTAAATATGTAATTAACTTTAGCTCGAATCAATCACATGTGATACAGAATAGACAGAACAGAACACACATGTAAGTAGGTATCTAAATAAACAAAGAAGCAAAATATTAAGCTATCGAAACACGCGATCTCGTTACCTATCTACTGCGCAGCGCAGTGATTCAACACAAAGACGAGATGGTTTTTGTTTGTAACGAAGGTGAACCATAACATACAACTACCTACTATCCGAAATAAAATAAATTAAACTTATTCGCTGTAGGTAATATACCTAGTAAAAATAATTAAACTCACCTGAACACAATTAATTCGTTGTATGGTTTACCAAAGTCGAGTTACGTTACGAATCGTAATTTTTAAGGAGAACACGTCCACTCTCAAGCGCGTTTCAATTGTTTCTGTTAATTAATTTTGTTTTAATTTTTATTTTATGGGTTGGGTTGGGCTGCGCTTTGTTTTCAGTATATACAAATGTACTCTGTGGTTGACGTTGCGTGTGGTTGTTGTTTGTAGTCGATCGTTTCGTTCGTTCATTGGCAACAACAAACAAAATTATTTCGACAAGTGCAAGTAGTACACATGTCACGCTGGTTCCGTAAGATTAACTCGCACCCTTAAAACAATAACAAAATAAATGCACGCACCCATAAAACAATAACATATAATTATAACAAAATGTAGGTATCAGAATGTAGGAGTTTTATTTTGTCGTGAAAAAAATGATCATTATACAAAAAGTTTATGTTTGACTAACAAACTAATCCACAGATATATATTACATTACTCACTCTAATTGTTAATGTATGGTAGGTAGGTAGGTAGGTAGTTTATGAAAAATATGCTTTCACTTTGGTATTTGAGTATAATACCTATTCTACCTTTCTAATAAAGATGCTGTCTTCTACAGAGCCTCATTTTTGGTTTTAGAGCAGCTGCAATTTAGTAGGATCTGTAGATAGATATTACCTAATTTCAAGTTTGTAGAAGATTATTTTTTGAGTGACTACCTAATAAGAAGCATTGTTAGAAATCATTTAATTTATTTTCTCACGGTACCCTAATAAAATGATTTTTGATGCATCACCCACCATTCATTCATTCATCAAGTAGTGTTGGGAACAAATGAATGAACGAACACTTGACAGACTATGTAAGTTCGCTTATATGTGAGCTGAGCTGTCCTATCCTACCCTATCCATGCTATAACCTACCCGACCCGTGCCGTGGCGTCGGTCGTCCTCGAAAACCTCAGATCAAGCATAAAGGGTTCTATAATAAGAGCGGTTTCTCAGTACACTACATTCTAATTTATCCGAATCTGAATAAAAGTATCGCTGCAATCGCTGTAACAAATGTTATGTATCGATTGACTGACCGCATCTCTATCGGCAAAATGTTATGTCAACTAAAGTAACTGTCAATGTCAAGTCAAGTCAAACCATCCAGCCAGCATGGTTCACCACCAAAATAGAGTACATGTGTGATGTGATTTCAATTCAGGAATTTAGCGGCTATCACCATGAAACAAAATGAAAAAGGCCAGAAAAACCAGGGAAGACGAAAGAAAGTTCAATTGTATAAACCTAGGAAAAAGAAGAGTGTTGAGGAAGATGCTGCCATACAATACTTGCAGGCTCAATACGAAAAGGCAAGTAAACACTTTCTGAAATATTCACTGTTACTGTCTATATGTTAATAATTCGAGAATTCAATCAATAATACTTATTTCAGATTGTTCCTAGTGAAATAAAAACATTCAAGGATTTCCCACTATCACAAAAGACGTTAAAAGGGCTGAAGGATAACAACTATACTGTACCAACAGAAATTCAGAGACAATCCATTGGCTTTGCCTTGCAAGGCAAAGACATACTTGGAGCTGCTCAAACTGGATCAGGAAAAACACTGGCATTTTTAGTTCCTATACTAGAAAATCTATTCTGTAAGAAATGGACTAGATTAGATGGTGTTGGAGCACTAGTTATTTCACCGACTCGTGAACTTGCCTACCAGATCTATGAGACCCTGCGCAAAGTTGGCGCCCTCCATGACTTCTCGGCAGGTCTCATTATTGGGGGTCAGAATCTTAAATTTGAACGCAAAAGAATGGATCAGATGAACATCTTGATTAGTACACCGGGTAGGTTGCTCCAACACATGGATGAGAATCCTTTGTTTGATTGTAGCCATCTTCAAATGTTGGTTCTAGATGAAGCAGATAGATGTTTAGACATGGGCTTTGAGACCACAATGAACGCCATCATAGAAAACTTGCCTCCAGAGAGACAAACACTTCTGTTTTCAGCAACACAAACCAAGTCTGTGAAAGACCTTGCCAGGCTCAGTTTGAAGTTCCCCACATACGTTGCTCCCCACGAGCAGGCTGCCACAGTCACTCCTGAATCCCTCCAACAGAGCTACATTATCTGTGAGATTGATGAAAAAGTTGGTATATTATGGTCATTCATCAAAAACCATCTGAAACAAAAAGTCCTAGTATTTATGGCCACTTGCAAACAAGTCAAATACACATATGAACTCTTTTGTAAATTGAGGCCAGGGGTGAGTCTATTGGCCTTGTATGGAACTTTGCACCAGGAGAAGAGAGAGAAGATTTATAATGAGTTCTGTAGGAAATCAAATGTGGTGTTGTTTGCTACAGACTTAGCTTCCAGAGGTTTAGATTTCCCCAGAGTGAACTGGGTGATACAAATGGATTGTCCAGAGGATGTGGAGACTTACATACACCGAGCTGGGCGGACTGCTCGAGGTGTTTTTGGCAAAGGTGAAGGGTTATTAATGCTTCTGCCAAGTCAGGAAAAGATTGTAGAAGATTTGCAGAAATCCAAGATTCCTATAAATAAAATTTCAGTTGACCCTTCAAAAGTACAAGCTCCTCAGAGAAAGATTGAGAGCTTGCTGTCAGACAACACAGAGCTGAAGCAATCAGCTCAGCGTGCATTTGTCAGCTATGTCAAGTCTGTGTACATGATGAAGAATAAACAAATATTCAATGTCCAAGAATTAGACACAGATGCTTATGCTAGGTCTCTTGGCTTACTTATTCCTCCAAGAATAAAATTTATGTATAAATTCCAAAATAAAAACACACAAAAGAAAGAAGCAGGTGCTGAATCTGAGAATGCTGGTGTTGTTGATAAACTAATGTCAAAAACAAATAATGAAGGCAGTGATGAAAGCTCTTCTGAAAGTGAACAGGAAGACCTTGAGCCAGTTAAAGTAAAGGAAATAAAAAAACCTAAAAGTAAAAAGCTTGAAACATTAGATTTTCACAAAGATGATGACAGTGATGATGACTTCTTGCAAGTAAAGAAAGGTGAAGTTAAAGTAGAAGATGTTACTCCAGAAGATGAGAGACCTACATCCAAAAAGAAAGCTAAGCCTTTGACTAAAGCAGCAGTTGCCAAGAAAATACTAAAGAAAAAGATCAAAGTGAACACTACAGTAAAATTCAGCGAGGAAGGTGAAGCTATAGGTGATGAGAAGAAGGATGTGAAATCAGAACTAGCCAAACAATTCTTCAATGAAGATGTTGGAGGAATTGATATTGAAAGAGCAAAGGAAGTATTGCAAGAAGAGGACAAGTTTGACAAGATTCGATTTAGAGAGAAAGTAAAAGCTAAACACAAAGAAGAAAAACGAAAAATCAAAAATAAGAAGAAGGAAGATGAACAGGAGCAAGATGACTTTGGTTCCCAATCAGAATCTGATGGACCTGATCTATCCTGGCTACCAGATCCTGACAAGGTATATGGTGCCAGTGATCAAGGTGACTCTGATCAGCAGAGTATTGGGATAGCATCTGGTAATTCTGATGATGATGATAATGAATCTGAAGAGGAAAAATTCCATAGGTATGTAAAATAAAGCCAATAATAAAAAAAAATATTATATACATTTTAGACTTTATTGTATGATTAATGTACATTCTGTTTCCAGACCAAGTAAGAGAAAACTGGTTGAGAGCAAGGGCATCCCGCAGGAGAGCATAGCGCCGCGTAAAATAAAGAAAGTCCAAGATATATCGGCCTCGCTGTCCGTGCAAGAGGCCGAGGCACTCGCCATGCAACTGCTGGGGAAGCAGTGATTGTTCTATTGATATCTTTGTTTTATTATATTCATTAACAATCAATATAATACATAGGTACTTATTTATATTTGATGGTTTTTATTCTTAATCCTTGAGATAATCCTTAAAGTAAAAAGTTTCTGTTGAATTCTGATGATACGGCTTTGTAGGTAGGTATTTTTTGTATATGTAGGTACTCGTTTATTTGATAAGTACATCCAAATCAAAATAACGTGTTGTAAAGAGAAAACTTTAAAAACATGCTATAATCATAATTATCTTCACTTTCATTTGCTGGAAATAAAATTTTAAGATGATTCGATTCATCGAGTTTATTTAATCCAAAGTGAATTTACCGGTTAATTTTGTTAATTGGACCACGCTAGATTTATAATCTGTTTTGTTTTTATCGTTTTGACAATCGTGAATCGAGCTGGAAACACTACCAATGAACTGTCAAAAAGAAAACGGATCGTTGCACTCATCGTAAAACGAAGAATTTTGTAAAAAATATTAAAGTTTTCTATGGATTTAGATTAATTACTCAAGTTGTACTTATTATTTTTAATTATGTTTTGGAGTGGAAATTTCATGGTCGTGAGGGAGCTAAATTTCCTTCTCAAAGAGGAGGTGCGTAACAGTTCAAATATTCATGGTTATGAGAGGCTGATTTGGTGGTTTTCACTGTTATTTATTGTTATTTGAGTAATCTAATCGCTTGTCCAAATATATTAACGCCTAATAGGGGCGTCAGTGCGATTATTAAGTTGTTTTTGATACATTAATGAAGGCTGATGGTTTGGTTTCAGAATGTAACTTTAGCCTCAGTTCTGGAAGCTGATGACATTCTCCAGGAGTGCAAGGCGGATAATAAAGCTCTGATGCAGTTGTGAGTCTCATTTTCTATAAATAATTATGACCTGTTGAGTAAAGGCCAAATAAACCAGGTACATTTGAAAAGGTCATTTACAAAACAAAGGATTTACAAATGAATACCACAGAATAGGTATATTTAATTCTTCATTTAATTTTATCTACAAAGCATTGCAACTTGTTGAGCTTAATAATGTTTGATTAAAGTGTAATTTATCTTGTTTAATGACAATAACAACTAATTTGATTTGTTTTAAAGCCCTTATTTTGAATTCTAAATCTTGTGTAACAAAATGGACAAATAATTTTATATAAATTGGGTATGAATCTTGCTTATTAAAATTTACATGTTTCAAGATATTCAATAAACTGTTAAACTTTTGTTTTAAATGTGCTTGCCCTTTGTAAAAAGCAGTTGAAATAACCTGGTATGTCACTGTTCGGCCAAAAGTGGCATTGCTTGGCTCCAAGCCATACATTCTCATTGATCATGCTCATATTATAAACTCTGATAGAAGAATCCTTCTGTTCTCTCAAAGCATGATACTTTTATGTGTACCTTAGAACTTCAAATAACAAAATATAAGTACCCTTTCTAATAGAGTCACAATTCCCATCAAACTAACTTAAATGATTGTTTTCTTCATACTGTACATTAGTTTCTAGACTGGCCAATTGTAACATTGGAAAAAAAATATGAATATTTATAATGGTTCTATAATTTGTCTATTATTCAAGCTAAATTAAATAATCCTTCCAGCCTCACACGGCCGGACATCCTGGCAGAGCTGATAACCCTCATAACAGAAGAACCTCCAAAGAATGTAGAACTATCCCAGCAATACCGGCAAGCGAGCATCGCCTGCGAGGTGCTCACCAGCCACCTCTCCACGCTCAGCGACCGCCTCACACTGGACACAGTGCAGATGAACAGGATCTGTGATTTCATCAATAAGGACCCTCCACTGAATCCCCTACTGGCTTCCTACTTTAGTAAAACTGTTGAGATGCTGCTCGAACGAAGTCCAAAACAGGTAACTGGAATGAATGGTACAAGAATGAATCCATATCAAATGTAAAAAAGTAAATATTTCAATAGCTTATACTGTTACTAATGTGAGGTGTACTGGGCCCTGTTGGCAGAGTGTTATGTAGCGCAACTTGAGTTTAACCTGGCCATACTATACACTACATTACATGCGATGCTGTATACTGATATCTTTGTTTTAGGACTTTTATCTATACCACATAGTGTGCCTCCGAGTACTGGACTTCTTCAAGTCCAGACGGGACTTCCTGCCAAACCTGATGCGGCATATATCCACCTCCGCCATCGCAGATACCTTCAAATACCTCATCCGATTGGATGACCTCTTCAATAAACCAATCATGGAGGTAAGCATCACAAAGTTCAAACTGAAACTTGTATTCTAAGCAAAATAGCATCAGTACAAATGTGAGCAAATTAAATTAAAATGTAGTACAAATTATTACTTGTAGTTGTAAATAAACAGGTTGAGTGGCGCTATGTAGTTGTTTGTTATCTTTCTGTTCGGGCGAGAACGCGATGTCTGTTTAATGATAACCAACCCAGTTCAGGAGCCGTACCATGAGGTGTTAGCGATTCAGTTTAGGTTCTGCCTTACTGTCAAAACTTTACGTCAGCGCCTTACTTTACGTCAAAACTGGTTCGTAGTTGGACCTAAAATGAATCGCTTTAAACGGTCATGGTAAGCCCGCAGGTTTTGAAACAATGTTGAGAATGTTTTATTCTAGTCACTCCAACGAAAAGAGATAGCAACAGATTTAATATTCATATTAGATACTAGCTGCAACCAGAATATTGGGATTAAAAGTAGCCTATGTGTTAATCCAGCGTACCTATTTACATACCAAATTTCAACTAAAGTGGTACAGCCGTTTTTGCGTGAAAGTCTAACAAACATACATACATTCTCACAAACTTTCACATTTATAATACAAGTAGGATTAGTAGGATAGGTTTACAGGTTCAATATGCATATGTTTTGTGTCAGTGGTTAGAAGAGCACCAGTTCCTGGACAGCCTGATCCAGATAATCTGCGGCACGTACGTCCCGGAGCACCTCCCCGCGCCCGACGAGCCCGAGAAGGGCCAGCGGGAGACCAGCGAGAAGGAACACGCAGACCACGACACCAAGGACGACGGTGAGAACAACCTATCCTGCTTTAAAGCTATACATTTTTGGTTAGTACTTTTTGTATGGCCTTCACTAGACCTCTTGGCAGACCACCTGTCAGATGGATGGACGACATAGTTGCCGTACAGGGTAAGACCTGGATGCAAAAAGCCCAGAACAGTGCGGTTCGGCGGTTAGGGAAGGAGGCTTATGCCCAGCAGTGGGTCACTAAAAGCTGCAATAATGATGATGATGTAACAGTATAATCGCGAGAACCTTTA
The DNA here is from genome assembly GCA_947086425.1 of Xanthorhoe spadicearia. NCBI lineage: Eukaryota > Metazoa > Arthropoda > Insecta > Lepidoptera > Geometridae > Xanthorhoe > Xanthorhoe spadicearia. The sequence goes on from OX352202.1 coordinate 118,333, forward strand.
ATTGGCTGCCTACAGCTAATTCACTGTTATTTTTGATATAGGAAAGCTGTTGGATCTCCAATAAATAAATAAATTTCCACGCAGGGCCTCGCGAGGTGCCTCGCGTCGCGGAAGCGGGTGCCGCGGGGGGTGTGGGGGGTGTGGAGAGTGCGAGGGGTGCGGGGGAGCTGAGCGCGGAGGAGAAGCGAGTGCGCAGTGATCGCATCGCAGCCGTCGCGGCGTCCAACGCGGCCGCGCTGCTAGTAGACCTCGTGTTCACAGGCTGCGCGGACGAGGGCTGCTCCACCAGGTATGTACGCGTTCCACCGACCCTACTGATACCTCAATCGAGGCGCTCATCTCGGTAGCACTCCAAGCCGATGTCTGTAGCCGAAAACGGCCAGGAAGACTATATAAAATCGGTGTTGAATTTTACGGATATTGGGTGAACTAATTGATTTTGTGACAACTTTCTATGATGATACAATCCTGTCAAAACTCATTTTAAGAGTACTAAATTCTTAAACGATCGGGATCGCGTTGACTTTGCATTGCCATTGTCATTGTCGCTATCAAGAGTAACCCTGGTCGTAGCACGCAATGCTACCGATATTGTACGCTGTGAGAAGGTTCGTGTACGGTTCGTCCACACCTACGCAATCACTGAATACAGTATCAGACACAACATGCTACCTGGCTAACCAAGCACCCTGCTATAGAGAGATGTGTATGTGTGCAGGTCTCGCACGTCATGGCAGCTGGCGGGCGCGCTGGGCGGGTGCGCGTGCGTGCGCTCCATCCTGTGCCACGTGTTCACGTGCGCGCCAAGACACCGCGCGCGCGCGCTGCAGCACGCCGCGAGGCTGCTGCACGCGCTGCTGCATCACCACACGTGAGTACACCTCGATATATACAGCGCTGCAATCTTATTTAAGTCTAATTGAGTTAAGCTAGCGATGAACGCACCACAGCTGCTGTGATATAGAAGCCGATGCAGTAGCGCGACCAGTTTGTTCCAGTGAATACGATACGGGATGATACGGTGTTCTAATGTTGGTGTGTGTTTGTTCCAGTAGTGAGAACACTGAGGAGCGGTGCAGCGTGGAGCTGGCGGTGGCGCCGCACCTGCCGCTGCTGCACCAGGCGCTGCTGCACGACCCCCGGCACATGGACCAGGTGAGCGAGGGGGGGCGGGGGGGGGACCAGCCCGGCGTGGAGCTGGCGGTGGCGCCGCACCTGCCGCTGCTGCACCAGGCGCTGCTGCACGACCCCCGGCACATGGACCAGGTGAGCGAGGGGGGGGGGGCGGGGGGGGACCAGCCCGGCGTGGAGCTGGCGGTGGCGCCGCACCTGCCGCTGCTGCACCAGGCGCTGCTGCACGACCCCCGGCACATGGACCAGGTGAGCGAGGGGGGGCGGGGGGGGACCAGCCCGGCGTGGAGCTGGCGGTGACGTCAGAGCCTCCGCAGCGTAGAGCTAGCGATGTAGTTATGTCTCTGCAGAGTGGATTAGCGATGCCGTGAAGCTTCTGCCGTTGTTCTCGAGGCCCGGTCTATTTCATGCACAAAATGCTGCCACTCCGGTGCTACCCGCAAGATTCCGCGACGCTCCTATTAGCTTCCCTGCGTGGTGTGGCTTGCGTGAGATACTCTATTTTTGTTAAGATATGATAAAGCGGTAGTCACTATCCTAGGATAACGCATTCATAGAATGTCATTCTAGGAGAGTTAGTACCGCAAATATTGTTTCTTTACCGGTTGACAGTAAAATATGTATAAATTTGATCAGGATGAGGAAGGCGGCGGTACTCGGCCCACCGTGGAGAGCGGGGAGGAACGCGTGGGCGCGGCACGCATCGCAACCGCCGCACTCATCGCTCAGCTGGCACTCTCAGAGGTAGAGGAGGTCGCCACCACGCTGCTCACACTAGGTCAGTACACTCTGAGTCTGCAACATACCCTCCCTCTGTTAATACATTCCATTTCACACATTCAAAATGATAAGGGCGTGCTATTGGTTCTTGTGCGAGTGTACCCGCATGCGCAAACATACCCCTTTCCTCGAGAAAGTTCTTATTACTTGACGCGTATTATAACACTGCCACATGTGTGATATGTAAAGGAACATTATTGTTCTGCAGGCACTCCAGGTCTCCTGGTGGAGATGATGTTCTCGTTCCCGTGGAACAACTTCCTGCACGCGCAGGTCCTGGCGCTGGTGCGGCACGCGCTGCAGAACAGACTCTACCGCACGCAGTACGCCACGCACGTATGTATACACTCTGTGGTTATATATTTATTGGCGCAGGCGGATGGATGGAATGTCTGGACTACTACTGTTTTTTTTTATTTAGTAGGGTTTTTTTAATGTTTATTTGTTATTGAAGCTGTTGGTTTTACAAATAATAAAAAATAACAAGTTTACTGTTTAGCTAAATAATGGAACTATGTGTTTATATCTATATCTTGCTAAGCGCAGTCGATTAAATTCACCAGGCTGCGCCAAAAATCTTTTTCTGTTTTAAGGTTTTTTAATAATTGCCTTGTATAATATTACAGTTATTTATGGAGTGCGACCTGCTCACAAGACTGATGGATGCATTTGAACTGAATGAAGATAAACTGTAAGTAATGTCCATCCACACCACCTGTTATTAAACATTTTCATTTGTCATCTTCAGACACGCGCCCGGGACTTACATACCGGGCGAACAGCTACCGTCAGTCGGCAGGGTCAGGGCGGCATCAATGATTATATCGTATGTCCCCAGGAGGACGAGTCCCCGCATGGGCTACATGGGCCACGTGATCCAGCTGCTGGCCTGCGTGAGCCCAGTGGTGGAGGAGCTGGGCTCCCAGCTGCGGCCGGGGGCGCGCTGGGCCGCCTTCCGCGAGCAGCGCCTCGCGCCGCTGCTCACGCTGCACGACACGCCGCTGGTGAGTACTGCTGACTGCTGGCCTGCGTGAGCCCCGCGGTGGAGGAGCTGGGCTCCCAGCTGCGGCCGGGGTCGCGCTGGGCCGCCTTCCGCGAGCAGCGCCTCGCGCCGCTGCTCACGCTGCACGACACGCCGCTGGTGAGTACTGCTGACTGCTGACTGCTGGCCTGCGTGAGCCCCGCGGTGGAGGAGCTGGGCTCCCAGCTGCGGCCGGGGTCGCGCTGGGCCGCCTTCCGCGAGCAGCGCCTCGCGCCGCTGCTCACGCTGCACGACACGCCGCTGGTGAGTACTGCTGACTGCTGACTGCTGGCCTGCGTGAGCCCCGTGGTGGAGGAGCTGGGCTCCCAGCTGCGGCCGGGGGCGCGCTGGGCCGCCTTCCGCGAGCAGCGCCTCGCGCCGCTGCTCACGCTGCACGACACGCCGCTGGTGAGTACTGCTGACTGCTGACTGCTGGCCTGCGTGAGCCCAGTGGTGGAGGAGCTGGCCTGACTGACTGCTCAGGCGACACCATTCTTTCTGACAAAGTACGGTATACGTCGCGCCACGTAAAAAGAACGATGAGGGGAACGGGGTAAGTTTGCGCATAGGGCACTCGCTAACGAACCAATAGCATGCGCTAAATCAACGGTGTGAAGTGCGCCGCGTCACCCCTCCATCGATCCCACCTAAGGTTCCTTAAAATCGCCTACTGCGCAGCTTTTCCCCACAGCGTTGTTTTTACGTGGCGCGACCTATACCATGCTGACTATTATAGGAGTTAGATGATGATAATAATAAGTCAATGCTGACTGTTTGGCGAATACTACTGTACCGCAACTTCACCTTGCGCAGTTTCTGTTTCCTCAAAACATTGCTGACTGTAAGGTAACGCAGTTCATTCATTTGAGGTTGTAAAGAATGAGAAGCACTTTATGTTGATCTACCTACAGATAAATATCTACACTAATATTATAAAGAGGAAAACTTTGTTTGTTTGTTTGGTTGTAATGAATAGGCTCAAAAACTACTGGACCGATTTTAAAAATTCTTTCACCATTCGAAAGCTACATTATCCACGAGTAACATAGGCTACTTTTTATCCCGATATTCCCGCGGGAACGGGACTTACGCGGGTGAAACCGCGGGGAGCAGCTAGTAAATAATAAATATCCTTAGACATTCCACACAGCGTCATCTAGTCCCAAGCTAAGCAACTAAATGCTTGTGTTATGGTAACCAGATGACTGATATAATACATAGATACATTTTTTTTTGTGAATACATACATTACATATTATAGATTAAAAATTTATTTGGCTCAACGAATCAGCATTGCTATTCAGCGTAGCAATGCGGCCAGTGTCTTGGGCACGCTTCCGTCTGGCAGTGGTTTGGATCAGTTGAGCTACCTATAGACCGTTTGCAACGGTCCTTAGATGGCTCAACTGGTTCTATTTGTATTTTGTACAGTTATGTATTAGTTTAGTTTCTGTAAATAAAGGAATAATTTATAAAAACACCCAGACACAGAACAAATATCTGTAGAACATACAAACATTTGTCCCGTAGCGGGATCGAACCTGCGACCTCCGCGTCTCAGCCGGGCGTTCACCCAACTGCGCCACAGAGGTCGTCGATATGCCTGTGTACTATTTATGTAAATAGGCTAGTGAAAGGCGATCCTGCTGATAATTGTAGTTTTCTCATGCCCATGTGTTTTGATAATAATTAAAATGTAGTATTTACTATTTCGTGTTTTCTTTTCAGGGTGGAACCTATCCCTCAGACAATATGTATGATACAGGTGAAGAGGTAAGAATACATAATGAACTAACTTTACTCTCCTTGATAACAAGATTCAGTCTCACTATTAAGTTAAAGTTGCATTTTTCGCAGTTGGACCACATAACGGACCCATTGGCGCATTTCGACGTGAGTGTTTCTATTACTTTATATTTCAATAAATGTAGTTACGATGAACAGACAAACATTTGAAACTTAGTTTCGCTTATATTATTACCGCGGTTGCTGTTGCCAATGAATACCTAAATGTATTTATTTCAAAATTGCGTTAATGTTATTTATAGTTCAGCGACATGGCAGCTACGACAAACATGGATGATTTAGCCGATGATTTGGCTTCAGATCATGAGGTAGGTTTGAGGAACAATTCATTACAACGCAATAAATACTAAATAAATAAATAAAAAATGAGCAAATCTGGTAGAAAATCGCCCTTAGACACATTGCTTGAGATAAAAATATTATATTTTTAAAATATCTTACTTTAAAATCAAAGTCACGCATGCACATATAGTGTTCAAACTTTTTGAGTGATGGTTCGACGTGTTCGACTGTACGCAACATGGATTGTCCCTCAGCTTGGACCATGATATTGATGTTGTTGATATCTTGTGAATGTTGATGGTGTATTGCAGATGAGGAACGCGGAGGAACACGCAGATTCACCAGAATTCATCGCAGATGGTCTGGGACTCGATGAAAATGATGATAAGGTAAAATCATTGTTTTAGTTTATTACAGCTATCCGCCCCGAATAGGTATTTTTTCTCTATTATAATAATAATAAGCCGGTTACGGCTACGGCGATCTTATTTCTGCGTTATATTATGGTGGGTACACACGTACGTACTTGCTCGATGAGCATGTTTAATTCGAGCATGACCATCTACAAATATGCTCGACCCTGCGTCTTCACATAAAAGCTTGCTCGAAAAGAATTATGAAAAAAACGGGATGGACTGTGTGGAATGTCCAAGGATATTTATTTATTATTTATTTATTTATAACTGTGAGATGACTTATGTAGCCAATTTTGGCTTTGAATGTGCGCGCGCAAATAGCGCAAGAGTTTCCATTCACGAAGTTGCAGCGAATGTTTGCAGGTGGTTTGTTTTTCAGATGGTCTCTTCTCTCATTAAGTTCGCGCCTGCGTTCCCCATCAAAATAGTTGTCCATTATGTTGTAATTATCGTATGTATGATATTGATAATGTACTATGTAAATTATGTTTTATTATGTTATGTTTATTATGTTTTGTTGCAGAGAGTAAAGGCACAAAGCAGCTTCCTAGAACTGGCTAATCAGAGGTTCGATGATGAGTGAGTATTAATTGGATTCATAATTTATATGAAAGTAACGGGACTTTATCACGTATTTACCTTATTATTTTATATTTCCCGACGTTTCGAGTGCGTTGCAGCGCTCGTGGTCACGGGCAGACTGATGTAACTGGAGCTACCGCCGCTAATTGAGAGTAGAATCCACGTCTACCCTCAATTCGCCTTCAGAGTCAGGAATGGACAGTCGGCGACACACAACACTGACAACATCTTCGTGCAGCGGAATTACCGGATCACAACGTTTCACACAACTGCTAAAAACGGGATTCCACGAGGCCGAGAGACGAAAACCATCCTCCCGATTGAAATTTCGGTACTTCTTGATTTCTATAGCCTCTCGGACCATCCGTTTATAGTAGTGACGTTCACTGGAGAGTACTTTAGGATCGTGTAACTCAATCCAGTGATTCGTTCCTGAGTCCAATAAATGCTCCGCTACCGCTGACTTGTTCACCTGCCGATTTTTGACTGCAGAAATATGCTCTTTAACGCGTTCAGCTATGGTCCGCTTAGTTTGACCAATATAAGCACGGCCACAACTACAGTCAATTTTATAGACACCAGGCATCTGCAGTGGTATAACATCTTTCGGCGTTCTTAGTAATTTAGATACTTTCGAGAAAGGGGTGAAAACCGATTTTATTGAAAATTTCTTCAGAATATTACCAATTTTATCCGTCACTCCTTTCATGTACGGCAAAAAGATGGGCTGTCTGCTGACATCTGGTATTTTTCGGCGCTTACCCTTTGAGCTCCTCTTTCTTACAAGATAGCCGTTTTGTGTTAGCACCTTTTGAACATGCTTCAGTTCGCCTTCCAAATGCTCAGGGTCACATAGATCATACGCCCTATTTGATTTATCACTGGATTGAGTTACACGATCCTAAAGTACTCTCCAGTGAACGTCACTACTATAAACGGATGGTCCGAGAGGCTATAGAAATCAAGAAGTACCGAAATTTCAATCGGGAGGATGGTTTTCGTCTCTCGGCCTCGTGGAATCCCGTTTTTAGCAGTTGTGTGAAACGTTGTGATCCGGTAATTCCGCTGCACGAAGATGTTGTCAGTGTTGTGTGTCGCCGACTGTCCATTCCTGACTCTGAAGGCGAATTGAGGGTAGACGTGGATTCTACTCTCAATTAGCGGCGGTAGCTCCAGTTACATCAGTCTGCCCGTGACCACGAGCGCTGCAACGCACTCGAAACGTCGGGAAATATAAAATAATAAGGTAAATACGTGATAAAGTCCCGTTAATTGGATTATCAAATGTTCCCAAATATATCCAAGTCTAAGTCTAAGCCGGGCCATCGCCCACTGCGACAGAAATGTCGTTGAATGTAAACAATTTATAGAAAGCAGGATTATTATCTGAGTCTTACCTATACTTTTTATTTTAAAAAGAGTTAATCTCGTGTTATGTAATATGTATGTGTTTCCCAGCATGTGGGACGAGGCGCCCGACGCGGACGAGTTGGCGCCTGCGCACGACGACACGCCCGATGTATGGACCGTGCCCGGTATGTACACAATCATCATTCATTCAACAAATTTATAAACATTCCTAATATTATTATCCGTATATTGAAGCTTTTAAATGTAACAATATAACACAGTATAAACTTGAGAAAACTTCACTTTCAAAACTATCGTGAGTTGTACTATCTATTTTTTCATCAATTTTTTTTTTTGTTGTTTAATCGTGTATTGTGTGTCAAATAAATGCTTTCCTTCTATATTTTCTTTATTGAATATGTCCAGCTTGGGAGAGCTCTGTCTCGGAGACGGCGGGTGGTGCGGGTGGTGCGGGTGGCAGCGGGGGGGAGGGGGTGGGTGCGGGGGGCGAGGGGTGGGCGCAGTTCGACGCGTTCGCACCGCCAGATGCCTTCGCGACCGCGCATGATGCAGCCTACCAGGGGTACTGGAGCGACGACAAACAGACGGAAGGTGACTACCACACCTATTCTTCCTATCTTACTATCCTTCCTATCCTACTCCTACTAATATTATAAATGTGAAAGTTTGTGAGAATGTATGTATGTTTGTAATTCTTTCACGCAAAAACGGCTGGACCGATTTGGTTGAAATTTGGTATGTAGATAGATGATACCCTGGATTAACACATGGGCTACTTTTTATCCCGATATTCCCACGGGAACGGGACTTACGCGGGTGAAACCGCGGGGCGCAGCTAGTAATAACATAAAGATATGTAAGAAATGTCTACCGCTCCCTGGGATGTAGTCGTGATCATATTGAATGACTGCAGAGGGTGTGGAGGTGTCGGAGCTGTCAGACCGGCTGCTGGGCCTGGCGCTGGAGGAGGCGTCGCTGGCCAGCCACCTGCTGACGGCCATGTCCTCCATGTCGCCCGCAGCCATCGCCAACCTCGTCAACGCCAACCTACAGCCGCTGCCGCTGCCGCCGCACCAGGTACACTATAACCTACATCTTACTCTATATTCATGCTACTTCACTCAATGTGTTTTAATTCCTCTAGATCCCTGTAGATGATGCTAATCGGTGCTTTAACCGAAATATCATATGCTCCTAGCATATAGCAGCAAGCTATGTGGCCGAGTGTTTAACATCCTGGCTAAAAGGCGATCGTTTGTTTCCCCAAGTGTGGTTTTTAATACTACAATAAACTATAGAAACGAATACATGCTATGTGTATAAAGACTAGCTAAGACTTAGACGACAGTTAAAATTGATCACTTTTTTCAGGTGAATTTACCACCCGAAGCCACGGTTGAAGTGACTACACCCAATCCGGTGACCCCGCCCGCTGAGTTCGGCAACCCCCCGCAATCCTTCCCGAGCGCATCACCCCTCCCCCTCCCCCTAACCGCCGCCCCCCCGCCTGAAGTCAACTACACCTCGGACAGCCAACAGGACAATCCCTCCGATAAGCCACAAGAGGTCAACTGTACCACGCCTCAAGCCAGCGAGGCGGAGAGTTCTGTCAACGATACCAGCCCGGAGGTCAAAGTCAACGACACCAGTTCGGAGGTCAAGGTCGATACCAGCTCCGAGGTCAAGGTCGACGATACTTCCGATTCTGAAGTCACGGTCAACACCAGCTCCAAGGTCAACGAAACCTCCGAGGATAGACCCTCGAACAAAGCGAAGAGTGCGATAGAGTCGCAATCGATAGAGGTGTCGGAGGGTCCGCTCGCGGTCGACGCGAGCGAGAGATGATGCAGCATGCGGTAACTACTGCCTGTAGATAGATTATCTTCGGGTCACGCCAAACTTTATCGCCGCTCTAATAGAAACCGCGCTCTTTGTTTCACCTCACCGCTCACCGCTCGCTGTAGTGAGCTACAGGGTAGACATCACAAGGTGGAAGAGTGTTAGAGGCTGCGAGGACTCAACTTCCAAATACCTTTAGATAATGATTCCGTGTGTGTGGATGGCACAAACTAAGGGAGGCCTATGCCCAGCAGTGGGTAAAGTCGGCCTGTGGCTGATGATGATGATGATGAATGATTCGATTCGCGCCGAGCCCCGCGCCTCCGTATGTCGGTAAAGTTTGTCGTGACCCGCCTCCGTTAGAGTAGTGTGCGGTGAAGCGGTCTATAGAATGCGCTTCGGTTCGATGTGATTAAACGTTACTTGTAAGAAACGGCATTTATAACGTATGTTACTCCCGATTTTAAAATTTCAACGACAGTTATTATAGAATTGATTTAAATTTTATTTGAAAAGTTGATATGATCGTTAAATGTAATGTTTTATATTTTTATATGTTACTACTAGTGGTAGCTTCGAGGGAAACTCGGCGACGCACATTCAATGCGTTATGTAAATATTATTATTGCATTGACAATATTCATAGTCTTAAAACTCCAATGAAATAATATTTGCATTGATTGCAGCTACAGTATAGCGTCGATTCCATTGATGAATGTTTATGTAGGTACGAGTGTCATGAACTTGACAAATTAGTAAAATATAATATGTATTCTGTTTATAAAACCAGGATAAATACTGCATTCAAAATATAATCCTATAATCTAATATCATAATAGATAGCTAAATTTAGATACGAATCTAAATATTTTGCAATATTTTGCTTTATTTCACTTATTGTATTAATTAAAGTAGTTATAAATGTAATATACTAATATAAAATTCGTGTCATGCACAAAACTACACTGTTTGAGTTGAGTTCACGCGAACTTTGCGGTCCAAATGAAATGCAATATCCCTTGTTATTTCACGTTTCGTTCAATAAAATTCTAAACCAATCTCACAGTCAAAACTCATTTTAATGTCTCCCAAAATGACTACTAACTGAACCTTATCCTCTACTAAATGTTTTAAAACTAAAATAACATGTGTTTTGGAAACTATATTTCATAAAACCATTTCAAATTCATAAAACACCTAAACACTCCACTCTTGGCCAGGGTACAAACAAGTAAACGATTTTGAATGTTTTATTTTCGAAATACTATATTTATAATTTAATTTAGTAATCCTACGCAATAAATGTACAACGATGTATTGTAAATTAATAAATAAGTGACCTTTCGAGCTTCTTTATAGAAGTAATAGCATTATCCAGTGTTCGCCTGCTGTGCTGGACCCAGTCAGTGGGACGCCATTCATTTATCAATTGGATTCCACAGCTGTCTCTTAATTTTAATGACAAGTCACATGTGTAAATAGGGAGGGGAACAAGTTATATCGATAGATCAGTATATTTAACTATAGGCTTTATAATTTACTTAGAAATTAATTTGAATTTATATTCGGTATAAAAGTTCAAGTCATGTAATTATAAAATTTAAAACGCGAACCAGTCGTCTTAAACGGCGCTGTCTAGCGAAGTGATGTTAAATGTCCAATTATTCATTCATTGTGTTCAGACTTCAATTGAAAGTGTTGTCTACACTGTAAATATAGTCGTTCGATTGTACATAATCGCAACGTGTAGCCTTATCACGTACCTTATCTAGGTAGCTTATGTAAATTGTAAGACGCTATTCATTATGTCCCAGGATGTGAGACATTGCTGTACTCTAGATAAGTATTCCAGTATCTGTCTAACATAAGTTGAGCCGTGCACCCTTGTATCCATATCGATAATTATAATCAATATCAGTTGCGACATATCGATGTTTCGGAACGTAACTATTCGGCTGGTACTTTGAGAAGAGTTGATTTATGATTCGAAGTATGCGTTAGTTAGGTGATGAAAATGTAGAGTTTGAGTTATAAGTATAAAGCGTGTGTCTCCACTTGTTTATTAATATGTTTTAAATTCATGTTTAGTTGATTCTTAGGCCAGCAGATTTATTATTTTTTATGAAATTCGACGTATTGCAATGAGCGAACGATGAATATTGTAAACGATCTCTTCTAGTACGCCTAGTATCAGTAGTCTAGTGATTCAGTCCGATGATCGGACTGATGAGACTTTTTAGTCTCATCAGTTCGATGATGCTGATCAATACAGATCATCGGACTTCTGAGCCTTTTAGTCCGATATTTACACATTTCGACTTTCCCAAAAAAAGAAATGTTCTTAACTTCATTAACTTCAGTTTATTTTTTCCAACATGCTAAATATAAAGCTATTTTATACAAAAAAATAGGTATTCCTATTTTTCCACCAGTTAACTGCATCTGAGTTTCTTTAATAAACTTATCTTTTTCTATGTTCCCTTTGCTTCTTCCAGAAATGGATTATATATTATAATTATTAATAATTAATTTATAATTAATTAATTAATAATTTATAATTAATTAAAATTAAAATCCATTTCTGGAAGAAGCAAAGGGAACATAGAAAAAGATAAGTTTATTAAAGAAACTCAGATGCAGTTAACTGGTGGAAAAATAGGAATACCTATTTTTTTGTATAAAATAGCTTTATATTTAGCATGTTGGAAAAAATAAACTGAAGTTAATGAAGTTAAGAACATTTCTTTTTTTGGGAAAGTCGAAATGTGTAAATATCGGACTAAAAGGCTCAGAAGTCCGATGATCTGTATTGATCAGCATCATCGAACTGATGAGACTAAAAAGTCTCATCAGTCCGATCATCGGACTGAATCATCGGACTACTGATACTAGACCTTTTAAGATTGCGCATTATGAAATTACTTTTCAGTTATATTGTTTTATATCAGATAAATTCTTATTATCTTTATTGTTTTTGCGTATTTTACACGACGTTAGTTTTTGTACTGGGAATTTTTGCATTATATAAATGAACGTAGGTAATCGTTATAAACATTCGGTACATCTCAAAGTTTTCCAAACATATTGAATTCATATCGTGTAGGTTTGCTTGAGGTTGTGCAAATGACGTGAGATACTTCACGTTGAACAAAATTAATTTTAACTATGTACTTTTAAACACGTAATATTTTGAGTACCTACTCGTAGTTTTCCAGATACAAAAAATGCATTTTAATACATTACAAGAAATACATTATTTCATTCAAAACTGAATTTATTATAAATGCTTAAGCCGATACAACAAGCCATTTTAGTATTTTAACTAAAAATAATACCTATGAAGTGCCTACTGAAAGAGTTTCTATCGTGCTAGAGTTTGTACGAAATGGCTAAATAATAAGTTATCACGCATGTATTTGCTATCGGCATAGGTTTTTTTTCATTACGTTTTATTGGTTGAAATATTATAAACCTTGTAAATACCTACCATTTTGTACAAATTATTGGCAGCTTACCAAATACACAATTTAAAATTTGATTGTTTCTAGCTGCTTTAAGAGGAACATTCTCATTCTGAGGGAAATATTAACGTTTAATCTAAAGAGAGTGCGATCAGTTCCAAGCTTTTAGGGAGACGACGAATATTATTGTAAATAAACAAATTCGATGATATATAACGCTGTGATTTTTTAATATAACAATCAGGGGAATATCATTTAAGTATCAATTGCAAAGAAATTAGTTGAGATTCTAAAGCGAAGCTTTCATTATGCTTGCTGTATCGAATAACAAACTTTTGGGAGTGTTTGGACGGTCCTTGATAGGCTTTATGTATCAGAGTATTATTCGGGTCTAAAGCGGCCACTTTTGTTATTTCATGATGACCACCATCATTTTGTGATATGCAACATTTTTAATCGAAACAGTTTTCTGTAGAATTGCTAAAATCCATTATCAACTGGTTTTTAGCATTTAAAAAGTAAACATCGCTGTCTTTATTATGAAATACGTAAATTGGCCACTTTACACCGAAAGCTAGCATATTGGACAGCTTGAAAAGAGATAAAAGCAAGTGTTCATGCCTGGAATGCAATATGGGTCGGGAGCGTCTTCCTGGGAGCTAGTATTATAGTGGTAAGGGTCTAAAGCTGTGAAACGTATTAGTGCAATTAGTTGCCTTTGAGTGTTGTTGTCAAATTTTATATAAACTTAATCGTAAGCATTTAGAACTGTTGGTTACGATTGTATCTAGTTTCTGTTTTATTCTTGTAATATATCTTTAATGAAAATACGCGTATTTTAATGTAGATACAAGTCCGGTACGAAGATATTTTTAGAAAGTCGATAGGATGGGGCAGTTTGCAAATGTAAGTCGTTGACTGCACACAGTCTGTTTTATTCCCATGAGATTCAATTTTAAGTTTGAGTGTGGACCATTTAGAAGTTTGGGTTATGTAATGTAAATTGTTAATTAAGTAGATCGGCTTTTGCAGACGCCTTTTGTTCTAAGAAGAACCCATCACTGGTCACCAAATTTTAATCAAGAATGCCAGCTCTTTTTAATAAATGTTCGTATGTGTTCATTTTTCTATGAATTGAGTCAAGTACTTACCTAGTTACTTCTGACAGTATATAGAATGGATCAGAAGTTTACTCCACCAATAAAGCGAAAAAACCAATTTCCTTACATTCATTGTAGGTTCTCGGAGGGCTCCGCTATCTTGCAGTAGATTTGCCGCATTTGGCACATTTCTCTCATTTTCGGTTCCTAGTGTTTAAAGAATTAGGAATAGACAAGTCTAGCCCCCCCAATACTGTAACGTTTCTTAAATATTTGGTAGCTTTATAACCATTTAAGATGCTTTTACCTTTCATATTTGCATATTTGTCTATACTATAGGTACAAATAATGTTAAAGATTCTCGGTAGATTTTCAGTATTCGGGCGTAAACCATCATTTCAGACAATTTTAGTATTTTATTGTTATCTTAATATTTAAATTCTTTCTTCTATTTATTGTTATCTGTTGGCAAAATACGAAGTTTCTGAATTGCAAATATGTAATAATGTATTAAATAATGTCCAAGGATATTTATTATTATTATTATTATTCTATGGTAACTAAGTTCGTAATTTGTATTGGACGAGTGTGATAGTACTTTGTGATCCTGTAACGCTGCGGCTTCGCGAAATCTTCCAACGATTTATAAATACCTACTCTACATAATTGTGATAATCGATTCAGCTAAACGTAACCGTCCCTGATTATGCTTCTCTTCCATATAGCATCATTTTGATAAAACCATAAACAATTTAGCTAAAAAGTTACACATCATTGATGTGCAATTTCTAGGTAAGTGATATGCTATTTAATGGAGACCTTATGAGCAACACCACCTCACTGTTTACATATCGTTAAGGTTTTTAGAAAAGTAGGTACGTTTGTGCTATTCTGCTTCATGTGTTTATTCGGTAGGTATAAAACATTTGTAAGTAAAACGTGGCGAGGGAAGTCTGGTGACAATCATAGACTTAGTGTACCTACGTTAGTTGTATGTAAGGGTAGGTGAGCGTTAGGCCCGAGAGCAGTATTACGTTTACTCGACTTATTCAAGGCATAAGTAAGTTACTTATTCAACTCGTGAACAGGTCGAATCTATGTCAATAATTCTGGGTTTGAAGGCTTTATTTATCCCCTTAACGGAACTTGCCTCCCCCCCTGCAAAGCTTCCCCGCGTCCCGCCTCAAACCAGTCACTATGAACACTCGTTAAATGTATTCTATTGTATTTATGTACATCATAGATAATGTTTTATTAAAAAGTTGCTCAATAAATTCGCGTTTTATTATAAACTCCCAATCCCAAGTCTTATGAAATAAAAAACAGAAATACTTTGATATATTTTTATTTTAATATTTTCATAATTTATTTATATATAATGACTATAATAATCATCTACCAAACTAAATAATCAATATAATTCAACAGCATCCTTTATATACAATATGTATAGTTATTATACTTCTTTATAATTTTCGTCGTTGACCAACGTTTTAGAAAAAGAGACAGTCGTCTAATACATACAAAATAATGTTGAAATGAATTCTACAATTATTACAGATTAACAGGTAATAATTTGCCACAAGTTTTTTTGTTTTATTATTTATTTACAAATCTTATATTTATAATTTAGTCCCATAATTTCCAAATGAATCTTATCGTTTGAGATGGAACTTGCGTTTAGTTTAATACGTATTGCGTTATAGCAGAACGCAGTGGCATGGCGCGGTGGCCTACACTACAAGTAACGATGAATATAATTCACAAAACTTAACTTTGAACTGGCGCTAGCGGGAACAGACGAGAGACACGTAGCGTGCACTGCCGATGTCGCTGCACTACCAGCTTTGCACAAAAATATATTCTTTCAACTAATATAAACATTCAACATATTCATTTTATAATCTGCTCCTGAACTAACATGATACAAAAAATATTTATTACTCACAAATTTACTAAAATAATACTTATAAAATATGTAGCATTGTAACAATAACATTTGGTCTAACGGATAAAAATTCCTAAGCTAATAAATTGGTAATGAAATAGTTGATAATATTATACCGTGATGAGTGAAGCTACTCGATAATACTTAGTCTTATTGCTAAGTGATGTTCAAATGAAAAATCTACTTTATCTCATAGGGCGTAGGGTAGAAAATGTGGTAAGCCGCGTCTCAAAACTATACGATCTTACCTAGGATATACCTTGCGATAAGTATCGGTCCTCATGATATGCCACTCAGATATAGACGGTTTTCCCAAGCCCTCTTCAACAAACGGCATCCGATAAAACTGTTAAACTCTGAACTCGCGCTAAAATGGTAAACTGTGATATGAAAATATGTCTTCTCGAATAAAACTCCCAAAATTCAACAAAGATAATCTGGTTAAAACATGCTAACTACTGATATCCGTGAACATTATCCGGTCCACGGCACTACACGAGCGGCGCGCACACACTACACGAGACTAGACTCACTGAACGAAACTACATTCATAACTCAATCGAACATTACAAGTAACAATATGAAGTATAATATAACACAGCGTCAAAATAGTACGTCAACGTTTGGCATCCAATAATAATACACGGCTAAACTGAACTAGCATCACTCGAGTGACGTGGGTACATTCCAAGCTAAGGCGAGCGTCGGTTGTTGCCTTTTGCGCTCAGACTTGACTACAAGACATGACAGTAGATAGAACTAAAGGCAGACGGCCGCGGCTCCGGCCCACGACGGATCAAAGTAATTATTGCCATGCGATACACCGATATCCACTACTGTTTACATTTACAGACAGACGAGACCCGTCTACGCCTGTACAATAAACTCGACTACATTCGAGTACACACCGCCAGCCTGACCTTACTGGCACATCGACAGGTCTCTCTGTAGACACTTATTTTACCAGCGATATACACAGCATTATCCATTACATTATATTAGTTATCGCTTTATTTAAGTTTATTTTAATATCTAGCAACACCAACACGACACCGATTGGTCTGGTTGAGGCTTGCAACCCGCAAACGTATTGCTATCTGTCCGAAGGCGATGCATCACCGATCTCTTTGGAAATGAAGCGACGTCTCACATTTTCATTTGAGATTACACGCTGAGGTGACGGGTACAAAACATAGACAGCACTTGTGACAGTCTCTAATGAAAATGTAAGGAGACGGTACGAAGCAACGCACAGTCCACACCTACCGTTAAATGAATACAAGTTAAGTGCCATTTAAATAAAGAAAGGGCGCGCAACTCAATGAAACAAAACAGAGACGGCAGTGAGAAGAGAAACGGAAACACACTTGAGTGCGAAAGTAAACGCAGGTGAGAAATGTAACGAAATTATTGTCATCCAATGCTTAAATTTTTCATTTTTAAAATATTTTTTCATTACTTTATTTACTTATACTTTATTTTATACAGATCAACGTAGTTCCACTAACATTATATTTTATTCTGTAACTTTATCATAACTATTCAATTTACAACTACCTGTATCGTAATGTCACAAGGAATCAGCAATAAATAATCTCAACTTACTCAACGGACTAACACAACGTATCAATATTATTATATTTGTACAGTATCAACGCAAACGCAGCCTACTAACGCTGAAAGTATACCGTAACCACTAACAGAAGAGAGACGAGAGAATCGGAAAGAGTCGGCGACCGACGATCACTACCGTAAAACTTTGTATAAAAAGATTTAAGAATTAGTTTATAATAATGCGTTCGTTTATTTACATTATCACATCGCTGCGGAGTGCGGGACGCTGCGTACATACAGGCACGGACATAATTGAAGGACGCGGGCGCTGCCGACCGACATTTACATGAGAGAAGTTTGTGCGTACGTTCATTCGAGTCACGCCCAAGTAAGAGTCTAAATACAAAGTTCATAAGATCACTACGTGGGTAGCTAAGCTCTGGCGGCGACGGTCTACGGTTCAAATGTACACGAATATTAGCACCTAGAACTAAACGGTGCCCGACCGACACTCCCAATCTCTAACTAGTCTGAAAATTCGACATTATTGAAAGTAATCGCTAACCTCCTAACGACGCGGTTCGTCGCTTGCCTAGCGATGTGCACGGAGAGACGCGAGCCGACACTGGCGCTACCTGTCGGCGAGCAACGCGATTATAAAACTGTCGCGCGCAAGTTTGAGAATAATTAGTTTTACAAAGACTTGACACAAGTCTGTCTGTTTGTGGCGCGGCGCGCGGGGCGGAGTGCGGTCGCGAGGCTCACAGCTGGTACCACTTCTTGTCCTTGTACTTGAGCATCAGTTGGTGCGCGGACGAAGAGAACTCCGCCGCCTGAAATAACATCATGGGAAAGTTAATTTAAGATTTATTTTCAATTTCAGGTTCGAGTTCGTTCGAATCACGAGAAAGATAATTATTTTCGACGTCCAATCACGTGTGTTTATTTTTCTTCATACTAGCTCTTTTCAAGAAATTAAGTATAGATTAATTTTGATTTTTACCGTTTACTTTTATTTTAATAAACACATAAATTTAGTATACTTTAGTCGCAGACATCACAAAGGTGCCCTTTTCTAAAGTCCTCGCGAATGAAAACGCGAGCGGGTCGGCTAGTTTCATATAAATGATGTCTAAAATCGCGTAGGTTTATAGATACATATATGTAGGTAGGTAGTATAAGGTAAGTACCTGGTTGCTCATCCTCTCGGTGCGGTCCTCGAGCTGGGAGAGCTTGTCCCCGCGCTCGAGCACGAGCATGTGCGCGCGCGAGACCTCGCTGGCAGCGGTGCTGGCGCGCGCCCCCAGCTGCTCCAGCGGAGCGCCCCCAGCGCCCCCAGCGCCCCCAGCGCCCCCGCCGGGGATGTGCTTCGCCACGGTGCGGTTCGGCTTCAGGCCGCTGCTCTCGCCGACTGCACATATACAAGTACCATTTATACGAAGCCGACACTGGCTGCCAAAACAGTTTTTTCAAGCTAAGCCAGCTCTGGCTGCCCTCGCTAAGTTTATAGCCAGTGACTGGCATCAACATACTGGCTTCTCAAGGATATATTTACTACTTAGCTAGTCTTCACATATTTGCACTCACACTGAGACAAGTTATCGTTTATTTAGTAGGTATAGAAAAATGACTTGTCTCAAAAAGAAAAATAGTTGCTTTACTTTTATTTTGTTGATGGAAAGTGCACGATTATCCTTTTTTATAGTTTTCTTAATAACTTCGAATTACATGAGATGAAACACATTTTAAAATATCGATGTTTGATGACTACAAAACAATACAAACAGACACAGGGGACTATAAACTGACAAAGACAAAATATATCTCAAGAACATAAAAAGTACTGCACGAGCTTAATAGCCGACAAACAATTTTCAAACAACATTAATATTATCCTCCCTTTCTTTTCCAAATATGGTGAAACATACCATCTGAAACGATTTACAACAATGTTATTTTCACACTATATTAGGTAAGTACTATTCGTTTATTATTATTTCGATTACAACAAGAGAGGGACAAGTCATATTTTTGAATCAAAGCAGCTTAACGCGTTTAGTTGTCACGATATGGAGTTAAGGGGAGGGGCAGGCCCATGGTAGCTGACCCAGAAACAAGTTTATAGAGACTATAGTAATTGGTTTTATAGATTGTACCTACTCGTTCGTTCGTATCAGCAGGTAGCCAATTTTGGCGACGGAGTTTTTAGGCCACCTACGAGTATATCTCGATCATAGCTCAACGATTTTCAAAGCCGGAACCGACAATTAAACGTGCCACTAATGCCACTTGCCATTAACAAAAGAGTATGCCACCCATCCAAGTTGTGACCACTCAGAGCATTGTAACTTTGATGATCTATCAAGAACGTCTAAGCAAGCTTCGCCACAAGCGCTCCTTCACAACTTTAAAGTAGTGTTGTACTTACATAGTTCTTCCCGGTCGAGCTGGCGGGACCCTCCGCCGAACAGTCCCCGGAAGAAGTTCTCCTTCGGCGGCTCCGGCATGTCCCGCGGGAGGTACAGCTCGCCCAGCATCTCGCACAGACTGTGGCTGGAACACAGTCACCAACTTATTTAGCATCATTTAGTTAGACTCAAGACAATGCGGCAGATATTGGCGTACCTAGACTCAAGGCAAGATACGGTAAAAAAGTGCTAACGCTTTTTTTGTTAAACCTGGGATTGGATCATGGATCCAAGGGTAATTCCTACAAGTTAACAATCAACCTTCGACAAATCTCTTATTCTCAAGTGTGTTAACAGTTGATATAATAATTTTCCACTTACCAGAACTCAGCGTCTATTGTGAACTTCTGTATTTCCGTGGGAGAGGCGAGGTACAAGCCGTGCCCTCGGTTGCTGAAGCAGAATGTCTTCGCTATCCTGAAACACCACCAAGTACAAGGTCTAATCACATGCTTTATATAAGCGTTGGCTTATTTAACGCTGTCGAATCAATATCTATATCAAAATTCAAATTTTTTCAAAATTTTATCGGCAATTTATTGTTTGACTCGACTAAACGTTAAAAATAACGAATTAAGAAAAAACCTCTGAAACGGTAGGAAGTCGCGATGTCTTGTAAAAGAGAGAAGAGTTATCAGATTTAAGCAGATATTCAAATAGTAAAGTTTGAAGACGAAGGGACAGTTCGGAAACATATCTATTGTCAAAATCATCTCACCTTGGTAATCCACGTCCTCTGTCGGTGTCTAGAGGATACATTAGTTTCTAACATAAAGCGTAGCTAACATCTAGTTGCATCTACCTACATACGATAATACGAGAGACAGCAGCGTTTCAAGAGAAGCAGGAAAATATTACAGAAAGCTCATCAAAAGCTCTCATGCTGCGAAGTATTTTCAGAGAAAGCGATGTCGTGAGGCAAAAAAGTGTTTCCACCGTTGATGTTCAAATGGCATGAAATTTTGATGAAATGTATCTGAGTAGATGGTCAATAATGCCAACCGCTTTGAAAAAGACTATTTTGCCTCAAGTGAAGATTGCAGAGTTCCGTAAAGATCAAGTGTCAGCCCAGCGAACAGCAAACAGCGAATAGAAGGAAGAAAGAGCGTCAACAAGGAAGCAACTCAAGATAGACATCGAATGTATCGTGGCGGCGTGTTCGGTACATGTCGACGAAACGGATGTAGTGCGGCCGCGGCCGAGTGTGTGTGTCCAACAGTTGTAGAACTAGACAAGCAGTTTCACAAGCAGCATCCGGCCTGGGCAAATCATCTCCATTCTTTTAAGGTATTGTTGTTTAACAATAAAATTCACAAAGGCAAGGCTACGCAGCATCAAAATTTAAGATACCACAAGATACCACAATATTGGAAAATCAGTGTAGGCATTGTAGTGGACATTTATTAAAAGATTTTATAGATAATGATTTAAATTATCATGAAAATTCAATTGAAATTAGTTAATTGATACAATATCAAGGTCGTAATAAACAAAAATGTTTAATTAAATGAATTAGTTAAGTGTAGAAAAGATACGAATATTGAGTCGTAAATAGCATAAAAGAATGATTTGCCCTTTGCCGGATTGAAACAGGGAACACAACAGGGGTATGGGTGTCGAAGCTGAGTAACAGTACATGAACAGTAACATGTCTAACGCAACAGAGGCCGGAGTGAGCTCCACAAGGCGGCGCGGGCGGGACTTACTGGTCCGTGTCCTCGTTAACAATGAGCTGTTGGCCCCATATGGAGAGCATTGGGTCTACGATACCCCTCTGTTTGGACTGTGTCTGGAAACTACCAGGAACACAGACACTAGTCAGCTCGGTGCTATTCTCGACAAGTGCTTTCTTTTACGCAGAGGTTTCAGCAAAACGTATTGCAATCATACTACAGGTGTTCAGATCTGTGCTTAGCAAAGTGCTTTATCATTTATAATGCGTAGATTTGATGAAACCTCGTACTAGCTCAAAATACAAAGCACGTGTCGATGTGAAAAAATTAAAACTGTTAAAATTAAAAGTGTATTAGATACAGTAGGTACAGATGTTATTTGCAGGGAGTTACATGATTATATCAAGGGCAGCGTTAGCACAGTTCAGGGTAGTGGCAGCTCTTCAGAAATGTTAGTTCAATTAGTCATTGAAGTGTGAAAGGAGCTCAGTGTTAGTAAACTATATTTTATATGCACGTTAGATATACCAACATTATTAATCACCAAAATGTTCTCGGGCTCCTTGTTAGAAACTAAGACGGTGTAGGTATATCTCAACTGTGAACATTTTGTTCGATGTGTGTTCGTGTTATTAGCGAATGTCCAATTGTTTCAATTTAAACTCAAATAGAAAGTGCCAAATATTGTAAGCACAGTGGTGCTCGACAGATTTGCTAAATTTTGACTACTTGTGTTCGGAAATAGCACAATTGTTTCTAGTAGCGTGTGCCGGCAACGATTAGGTAATAAAGGATGACACCGTTGGTCGCTTGTTTGGTACAAAACTCGATCTCACTAGCTCTATCGAGTCGACGTACGAGCGAGATGAGATACGGCGAGCGATTCTATCGAGTTGTCGTCTTGCACCAAACAAGTCTACATCTCTAACATCGATCGGAAGTCTGTCGAGAGGCTCCCAAATGATAAAATAGCGAATGATCGTAAAACTTTGTGAATGATATCAAATGGATTATGTAAAATGACTAATCGTAAACAGCATCTTCGTAATGATATAAAATTGCGAAAGCTATTTATAGCTAAATGTAATGTCTAATAAAAAGAAGCCGTTTATCATTTAGTGCCTTCGTTTGGTGCACAGAAGTCGACTAATAGTGATCTGTGTGTCACTGGACAGTCTATCGTGAGCCTTCACATCGAGGGGGCGCACCATCCATTCTCAATGTAAACACTTATCGAATTACCATCATCTTCACGTGGTCCTTCGACCGATTCAACTGGGAACAGTCAGTCAACCGGTCGTTCCAAATAAAGATGAACAGCACCAAAATGTCAGGCTGTGAAATGGCTTGTAATTTTGAAAAGCTAGCGTGTTCACATCAAGATTGAATCGAATCTCAGAGAAAGTGGTAGAAAGGAGATAGAGTGGGAGAGGGAGGGGGTGGAGTTACCTTAGCTCGGAGAGGGGGAGGAAGTCGACGTCGACCAGCGGCCGCAGGGACGGCAGGCTGTACGCCACCAGGTGGCCCGTCGATAGGTAATTCACTAAGCATACACTATCTGAAATCACAATTAGGCAAATGTGACAAAATAACAGCAGTCAGGCAATTCGTATGAGCTAGTGGCTGCACTGAAGCGCTTGGCTGTTAATGTCACTTGCAGTCACATCCAAATCGTGACAGCTCCGAACTTTGCCTAACCTCAAGGATATATCAAGTAAGTCTTAGCATGCTATGCCACGAGCTCTTACCATAACTGTTTTTACCTTTTAAGCTAACATTTAAGAATATTAAAAAGAAAGTCTTAGCAAGCTATGCTACGGGCGCTTATCATTCCAGTATTTACCTTTTAAGCTAACAATTTCAGCTTTAACAACAAAGTCAGTATCAACAATCTGCTGCCGGTAGACACAGTTCTGGCTGGGCAGCGCGACGACGCGGGCTTGTTTCTCGGACGCTATGACGACAAACTGCCTGTCTCCCGCGCCCGCCGGCTCGCCCAGTGGCGTGGGGCTCATGCGGCTGCTGCTCGATGATGAGCCCTGCTTCGTAGGAGTCCGCTCTCTCCTTTCTCTTACCTGGTGAGTAATTTCATTCTAGTTGTAAACACTTAAAACGGGATATTTACCTTAGATAGATAGATAGATAGATAGAAAACATTTATTCAGCACACACAACACAACACGTAGATACAAAGAAAAAAGACAATGGCAGAGAAGGACACAAAACAAGGAAGTATACAGGCATGAAGGATATTTCCTTAGATTTATGAGTTTCCTGATATTTCGGCACAGTTGTATGCGCTATGATCAAGGTTAAACTAAAGTTCTTGCGAGTCTGTCTGTAGGTAGGTAGTCACTGGCACAAGAAACGGTCAAAGAAGAAAAAAAAGTTTTATTATTGTAATCGCTTTATGTCCGAATGCTCAAACGCTAATTAAATATTTAAGGGCGTATTAACAACTAAGGAAGTTATGTTTAGACAGATTTGTATGAAGAAATGACAAATTATGTCATAGACAAGCACCACTTACTTTAATTAGCTTTTGAGTATTTGGACATTAATCATCTAAACTCGAGATGTAATGTAACATTCTTCAAGTTAGAATGTTGATGTTAGTCATTGTAACAATACTCACATCTTTACTATCGTCCCTCCAACTTTCATATGAGTAGGGTATTAAAGCACCATTGCAGTCGAGAAATGACATCGTAAGGATTGAACCTTTTAACCTAAATATTGGACCACCTGAAACAGTTGCACGATTTATTTACGTAATTCGTCCATTATCTAAATAGATGAGGATTGTAATAGAATGCTAGTATGTTGAGCAAGTTACCACTGGTGGAGACGACCACTGGCTGCGTGTGCCTGAGTTCTGCCTCGGGCAGGCTGATCATCATGGTGAGCACCGAGCCCAGGGTCGTGCCTATCCACAGCGTCGGCAGGAGCGTCGTCGGATCTACGAGACACATCACATGGAAGTTGTATTGCACAGATTGAAGGCTGGTATAAGATATTATCCTCATCGGCACAATTAACCGCCCACATTGATTATTCTCTACTATTATTCTATTTGACATTTACTCTACTTACAACTGAAGCATGCGAAAAAGCAAAATGTGGTTAGTTTTGAATGTTTTTGTACCGAAATATCTGTCACACTTTGACTTATTTATGAGCCTAACTTGTTGTTGTTGTCCCACTGCTGGGCAAAGGCTTCCTTGAGTTTTCAATCGTTTTGGATGCACGCTATTCTGCCACTGGTTATCGCTAAAAACATCTAACTCGTCGTGTCTAACTTACAAAAACGAATAAATCAAAATTTACTATCTAAAACAGGTGGGCGGTTAATGCCGCTGAGTATAGATAAGTGGCCAAGGTTGAACATGCATGACTTACCAGACTTCTTAATGTAGCTATCAGCGAAGGCGAGGCACTGGATGCCCTCCTGCGAGATGTTCTCGAGGCTGGACATGCTGCTGGATCTTGACCTCGAGAAGGAGCTGTCCAGCTTGTCTACGCGGCCGGTTGCCAACAAAACCACAGATTATTCCCCCGCCGCCGCGCGCCGCTAGGAACCCCTTACCAGCACCCCCAGCGCTTGTGGTAACGGATTCTTAGCAGACTGCCAGCGATTCTAGTTCCGAACTGCACTCTATTCATCATTTATTTCAAAGACAATTAGTTTTGAATACAAAATTATTTGTAGCTAAGTAAACGACAGAAAAATCACCACGGATCAGAACTTGAATCACTAACCGAGAGAATCTAATCTACAGGGCATAGGTACAGTTGCAGAACTAAAGCTAGCTGTAGCCCAAGGAATCTGTGTTCTTGGTGCGGTTGTGAAATATGCTGAAATTCACCATTCCGGTGCAAAAGTTGAAATAGTGCCTTATCGGAGCGTCAGGAGAAGAAACATGCTTAGAGAGGCCCGGAGGCGTTGCATGCCCGTCCAATCTCAGCTTATTTGCACAACGTCATCTAAGTTGGTAATGTTTAACTGAATTTTATTTTTTATAGTTAAATTAATTCCATATTTTTATCTTGATGGTTAGTGTTTTGACCCTTGTTGGTTAGAATAATGTTCATGATGAGTTAGTAGACCCGACATAGTGTAAGTCAAAACACCGATCACCCCTTTAAAGCTATAAACAACGTTTAGTAATATCTTAAGTAAACTAGCACATCAATCGACAGCTCTAAACATGATAGAGCGAGTGAGAAGCGTCGAGCCAAAGATTTTAAATTAAATGTATAAACAGCAAAGTAACGCGATGAAATGAGTCATGGGTTGATAATGAGCAGGTCGATAGCCAGAAGCCGGGCAGTCCTGTCTGCAGCCGAATCGGAGCATCCCACTAAGTGTCCCACTCTAAAAAGCGCAACCCGTTAGTATCAACTGTAATACCATCTACCGCGGCCCCATACATTCACCGCAGATCTCCGCGTCTAATACAAAGCGGCCGTGTGGACGGACAGACAAGTAGATGCAATGCAAGTAAACATAAACTCTAGTGAAACAAGAACGGTGCAACAACCGGCAACGTTAGGCGCATGCAACTAGTGCTCTTAGTTAGAGAATACCGTAAGCATACATAGACAATATGACAGCCGAATATAGAGGCAGCCAAAAACGAGCCATATAAACTTTTTGCTTTGTGGACGGGCTAGAAAAAGAAATAATAATCATGTACTCAACAGTGTAAAGATAATTATAAAGAGAATGTGTCGAAGAGAGACGTGGTCGGCGTCGGTCGAGGCGAGTGAACTGGTCGTCGATGCGGACAAGGCAAATAAACAATAACGTGAGCGCTCGTGAGTACAAAACATTACCGACCATCTCAACTAAATATATGTATAGAAAAAACACAAATAAATAATACATATTCAATACATCATATGTCTGATACAATATGGAAAGCCTCGCTTTTAGATATTATGCACATATAACATACAGTAGATCCCTTCGAAATAAATATGACGTGACATAAATATATAAAGTAGGTAGATAGTTTTGAGTAGTAAGTCACCTTTTCATTGAAATCTATAAGAATCATGCCACTTGAAGTTTAGTGCGCTCGAAGTGTCGTGTGTAGGAACAAGAAGACAGTCACAGCCACAATTTCAAATCTAAATAAACACTACTGTGTGAGTAAAGTGTGGGCGCGCGGCCCGTGACTAAGCCACAAAAATAAACACTCAATCCAAATAAAGAGAACAAAGGAACGATGCAAAGGTTTTGGGTACCATTGGGTTGCATTATGTGTAAGTACTCCATAGATGCGATAGTCTGCGGAATAGGTGGTTCTGTACCGACAAATAAAACGTCCATTGTTACAAGCATGATCTCCAAGACAGTCTTCGGCGGAGTGCCGCCATCCGGATTTCAGTGCTCGTGTGCTGCCGTGTCAACATCCGCATGTACCATGTACCACCAGGGGGCCCCTGTGGGCCCGCTGCTGTGCATTTAGAAATCCGGATGGCGCATCCGGGTCAGGGCATATTTCACAGGAGCAGAGTACACGAGGTCGACTCGCAGGCGACATGGACAATATGGACTGGACATAACATTAATACACCATTTAAAAGACAAGGAGAATTCATTCTATGTTTTATAGTTTGCGATGACAACGAAACAATACTACTCTGGATAACACAACTAGAAGTTGAAAATAAAATCAAAATGAAGAAGTAGGCGTGTTAAATTCCAATGATTACCATTTAAATGAGGCCGATCTGAAATTGGAAATTGATCAAATGAATAATGACGAATTTCAACTCAATAGATACATGCTGTTCTTTAAAAAGGGAGGGGATACTAGCGCAAATTATTTAAGTA
The DNA here is from genome assembly GCA_947086425.1 of Xanthorhoe spadicearia. Taxonomy (NCBI): domain Eukaryota; kingdom Metazoa; phylum Arthropoda; class Insecta; order Lepidoptera; family Geometridae; genus Xanthorhoe; species Xanthorhoe spadicearia. The sequence goes on from OX352202.1 coordinate 145,607, forward strand.
GTTATAATATGTCCATTAGAACTTGTATACTGCCAATTCATTTGTTTTATATTATTAATTATTTTTAGATAAGATTTTATTGAACTATTCTGAATTCAGTCATTTGTGAAATAGAAGATTTAGCAACAAGAATAAAGAGTGTTATTCTATCATCATGGTATATTATTCACTGTAAGCACAGAACAGTGTTCAGTGATCTCAAGTAAGTACATCACTTTATAATCTTCGATTTCACAAAATGTTATAAATGTAAAGGTAAGTATGAGTGTTAGTAATGGAAGGAAGTATAGTATAGTAAGTGTGGAAACAGAAAAAAACTAAAATATAACAAAAAAGAAAACAGCAAATACCAGCAAGTACAGACCTCAGAGCTCGCTTGGTGGCACTGAAGTACTTCTAGCAACAGAACAATCGACAATAATCAATGAAAGTAATAATCATATGAAGGTACAGGTTCTCAGGCCATTCATAAGTTTGCAGCCTCACATAGATAGTTTCGGCAGTTTGCGATCGCAGCGATCGATGATAAGCACACCCTCGTTAAGCTCGTCAATGCCGAACAAGATGCGTCATCACAAGAAGATGAGGTGAGCCGTGAGATGCGTCCGCCGCGGGCTGGGCCCGGGCGCCAAGCGACCGGCCGCGGCCGGCAGAGCCGAACGAACCAAACGTGAACGACAAACAAAATAAAAGAAGAGAAATTGCGACTGCTTCAGATCGGAAGGAGATCGAGTCGGTACAAGGTGACTGTACTACCAAAACTGCAATACTGTCGCGTCGTCAGCAGCGAGGGCTGCGGGGCGGGGGGCGCGGCGTACACGTCCGACGCGGTGGACAGGCACTTGTGCAGTTTGCGGGTACCTTGCGAGCGCGAGCGACGCACCCGCGCGCCTGCGCCCGCCCCGCCGCCCGCCACGCCCGCGCCACCGCCGCCGCCGCCGCTCCCACCGCCGCCGCCGCCGCCGCCCGCGCCGCCGCCGCACCCGCCGCCGCCCGGCCCGTTCATCTACAACACACACGCGCTGCACGCCACCCCTCACCCCTCCACCCTTCACCCTCCACCCACCGCCCGCGGACGGACGGAAGACCCTCTCTGTTAGCTCGGTTATAGACAGAATGGACAGCGCGGAGGAACGTTAGGAACAGTGATCTCTGTGCCGTTGGTGGTGGTGTTAGTGAGTCCGGCGGGCATACCTAGCGCGGCTGGGGCGAGCTCCGGCTGTGGGGAGCGGGCGCTGCACAGTCTCGCCACGCTCGCTACTAACTCCCCTGGGGACAGGCGTCGGTGGTGAGTGCGGCCGGTAGCGCGCTACAAGCTACCTACTCTACGCTCACTAGCTCTACGTAACATCATCTCAAAAGGACATCGACACACAGAGATCACCTACGGTTGATGCGAACCGACGGTTCTGTTCAATTACCGAAAAATTCAGCGAATAGATATTTAAGGCAGTTAGAGTCTTCGTCGGACGAGTCCTTGTCCTTTGGAATAAGAAAATACACACATCAATCACCCTTGGCTACTTGGTAACCTATTTACATAGTCTAGTTGCTCACACCGTGCATTTATACATGTGGTCGTACATATCATTACATAGATAGTATAATATACGCATCTTATATACTTCCATCGGTACTTATACAACTTAAATAAAAATAATTTAAAAAGCCAAATATCACAAGAAGCGTGAAGCACATCGAAGAGTGGTCGCCGGCTCGCGATCTCTTCGACCGCACCTAGCTAGGTACAGGAGTCTGTCTACTGAATACAGAATCGTTAGGATCGTGTTTAGCGTCAGTATTAAAGTTTGCTTTATCTTTCAGATTTAGTTAATCAACTGAACTAGCTACCATCACCTCTAACGAGCTTCAAATCTAACTCCCGTCGAACGGAAGGGGCTAAGTACAGTATCAGGGAACGATATAAAAAATCGCCAAACCATTACCATTCCAATCCGAGACGAATCGAAGTCTACTCTACATCAGCGATCGTCTAAGTGCTAGGCGACGGAGACTCGCGAGACCCGCGGCGCGATGTCGGATGTGCGGTGAGATGAGCGATGGGGCGGGATGGGCGAGTACTTACTGAAGCGACGCATCAGCGTGCCGGCGAAGGAGGCGGGCGGGGGGGCGGGGGCGGGGCCGGCGGGGGGGGCGCGGCGTCGCAGGTCGCGGTACTTGATGTTGGGCACGGAGAGCAGCCGGCCGTCCCTCGCGCCCTCCGCCCCCCCGGGCTTGGGTCGCGCGCGCCGCGGCGGCCGCGCCGGCGCCCCGCCCTCCTCGAACAGCGGCAGGTTGTCCGGGCGCGCCGGGCGCCCCTCTGCCGCGCCCTCCGCCTCCTGCCAGCGCTCGTGCAGCTCGCGATGCATGCGCTCGTACACGTCGCCGCCGCGCTTCTCCTGCAGCTCGCGGTGCATCCTCTCGAACACGTCCGAGCACACGCGCAGCGGCGACGCCGCCTCCTCCTCCCCCCCGCCGCCGCCCGGCCCCCCCTGCGTGTCCCCCTCGACCGCCGGCCCCGTCTCGCGCTGACTCTCTTCGCCTTCAGGCGGGTCCGCGGCGGGCGCGGCGGGCGTTTCGACCGCCGGCTCGGGCTCCTCCGCCGTCTCGCAGTAGAACTGGGAGTTGGTCCTCCCGGGGGCCTCCTCGAGGTTGGTCTCGGGGGGGACCGCGAACGCCGCCTTGAACTTGAGGTCCACCTTGGAGAGCTGTCGCTTTAGGTTGAACGTCTTCCAGGGGGTCGACTTGCGCCTGGTCTCCAGCTTGGTCCTGTCCTCGGGCGTGGGCTCGTCGGCGGGACCCTGCGGGGTGGGCGCGGGGGCGGGGGCGGGGGCGGGCGTGGGGGCGGGGGCGGGGGCGGGGCTGGCGGCGGGGGAGGGGCGCGCCGGCTCCTCCAGCTTCGGGGACACGGGAGGGGAAAAAATAAATCGGTGAGGGGTGCGCCCGGCGCGCCGGGCTCCGCGCCCGGGGGGCCGCCGGGCTAGCCTACGTGAGGGGCGTGTCGGGGGGTCGTGTCGAACTGTGTATGCGAGGGTGGAAGACAGGCTTACGGTAAAGAATATCTAACGATGCCATGCCATGTCCGCTACGGGGAAGCCGGGGTCGGCGCTACTGCTAAGTTACTCGATAAATAAATCAAAATACTTCAAATAATGAAAACGAAACAGGACGGGATACGGGCGAGCGGAGCCCTCGCCGCCGGTCGGCCGAGCGAGGCTCCGTCGACCGAAGCAACTCATTCATAAATCAAATAATAATGCAAACAAAATGTAATGTGAAGTAGACGATCGTCTCCTACGAGCTCGTCCTTACCTGCTACATCCTAAGGTTCTGTACTATCATTTCTTAATAACTGTCCTAAATAGCTAACATCCGTGTATACAGTATAGACGCGTCAAGTATCTGGTGAGTGGTTCACGGCGGTGTATGTGCCTGTTGTTACCTGGTCGAGACTGGGCGAGCGCTGGCGGTCGGTCTGCCTGGCGGCCCTCTCGGCGTGGTAGAGCGCGGCGGGGGGCAGCGCGCACACCGCGCATCTCACCGACATGTCCACAACTACCACGCCGCGCTCACCGCCCCACGCCATTCTACACACATCACATTCAATACATATTTGCTGATTTTTTTTTTTTAACCTATCTCGTCCCACTGCTGGGCAAAGGTCTTCCCCAAGCTCTTCCAACCATCCCGATCCTTGGCTGATTCCCACCATTCTCCGTCGAATGCGACTAGGTCGTCCCGCCAACGTTTTCTCGGCCGACTGCTGATAGCACAGATAAAATAATACTGTGACCTAAACACTGCTAGGGGCGCCGCAAAATCAAACACAAAAAAATTGCCCGAATAAACAGGAGTGAAATTAATGTTCTAGATGGGGCATCTGTACATAGTATTATTTTATCTGTGCCGATAGACAAACAGACAGCGGAGTCTTAGTTCGTTCGTTCATATGAGCAATAGGCCAACTTTGGTGACGGAGGTTTTAGACCGCCTGAAGTGTCTTAGTAAAAGAGTCCACCTTTCGGCACCGAAACCTAAAAAACTTAGTCTGCTAGATTGAAAAATGATCATAGATTAATGTATCATCAGTGCATTAACCGATAAATTTCGACCCCGGCAGGATAAGACCCCGTGGCCGAGTGGTAAGGCATCCCGCGCTTAGGGAGATCACTGTATCGACGCAGGTTCGAATCCTGCCGTTGTCATAACTTTTAAATAGATTTTTCAATGTACTGACAGGCCGTATGAGGAGTTGATGGTGAGCGCGGTGATGGGATGCGGCGGGCCCTGCTGCAGCGCGACCAGGGTCGGCTGGAAGCCCGCCGCGCGCCGCACGCCCCCCGTGCCGTGCGCCCCCCGCACGCGCATCGCCTCGCCAGCGCCCCCACACCACACGCCGGACTGAGAGACAGAGAGACATTCGTTTATTTCAGTGTTTTTCGCAGTGGAAGCGTGCTGGGCCCATAACCTAATGGGTTATTAAAGAAACACTGTATTAAATTAAGTATTTACTATAATAAACGAAGAAAAACAGAATTAGATTTGTGCCGATACACGCTTGGTGTCACAGAGTAGAGTAGAAAGGTAAGTTGACAGTTCTAAATCATGTTCTAGAAAAGGCGCGAAATTCAAAATTACATTCAACAGCTAGGAATTCAAAGATCATTAACATTTAGGAAAGAAAGAAAGAAAAATGTGTTTATTTCTGTAGGACCTCAAATCACAATCACAATTCTGTAGGATCACTTAAAATAAACAGTCTTCTAAGCAAGAAAACTCTAATGCTTGTTCGGACTTTATTACCTTCGAATGTAAGCACGGAAGAAGACGCCGTGACGTCATCGCAAAATAGGCGCGTCGCGGACATTACCCTCTGTCACTTGCCTCTGATACTAATCAATGCCAGCCACTCACAATCAAGTAGTACAATCAAGTTTGCAGTTTCCCGACATTTCGGCACGAGATCGATTCTTGAACACATTTAAAACGTGACGCGGTAAGAGATTGCACGTTATCTAGCTTTTGTTTTCTGAAATCCATAGAATTTTTCAAAATAAGAATGCCGAGACGTGCCGCGTTAAGACATGGTTATTTGGAGAATAAGGCGGCAGTTGTCATCATCACGGCAAACCAGTTTTTGCGAGTATGTAGGTAGTAACTTACCTTTCTACTCTCCCCCTCAACAGACTCTCCGCCCCTACTGAAGGACATGGACCGCCCTCCTTCCGCTTCCGGTGACGGTTCCTCTTCTAACACGTCTGATATCATCGGGATTTCTAAAACCTGGAATATACGATTAAATATGATCAATATCAAAATCTTTTAAATTATCATGCTCCGAGCTTACTTCAATTCAATCCACCAATATTTAAATAACCAAACAATATCAAATATAGGTTGCGCCACGTGTAAGAACGCTGAGATAGAATACTGTATCATTAACTTTGAAAATCTGGATTCATTCTAAATCAAATCAATCATTTATTTATCTCTCACACAAACAATATATACAAACCTACATATAACTAAATACCTACTATAAGTAAATATATATAGGAAAATGAAGTAAATTAAATAAATATAGGCATCTATAGGTATGAGAAGTGACCTGTGTCTCCGTATGCGTCTCCGACTTCCTGAACTTGAATAGTACAACGTGCCCGTGCGGCAACGCGACGGCGAGACGACGCGACTCGGCGCACAGCGCTAGTTGCTGGATCGCTAGGGGACTCTCCTCCTCGTAGCCAGCCGTGCTGCCTTGTCGCCTCTCGAACACTAGAATAACATTACACAAGAATAGATTCGTATTTTCAAAATATAATTTGACAAAAAGTGACAGGAATCAATTTTGAACCAGGGCATTTAAGGTACGCGTCGGTTGGTCCGCGCCGAACGCAACGCACGCACAGCACGCAAAGGAGGATAGAGGATATTTTAGTTTGATATTACATAGCACTGAATATACAATATATACAATGAAAGGGAGGCCTATTCCCAGCAGTGGGAGAGATCAGGCTGCGGATGATGATGATGATGATGATTACATAGCACTGCGTCCACTATGCGCGCCGGTCGCATTGGAAGCCGACATTTTTATGGTACGCGGCAAACTAAAGTCCGTTGTGTCAGCGCACTCCTTTTAGTGTATATCCATTGTCTATTCAAATGATTTCACTTGTTAAATATCTCTTGGAATCTTACCTTTTGAACATTTTAATTTGTATAAAATTTGTAAAGTCCCTGCACTTGCATCCCAAAATTTTACACTCCCGTCCGCATGCCTGGAACATAAACATTTACATATAACTATACTATTCACTAAAACCCAAAAATATATCTCTGGCTTCTACAGACAAGTCAGTTCTATTCTATTCTATTCTATTCTAAACAGCGAAACCAGAGCTTGATCGGTTAATGAGACTGGCGGTTACAAGCTAGGTGATTGGTGAGCTAGATGATTTTATTGAAAAGACTTCAAAGCCACTGAAAACCAGCGCTTCATCAGCCATTGTGCTGCTGAAGCACATGCTGAGGGGTTGCCTTATTTTCCACTCGATAGTAAATGTTCCAATCCTTATGATAATATGTATGTGTGTTTTTGGAAAATAAAACTTTTTTTCTATTCTATTCTATTCTATTCTAAAAGGTGACTGACCCCGTAAGAATAATTTCACTATACGAGCAGGAAGCGGGCGCCCACTCGCCTCCGTCGATCGGCCACAACTTCTCGCTGAAGCCGGCCGCCTTGTTGCCCTGCCTACCCACCGAGTAGAACGCGGGGATCTGGAGATAACATTCACACCTTAGCAAAATTATACTCAAACTCAAAAATAAAACTATTTAAACTAGAGTTCGCCTTGGTTGGTGGCTATTTTGATACGTTGCTACTTTATTTGATACGTCTCGTCGGTCGGTCGAAACCATGCAAAAATACATTATTTAAGTAATAATAAGATCCTTATCAGATCCTCCAAATTGTTTTATGGGACCACCTCGAAAGTGTATTCTTTCAAACAACAAAACTTTCAAAATCGCTCCATTAAATTGCCGAAATAATCGGTGAAAAAACACGGTAGAACATTCGATCGTGCGACAACCACAATTATCGCTGTCGCTTTGCTGTCGCAAGATAAGTCTGCCTTTACCACTCGGCCACGGAACTCATGCTGAAATTCATCCCCACTCACCAGGTCTGATGGGCAGTCTGCGAAATATGAGCAGCAGGTGACGGGCGACTCGTGTATGTCCATGGGGTAGGGGTTCTCGAAGCAAGGGTAGCCGGGGGACTGCAGGTCGATCACCACCAGGTCGTTCTGTAGTAGCACCACTATCGCGTACGGCTCCTGGTAATCTGGAAGTTTTTGAGTACATTTTGTAAAACCAAAAAGTATTTTCAGGTATGTTATCGGGACTTCATTATGTAGTACGCGGGTCACGAGAAGACTCAGTCTACTCGTGACCACGGTGAGTGTAACGTCGTCGAAACGTCGAGGCAAATAAAATGAGGTGTAGGGAATCGCGTTGGAACAGGCAATATAATCCCCTAGTTTTAAGACATGTCAAAGTGGTCTATAAGATTTCATTGAATAAAATATTTTGACTTTGGACTTTTGGTAGACTAATAAACGAATTCGCTTTGCTGCGGTGTACCTCCATTATTTCAGTCTGCCCGCGACCACGGCTGGTGCCATCCAGTTGAAACGTCGGGATAATATTAGATAGATAGATAACAACTTTATTGACTTACACATTACAGCACAGAGTATATAAAAAAAGAGATAAATTAAAAATAAAATAAAAAGAAACCAAAAAAAGACAAAAAACAAAACAAAAACGAACAAAAAACAGACAAATACACACAAAATAACTTAGTCAGGTGCTGACAGATCTGTGCTGCGGTGAGCCAATAGGAACCAGTCTCAGCTTATTGTTGCTCTGCGCCTTACGTCGCAGAGCAACACTGGTTTTCAGACTGGGCCATGGAATTAAATGTAAGTTAATGCGATAAATAGAAACATATGAATGTATTTACCAGCAGTATGCGGCGTCTCACAGAGCGTGACGAAGTCGACCACCGCGTGTTCCATCTCGAGCACGGTGGTGCTCTTCCCGTTGAGCACCGTGATGCTGTGCGTGCGGCCCGCCTTGTCCGTCGGCAGGCCGCCGGAGAATATCACCAGGCTCTCGCTGAAAACAATCGTTCATTATATAGAAACAGATATTTTATTTGCTGAAACTAAACTAATACATATTTACGAGTACATAACTGTACAAAATACAATTTAGAATCAAGGTTAACTTCGAAGTACGTATGCCGGTTGATTCTATTGCCTAACAAAGCCAAGAGAGAGAAACTATTTTCACATATTAGCTGTGACTTAAGTTTAGCTTCTCAAAGTTTAGACTCTCAAGCAACTAAAATTAAAAGCTTACAATTATCAAAATTGTTTTATTCAAAAACATTAGAATTTTATTTTTATCCACTGCTTTTTAAAACCTATACCAAATTTGCGTTTAATCACAAAGAGTTAGTAAAACGTGATAAAAAAACAAAAACGATTTCCGAGAACAATTGGGCACAGTATTGGTTCATTGAGGGCGGCCTTCCGACCCATCGCGCTGATTCGATAATGGCTAACGAGAGCGCTGCACACCGCGTCCCACGAACAAACATTTACCATCAGTTATTTATATAGAACTCACTTATATGACTGATGTTTAGGAACACCAAGAACTTTATGTAATTTAGTAGATAGTTTCTACGCCTTCTAATAACATAAAAGAGTTGCTGATATGAACGTAGCTACTTCCTAAAAACCTACGACAAGTTTTTGCTTTTAGTTTATAAGGTGACATTCAAATACGATTGTGAAATTGTTTGTGAATAAATGAAATGAAAAAAAAATGAAATGTATGAAAATATTTAGAGAGTGGAGGATTTTTTAACGTAAATTCAGTTACCATATAATAGAGGAAAATATAGAAACAGTACACAGTGTTGTGACGACCACATGTAATGTGAGATAAGAAAAAATAAAATGATGAATGCTTGCAAGTTTTGATAAGAAAATAAAAAATGTCTGATTGAAACTTACCCCGTTCTCGGAGTTTTCCATTCCAGTCTGAGTATAGCTTTACAAGGTTCCAATTTTCCATCTTTATTTGCTTTAGCTGAAAATGGAAACAAAGTTGATATGAGAATCATTTCAGAGTAATAAGCGCCGCGCCGGTGCTGGTGCCAACGCGACCAATGTGATACTTTGCAGCTTTTCTGTATTCAATTGGGAACATGAGAGCTTTTGTTTGACGATGAAAACCAATAATATTTTTATTTATAAATCTTTAAAATGTATAGATAGGTAACACTGAGTTGCTCTGTTCGTCAAAGATAAAAGTACTTATACCTAGTGAAATTAATAAGTCTGAGGTCTATAGAACTTATTTTAATTTGGGTCCAGTGACTATAACTAGAAAAACGGTTTAAATTTGAAGGTCTTCACCATAGCGCCTTTCAAGCACCGTCTGCTGGATGAAGTGGGCATGTGTATGATTACCTTGGCCATTACTGCATCTGCCTGCTTCATGATTAACACCCAGCAATCAAGCAGAGGTCTATAGTTCTAAGGGTGATAGCTAAGAGTGAGGGCGCTCGTGTGGCTCACACAGCCAGCGCTACGTGGCACGCCATCATCATCAGCTTGCCGTGTCGTGTGTAGTGATCGTAGTTACCGTGAGGGTATGAGAGCGAGGAAGGTCTCGGAGCCCGCGTGGTCCACACAGCTAGTGCTCCGTCTGTGTGCGCCGTCATGAGCTTGCCGTCGTGCTGCCAGGCGGCGGCGCGCACGCCGTCCGCCGGGGAGCCGGTGCCGAGGCAGCCGCGCCACTCCGCCGCGCGCGCCCGCAGGTCCCATACGACTACCAGCCCGCTCTCGAATGCTATCATGAGCTGGAATACGAGAGGATATCATTACAAAAGTATGAGTATGAGTGGCTAGCTCTGCTGGCCGATTTGTTAGCAGGCCCAAGGTAACGCTACTTGCTCACAGAACGTTGCTTAATTTTAATTATGTCTGATTTATCATAACAACGAAGGGTTTTAATAAGTGCTATTTATTACTAATATTTACCTTGCTAGCATCCAAGGGGTTATCACTAATTTCAACTACACAGCCAGGATGACTTTGTCTCGTTCTGCAACAATAAGAAATCTAAAATATATTTCATTTTAATATCACATTGGAACTCGCAACATTTCAGCTCGTAAAAATTGTATCAGTATTCATCAATCAAGAGGGTATCGTGCCGCTTGAGCTCCGGTAGGCAAGAATTGCGATCAATTCCCTTCGATTTATTTCTTCCCCGGAGGCACGTACAACTTGTAAGGTGTCAGAGTGTCACGTCAAGCGTGGCGCTGCGATATGTCGGCGGGCGCGGATGTTCTCCCTGAGTTACGCTGCTAATCCAGAGGTTATAGGGAAGGCGTGGACGCTAATGGATTAGGAATTCTGACCGTGAACCTAGATGTCGTGTATTCTCGAAACACGTGTACGATGGCTTTTAAGAAAATTAATACATGCTTTCAATTATTTGATATTTGGATAAACTTTAAATAGCTACCTAAATTATTTCCAAAACGAGAGCGAAGCCGCTATTCATAAATAAGGGAAAATAACCTTCAAGTCTTCCCAAGGCTTTCTCCTTATCCATATCATCGTAAACAAAACAAATCCCGTCGTCGGTCCGCAAGCGCGGTTAGACGCATACATAATTACAAGCGCCTGTATCAATCAAGCCGGCGGAGTGTCGGCGCCACTTGTTGCGACCCCTCCCCCCTCACTACCCCTCGCCTCCCCGCCGCCCCACACCCCGCTAAGTGAAGGGGGATTAGAGTGGTTTCGGCGCCAGATGGAGGCTTGTCTCGTGGGCTCGCGTGAATGGGCACAGGCAAGGTAACAGGTTGAGGAAGATGCAGATGCATCAATTGTATTTGCTTGCTATTTTCAGTGCACCTCCCAAATTGCCCAGTTGCGGCAAGGATAAAAACAGTGGGAAAAAGGGAGGTCCTTTCCTTACAGTGGGTCAATATAAACTAAAAATAATAAATAAATACATTTTCAGAGACAAATATACCGGTAGACCTCTAATAAAAATAAATATCGCTTTCCTTTAGTAACTTTTGACGACAGTTGTTGTTTTGACGACCTCTGTGGCGCGTAGGGACCACCTGAGACGACAGGGTGACGGGTTTAATGTAAAAGCCATCGACTAAGTTGTAAACCTAAGCTGAGTGAACTGCATCTCTTTGTTCGTCAATCGTGAACTCTTCAAAAGCTTCTACAAAGTTTGCCGGCGATCCACAGTTAGATTGCACCAGTTAACGGGGATGGAGGAGTCCGCTCTGGTTAACTTCCTCACTGTTGAGAGGTTCTCACTTATTGGCAAAGTTCGCAACTAATGCACGGTGCTCGCACTTCTACTTCACAAGGCTCTACATGCTAACAATTAACTAGGCAACAATTTACCTGGGTAAACTGTTAATAGCTCGAATTTTTGAGACAACCGTGTAATGGTTTAAATGGGTTATGAAAACATACACTTATAAGATTGGCAAGGTTTTAGCGTCCTAGTAATTTAATGATATTGAAGAACGAAATATTTCCTCTAATATATCTGGTAAGAATTGTAAACGCGAAAACATTATCCTATACCTACCTACACATAAATTCTTCTGAATTAATTATTCTGAATGAGAGAAATAAATTACAATATATCCTTGGAAATTCCATACAATAAACCAATTGACTTATCTAAAAGCTGGATTAGAATTAAACAGGCACAGAGCAGGTAAAATTCAAATTCATTTATTTCTTTAGCTTTGTATTGCTACGACGCTTTTAACTACATTGCATGAAATATTTGTTTATTTAATCCCTACATTAAAAAGATATCTCTGACCCAAGAAACCGAACAAAGTAAACGTAAAAATATGAGATAGAGAGGTCGGGGCGCGCGCCGGATATTACGTTAATTTGACCGGACAAGCCAGCGGTTTTCAGCATCAGCACTGTACTCACTTCCGGGTTGTGGGATTTTAAAGCTGCGGAAAAGATTTCTTGCTTAAGATAATGCTGGACAAATACATGTTTTTCACGCTTTAGATGAAAAATAAGAAAATATTTTACAAAAATATATACGAATCTGCATTTGCTTAATTTTATAAATTACGACAGAATCAAGTGGTAACTATTGTACAAGTTTATTGAAAAGTTTGTTTTAGGGCAAATAGCAAGTGATCTCAGTACCACCCCACACCTGCCAACACGTGACGTTAGGAATATAAAATGTAGCCGTTGTTGGAGAGAGGGTGTTATTTTATTCAAACATACGAGGGAGCATCTGTTCTAGTACTACCTCGATATCCTAAAATATATTTGCGAAGATACTTTTTGTTACCTTTAGTGAATTTGTGTTAACTAAACGTGCATTTTTACTAAATTATATTTCATAATTTGATGAATAGAAATCGTTCTATAACAACACAACAACAACACGTCGTACAACTTAAAAGATCCATGAAAATTAATGGTTCGCGTTCATTCCGTCGAATCACCTTCAAACTATTTCTCAAATCTCAACAAAGCGACATTATTGAATAACATTAAATCCAAGAGCCGCCTGTTGCTGAGACAGCATCCGACCGATAACCGGACAAAAGGCATCCGGCGCCGTTCCGGCAGCGTCGCGGATGCGGCGCGGCAGCGGCGCGGCGGCGGCGCGGCTGTTCCGATCCCGACAGATACCAATCTCTGGAAATATTTACTTATGCAAGCGCCGATACTGTTTGAGCGGCGGAATCCATTCAATGTGCACAACTAAAGCTCGGATCGTTTGCGTCGCGAGATGGCGCTGCGAACGATTCCAATGATAACAATATTTGTATTAGGTAAAATGGCAAAACACAAAACTTTATAGGCTTCGCGACACGTACGGTTATATTGCTCGCACAGATGAGGCGGCTCGGCACGAGAGACGACACGCAACAAAGGCAATATCCCACAATAGGTGCGGCGTAATATCAAAACACAAAAGCTTAAATCTCAGTATTAAAGCGAATATGATAGCGTATTCAGATACAAGACAGTTACGCAATTTTCCGGTTCGGGAGGCATTACGAGATCCTTTATTATATTCCCTCGCGCCGCACTTCACATAATTTATATCATTACAAAAGGCAACGAACAAACGAGCCCATTCATTGAGGTGCTGCGAGATTTTTCTGTAAAAAATTTCCCGACTTGTGAGAGGTCTGTCGCCGGAGTAGATCCAGGACGACAATGGGCACGCGACATCCTCGCGCGCTCTAATTGTTGCGATAGCGCGCCATTGGCGGATGTTCGTTATCAAGCGCCGCACGCTGCCCGCGGCGTGCCGCGTGCGACGTGCGGCGGGTGCGTAGCCCGGGGGCCCCTTATAACGATCTTTATTGTCTGCGAATTTAATGTTTACAGTAACAGAAGGCCGGCGCCGCCGCCCCGAGAACTTCGGCAATTAAACTTAATGTTTATAGTGAGAGGGCATTCGGTCGGTACCTGCGGCTTGCGGCGTACAATAAACTAAGCGCAGACAATTACAGCGCTCATTATGTACCGTTCATTTTAATTATCAGATTTCATGAATTTCCATCTGGAGAATAAGCTTTTAAAGCTGTTAACGGAAGCGGACGTTAACGAAGACGTGGAGACGACAATTAATAGTCATTTAGGAAGTTTCGAAGCACTGAAACTTTATTAATTTGATCTTTGAGTCAAGTTCTGGGATATTAAACATTGCCTCTCAAAGGTTTCGAAGCGACGAAACAGCGCACTCTACAATATTGACTTTCATTTCTCATCAAAGGATTGTTTCATAAAATGGTTGACTGGAACCAATTTCATTAGAGTATATACTAGTATATACTTGTATATACTTAGTTCCCGAAGGTATGTTCTTGTTCTACAAAACAAAATTACTAAATAGGTACTAATCGTGATAAATATAGCAAGATTCAAGATTTTAAATTTCATTTTGGTAGTTTTTTTTTATCTTAGAACTTAAGTTTTAGAATCATGTCGAGATCCAGTTCAGTAAATTATAAACTTTTTTCATCGCTCGGGGAAGGTTGTTTTAACGAGTAGAAACATGAACAAAGTTGAATCTTTTTGGAAATCCCGGCAAGACATTGCTCATCCAATATTTTCTTTGTAGTATTTGAGTTATGAAATGAAATCTAACGAGTCAGAACAAGAAGGTTCAGAGTAAATTTGTGCTAAAAATAAAGTTAGGCAAATAATTATCCATAAATATTAACATTAGGAGAGAAAGTACTGTTTGCAGAAGAAATACAAAATAAACAACACCTATTGTCCTATCGCTACCAGAATATGTATTTACTCTTGCATTAAAATACAGTTTAGTTTCAATATACAGCTTTGGATGATTTAAAACGATATCTAGTCGCGATTGAGTCGCGAGTCGCGTGAGGCAAAGCTGTAGCGAAACGCTACGAGCACCGAAGCTACGCCGTAGAGGTGCTACGGCGTAGCAATCCCAATCCTTTGTAATGTTTAAATTCACTAGCTTAAATCAAATGCCTTCACGTGCTAATAAAAAAATTAAACTTCATTTTTTTATACTCAGCTCTCGACTTTCAATATCTTGTCACTCTTCTTTGTAAATGGCGATGGAACAGATTAACAACGCAATGTTTTAGCAATATCAAACATTTCTACAATTTTGTTACCAAAATCCGTTATTTCCATATTTTACTTATGGAAATAACGGATTTTGACCATAATTATCATAACATGCGCTAACATGGCATAAAATAAATAAACAGAGAAACCAACATCAACGATTTGCAATGGTACTATTTAGAGAAGCTGACTATTCACCGAACGAATCAGCAAAATGGTGTTCTAGATTTCAATATTCAGTCATTTGTGGACGTTGTTGTTTGAGCAGCCATCACGAGCGAGCCAGCCGGCTGCAACGAGCACACGGCACGAGCCACAGATCAACACGATTGTGGACAAAAGAGCATTAGATTTTTAAATGCCGCTCTTTGTTCCCATATAAAATTGGAATTGAATTCACATGTTGGAAAACATTGCATACGAGCGCGGAATCAACGTTTTCAATAGACTAAATGCGGGCAATCGGACGCACTCACCGGCTCTTTGACGAACTGAATGGAGTTTAAATACGGAAAATATATTTTTCGGTTCACTTCAGCATGCATTTTATATTTTTATTATATCATGATTGCGCAACTAGCGTATTGTGACCGACTGGCCGGTTAGCTTACAATTTGCAGCACAAATTGTGAATTGATTCAATTCCCGTCGCCGGCGGCACAATACCATCCAATCTGACGTCATCAACCGAAACAAAACCGGTCCATCAAGATGGCTAGCGCTGCACTACCAAGTTTCTTTTATTTATATTCGAGCAAAAACAGTCTGTCGAAGCGGCGAGTTTATTGGTTTCAGACCTGAGAAAATCAATTTAGAATTTAATTTGTGAGACTCTTTCAATCAAACTTGTGAAAACGTCAAAGAACAGAGAAGTCGATTTCAGAAACAAACTGTGTTTACCGCCCGGTCCTTCTAGTCTAGACCCCTTCTATAAAACCTTATTATTTTCTCTAATTGCCGCGTGTTATTTTCAAACAGCAAACATCAGAAATACTTCCAAAACAATTCCAACACCAGAGGCAATCTCATTACAGCAAATAGCAGGTCAGCGACACGATCGATTATAGCTCTTCAACGGTCCGTGTCAAAGTTTATAATTGAACACACGAAGGTGAGACGTCATTAGCCAGCGGCCGCCCACTAACTACTCGCTATTCTGCGTCCAGTTTACGAACAGAGTTGCCAACATAATTATCGAGAGTTCAAAAGCGAACTCTGCTTTCGACAGTTAACATAAACACGAACTTTAAAGAGCTTTTGATACGAATTATACTTGAAAGCAATTGGGTTATTTTCTTTCGCTTTAAATTATTTCTGAAAAATATTTTTGGATCCCTTTGACGAGTTTTTTAGAATTTTGGTAAAAATACCGGCAACAAAGCTCGCCCGCACGCCGCGTTGCAAAACAATAGATTGTATCTCGATAGGATCCCCCCCGCCCCCCCCACCCCCTAGCGGCCTAACAAAGGACGGTTTGACGAGAGGTTAATTAATCCACGATAACAGATTACTGTACAAAATGCTACGAATGCCATTGTTTGTAAATGGAGCTGTTGAGGTCCACGGGCGGATGGCGGACAACAATCAGAAATGGATTGGACCGAACACTGATTGAACATTGTTCCGCCGAGACAAGTCATTCTTGAAAGATGAAAAGAAATATACAATTTTGGGTGTATAATTTGATCTTTGTTAACAGAAGTTTATAAGAGTCCTTCTTAAAACAATCATTCTAGGGCGAGGTTGAAATATTTTGATTTTAAATATCTTTGTAAAGGACTTAAAACACATTCGTAGTTTTAACGTCCTCAAACACAATTCAATGTCCATCATGTATATCTTTCTTGAACACGAGTTTCTGAAGTAGAATCCCAAAGCGATACATAAGTTTGTGTAATTTACGAGGCGTCCCACCGACGGGTCTCGGGACGGTGAGTGGCGGGACACGGTCGGGACACGGACGGGACACGGAAACGTAATCAGCTGAAAGTGCCGCAACTTGGCACGTTTGTCGCGCGCTTTATGGACGCTGTGGAAGCAACTTTATTAAAGACGTTTTATACGTTTGACCTGGCGAGCTTTACTATGTTAATACGACTGCAATTAGAGTGCCTGTCATTATGTAGAAGGCATGTCTTTTATGACTTTATTCTATACTTTGATTTGGTTACTAAATAAAATAGTGTGGATTAAATCCAGTTAAAGATTTTTGTGGAATTTGTTTTAAATTTTGAATCACAGTTTTAAAAAAGGTTATTCAAAAGTAGGAAAAGATGAGACCTACTATTATAAAGTTTGTAAAACCATTCAAGAAACTGTCTTCAGTCTATAATAAATAAATATTAAAAGGCAGGCTACATGTTGTGACACAAGTACAACACGACACGCACGACCAACCCTTTCCAACAACGTCGTATGCAAAGGGTCTTAGCAAAAAATAGCACGTAGCTCAGTGCTACGCCAGCCGTAGACACTGCTACGCAATATGCTACGAGCCTGTGCAATATTAAAAAGAAAACTCCAATTACAGCACCTAAGCCTCCCAGTCTCGCACAAAGGTCAAACCGTCGAACTTTATTTACAGACAAGATATAACGACCAAAATAGCCTTTTGTAACGGCAACGTATAAACTTTTACGAGTAATGTCAAATTCAATATTTTCCGTAAGTGTCGGTGCGTAACCGAATAGCATAAAATGTCCATCAAAATTACGTTTACGTCGTTTTGTAAGTCGGCCGGAGGCGAGTATTCGGCGGGAGGCGAGTATTCGGCGTAATAACCGAACTTTAGCTTTATGGAATGTGACGTTCATTAAGAGGGAGTAGTCGTCATTAGCTTATTTGAGCAGTATTTCGAGAGCCCTAACTCAATAATGTGATCAGATTATTTAAAGAATTTTACGGTTTTAGAAAGATTAATCTTTATTATAATACACTGCAGAGAGAAAACATAATATTTGATTATAGTTTTTGAAGGAGAAGTCAATCCCGTCATAGCGTTTTACGAAAATGAGCGTCAGAGCTGTCTTTCAGAAGGGATATCACTATTGTAATGTGAGAAAATGTTTTATTTTAAGCGTTTGTGGACCTGAAAATATATTCTCATAATACACTACAGCTCAAAACAATAAAAAAATAGCCTCTAAAGGTAATGAAAACAATATTTAAAAAGTACAAAATCGTTTCACTTTAACACATATTTTTTACTAGTATTTGAAGAAAAACACAAGAGTTTTATTCATTTGATGAAAATATAGGTATTTCTAAACGTACAGTTTTTTTTTCAATCAATTTCGAGCACCCAGTAATTTACAGGATTATTTTATAACCACTATATATCCGGCCGCGCGATCGTCTTCCGATTAGTCGATCCCGGGTCCTCCCAGCGAGGGGACGTATCACTTTTTTCCGCCGCCTTGTCAAACAAAATCGATAGCGTAGAAAACTCAAAGCGCGATACACTAGTATTGATACTTGTACCATATATATATATATTATAAAGAGGTAAAATTTGTTTGTTTGTTTTTTTGTTTGACGGAGGTAATCTACGACTAACTAGTCATCCGATTTGAAAAATTCTTTCACCGATGTGTAGAATGGACTGTCGGGATGTTCATCCCTACTAATATAATAAAAGGAAAAGTGTGTGTGTCTGTCTGTGTGTCTGTTTGTTTGTCCGTCTTTCACGGCAAAACGGGGCGACGAATTGACGTGATTTTTTGTGTGGTGGTAGTTGAAGGGATGGAGAGTGACAGGGACATTTTTATCCCGATATTCCCGCGGGAACGGGACTTACGCGGGTGAAACCGCGGGGCGTAGCTAGTAGGCTATATTTTATTCCGGTAGTTTCATTAGTGAAGCCGGGACGTACTGCAATGCTGCATTACCACTCACTCACTCACTCACTCATTGGCGTAATAAATTGTTTTCTATGATGGTGGATGGGAAGGTTTATTTTTTTAACAGATTCGTATAGAGGGTAGTTTGGCGAGTTAAGGAAAAATCCGACTTTACCCATTTTTTGCCCCCTTTTTGCCCACCCCTGGTGTATCTCAAAAACTACAAGACCTGCAAATATTTTTTTAACAGATTCGTATAGAGGGTAGTTTGGCGAGTTAAGGAAAAATCCGACTTTATCCATTTTTTGCCCCCTTTTTGCCCACCCCTGGTGTATCTCAAAAACTACAAGACCTGCAAATATTTTTTTACAGATTCGTATAGAGGAGGTCCTGGGGAGTAAAAATCATATTTGTGTTTTGCCCCTGTTTTGCCCCTTTTTTGCCCCATTGATGGATCTCGGAAACTACGTAACATTTTTGATTGCTTTAAACGGATTTGTATAGAGGAGATTTTGGGATGAAAAAAAAAGTTTTCAGATTTGCCCCCATTTGCCTCCCTCATTTTGCCGCCACGCGTATCTCGGAAACTAGGAGACTTGGAAAATTTTAGTTTTCAGATTCAGGTAAGGCATTACAAAGTTGATAAAACGTGGTACTTTTTTTTTTTTAATTTTGACTTTTTTTTATTCTCCATACATTTTGTATGAAATTTCGAAACTTTTTAAGGGCAAAATAAAAAATTTGAAAGAATTTGTAATATTTTCAAACGGATTTGTATTGAGGAGGCTTGCATTAGTAAAAAAAAGTTTTTAGTTTTGCCCCCATCTGCCCCCTCGTTTTGCCCACCACTGTATCTCAGAAACTATAAGACTTGGAAAAATTTAGTTTTCAGATTCATGTAGGGCATAATAATGTTAATGAATTGAGGTTCTATTTTTTACTTAATTTTGACTTTTTTTTCTCCATACATATTGTATGAAATTTCATAACTTTTGAATGTGGGATAGGTAAAGTGGCGACAGACCTCAGGGACGTGTGACCTCCGAATGCCCCTTAAATCTAAAGGGAAAATTTATAAGACCATAACCTGTCGCGTTCTATGGATCAGAATGTTGGGCAATGAAGTAGACTGATGATAGGAGAGTGTATGCTACTGAAATGTGTATGACCCTAGAAAGATAACGTGCGCCCCAGAGGCACCTGCGAAACGAATATAGCGCTGTTTTGTTTCATCCAACGCGTGTACACGCGTGTGCTTTCAAGCCAACTCAGTCGTCTCAGTCAACACCGCCGAAGGACGACTGCTGCTATTCGGTAAGTACCGTAGTTTGGTTGCTATGACCATACGTTGCGCCCGAGAGGCGCATGTTTATCTTCTGTGAAACTTTTATGTATTTGTGTGTGATTACGTTTCTGTTACTTTTTCTTTATTTACACATAAACAAAGTATGTAGGTATACAATTAGGTTATTGTTATAAGTAATTTTTTTTGTTTTTGAAACATCTTTACTTCATAGGAAGCAGAAGAAATTATGGACGAAAGAGAAATAATATTCCTTTTTGAGTCAAGAAGATGAAAGGTCCAGATGATAGCAGTGACAGCGAAATGGAGGATCACGTAAGTGAAGACGATACTTGTTCAATGTGATACTGACGACGAATAGGTACATAAAAGATGCCATTGATGAAAGCTTGAACACCTCAACACCTCCTGACGACACCTCAACACCTCCGGATGACGCCTCTACATCTCTTGATGACACCTCAACACCTCCTGACGACACCTCAACACTTGAAAGTAATTACACACACAATGTTTTATCTAAACAAGAAAACCCTTAAACCGAAGAGAATATTATATGGAAAAACGAAGTATTTAACTGTGTACACCATGGATGAGATCTAGATTGGGAATCCCTACTTTATCAAAGTGTTTGAGAGAAAATATTGAGAACATCCTGCCACGGGCTATTGAAGAAGCTTCTTAAGAAGCTGAAGAGTAAACTCCGGCTAAAGTTCGCCGTTACTGTAGGCTATGTACCACCAAAAATAAAAGAATGTCTATGATGACCTGTACAAAATGCAAAAAGTCTGTGTGTGGTGAACAAAAAAGATGTTTGCAACAAATGTCTATAATTTTTTTTATTTGAAGTATTTTGTAATTTGAGACTGAATATTATAGTCAATTATTAGTTTGTAAGAAAAAAAACTATATTTGTTCCATAATTATTTTTTATTCTTCTTTAATATAAACACTTCAAATTATTGTTTTTATTGATTACTTATTTTGGATTGCATAGAATAATATTTTCTTTTTTTTTCTTTTTATTGAGGTTGCCTTTTATATAAGTGTTTGTTGTTGGATTTTAGGATTGTAACTAAGATTTCAATGTCCGCATTTCCAAAAACGGTTCTATCGGAACACCAGCGCGGCGTATTGCCCCCGCAATAAACCGCATTATGCTGAGATAGGACCATTTTGCATGCCTAAACTACTAATTTTAGCCTATAGCTTTTTGTTATTAATTTTTTGTCTTTTTAAAATATTGTAACTTTCTGTAACTGTACTACTTTGTGAGCAAATAAATATTTTCTATTTCTATTTATATTGTTAAGGGTTTATAAAAGCGCACATATTTTTCTTTATAATAAAAAAATAAAATAAAAATTGTTTTTAACTAACTTCTTATTTATCTAAAAACTCAATTAAATAATAATAATAAGAATTCATTTACAGTTTTTAAATAAAAATGTTATTTTATTGTGCGGCGCCTCTGCGGCGCAAGTTTATCTTTTCAGTTCAAAAAAATAACGTTATTTTTCTAGGGTTAGATGGATGTGTTGATGGAGTAACGCGAATGGATAAAATAAGGAATTAAAATGTAAGGGGAAGCTTGAAAGTGGCACCTGTGACTGAAAAGGTGAGGAATGCCAGATTAGTATGGTATGGTCTACGTGACCTCAGGACGGATGAAAGTCATATCACTAAGAAAGTTATGAGTGTGAGGTGAGTGTGAAATGTGGATGGACAATAATGGGTATACAAGTAGAAGAAGCCCGAGGGAAAACTGGATGGATTGTGTGAAAGAGGATATGAATGTGAGAGGAGTGAACTTCGCCAACTACGAATGATAGAGATGAATGGAAGATTAAGCATGTTGGGCCCACCCCACCTAGTGTGGGATAAGAGCAGAAGAAAGATGATGAAACAAACAACTTAAACGTATAAGTGTAAAAATACAAAAAAATCAAAATCTAACAAAACGAAATTTAATATGAGCGACTGTATGGCTAAATTTTATCAGAACTTTTAACAAATGTCTAAGGGGTAGTCAAAACTACCCTACTTAGGTATGTCCAAAATTTGGAGTATTTGGACTCCAAATACATATTTATTACTTATGTTCGTTCACATTGTGCAGATGTTAACATTACATGCTTAACAGAGTCTCAAGAAAGAAATTAAAAAAAACATTTGTTTCGGCAGGATCTCGAGGGTCTTATTGATGCCTGATCAAAAATAGAGATAAGTACTAAACCACTTGGCTAACACGGATCGTTGGCTAAATTCTCTAAGCACAGATCTTACATAATTATATATTACTTATAAGATAAAGTATCAAAACCATTCATACCGTTCGTTCTAGACACGAGCTCACGCACACTTTTACAAAAATTATAGTGTTATTGAAGTGTGCGTCAAAAATGACAACTCTGCGCAGCACGATCTAATGTTTGAGTTGGTCAAGATCGCTTAGGGGCCCTTAAGAGCGTGTGAGGTACTTGCTCCTGTTATTATTACACGTTAACATCTTGAACATTTTATATAATTATTACATGAAGTTGCTCATTTTAATTAATCGCAAACTCTTCCAGAGTTTTGTAGATAACTTTATCTTTCAGTTTGATTTACTCCTGTTATTAATAATAGACTTGCTAGCGACTTATACATCAGTTATATCATTGATTGTCAAGAAGAAAATACTTCTGGGATACATATTAAAATCACAGCTGCTTTTGATTAATTGGGTTCAATTTTTAAATTGATGAATATTTAATCAGCAAAATTGTTGTCTCTGTCTCCCATTAAAATGCTTTCATCATACACTTAGCAAATGTAAAAATTAAAAACTGTCATACTTTACTATCTTTACTTTAAAATAAAAATACTTTATAACAAATAAAGTTGAAACTCAGGTAGTTCTCTCAATATAGCTCTCCACATCGGAGTGGCCGCTGAAACAAGAAGCTTCCAACTGAGATAGGTCCACATTCGCAGTCAAGTTTCAAGTGGAGCAGCTAATGCACTCGGTAGGCTAGCACCGCCGCGGTCTCTGACAGCGGCTTGTGTTATTCTCAGGTTGAATAAATGAATGAAAATTACTTATTGCATCTTCAATTATCACAAACAATAAAATAATTACAAAAACGAAGTTAAAATGTACAATGGGCGGCCTTATCGCTACAAGCGAAAAGGTTGTATATTGCGGAGTGAGACCCCAAACGGTCTAAATAAAAAGGATGGTATCATCTTTAGTTACTTTAGTTTATGGGTCTTATTCATAAAAACTTGTCAATTTAATACAGGTTTTAAGAACGTTTTTTTCTTGTCACCCATATGTCAACGAAAAGAGATAGCAACAGATTTAATATGCGTTTTAGCTAATACAGGTTTTAGATCGAATATGCATATGATCTCCTAGGATCGTGCTAGGGACACCGATGCCCCGGGCATAGTGCCCGAATGCGATGTTCCGCGCGGCGAGATTGCATACAATTAGTTAAACTTTGTCTAATGCCGAGTGTTGCCGAGTGTTGCCGGACATTGCCGAGCGTTGCCGAGTGATACCGAACACCGCCAAGGGACTTCTCAACCAAATTTTTAATTGGATAAAGCGAATGTAAGTGGAGATGAAAAATACATTGAGATAATTCACGAAAGAGACACTATAACTCTTGTTGGTTTGTGTTCTTTAATTTGTGTTTGTTATTTTGCAAAAAATGCTGTCTTCTGCTTGCACTTAGGTAAATTTTGTTGTTTGGCTCTTAAACTTTGTTGACACTTTGCTTATCATTTACAAAAAATGACTTCGTAGTATTTACAGCCCGTTAAAAATGCCTGAGCTAAAAATTTAATTAAAGAAAAATTACCACCTAAGATTAAAGGCACTAACTAATCTGAGTGTCTTTGTATACTACTAGCAGCATGTCCCGGCTTCCCACGGGTGTACTAATGAAGTTATCGGGATAAAATATAGCCTATAACCTCCCGGACAGTCCATTCTACACACCAGTGAAAGAATTTTTGAAATCGGTCCAGTAGTTTCGGAGATAATCTCCGACAAACAAACAAACTAACTTTACCTCTTTATAATATTAATATAGATAATTTAGACAGAGTTTAAAACTTCACCTGTTTGTGGAAAACTTTCTCAAACAGCATTATACTTTGATGCGATACTACAGCGGTCTTTTAATATTGTGTATGCTATCTCCTGTCATATATTTCCCCACTTTAGGTAATAAACATTACAAAATTCAATATCAGGCGCGCCTCTCAACATTGTTGGAAGTTTTAAGCTCCGTTACGAAATATGAAAGTAACGTTATTACGCGCCGCATTACAGACTTCAATGTACCACGTAGACGTAGTACACCGTAGACGAGACAATGTCAGCTTTTAAGGTTTCTTGAGAACCGTACAAAGTCTTAGTCTTAATATGGCCAATGTTAAGGATGGAATTTCTAAGCTTCACACAGCAATAATAATAATAAGGATAAATACTTTATTTACAGAAACTAAACTAATACATAACTGTACAAAATACAAATAGAACCAGTTGAGCCATCTATCTAATAATAATATAATTTAATCTTAATTTCAGGCAACTACATATTATGTAATAATATGTTATAAAGCTTATATATTGTCTTTTTTAAACTTACGTGATCAGAACACATTTTATAAATTATATGACCGGGTATTTATCACGTTACCTTTTTATTATTTATCCCGACGTTTCGAGACGGATTGCACCGCCCGTGGTCGCGGGTCGACTCAACCAACTCGGAGTCGACCCGCGACCACGGGCGGTGCAATCCGTCTCGAAACGTCGGGATAAATAATAAAAAGGTAACGTGATAAATACCCAGTCATATAATTTATAAAAAGCTTATATATACCTTACAGATATCCTAAATTTCATAATGTTTTAACTAACTCGTTACTTTTTTAACGATTAAATGTTATACTTATTTCTACTACATTGAAAAATGCCTTTCAAATGCAGTAGAAATAAATAAAAGAAGCTCTCATACTTTACTGTACCATACAATTTTAATCTTTGAGTTGGTTTCGCGGTATATTACTAAAGTTACAACGATTACCGACTTTGAAGAGACTAGAGCTTCCTGGATTACGAGCGAAGCGAAGTAGGTGAGAACTATCAATGTCATTTTATAGCCTCACCGTGAACTGTGAGCTGAATGAACATTGTCTTTTAAAGGTTTCTACCACTAAAATAATAAAGTA
This sequence comes from Xanthorhoe spadicearia, assembly GCA_947086425.1. Lineage (NCBI taxonomy): Eukaryota > Metazoa > Arthropoda > Insecta > Lepidoptera > Geometridae > Xanthorhoe > Xanthorhoe spadicearia. Next base: position 170,710 of record OX352202.1, read on the forward strand.
AATTCAAGACACAGGGCCGATTAGATTGGAGAAGGAGGAGGCTTGTACCCAGCAGTGGGCTATCACTATTGAACTGCTTTTACACTGCGTTATCGTGGACTTGAACTGCCAATGAAGATGATGAAGACAATGAAGCGCTTGATTTTTATACGGTTTTCAGAAATCTTTGACGGGTTGCAACGTTTTTAATGGTGCAATTTTTAATATTTTTAATATAATTTAGACGAAGTACGTCACCGCCAATAAAGTAGGTACCCGAAAAATTGTAGCATAACTGTATCCAAAAAATGTATGCGAATGGATTCCACATTTGCATGCGAAGTCTTCATATTCCACTTGCAATAGAACATGTATCGATATAGATATGTGACGTATTACGTATTATAGATATGTGAAAGCTCAATTACTTTTGAAAGACTATCGCCATATAAACGATAGTCCACGCGACCCCGTGAGCCCATTCGTGTTCGAGTTAGCAGCTTAATTGGAATCCAATCACGCGATGCGATATAATCCGATAGCTATGGCCGCCATCAAATATTCACAGGCGTTATGGGAACCGTCATGGGCGATAATGTGGCCTAACCCTAACGTAATTAGATACAAAATGTTACAAGACTAATTGATGGCCCGAACTAAAGATAGCTTGAAAGTTTCATGATTGGTCGAGTGGATAGAGACGTTTGAACTGAAGGTTTGAATTTGACCTGATCGAATGGAATTTTTGTTTTAATTATACTCGTATACGTGAAGGCCTCCGTCAAGGCTTAACAACTTTAAAAGATCTAGATATTTGTACCAAGCTTTGCGGCCACAATAGTGATCATGCTTTTTTGGAAATTGGAAAAGGTAGGGTCGACGAACGACAAGTTTCGAACTTATAGAGAGTATTTCTATTTTGCGCAGCAGTATTTTATATACTTATCTATTCATGACTCTTCGACTTAGTCCCTCATTTATGAGCTAGACTGGGGCTTAAGCTGGCCAATCTCGGGTCGCGCAGACCGTAATCGACTTATTCAGCCAATCAGAGCGCAGTAATCCAGTGTAAGTGCGATGCGATAGCGTGTCGAAGCTACGGCTTATCGCCCGTCCGGCCGGCCCACATTCGGCATAACCGGACGGTAACGACCTGGGTAAGTATCCGTAGTATAAATTAGGCCACTGCTAAAATCTAGCAGCTACCTAGGTATTCTTAGGTCCCCAAAAGATCTTTGGAAGCCTATCGTTTAAAAAAATTCAAACAATAAGTTTTCATGTATTTATTATGCCTCTAAAAGTAAATCGATTTGTAAATACTGGTTGAGCATATAATCCATTCAAACAACACAGGAGATCGGTTCTTGAACACATTTAAAACATGACGCGGTAAGAGATTGCACGTTATCTAGCTTTTATTTTCTGAAATCTATAGAATTTTTCAAAATACGAACACCGAGACGTGCCGCTTTAAGACATGGTTATTTGGAGAATAAGGCGGCTGGTTACATCACTAATACATCTATTTATTTTTACAAGGTAGTTTTATCAAACAAGTATCGCTAAAGGCAGATAATTATATAAAATCACCTTAAAAGTACCAATTATGAATCTTTAACCAGTCTAGGCCCATTATATGAATGCGCCCTTACAATCGATTTATATGCAAAGTGTCATTGTCGGACCATTCAGCTGACTGTGTAAGGGCGTGTTACACCGGGGTATTGCTGTCATCACTATTTGTAAATATGGGGCGACAGTTAAAGTGATGCTATCGATATTAATAGGGATTATAAATGTCGACAAATAGGTGGGCTGTCGTTTTCTATATACCTTTTTCACTTTCAAAACTATCGTGAGTTGACAATATTTTTACGTGAGTAATTCCCGTTGTATTCATTATAATTTCTATATACCTTACCTACTCTTAATAATGGTTTTTATATTAACCTACAAATAACAAGTGTTTAGCCAAATCAATAGATAAGTACAAACGTTCATCATTATACGTTGGATAATACAACTTTTTTCAAAATTAAATATTTTTCGAATACCTATTTCAGATGTTTCAGAAAAGCTATATTTATATTTCAAGCTCATTTTAGTCAAAAAATTTAATTTAGAGTAGAGATAAACATTTAGCGAGGCAGATAATCCGGCAACATAAAGTCTTACGATGCCGTAGGCTTCGTGTGCGAGGGAGACAGCAGACAACTATTTCACTTTACATAATATGTAAAAGACACAAGATTTCTTAGCATGTATTTTCGTCTGGAATTTTTGGCAGGTCATTGAACGTCTAACAACCTTCTTTGAATTTAGAGCATCTAATTATTGTTTTATGTAATGAGATCTTGGGGAAAACGCCAAGTGAGAGTTTGCGAGTAATTTAGAAAAAAACGTAAGAAGGTCAAAATTAATATACGAAAAACAGTAGATTCTTTATCATTAGTGCAATAGTTGGGTGATGGTGGATCCAATTATGTTTACATTGCATTCTTTAATTTGCTACTACAGCCAGTCCAAGGATCATCATGAATGAAATATAGAAAAAAATATTGAATAAGAAGATAGATACTTATAAGATATAGGCATAAGAAATCATAGATCGTTTAAATGCCATTCTATATCTTAAAAAATCTCAACATTTTGAACAAAGCAAACAAGCAAAACAGATAGATAGCTTTCTTGATTTCGTACATAAAAATACGATAAAATAGGATGTTACCGATATAAAACATTTTATTTTCATTGTTCCAAGTCGTAAACTAAGCTGCGATGGTCGGAAACAATACAGCAAGTAATCATCATTATCAAAGGTATTTCCTCGTCCGTAACAAAAGCAACAACCAAGAATAGGTTTACACAATGAATCTTCAATATAACGAGCTCAGTGTTATAAATATCAGAAATAATTGAGGGTAAACAGTAACGGGCTTTGTGCTACTATCAGATGCGAGCTACGATCGGAATTCTAAATGATCTTGTTTTTAGTAATTAGGGTAAATTAATTTTTTGCATGCAACCCTTACCATATTCACATGTAGAATTACAATTAGAACAAAACAACCGTACTTATGTTTAATGCTTCCATGTTGTAATTTGTTTTGTGAATTAATAAATAAATAAATAAATAAATTCTAATATAATTGTATTCTCTCCATTTTCCTTATCGCATCCAATTCATAATATTCAGAACGTTATTTTTAATGGTGGGCGTTTTCGCACGTTATCAGATTATGTCGGGATGGTGATACCATCAAATTTGCGTTTAAATTGAAAACTCATTTTGTCCGTAAAAAGGGCCACAAAGTGCCTGCGGGTCATTTTGCAGAAACACACTTTATAAAACAAACAAAGCAAAAATTTCTGTGTTATGTCCAGTTGCTTGCGGTTCAGGCTTGTTAAACTTTAGTATGCTTTAGAATGTAGGAATGTGGTCCATCAAGCCGAAAACCGAGGCAGATGGAGGAAAACTATCGAAAAAATCATACTTGCGCGGAGTCACGATCCTCAACTGTGGGGGAACGACTAAAGGAGGAGGAGGAGAATGTAGGTAGAGTTATTTTGTATTGTAAGTAAATGTACTCAATAAAATAGGTTTCTATTACATTGATTAAGAGGGTCTGCTTATTGATGTTTGCAGATAAAAGAAAGAACAATCTCAATGAGATACTTACCTAATAAAGTTTGATGAACGTATTCTTTTCGTAATAATGATTAATATATATATATAATACTTTATTTACAGAAACTAAACTAATACATAACTGTACAAAATACAAATAGAACCAGTTGAGCCATCTAAGGACCGTTGCAAACAGTCTATAGGTAGCTCAACTGATCCAAACCACTGCCAGACGGAAGCGTGCCCATATATATATATATATATATATATATATATATATAAATAATGATAACAAGGTTATTTTTTTATAAGTAGAAACTCAGTTCGTAAAGTTTTATGATTTCACTTTAGATAAAAATAAAACACACCCGGGAGTTCAAAGTTAAACAAACATAATCATAAATATATTGAAAAAAAAGCGACTTCAAAGCGACTTAAATTCGATTGAAATTAAGATTAAGCGATAGTTCTTAAACTAAGTTAGAACTAGAGAAGCATTGTTGTAACTCCAAATTAAATCTAAATTCTTTTTATAACTGACTGATAAACGGTTGAGGTTTATACCAAAAGTAGAAGAAGAAGAATATCTTTATTTCAGAGAACACACAGCACAGACGAACACAATAACAGAAGGTAGGTACACAAATAATACAATGGTAGAAAAAAAAGCGCAAGACGTCCGACCTTAACCCAGTCACCCGCTTTCTTCAACCGGTTAACACTTAAATGGTCACGCACCTGGTGGGGTAGGTAAGTGGTTAATAGCCAGGGTTGGGGGCAATTACGTAAACTACCCCAGACCTGGCCGGTCCAAATTGAATGTACGCAATGAATCGGTTCCTATTAAGTGGAACTATTTAGGAAGTGAATATGTTATATTGGAGCAATCAATCTTGCGGGGGTGATGAATGTTGACGTTTTAGTTTAGGTATTTCTTTACATAGCCGTGGTAATTGATGGGGCAGTTGGGATAGGTAAAGTGTCCATTGGTAGATGATTTATAGGCTTAGGTTATAGGAATCAGTTTAACCCATTTCAATGGGGATAGATGACCCTTCAGAAACATTCGTTTAGCGCGCTCATGGAAAATCGAAAGATTAATTTTAAAATAATAAGTAAGCATATTTAGTAATTAAATTGCTTTGAACTTGATGACGAGACTGTGTGAAATGTCCAAGGATATTATTTATTTATTTATTAATAATGCTTAATTTAAAATCTGTTTCAAGTTTTCTCAACTACTCGTATATTGCTTGTTTGCCAGTTCGCGGTAAGACAAATCAACGTCTGTCCGGTGTACCGAGTACAGATAATGTAAAGAACTAGTAGAATGAAAACTCACACTTCGATGGCCTTGTTCCAGTTGATGACGTATCCGCTGAGCGAGAAGGTGTCGATGTTGACGACGTGCACGTTGCCACGCTCCGTGCCCACGTGGATCCACTTCGACTGCAGCGGCAGGTGCAGGCAGGTAATCCTATTACAATACAATCATACAATCATTACAAAATATAAAGGCTTATGTGAGTCGGACTCGCAAAACGATCGGTCTGTTTTCGCTCTAAAATATTAAATACAGCATTACTTTTTGTACAACAAATTGTGTCATTGAAATCGGTTTTTTTATTGTTTTATCAGCCTGTGATGCTGTCTTTTACATTTCATAAGTTACTGCCTTGAGACAGACTCATGGAATGGATAGACATAAAGTTAAACTATGTGCCGGAGGCTTAGTATAAAGGTACAGTCTGCATCGGCACACTTTGGTTATTAAAAAAATGGTTACATTATGGTACACAGTTTGGTAAACAGTCAGTCAGTTTATAGATTAAAATCTACCTTAAGTTACCTGAGTTTTACAACTATAGACAAACCCGCTTACCCAGAAAATATATTTCCGTGCTTACGAAGTTCAAATTACGTTATACTGGAACCTCTATTTCAAGCTATTGTAGAAACGACTAGAACAATTGAACAAATGTCTAAACGTCAGCAAACTGGTACATAATACCGAACAAACAGCTAAGCGCTAAAAGCGCTGCATTTCCGCCGCACGTCGGACAAAGCCGCGCGACGCGACAATGGACTTACCGCACAAAGCCAGTACGTGCCAATACTGATATACCTGGGTAACCAGTCCACTACTATTTCAATTTATTTGTTTTTTATGTTACTATCTTACTAATATTTTGTTTTCATCACCCTTATCGAGTGGATCATACGTGGAGTAGATGTAGAGAGGACTGCTAAATTTTATAGGCTTTTTAAAAGTTTTGGTCCAAAAGAAACAGAGACGGCGATAGATGACAGTTTCCTTGACTAGTTCCCAACTCACACCCAATTATCTCGTACTCGGTTGTCCGAGTTGGGAATTTAAAATAAATATTATTTTCGTTCATCGTATAATATCTGTTGCAGTTCTGGATTGAAAACCGAAGAGTACGAACCCAAAACAATCCTATCTGAAATGTCGATGATATTGTAATGGTCGAGGGAAGATCTCCAATTACTTACATTTTAAAAATCTAAGTATTTTGTAAGTAGCTGGGTTGATGTTACTAAACGCATAATATTCAGAATGAAACCCGCATTAAGGTTGCAATCCCTGCGATTATAGAGGCCTATAGAAAACTAAAGAATAAAAGGCCTTCAGTTAATTAGCATGTACTCCAAAACGTCACATCCTGGCATTGTATCAGGGCTGCAATACAACGTGATTATACAAATGTGCTGGCGCTAGATTGGTCTTTCTTGGCACGGCGCGGCACCAGCTGCCTACCCTCCCTGCCAATTGTACTTACTAGTTTTATGCCACGCCATTTATTCCGACAATGGCTCTCGACTTTCTCTAACAGTACATCCTTTTTCTGTTAACCTATTTGGTATGTTCACGATCCTAGGTGTTAAACATTTCTTTTAGATAAGCAAATATTATAAATATTATTTATAATTTGGAATCGTATTGACAACGTTCTTGAATAAACTAATTTTTTCATTTGAATGAAGTCATGAAATTGTTTTCAGATATTATGTATTTGAAAAAAGAGGTCTGTTTTTTAAAATGATTTTATCCAAACTTTCTGTGGAAACTTGAGACATTAAATCTATAGTTTCTGCATTATGTATATATTTCATGACGCAAGTTTTTATAATACTACCTACGTCATTTACCTGAGCATTTAACAGGTGATACCTAAAGATATTTATATCATTTATTGCAAAGAGAGTTCTAGTAGCATCTAAATCTGCTGTATCTCATTGATACGAGAACTACAAGAACACTACATTATATAAAGCCTTTCTAAATAGACACGAACATAATGGGATGAGGGTTGGCACACAATACATCTTACCCTTCGCGCTTAGATATTACATCTTAAGGGCGTATTCTGTGGAATTATTCCAAAACAAGGCCTTGGATGTAAGCCAAGCGCAAAACGGTATGATCTGTGTAATCGTAGGCCTATAGCCTCTGAAACTACTCCAATCATGCCACACAACATCGATACAACAATTGTCGTGCAACAATTATACACGCCTCAATATAACCTACAGGATGTTTCGACAGTCGACCTTGCTTTGACTATTCCGAAAGCAATTTATTGAGATACTGCCTTGATTTATGAATCGACTGTCGACATACAGGGTGGGACAAAGCTGCCACGATATCGAGGACTCACCCCTTGATTTTGTTTGTCGATCTAAATAGCCCGACTCTATATCTGGACAATCTGGAACAAGTCGCAAATGGCGCTAAGCTCCACTGAATCTATCACGGGCTCAATAGTGGTGTGGTAAATGGTTTTACTATGAAATGGATCGATCACAACTGGGTCCGCTAAGTCGCGAGTGATGTAGGTGCTTTACGAGTAGATTAGAGACAAATTAAAAGCGTCCTACTTGAAATAACAAGATATGTACCATATCTACTCGTATAAGTAGAAGATGTTCGATAAACCTATAGTAATTACATGAAATCCAGACCAATCACAGTTCAATTGTACATCAATAATGACAGGATTACCGCGGTCCGCTGATCCGAGATAGTCATCGGACCTAACAGATTAATTAACAGAGCATCGCGACTCAATCAGACCGAAATAATTGAAATTAATTACTATATTGACATATTATATATTACTGAATCTACCCGGGAATACTTCATTATGTACACAGATATAATTAATATCTGTAAAGTTGGTCTCCCTTCTAGAAATTAATGATACATGAGAAAATCATAACCTTTTTGTTTTCCCGCGTTCATTATAAAATCTCAATAAAAGTATCTGAAGTAGTGACTGTGGCAATCGTATGACCAAATAACGTACAATATTTCATATTATGTTTGTTTGTGACCATCAATAGCTGCATATGGCGATAAATAAATCTAGCTCCCGCACCCCGCGCCCCTCGCCCCTCACGGGTCCAGTTCAAAGTGACAACTATTAATTCGTGCTTACTCAATTACAGGCAGCGACTAATGCATACACCACCTGGTTGGAACAGACAGCTCACAAGTGCATTTATATGTTGAAAGAAATTAACTTATGACAATAAAAGTCCCACACGATGAAAGATCAGTCTGTAAGTGACATAACACTATACTTCATTTCTTGAAGCGAACTAATAGGAAGAAAAATAATCTCACGTGATTGGTCGTCGAAATTCATTGGATTGGCTAGATTTGACAATTGACAATTGAGTTGACAATCTAGCCAATTACGAGAAATATAATTATTTTGGACGACCAATCACGTGCGTTTATTTTTGTTCCTATTAGCTCGATTCAAGAAATGAAGTATGTAGTAGGATACTTTGCGTTCAATATGTGTGTGCCTTTTGCCGAAAGCAAACTGACTCGTGGTAAAAATATAGCCAAGATGGAAGACCATTGCTTGTAACCATTATGCAAACTGAGTTTGGTTACAATAATAAATATAACGATATCAGTCATACCGATCTGACTCATCATATGGAAATTTATAAAAATAATTTTTTATCATTTGTTCTATTACCTATCATTTGTCTGACGTCAATATCATGGCTGCATTGAACTAGCTGATTGCAAAGGTTCGTCCTAGATACACTTTATAATTGCGATGAGCAGTAATTACATGGCGGCATCTATCGCAGCAATTAAGAGTTCCATGAACTTGTTGCTGAAATAATAACTAGTTCACTGCTTAGTTTGAGCTTAGACGGAGCTTAGCTCGGCGTCTGGTTTCAACATAACGATAATCCTATTGAAGTGTTTGAAATGAAGCAAATAGAAAACTAATTTCTTAGTTAATATCTGGAAATATTTCTCAAGATTGAAATGACTATAAAATTAATATGATTTAATGCAAAAATATAGCTAAAACACATGTTCTATGCTATTTTTTAAGTTGGTACCAGATACGATAAAACCAGTTAAGCCGTCGAATAAACATTCTCCGCAAAACGAAATCCAATTCTACTATTTTCTTCTAAAAAACTCATAACACATTCACCTTTAATTTCTCAAGCGGCCCTTCTATAAATAGAAGCACTTGGTTCTTGTTTCATATATAGCACGTAATTCCCCTGCGTGAGGCAGTGCCACCTGATTTAATTATAAAATGACGTCACCCGCGTAATTACCCGCAGCCTTCGAGCAACCTTCGAGCCTCCGAGACGCTCGAGCTCGGGCTTAAGCTCGTAAATCTTACGCGTTATTAATCTTGGAGGATGAATCTCTCTTTTATTGCAAGAAAATTATACTAAGCACGGATTAAGAGATTATTATTCTTTATTGTTCATTTCTAAAGTTTTTATCTATCTATCTATCTTTTTCTAACATACTTTATGTTCTCTGCTCAATGTAAACGGTGGTAAATTGTCAACTATTAGTATGTAAGTTGTCACTTTTATAACGGAAAAGATTGTAATTATATTTAAAATTGTGTTTGTCTGTTTCTTTGCATGACAATAAAATGAATTCTCATTACAAAAGCCTACTTCCTCCTGTTAATACTGTAATTCATGATAAAAACAATGATGATCGTATAATAGATCAAACGTCGAAACCGAATTGTTTCACAACAATACATCGTGAATTGGATTCTTATTACCTTTTGAGTACAAAGCACTCAATGTACTTCATGTACAGAATTGATACGCATCTGAAGCACCGTTGTCGGGTTGTGTGTCAAAGCGGGCCGGTTGCCATGGCAACGGCTCTTGGCACTAATGAAGCCGCGCTTTAGGCAACTACACATAAAGCGTTTTGAAGCACGTTAGTAACGCGCGTTTCTACAGTGTAACGTTAAATGTAGGCAGAGGTTGCCTGCCGCCGCTGTTTAAATCATCTAGTAGATAAAGATGTGAAGACCGAGTAATCATCTGGCTCGCCAATGTTCGTACACATTGAAACGCGTAATTAATATGATTATGCGCGCAATTCTGACGCGTTTTGTCTGATTTTAGACGCGCCTCGCATCTGTTGTACTGCTATTATTTTGCGTTTTTGTCTAGATTAAATACAAGTTGACGAAAATGAAAATCAATTATTTCAATTTGAATTGCTGATTGTGGAGTATGAACGCTACTAACGCAAGGTTTACGCAAATCGAAACGCCTAGTGTGTACCAGCCCTTAAAGGTTTGATTGATAATTTGCTTCCCTATCCGAATACCGATTGATGTTTGAAGTTACATTGTGTCTATCAATACGACCACATTACAATGGCATAACACTCAGAGCATATATGAGGACGAGTATGAGTGAATATGAGACAATTGGTAAACTAAAATGAATAATACGTACATGGAAATGTATAGTCGACAAAGAAATTGCTTTACCACTCTAAGGCTGAATATCATTTGCACGTACAAAACATTAAGGGCTATTTTCGCTTGACAGATTGACCTGCTACGTCAGAATCTGTCAATCAGTAATCCTTAGCGAATAATTATGTTACTGGGAGATGTCATTAAAAGTGGTAAACCAATTTCTTTATCGACTATACGTCAATGAAGGTATATTATCTACTGACTGATTCGAAGTCGATATGAAGTCGTAAAGTTCAGTTCATCACATTTATTGCTCTATAATAAGGATGTAATTTTGAGGGTTCATTAATTTTGCATAACATTAGAAATATGAACGATAAATGTTCACATAATAGTGGAAACTTTGTTGGTTTTTGTTTATCTTTATTTAATTATATTATTTATGATTTATTATACTGTTTTTACCCTAAAAATAAAATAAAAATAAATAATATTCTGAAACATACTAGGAGCACCGAATCGTTACGAAATCTTGATGACGTGCTTATTTCCATAATTTCATAAATATTATTTCATGTAGAATATCCACCTAATATGCTCAACATGGTGTGGAAAAACATTATCAAAAAATATGAAAGGAACAAGTAATGTGTGGTGCGTAGAGCATTCGTGTTGTCGGTCACGTGAGTACGGTGCTCTAAATTATGTAAATTATGCAAAAAAGGTGGCATTTTATTTCCGTGCGCACAATATATTGCGTAATTATTTTTTGTTGTGAGGTGTTGTTCAAAATAACAATAGCTTTAACAGGAGGAGAAAATGAGAAATGTTCAGAGTTAAAGAGTGAGTTTATAATTTATTGACGCTCTGAAATTTTTTAACAGATATTACCGCTTCAAAAGGTTTTGCGGCAGGCGGCCATTAAAAAGCACTCGAGAGAAAACAACTCTTTTAATCTTATTGTAGATTCTTTGAAATTTGAAGCTGCATCAATTTGCAAGGAACTTTTCTAACGTCTTGCTTTGTAAAGTTTTCGTAATGCTTTCTGCAAACTCTCATTGTGTAAACTTTAGGCAAGTGGAGTCGGGTCCATAATTAGCATAGGAAGCTGGCGAGCCGGTGTTTGTATACAAATAGCTGATTACGAGCGGGTTCCCCCGGGGAAGGGCGGGGGGCGAGGGCGGCTGAATCGAAATTGGCTTTAAATTTGTTTTAATTTGATTGGTATCATTCCTGAGGTGAACGGTGTTGATTGGCTGACATATTGGAGTTAATCAGTTGGAAAATTGTGAATATTTTGCAGTCAACTGGTAAGTTTCTGTTGCGAACCCCATATCCCAATCAATCTATATGCTCTATATCCCAATCAATCTATACTGTATAGTCATTTGGCTTTTAACGGTTGACAGGTGTTGTATTTAAAACTGTAGTATAGGTGCAGTAGCTAAATACCTACTAAGAAGTAATTCAATGATTTTCAATTTCCCCTTTCATTTTACAACTATCATAAAGATCACGCCGAGATTCTAAATAAGCCTTAATGGCATCACAACTGAATAAATCTCCTAGCAGAAGGCTAAGGACCCATTTCCCTCGAGAGGAGGAGGGACGCTTGGAATTCTAAAACAATAAAATATGCAGACGTAAACCTTGTAATAGTCGGAGACCGCTGCCATAATTATCAGGTGCCTCTGGGAATGAATGGGGAATCTTTGCCAAGAGATATCAAATAGTAATTTTAGACCCATTTCATGCCCACAGATACTTAAAGTCACTATAACTTTACCAAGGCTTATGGATGCCTAATATTCATTAAATATAAGAACAAACCAGAAACTAAAAGTGTGACTCGTTCACTTGCATCTTTCCCGTGTTTCAGTAAGTAAAAAGTTACCAGGGATAATTGTTCAACTAATTAATACTACAACAAAGATGGTTTGCTGCGGTGTATTTAAATATTGTTTCAGTTTATTGCGCACTGTAGGTAAAACAATGTGAATGCAATACAATACCCTACACCAAACATAACCATTATGAATACTGTGTTTATCATTTAGAAACACCTTTCCAGCTTTCTGTTTATAGCTATATCGTTCAAGGGTAATTCCGTGAACTATTGGTAAGTATCTCTTCTGATTGTGAAAAATACTTACCAACGGCAAAAAAAACCTTAACACAGAAAACAATGTGACCCTTTTCCGTTCTGAGCAACACTTGCCGTTTTTACTCACCTCTCCCTTTGGAACTTGAGGCTGTGCAGCCGCTGCGGGTCCTTGACTGAGCGGAAGGTCCACAGATGCAGCTGGTCGTCCGCGGTGGCGGTGACGAGCGCGCCCTCGTTGACGCGGAACTTGGCGTGCAGCACCGCCTCGCCGGCCTCGTGGCGCACATGCGCGTCCACGCCGGGGCCGCCGAGTCTGCACCACGGTTAAGGAACATATCCAGGTACATATTCAGTTACAGGGGTATGGGACTGTATGTCGTCCGCTAGTAATATTAAGGAACATCCAGGAACATATACATTTTACTGGGGTACAGGAATGTATGTAGTCCGCTAGCAAGATGGTGACGGTGCGAGACAGGGGCGAGTGGCGACAGGAAAGGGAAGGCTATATTATATACCCAGCAGTGGGATGAAAAGGTCTGGTGATTAAATCAGTAAGTTCAGTTTTCACTGGATATCAACCAAGTTTTTAAAATGATTTTATTAGATTTTTTTTATAAGTATTCGCTCAAAACTAGGTCTAACACAACAAACTGTACTAAATTTAGTATGCATACAACGAAAACAGTTTAGGTGACCCAAAAACCCAAACAAAGTTCGTCTCACCGCGAGCGCATCCAAACTATAATTTCCGAGGCGCAAAATCAACTACACACAATATACTCGCTCAACTTCTAAACTTCTAACTATTTGTACCTCCCCGCTCGTTTGACAGAGCACGTACACTAAAGGACATTACCACACAGCTTATTCAAGCAGTATAAAGTTGGACTACTACATTATCCTTGGTTAAGACTAATGCCCGAATACTCGAGCGCTTATTAAATATTTAAGCCCGTATAAACCACTAAGGACGTTATTACCTGTCAGATTTGATTAGACAAACGTCAAATAGTTAAGCATCAATTACTTGAATTAACGTTTGATTATTCGGGAGTAAGTGCTCTTACTGTTTGCAGTGCTTCACAAGAAAATCTTAAGTAAATAAGTAGTTAAATAGTTTGATTTCACCACGGCTAGTCTGATTGTAGTTTACAAAACCTAAAGTTGATTGTCAAAATTATCAAAACAAAATACTCTAGCAGTAGATGATAACTAAGCTTGATTTATCATTCACCCATGTTTCTATTTAAATCAAAATCCTCTATCAAGAAAATAACAAATATTGACAAAAAAGAGATTCTTGAACTGGATTATAAAAAAATTCAACAAGTCCCTAACTTGATATGTGTCTGTAAAACTTGTTGAGTTTGCCGCAGACTATCCATTAAATAGCTGCAAGTACTCGTGAATTACGAGATATTCCACAAGTCAAATTAAGACTAGCATTACGTCTAAGACTTAGTATTAATGATAATGAGCGCGTTCAAATCGTCTACATTAGTGAGCGCCGCACCGATAGTGGTTTTATGATCCCAATTTGGGTTTATGATTTAGTATGTGATGTGAGTAATGAGCTTTATTAATTCTTTGATGATGTGCCTGGGATGTTGAGGAATGACGAGATACGTTGCGTACGTAACCCGTACGTTACGTACTGTAGGTACCCAGGTTATGTATAATGGTGAAACAACGTGTCGAGCCGAACAGAATGGTATTTGTTTTATTTTTGGCGATTTGACGCGACACGCAAAAGGCGGTGTTTCAAAAGTAAGGACGCTGGTATGAGTTATATGATGGATGACAGAATTTTTAGGCCGCCGTTGGATGTTATTGGTAAATAGATATTTAAAAACATAACGTATGTACCAATAAAGTTAGCACAGCTTTACAAACATCTTTTATACTAAAAACAAAATTAAATGAACCAAATCCATCTTTTAAATTGAGTAGCGAGTCCATTGTGAGGAGCAACATTGAATTATATTTCCTTAAGAAAATAGAGCATAAATTGGGTCGTTATCGAGCCGTCTGTCATCGTTACCGACCGGCGGCGGCAGACAGCTCGCCATATTGAAAGAGGATCCAGTTCTGCTGGCACCAGTTTGTGTTTGCACTAACATTATTACTATTTATCACTTTTCACCTTAAAGACTCACTACGCTTTTTTCGCCTACACATTTTCATTTATAATCTCAAAAGACAATTTATGTTGTACAGTACAGTTTCTACCGAAAACACGTATTCGTGGAGACTTGGAACCAATATCAGAAAGAGGCAAAGCTTGTAAGGAGGTAATGGATTAAACCACCAATCCAAATTAACAACGTTTTTAGGAATAAGTATAAAGTCGTAAGTGAAGCTGCGGGCAAGATACAAATTGATATTTAAGATACAATTTTAATGAAGTGACTAGTGCTGGCTGACATCCATATACTCGTATCAATCGAATAAAAACGTCGGGCATCATTACTTCAACGGTTTTAAGAGACAGGTCTTGGAATTTAAAGTACGGTATCAAAGGTTTTGTTCATTGCCACCAAAGGAAATGTCTTGCGAATAATTTGTTAGGTATTGACAGTTTTATTCTTTTAATTTATTTCAAATCGTTGCTATTGACAAAATAGCTTCGACTTTTATAATGTATTTGAAGTACATCATTGAGCATTCCTCAGATTTAATCACCGTATTTTATTAACTTCTGGCAGAGACCCTTGTTCCTACATTTTATTTAATCTCAGAGTTAAACCTTTGTTATATTTGATACGCTTGTTTGTTCCACTAATGAGAGATTCAACAAATATAAATTTCAAAGCGTCTCGTCCAGAATTTAAATGTAATTAGAATGTAGACATGTGCTGGGGAGGCATGTTTGTGTGTTTGTTGCGACCGCCATCCAAGTAAAACAGAGTACGGTAAATATGGATAACTTAGTTGGACTCAGAAACTCTGAAACTCAAGCGTTGATTCATTAATCATTTTATACAGAGAACTGTCATAACGCTTGAGTTTAGATTATAGTTTGATGACGGTTTTGGAATGCGAGCCCAGTGGTGTCCGTTCATAAGTTTCCTTTTGAAAACTAACTACTTTACAGATTAAAACACTTATATTACGTTATGTTTCTATAATATCGTTATGTTTCTACCCATTAAACTCTCATTTATGTATGACATTTTACATTTTTCTAACTGAATTTTTTTTTCCAGCTCCGATTAAATTGCAGCACTAGCACTAAACCACAAACTTTTAAGTACAAAATTAAAATGCACGTTGCTAGTAATGCTCTGACGCCGTGGTTAATATAACGTTTCATGTAAATGAGGAATCTCTCTGGAGGACGTGGATGTGCAAAAAAAGCTCTCGCGTAACTAAAACATGGATATTTTAATGTACATTATTAAAATGTTGTTTTAGAATCTCTATTCTGTTGTATTAAATGAGGATATTACTGACAGATGGATATAGTTGTTATTTTTTCTGTTATTATTCGTTTGGAAAGAGAAGTTGAGAACGGACCGTGTTGTTTAGAAGATGTAAAAACTACTGATGTATTTGTCGTGTTAAGATACTTGAAGATTTGATACAGCCAAGTGCGAGTCGGACTCGTACAACATTATTAATATCCTTTCACTCAAGATTACATTTTGCACCCACAATACAGCGTCATACTTCCCGATCTTTTACAGAAAAATACAAGCATGATATATCGTCATTTTGATGTAAGAGCTACTTAGTGTAAGTGCCTCTGAGCGGTCACTGTGGCCCGAGTTCAGTCGAGTGTGATCGAGGACCGCGTGTCTCAACACAACTTATTATTAGCCCCTTTTAAAAGGTGTGAAAATAACCGGTCAACTTTGAGGTCGGTTTCGTAAGAAAAGGTTAGGGTTATTCGGCTAAAAGTTTTTGCCCTTTCGGGTTGGCAACTGACATATATAAATACACCTACAGGTAATATAAAATGGAGGCAGTGCGTTAAGTTTTTAAAAAAGTGCCATCATCTTACCTTATACATTCCATGACTAAAGAATTTCGAAAGCATAAAGAATTTGGTAAATGTTTAAAATGTCTAGGGAAGTCTTATTTAAAATTTAAAAAATAAATGAGTTTATTTTTTTTTAAAATTGATGCAAATAAAATAAAACGAAGTTTTTGATAAGAAAACTCTTAAATATTCATAAAAGCCGTTGCAATTTAAATAAAAAAACATTATAAACATCTTATGTTTCTTATTTTTACATCTTAAAAAGTTTGTGTGTGTGTCCCTTGGTAATAAATAAACAATTTACCGTTTCTTACAAAGGTTGCTAATAAAAGAAACATTATGTAAGCTGGATCCTTAGGTAAGTCTACGTCTCCTATCCTATGCCTAATGAGAAAAGGTTCACAGAGGAGGGTAATTTAACAAAATTGAATAGAACCTCCATTTTCTTATGTAAATATCCGAAATCTCGGGTGTGTGCCGGAGGGTGGAAGGGGGATGATTGGACCGGTAAATGAATACCTTCTGATTGTTTTATAAATGTTTTAAATGATGAAGAGAGCTAATTGGACGGCTTCAGGGAAATATAAAGAGAAACGGTAAGAGTAAAGTCTGACGGTAATTAAGTACACAGGTAAATTAATTATAAGTGAAATATTAAATTGAAATTATTTTGCTCGTAAAGAGGTTTTAATAGTGATTGGATGATGTTGCGATCAAAACAAAATGTTCTGTTAATTCTTTGAAGTCCGACGACACTTTCAGTGTTATTTTAGGATTTAAGGAGATTTAAATTTCACTCTAATTAATAAATTAGCTGCGGAGCATTCGACGAAATACTGAGAAATAAATTGATACGCTCTGGAAAGAATGTGTTCCCCGAATTTATTCATTTTCCAAAACTACGCATTCAAATTGAAACACAACATCAAATTATAATTGGCTCTGGTTTCCGACGAACTATTTGTAACACAAACAAGGCACCAGACACGGTGAAATTATGAACTCCGAAACTATTAACTACACTAATTAAAATAACAACTACTTACTAATTATAAAGTTGCTACCTACTATAACAAGGTTTATTTTTTAAGTTAAACTGACTTTTTTGTCATTAAAAAACAACATTATTTATATTATCAACTGTAAAAATAGCTAAGAGTATTTTAAAGTCATTTAAAATATATGAAAACACCAAAGTTAAAATGATAAAATGACTAAAGTTACCAAAATGTTGATTTATTTTAGTTCCTATGATCCCAGGAGACGAGAATATGACTCGGCTTCATCGAATGAAACTTTTCAATTAAATTAGGGGACTGCGAGAGTCTCTAATAACAATTTGTTGAGTAAACTCGATGAGAGTACATTTTTCTTTTGTCCATAAATCAGGAAGTTGAGCCATAACCCGAGAAGGCGATATTTAATGTTTATTTTGGGGGACGAAAATCGGTCAAGCGCGAGACGGGTAACTGACATAAGCGGCCTGACTTGCCGATAATTTTGTCAGTAAATAACGCTCCTTTTCCGATTTTGTTGGGTAATATTGACTTTTATTGACATTTAGCCCAGGCGCGCACTAGGCAGCCAGGCTGCGGCAGCCAGTAAAACATATGACGTGGCTGCTGCAGCCGAGATTTATTGGCTGCCGCAGCCAAGATTTCGTGGCTGCCTAGTGCGCGGGCTCCTATACAACGTCATATGTTTTACTGGCTGCCGCAGCCTGGCTGCCGCAGCCTGGCTGCCTAGTGCGCGCCTGGGCTTAGTTTACTCTTACTTGTTTTGATGTGATCGACTGGCTTCTAGCTATTTTTACGGATTTAAATGTTCGAATTTCTTTGTGAAAACGAATCTGCCACTTACATAACTCTTATTAATCTTTATGGGATGGAAATCCTTAGACGCGTTTTGAATACTTAAACACATTTGAGCGTGTGCTGCAACAAAAAACAGTTGAGCCATCCAACACTGTAGCAAAAGATATTACGTAAAAATGTATGTTAGGGAACTACTATGAATAAAGATGTTTAGAAAATAGTCAGCACCCAATCCCGAGCACTAGACACATATTTCTAAGGTTTAGTATTATAAAATCTTTTTGGAAGAAAAAAACATATTTCTTCAAAAGTATCCGCAATCTAGCGCCAATCAAAATATGCAAATAGCAAACGGTGCTTTCATTTTGTAACCGAGATCGTCGGGCGACACGGGACCGCCGATTCACGGAGCTTTTACAATATTCATCTTTTGAAAAAAATATTAAAAATATTACAATAACTTAGAAGCGCTCGTGAAGCTTACTGAGACGTTCTTGATTGTTGAAGTTAAGTAACGATCTGAGCGGTTACTACTTGGATGGAAGCAAGTGGCATTAACAGTTGAGTGCTTCCGTGCTTCGGAGGGCTCGTTAAACGGTCAGTCCGGGCTTTTAAACTCGCCAAGCCACGACGGAGGCCTGTATATACATGCTTGAAAACATGGATTGACTTTTATAAACGACTATCTCTAATTTTATCACAAACTTTTTGACTGAAAATCTCGAAAAGAGGAGAGAAATCTTTTGAAGTGCGTTTTTGAATATTGAAAGTGAAATATTGTAAAAGTTCCCTCTTTAGTGCGCCGCGAGGCGTGTGATTGGCCCGAATTAGAACTTTATTCGAAAAGCCAAACTTTTAACAGTGTTTTTTGCTCTGCGAAGCACACTTGATTGGTTGTTCACGACTGGACCAAATTTAAGCAGGTACGTATTAAATTATTTTTAATTTCTTCCAAGTTTTCGAGTTCACCTTAATTGATCTTATTAGCCGCTCAGACAAGTCTATTATTTATTATGAAAATAACAAAAGTTCAATATACAAAACAGAGACAGGGAAAAACTGTACTTTTTACTTTTAAATGTTAAGCCCACAGACTATAATAACGTTATAGAATATTCTAGTTTGACCTACAAATTGTTATCTCCCTTCGAAGCGCTACTCGACTGACACAACGAGATAAAAGTCTCCGTCCCTTCCGCTACGAACACGTAGTTATGGTGAAAAACACCAGTTCTGGAAGCGACCAAGCTCCATTCCATTTTAATGAAGTACCCACGGACGGTGAGCCTGAACAAGAGGCTTACTTACTTACTTACTTACTTGCTTACGGTACATGCACATAAGCCTCGTTTAAGCTACTTAGATTTTAAACACATAAATTTTGTAGAAACATTCTGAACAGCGAAATGTGAAATATAATAAGGAAATTCCATTTGTATTTATATAATTAAGGTAGCGTTTTCACTAGACATTTTCAAAGGATCTTAAATGCTTAAGGATCGATACTATACGAGTACCTACCTACATATTTGTCTTTCCTCTCTCGATCACAGTTCATAACTTAAACTAATATACAGGAACTTCGCCTGCGACCACGATTGTCATAACACAGTAACTTGTAACACCGAAATGTCGACAAATAATATAAAAAAGGCCTAAAAATACCTTTCTAACGCGATAAAATCGTGTATATTAGTTTAAATTACCTACATTTCCAACGAAACAAACGTTCGGTTTGATAAATCTCAACATCCCAAAAAGAATCAAAGATGGCGCAACTGGTGTATACAATGTGTCTTCTTTGATGTACTTTCAGTACCAGTTTAAAGTACACCATGCATGAACCTCAATAGCTGGTGAAGCTGGCGCGATGCCAGTCGACTGTAGGCAATCAGTGTGCATGCGGTTAATTGTGAGTTGGATTGCATCTTCAGATACGACTATGGATAAGCTACTGGATACATCAAATGCATTTCAAGACAGTCGTAAACACGAATATATAGGTACATTTTTGAGGCACGAAAGACACTCTCAGATAAGGTGTCTAGGGTAGAAAGATATCCAGATATTCGGCATATGTCCACATAATGCAAAAAATTACAATTCAAGCGACAAATTGTAAGCACATTAACGCCCATTAGAGATGTTTTCAATATAAGTTATATTATTATTTAGATGTTTGAATAATTATTTTCACTTCACTCTTACGTTTTTTGATTACTTTTGAACTTATATTAAGTATAACAAAAGTCAAAATATATTTATTCAATAAAGTCATATTAACGACCACTTTGACACGTCACGTTCTTAAAACTAGGGGATTCTATTGCCTGTTCCAACAATTTAGTAGCATTCATAAACTCGGAAATTATTTCAAAAAACTGAACAAAAATTACCAAGTAGAATAAAATCTACCATCTAGTTAGTTCATATTCAGAGCTAAACACCAATTTAAGTTAAAATTAGGTTAGTGCAATTAAACTTCAGTCACATCTAGATAAATCTATGTCTAGAGCTGGCGAGGCGCCAATTGTAGAGTCCACACTGACGAACCGAATGTTTGTAATGAAACCAATCTTGTAACAATATTGGACAGATTCTACACTATTAAACGTATTTGCAATTTAAAAGCATCGTACATTAAAGAATGAACGAATGAACGGGTTTGTTATACAGTTGCAAAACGATCTTTTTATAAGCGACTTTAAATACTGATTTGGCATTCAATTAACAGTAATTATGTAATATTATAAGAACTAACGTAATTAAGATGGACGATAAAATGGGTCAGAAGCTAAGAGCCCATAACCAGCTGTGGATTGTGATGATATTAAAAAACAGTAACATCCTTGGACATTTCACAGTAATATTGAACGAGCACATTTTCTCTTCACTCTGTATATGACTTGGTGTAAGTATAGCTTTTCATAAAACATTCAGATCACGTTCGACCTAATAAAATGTTTGCCATTAACAAAAAAGTCAATCCAAAAACAAATCTAAATAAAGAAAGCAAATGTTGCGAAAAGGATTTAACTTCGAACCGAACGAAGGTAAAGGTGCCAAAAACACCTATCCAATTTGGCCGAAGCGCCGTATAAATCAGTATTGCCTTCTTGTCTCCGTAATCGGGCTGAGCCAAGGCGCTGGGAGCGTGCCAGGATGTCCAATCTGCTGACGTGGACAAATGGGAAGAATCGCACGACCGACTGCTATTTTATGAATGTGCCTTTTTGGCATAATCACGTGTAAATATGAACAAGACTGTATTCCAAGCCCAAAAAGGGAAATCAGATCCTATAACTGTAAAAATATTCATGGTTTATCTTGAAATTTTAACTTTCCAAAATAAATATTAATAAAAGCCAGGAATCAGAAGTGCAAACTAAGATTTAAATCCGAAGTAAATCCAGCCAGAAAAGCTCTTAACCGGCTTTTGTTAAAACACTGCTGGAAAACATTGAAAAGCAAATATCGAATGTAGCTAGTACAGAATATAGTAGATATTTGTGTTCCATGAAAGCTCCAGAGGCACATAGCTAATAAGAGAAGGGCGGGTAATGTCGGCGCCGGACGTCCGGCCCTCAGCCTCCGAGGAACGCGCCTCTTATCCACAAATGGGATGCTCAAGAGGAAAATACGACCTTTTAACCGGCTCACTGAAACCAGATGCTGACTCTTAATGGCATATTTAGTTTGCAGAAGTTTAGAAAAAGCGTAATTTCAAACTAATGTAATAGCTGTGTGTGATAATGCTTATTTGTAGACTTTCAAAACTTTGTCAAACTGAACGCATCGTATTTAATCTTTTTATGACAGTAACATTGTTTCTGGTTCTCATTCAAAAAAGGAGATATGCTTCTGTCTTTAGTTAGCAAAATAATAATTAATACTTTACTCATTGAACTCTGGTTTGAATAAAAAAATTTTTATACAAAACATTCGGATTTCAAAAAGGCAAAAAGTATGTTTTATCATTATTTGGGCTCATACTCATTTCCCTTCCTATCGATCAGTCCCTCAGTCGTTACCTCGAGGAGGTCCCTTTGTCGGCGCTGCTCTTTGAAAGCGAAGCTCGAGAGCTCCCTCACAATGTGCTCCACGTTCGAAACGTTGCTTACAAATTGGTTCGCATTGCCCATTCAGCGCTTTGAAGCGACCGGTGTTGCTTGCTCGCAGGACATCAAACGCTAAATGTTTGCTGGCTGTTGTGATTTCAAATGCATGGTTCGTTGTTGAGTCTATTGAGTACCGTTATAGTCAAACACGAATATGCATCAAAGGTTTATTTTCACTGGTTCGACTTGTACGACTCCCAATACTACTGCGATATCGCGCTCTGGCTACATAAGTGATGCGGCGATGAGATCTACTGAGAGTCGGAGACGTTGGCGAGAAATGTCCTTGAATTATCTCATTAATAAGAATAATTCAGGAACGCATGATACTAAGCCAATTTACTCTAGTTGCAGCTCGGTCTGCAACTCGAACTAATCCAACCAGCCACTCACTGGCTCAAACAAAGTTACTTACCAGTTAATCAAATCAACAGAACCAGTAATCCTTTCAAAGTAACAAACGGGATACATCAATTTCGGCGCCAACGTGTAAAACCCGCCATTACTGTACGGTTTGCAAACCCTCGGGTTTGAATTAAATACCAACAATGAATCCGCTTAAACGTTCAATTGAATAGCGGATAAAATGGCGGTCCCTCGAATGGCCCGGATTTACAAAATAACGGATAATCGAACTAGTTGATTGAAATAACGAGTAACAAAAAACTTCAGCCTAAAGTTAAAGCAGCGTGTGTAAAGGAAGATAAAGATAAAGATAATTGATTTGCATAAACAAGTGTAAATTATGATGAAGATATAATCGCAACATCTTTTACAAATTTCGGTGTGCAAAACCGAGAAGAGAGAGAAACTGGATAGAATTATATCAATTATAGACACAGGTTAGTCTACTCATCAAACAAGCTTAGTAAGCAAGTAAGTTCGTATGAGCAAGTGGCCAACTCTGTTGAAAATATATTTGAATTTACATAGATCAAGGCAGTTCGACATGACTGAGCGAGCATTCATGATTTCTATCGGCATTCACGACGTAAAGGTCGTTCTTGTAATGAACAAAGTCTGCGTCCGTATTTGTGTATCGTCTGTTATACAACCTGAGATATTGAAAGCCGGGGACCGCAATTTAGGCCGCACAATCAGATTGTTATTGAAAAGCAATATCGTTGGCTCCCCGGCCCCACCGCGCTGCGTAATACTAATGCCCTAAAAAGGTGCGCCCTCGGGAGGCCTAATTGCGAAGGGCCATCCGGCTCATTCCATAATAAGGAATACTCGCGATCGGATTAGATACGTGTTGTAAATTTTTATTTGATAAACCGAGATTTTGGTCATTTGTACCTAATGAGATTAGGTTTTGGACATTTTGTTTTAACAAGATGAATATAAAAATTAAGTAAAATCATGTGGATTCAGGGACAAGTTAGAACGATCCCAAAAACATTAAGCTAAAGATTATAACTTTAAAAATAACATTAGAGAAGCCGTGTAATAAAGTTCAAATATGATTCAAAATAACATTTCATATATATATTTCATAGATACACAAAAACGCTTTTCTCATTTCAATTTAATTTACGAAACGACGAAGCCGCGTCAGCTCTAAAAGAATACATTAATCATAAAGAAATGAGATTCCAACGAAAACACAGAGAAGCATTTTAAATGAACCTGCTTACTCAAATTCTATTAGAGCTAGATACAAGCGCTTTATCAAATGAATAGCAATCAGAAACTCTGTTGAAACTACTTAAGTTATCTCAGAGGCGATAATCATTTCGAGCTGCAGAAAATAAACCTTTTAGAGTGAGTCATAGAAGGTAAACCTTTGGGGAGATCAGTTGGAGGTGCACTAAAGGGGGAATTAAAATAAGAGCGTATTAAAAGCGGCCATTCGAGGATAACTTAGGTGCTTGATCTATTTAGTAGCGACCGTAAACTTTGGCTTTGAACTAATAGTAATTTTAATCTATATTTTATTGAATGAACATTACTTTGAAGTGGCCACTTACATTTTCTGAGCCTATGTTACTTTATGATTTCTATTTTATTTGAAACACAATTTTAGTGAAGAAATAAAACTATAGGTACAGCTAATGAAGATACCGGTCCTAATGTTAATTTGTTATTATAAATAAAAAACTTAAATAGGATAAGACAAAAGCGTGTACCTTGAGTGACACCACTACAAAAGTGCAGCACAACATCACGATTGTCTACATCGTAAACATCGTATGTTTTCATTGATAACACACATAACAACAGTGTTTTAATCTTCTTTTTGTGTTTTTTTCTACAATGTTTCTTATCTTTTGCATAACAGTAATTAAATAAATATCAATGAAGCTTAAGTTTTTTTGTGTTAAACTCGCTCACAGTTAGGGTCTAAAGGATTTTAATTGGACAGTTTGACTATGAGACAATCAATCATTAAGTGGATGTATTAAATAATTGAGAAAAATATTATTTAGATCCAAAAACATGTTATATTACACAAAACATGTTGTAATTACTAGATTTATGAACGCAATTATGATTGCAAGGACGTTGTTTGTAAACAATTAACGGACCTCATAATAATAAGATTACAATACCGTTTACAATTAAATGTTGTTATTTATATCACAAACAAGAAATATATCTTAGCACTTAAACAACAACTAGCAAAAATATGTTATTTTGCGTCCACTATTTGAAAAATGCATCTACCTACATAATAAATAACTTACTGCATTGCGAATCCAAGTTTTAACAAGTGGTACATACACTAGGAAAGAAATAAAAAAATGTGTTTATTTCTGGTGGATCTCAAGGATCACTTAAAAATGTACAGTCTTATAAAAGCAAGGTACAACTCTATTGCCAATTCCAACACAACTACCTACACTAGGGATAGAATCAGGCAAGAACCTGATGGTGTGGGCCTAGCTTCTTATTAAAGTGGAAGGAACATAAACTTCCTCCTTTTTTGAAGTCGGTTAAAAACTTACATATTTCAATTTGTAATATTTCAATTGTTTCAAGTTTGAACTTTGTGTTCCGAAGGCAATACTTTCAGCCGTAGATAGGTTTCGCTCGGCTGCGTCTCCATCAAACTAACCTAAATCTCATTTTACGAGCGTTTCCTGAACATTAACATGGCCGCCTATCGGGTTAACTGCCAAAATACCTTTTTATTGGGCGTAAATACTATCTCAGGAGAGGCTGGCAGCAGAGATAGTTACAGTTTAAATGGAGAAAGCTGGTTCATATGTGTTTTAATATAATGATGAAAAAAAATAATGGATAAATACAAAAATCTATATTATACTCGTATTATCTAACTAAGTGATGTCAGTTAGTCCATTGATTCTCTTAAACATTTTGTTTAAGACTTGAACGCACTGGGTGTCCGTCCATGTCCAATCATATTTCATGAATATTTACCTGATTCCTTTAAGTATCTATGATTGCATAATATCTCTAATCATATTTTTATTTTATTCGCACTCTTATAAACCACTTTTGTATTTGGTATTATTCATATTCCTATTATCGTTTAGTCTTGCTGCAGCTCAGCTCCGATTTCAATTACCGAGCGCGTCCACCTGCAACTTAATGAGACAGGGCGGAGCACCAGCTTTACGCTGTCCGTTGCCGGGACTAGCTGTTTCTTGCCGGGACTAGCTGTTTCTTGCCGGGACTATTTTGCGCTAACACATTCGAGTTTAACGCCACAGTTAATATGTACTAAGTTTAGTGTTTGCTTTGTAATATCATACTCGTAGATAACAAATACTATACTTACACAAAAAATGTATGATGGGTGATTCTATTTGTTTGGGGTTCATTAAAAAACTCATAATAGGATTGTATTTCGACTAGAAAAATAGGTACAAGATCATGAGTTTGTCATGATCGAACCACGAGTCGTAGACGCCTTAATTAAATCTAATTAAAAATATATAAGTGGTGTGGCTGTTCTGCAGTCCTGTGGCTAAGCTCTGAGTGACATGCGAGATAGGACTTTGTCTATGGGCCCAATAGGGGTACGCAGGCCATAAATAAGCAGAAGTGAGATTACTTTATAGGTACCTTTAATATTAGGCCGTAATATAATAAAACGACTAGATTTTACGACTTAAAGACGTAAAAGTGAACTAAACAACTTCTAAATAATACTTAAAAGTCAAAACTTTTGCTAACAACTAACAGGATGTGTTAGTTTAAGGGACATTAAAATATCTCGTGACTTTTAATGTCCAAAGAGTGGTATGGCAGCGAATGAGTTACACCTATGCTTATCTGAATAGTTTAGTTTGGCCATCAGTGGAGACGTTACTAAGCCACATGATGATTTCCATCATCATTTTGAGCAAGTAAACCAGTAGTTTGTTTATTCAAAACACGTTCGAAAAAGGTTTAGTTTCCTTCTATTGATCTAAACAGCCCCATTGGCCGATGGCCGTGCAATCACGTTTCAAATTAACTTCGTAATCTCCTAATCAAAGTTACTCTGAACTAATCAGAGAGTCGTATTTGTTTAGATCGACCAATACAAAATGACCAGGAGGGTAATGTTAGAGTATCGTTACTATTGGTGGGTCGGTAATGATGAAATTATTACAAATAATATCATCGCGGAAACGGGACTTACGCGGGTGAAACCGCGGGGCGCAGCCAGTGGTCTATATTAGTAAAGGATACATTCTGATGTTGCCGCCTTTGTCGCCGATGGCGAGTAGCTTCTGTATGGGGTCCCACGCCAGCGCTGTCGGCGCGAACGGGAACCCATGCCGGAATGTCTGTGGACAAACAGAAGGACATGTTTTTTTACAAATAATACAAATTTTATTTATTACCAAAAACACAGGTTTGTACAGAGATTTGCTGGTTGATGTTAACATTACATTATACAAAGACTAATAAAAAACAAAAAAAAAACTATAGATAACAAGAGGTCCAGTTCCAGTATCTAAACTATTGAAAGAATCAGGCGGTATATAATAGCCTATGACATAGATAGATTATGCATAGTATTATACATAGTCTATGTCATTCCACGGAAAAAATAGGTATAGTCTATGTCATAGACAATACCGCCTAATTCTTTCCGTGATGTAGAAAGTCGCGTTGCAACAGGTAATAGAATCATGTAACATATAAAACAAAGTCGAAGTGATCCATGACTCATTCCTGAAAGTCCGAAGAACCCAATGGTTCAAGATTAAGAATCGTTCGTTCATTCGTATGAATTTCCAACTTTGGTGACGGAGTTAAGTAAAAATAATACAAAATTAGATGAGGTATTTGCCTAGGAACAGCAGTAGGTAGGTGACGTTGTTCAGCCAATGCCAATCAATGCATTGTTGCACCCAAATAATAAATAATAAGATAGACTAACAAAAACAGCTTACTTTGTTGCTTATCTGTAACTGACCAATTTGTTATTTACCTCCAAAACTATAGTTACAATTGGTCAACCAATCCAAAATATAGTTTACTGTAGATATTTCAAAAGCCAAAATTGTGGATATCAACATAACATGGGTACAATTGAAAACCACAGCGTACAAAATTACCACTGAATTAAACTAGCTGAAACCCACTTCTAGGTATTCTAGTAATAGTACGCTGTCGAGTTATTGTTTTACATTTTAACTAACCAAAATGATGCTTCAATGTATTACGAGTATATTCAAATTTGCGGTTGTGGCCTATTTTCAAAATGCACTATTTGAATAATACATGAAATATGTAGGTCGTTTGACTAGTTGTAGGATAGTACCGAAGATGTTGGGCTTAAATTCTAAATAAATGGATTTTAGTTTCGGAAAATGTATTATAAACGCGGGCTCTTAATGCTAAAAGAAATCAATGCGAGTAAACCCGCAGCTTAATCAGCACACATCGACGATTATATTCGCTGTTTCCCTTGCATATGGCTAATTTAACTGTTGGAAAGGTTTAAGTGCTGGTCATGTCTACGTCATCTCAAAAATTACCCATTATTATTATCCCCTTAAATTGGCAAATCATTAGTAAAGATGGCAAAGCCTGAGTTTTTTGATGCAAACAATTACATTGGTAGTTTAACCAAGCCCCTATAAATCTCAGAAAGGCAGTTCATAGTTCAGACCCACCTTTCCATAAGGACATCAGTGCTTTCGCTCGGAGTACTCTTGGGGTTATCTTCACGTGCTCATCTGATAGCCTCTGGCCTTACTAACTATTCGACTATCTGTGTTTAAAGGAGCGATAACTACAATGTGCAATACTATCTGTAAACTAATCTGTGGCCTAGGGAGCTGATAAACCCACTTTCTACTAACAACTGCTTTAGCTGTGGTGATAACACCTTTCCAAACTCTTACTTTATCTGTGGTCAAGTGGTATAAAAACCCAAACGAGAGATGGGGATGGCACAGTCCAGCGTCTTCGGTGAACTGGTCAGCATGAAGTTGTTACTGATAGCGGCCTTCCTGGCCGTGGCTTCGGCCACAGTCATCAAGGATGACACTTACATGAACGTCGTCATCGGCAAGGATACTTTGGGTAAGTCTATTTATTTTGAATCCTTGCAAATACGAGTATGTTTGTTGATGTTTCCCTTTATAGCTAATTTTCGTTTTATACTTATTTGGATTATTTTGTAAATTCTGAATTGTCTTAAATTAAATCAATAAAATATCTCGTTTACTGGCGACAATATCTTAAGAGCTAATTTTGAAGTGATGTTTTGCGAGGCTTTTGATTCTCTATTCACTATTTCAACTCTAAACCTGGGTCCTCTCAACCTCTTCTCTTTCACTCCTTGGACTCTTTTCCAAAGCTGGATTAACTATGCTCTAACTTGACAGCAACGCGTTTGATTTAGTGGCCCGGTGGTCTGACTGTAGAACTAACAAAACACTTTCATCTTGACAATAATGTCCGATCAGTAAGTTGTCTGCCTCAAAGACACTAAGAGCCAACGGCTACTTGTCATGATGGCATTCTTTTAAAGTAAGCATATATTCCAGTGAACGTGGACGTGAAGATGAAGGAGCTCTGCATCCTGAAGCTGCTGAACCACATCCTGCAGCCGACCATGTACGAAGACATCCGTGAGGTGGCGCGCGAGTATGTGCTCGAAGACAACGTTGACAAATACCTGGTAATTTCAAAGTTTCTAATAAACTTTCAAACTTAATTTGTTATAATATTGACGCAAAAAGAGTGACTATACTTCAATCTTTAAACTCATGTTTTCAGTTACTTTTTTATTTGTTAATCAACTTTCTTGATTTATTACAGAAAGTCGACGTAGTCAGGCACTTCATCGACACCTTCAAGTACGGCATGCTTCCTCGTGGTGAGGTGTTCGTCCACACCAACGAGCTCCACCTCGACCAGGCCATCAAGGTCTTCAAGATCCTCTACTTCGCCAAGGACTTCGACACCTTCATCAGGACCGCCTGCTGGCTGCGTGAGCGCATCAACGGTGGCATGTTTGTCTACGCCCTGACGTGCGCCTGCTTCCACAGAACCGACTGTGTCGGAATCACCATCCCCGCTCCCTACGAGATCTACCCGTACTTCTTCGTCGACAGCCACGTCATCAACAAGGCTTTCATGATGAAGATGACCAAAGCTGTCACCGACCCCTTCCTTCTTGACTACTACGGCATCAAGGTCACTGACAAGAACCTCGTCGTCATCGACTGGCGCAAGGGAGTCCGTCGCTCTCTTACCGAGTTCGACAAGATCAACTACTTCACCGAGGACGTTGACCTCAACTCCTACATGTACTACCTGCACATGAACTACCCCTTCTGGATGACAGACGATGTCTACAACCTAAACAAGGAACGTCGCGGTGAGATCCTGATGTACGCTAACATGCAGTTGCTGGCTAGACACAGGCTGGAGCGTCTGTCCCACGGCATGTGCGACATCAAGTCCCTGACACTGAGCGAGCCCCTGAAGGTCGGCTACTGGCCCAAGATCCGCCTGCACACCGGAGATGAGATGCCCGTGCGTCACAACAACATGATCGTCGTCACCCACGACAACATCAAGTGGAAGCGTCAGTTGGAAGACGTTGAGCGATTCATTCGTGACGGTATCCTTACCGGAAAAGTTGAGCTGGTATGTATTGTTTTCTTACTTTTTAATTCATTTATTTTCACTGATACAACAAACGAACAACTTTACTATTGTTTTAAATCCACAGCGTGATGGAACCATCATTAATCTGAAGAAACCCGAAGACATTGAGAGCTTGGCGCGTCTGATGCTCGGTGGTATCAGCTTGGTAAAGGATGACGCTAAGGTTCTGCTAGTCACCAACCTGCTCAGGAAACTCCTCGGCTACGGCACTTACAACATGAACAAGTACGTACATTCGCACACTCTTCCAAATAAAACATTGAAATTAAATTATTTTGATATTCAAGTATTCAACTTGCTTTACGATTACTTTGTCAATTGTACCGAATTAATGTTGTCATTTCTTAACAAATTAATGAAATCTTTTACTAAATCACTGCCTTTCTTTTACCTATGGTTTGTTTTGCAGATACACCTACGTCCCTACCGCTCTGGACATGTACTCCACCTGTCTCCGCGATCCCGTCTTCTGGATGATCATGAAGCGCATCGTCGACACCTTCACCCTCTTCAAGAAGACCCTGCCCTACTACACTCGTGAAGAGTTCGGTTTCCAAGGCGTCAAAGTCGAGCACATCACAACCGACAAACTGGTCACGTTCATGGATGAGTACGACATCGACATCACCAACGCTGTTTACCTCGACAAGGTCGAGCTACAGAAGAAGCGCTCCGACAATATCATGGTCGCTCGCATGCGCCGCCTCAACCACCACCCCTTCAAGGTGTCCGTCGACGTCGTCTCCGATAAGGCCGTCGATGCCGTCGTTCGCATCTTCCTCGGTCCCAAATACGACTGCCTCGGCCGTCTGCTCACCATCAACGACAAACGTATGGACATGGTCGAGATCGACAGCTTCCTGTACAAACTGGACACCGGCAAGAACACCATCGTCCGCAACTCCTTGGAGATGCACGGCGTCATCGAGCAGAGGCCGTGGACCCGCAGCATCCTGACCCGCGACATGGACACCACCGGCTCAGGAGTGAAGACACTTGAAAACTGGTGGTACAAGACCCGCCTTGGATTCCCTCACAGGCTGCTGTTGCCCCTGGGTCGCCGTGGTGGTCTGCCCCTGCAGCTGTTCGTGATCGTGACTCCCGTGCGCACCGGTCTTCTGCTCCCCAGCATCGACTTGGACACGATGAAGCAGCGTCACGCTTGTCGCTGGACCACATGTATCGACACCATGCCTCTCGGCTTCCCCTTCGACCGCAAGATAGACATGACTTATTTCTTCACCACCAACATGAAGTTCGCGGACGTGTTCGTGTACAGGAAGGACATGTCCATGATGAGCAACACCATCAAGGACATCGACACCTCTGACATGATCATGAAGAGGGACGACCTCACGTGCTACGACACCGACATGCTCATGAGGCGGTCCTATAAGGACGTCATGCTAATGAGCGTGGACAACATGATGCGTATGTAAATTACTAAAGATTATTAGGTTTATATTTATTTAAATTGACATTGAAGCAATACAGGCATGAATGAAAAATATTAAACTCTTTTATTATGACCCCTTAACAAAACAAATAGGAGGTATTTTTCGTTTCATAATCTAGGTAGGTTTCTAAGAAACGAACATTTTATTTCCACTGCTAAAAACTTACGATGTTTTTCCAAATCAATTTTAGAAAAACTAAATCACTTTTCAAAATATTCAAAAAATCCGTCTCATTTACAGTTAAAGTTTATATTAGAAGTTGTTTGTAATTTATACAAAGTGCCGTGAAATATCGTTGAAAGTTTCATAACCTTCCTTTTCACAAATCCGGCCAAAAGCGAGTAAGTTCTAGATGTTTGAGTCCTAAACAAACAAAGTTACCGTCTTTGAGCTCTGTTTAGGCCCTTTCTAATGTTCTCCCGTATTTCAGTTTGCCCTTTTATAAAACGAACGACCGAACCTAAACTTTTATTGCTTTTCCAAACTCAAATCTTGGAAGTAAACAGCACCTACTCGTGACCAACTAAGAATTAATAAACTACGAACATTTCATGTAAAATAAATCTCAAAAATAGAGCAAGAGGTCCAACAAAAATTGGAAGAAGTAGTTCAATTGAGTGCCGGTATGCAACAAAGTAAGAATACCACCATGCATCGGCATTTTCAATTAAACGGCTCAAACGAAACAATTCGAAAATGATCGGGTGCAAGTGGAACTTCCTAAAATACCAAAGCTCTTTGACTGGCGGAATTCAAATTGATTTGTATAGTTTTTTTACTGCACGTTCATTTGCTGAGGCTGAAAAAGAAGAATTGGAAACGCTCTTGAAACACAGCGTGTCGTATTCGACGCGAGCTGTCGTTCCGATGACACAAAATTTGACTACTACGAGTAGTAGCTTTAAAGTTCTGCTAACTTTTGTAGTAGCTTTATTGATATAACTGGATGTTTTTCGTGAATTTTTTCATGGACTTTAAGTTCATCTTTATTTAGTAGCAGTTACTGTAACCATGGCGCATGCAACTGCGTCACAGACTACGAATCATGTAAAATATCCCGGTTTAGAGTTTAAAATGTTCATAATCATGATAGTTTCAAAAGTATAATAGTTGGATTACAATTCCTGAGTGCATACATTTTGTTGTTTTGTTCTGAAAAGTAATATTTTACTAAATAGTGTCTGACAGCACATTTAGGTAATCCGTTGCATCCCTAGCATTAAGCTAAACTACTAACGCAAACATTTAGGATTTGTAGAACACGGCTTTGTGGGAATTAATCCACATTCTACAAACAATATAGCACGAGCTAGGTAATAGTTAGTGAAATTGGTTTCCTCCGTTATAGAGCTAACCATCGTTTTAACGTAGAACCCGAAGCCAGAATAATAATTCTAATAAAGCAAGTTTGTACCAAAGACATGCTCAACTAACCTTGAGGAATACATCTTTGACTTAATACAAATCGTTCATAAAATAATGTCAAAGGACTTTCCTGTAGCAGTAATTCGCAGCAAATCGACCAACAAGTCCCCAAGCCTGTATTTTCCGGAAAAAACTACCTTCCCGCTTGCAACTTGTTCGACGTCGGCGTCCGAGCGAAAAATCACGTTTCATAAATAAAACGGTAAGGCTCTCTGAAAAATGATACCGGAATGTCTGCCTTTGAGAGCTGAGCTCCCTCCCTCTCCGCTGGAGTATCGTAGAATACCTACAGACTTAAGTACGTACTGGAGAAAGCCTCTAGAGTCTAGGGGCTTCAATTCAATGAATAGATTGTATAAAATAAGCTGTTGTTTTTAACCATTGTTTTTCGTTTTATTGAGTTTTCAATTTCTGGATCAAATCAGCGAATTAGATATCATGTATAATATTTAATTATTAATTACATATTTTCGTTATTTCTACAGGATGGCCCTAATGCAACAAGAGTACTTATCTAGGTTCATGTCAATTACATTCAAACTTAAAAAAAATCACAAGTAAAAATAACCCTGCACAAAGTAGGTACCTATAAATATATTCCTGAATATTCACTTTTATATTAGTAAATTTCATATCCAACTTTACTAGTTTCCAAGAGCAACACATTCAAAATTATGAAACTACAAACACAGTAAGGGCCACTCCCAAGGCACGTCTCTAAAACACTAAAATTACGACCCCTGCGTATACTGTCACAATAATTCCAGCCACCCCGTCTATTGTGCTTGAGGGCCCCTCAGAGTCCCACATACCCGCGCAGGTATTGCGACAATGAATGTTATCTGGCCTTTGGCAGTGTTCATGCTTGAAATTGTCACTGTATTAAATAGCTGAAAATGAGCAGGATGTGATATTTGGTATGAACGTGCCACGATTTTTGGGATATTTACTTTAGTTACTTATCCTGAGATTATTTTTACATTTTAAAGTGATCCTTGAGGACCTAAAGAAATAAAAAAAAAGACGTGTGGCACTCGGGGACTGCCGCGGTAAAGCTATTGCATGCCACCTAGAGGCGAGTTGCTGAACTAAAGTGACAAGCGTTAGGTTTTTTAGTTCCGGAATTTCTGGATTCGGTCTCCACCCTCAAGGCTTGCGATAGAAGCTATGCAATAGCTTAAAAATAATTTGTTTCTTTCTTAGCACTTGTTGGCCTCTTTGGTCTTATTTGCGAACTGTGCTTTGGTTACTATTACTCTGTGTGTGAGAAGTATGAACTGAGCACGTTTATTGTGTATATTTGTTTAATGGTCACAATGTTAGGTAAGCTTATGATAAATGAAAATGAAAGGCCTTTGTGTCGCAAACTATTGTGCGGTGCTGTGGGCGAAACCATAAATGTTATGAACATTTAGGTTGTGGTTTTAGTTAATGTTCGTTCATTACGCACGTAGGTTCAAGAGCAAACACATCCGTAAATTAGGTTACAAAAAGTATTACGAATAATATATTTTTTAAACTCTACACGTATATTTCAACCCCATTATGCATATTCGACCTAAAACCTGTATTAAACCTGTATTAGCTAAATGGCATATTAAATCTGTTGCTATCTCTTTTCGTTGACATATGGGTGACAAGAAAAAAACGTTCTTAAAACCTGTATTAAATTGTCAAGTTTTTATGAATAAATCCCCAAGTCTTTACAAAATTGTGTTTTTGTTTTATCTAACAACAAAGATATATTTTATATTATTTCTATTGTATTATAAAAATCAAAGTCCAAAATCTATAGAAAAAACCTTTCTCCAAAACTAATCAGCCGCAAGCAACATTCTGTCATATCTTTAGCCATTATTCGAGGGAGCGTGCGTGTGTCACAGCAATCTCGGCCTAATACCGGCTCAAACCAGATATTGGATCAAGCATCGACTTATTTACCACAGGAACGAATCGAGGGTGAATGACAAGCCATTTCCACCGTACTTTGACATGCAACGGCTAATAGGATCAAACAGGAAAAAGGAACAAATATGTGTCAATTAAAACCTCCTGCATCGGTGGTGTCTGACAAGTCAATTTACTCGTAGGGGGAGCTGGACATCAAATATCCAATTATGATCACATTTAAAAGGTTGGTTTTACGATATATCTTTTTTTTTTACTTTTTGATGTGCTGGAAAAAATACGAATCTACTTTTAAAATAGCTATTTAGCCTTATTAAGCCCTCTCAGCTTATTTTATATTTCATCAATTAAGTCAAATAAAGTCGAAACTGAATCGTGGCCAAAACAAGTCTTCAGAAATTTTTGTCTTCCTTCAGCGAGATGGGCAGACGTGATAAACAAGTCGCGGGTAAACGGTGGACTGGTACAGGATTGGAACGGAAGAAGCTAAGTGAGGACTATACCCAGCAGTGGGTGAAGTCTATTTTGTTTTCTATCATTTTATGTGCAAAGTATAAATAAATAAATAAATAAAATAAATAAGTCTGTGGATGATGACGATGATGATGAAAACTAACATACATTAGTTTCTATGGCTCTTTTACAAGCGCCATGAAGCCATCCCTGCGCTGTCGTGTCTTCTAATTTGTCTGGCTGTTTATCCTGCAGCGATCGAAAGCTGACGGATGGGAAATTGATTGCCGTCGTCTGCCGGCCGAAGCCGACATGCCAAAACCTACCGCGTACTAGCAGCACTAGCAGTACTAGCACTCGTCCTTTGCTCGATAAAGTTAGTTCCTATCCTCATGCAATCTTGCTTTATCGAGCTAGCATGTAATTTTACAGCTTAACATCGCTAACTACTGTCGAACCGAAATGAAAATTTTTCTTTCTTTTTTTCCACCAGAGGTGTTGGTTCCATCATGGTAAACAAACATCCCGTTTTAAGTGTCTATAATGTTCAGATTCAGATTCATATTTAGATTTAGATTTTTTATTTATTGCGATACATACATACATACAATCACGCCTCTTTCCCATGGGGGTAGGCAGAGACCACGGATCTCCATTTGCTACGATCCTGACATACCTCTTTCGCCTCACTCACTCTCATTACATTCTTCATACATGCTCGCCGGTTTAGGGTACTTCTGACCTGGCCTTTCTGCAAAATGTCACCAATTTGGTCCACATATGTTCGCCTAGGTCTTCCTTACATGATAGCGGATATATATATATCATTAGCGGATACATGACAGTGTAAATATATAATTAGAATCCATTATCAGAATGCAACATTTAGAACATAAAATATAATAATTCATTCAAAACTTTGATAGTTTTAAAAGTTTTATCAACAATTGAAACTCTTGGGAACACAGCTCCCGTACTGCCTGCCAGTGCTAAGGTACTGTAATGGAGACAAACGAACCCAGCTGCCAGGCGCGAGCCTGATGGATCGCTCTGCACTGCTTTCAAATAACATCAGCAACTGACTTCGGTAGGATTTGAATAAATATGTTCGTCAAGTGGCCAACTCTGGTAACGGAGTTTATAGGCCACCTATAGGCATAAGGTCACGATTTTAATAAATGTAGAAATTTGATATGGTACGAGTTTAAAACTAAATAGTTATTTAATTATATTGTTTTACGAAATCAAAATGTTGATCTTTTCAGAATTGTAGACATGTTTATCTAGCTACACTAATAAGTTAAATAACCATCATATCGGATATTTACTGATCGTGAAATATACACATTTCTAGGGGAGACTAACTTTCTGTTCCAGATTCTTTGTTCGTGAAGTGTTTGTTTAGTCAACAGGCAGACAAAGCCACGCGCGATCATCTGTTGCACCCGAGCGATCGCGCCTCGCTTGTCTTTGTTCCTTTATTGGACTTTTATTTCAAACTCTACCTCAAGACAAACATAAATACGCTCATATTTTTTCAATGCTGTCAACGCTTATTAGTATTCGAGAGGCAATTTTCTCAAAAAGTATGTGGATAAAAGAATCCACTTCTCTGTAGCAATATTTGCTCTGAAGATACGGGTAGCGTAGCTCCGTGCCTTTGTCTTGCCGTAATATATTTTACTTTATAATATTTAATAGATTTAGGCACGATACCTGTTAAATAAATTTCATCGATACAGTGACAGTTACAAAACTTTTAAACTATCATGGTTTGAAGATTATAAACCCCCTTATGCATATTGGACCAGTAAACCTATATTAGCTAATACTGATATTAAATCTGTTGCTATCTCTTTTCGTTGCCATAGAAAAAAAAATTTAAACCTATACGAGTATGAAAGTCACATTATTTTATGAATAAGTCCCACGCGATATTTCCCAAATATCGGGAAATTATAATCACGGTAACATACTGAACATCCCGTTTTAAATATTTATAAAGTGACATTAATATACCTAATCATCCTTACAAATCTTCCTAACAAATACAACCATATTAAACAAAACCGCTTGTTTTTAAGCAATGCTTACATAACCATCCCTCTTCTAAAGTGGTATAAACTAGAGCCTTACAAAAGTGAAGTTTCTTTTGTAAGTCAGCAACCCATCAACAATGAGTTAAACATCACACAAAAGAGCAGCCTCACATCAACTGGCTGTGAATAATGCTCTGGCCTATTTCTCCGGACAGCCGGACAGACCGTCCGGTGCATTCATATGTGTATGGGCAGCGGGCACCATCGGTTTCAATTCGCTTGTTCTATTTGTGGAAATGTTAAAGGTAGTGTTTTTATGCAGACGTTTCTATTTTTTATTTTTAGAATTGGAATGTCAGCTACAAAATTAAAAAAGCTAATGCTAACTTACATCTATACTAATACTTATACTAATAATATTAAACAGAGGTAACGTCGGTTTGTTTGTTTATCATATATAGATATGCTACATAATATCCTAGTAGAATCCAATATCCGACTGAATCTGAAACGACGTGACTTTCCGAGCCATTACGCACTAAACCGCAGCTTCCAGAGATATTTCAAAGCCAAAAGACAAATCCACAAACTTATAAATACCATCTAGCATTATAGTCTAACGGCCAGTCAATAACCTATCTATCTCTGGTTTTAATATTTGACACATTTTGTATGAAAGTAAAGCCAGAAATCTACCAGCAGTAAGCAAAATCAAAGATAGATAAATTATTGAGACTGGCGGTAAACCCCCACACCATGCTCCATTGAGCAAATATACCTATTCATTCACACCTCTCGCACAAACCAAAACTAAGCCTATCCATAAGTCAGTAAGGCTCATTTCAGGTGTGGAGTTATCGAGGCAAACAATTGTGGAAGTTTGCGAAGCTTACCAAACGATTGTGAGAGAAATGATTGTTGTTTGAACAAAGTGAGAAGTTGCTCCATATATATAATGACACTCGACATCTACAGACAGATAGCTGTTATAGATGAAGTAACTTTCTGAGTTTAGTAATTAATTTTGCTGACATTGTTACTAAGTTGGTGTGTGTTTGTAATACAGCAGAAATACACCTTATCAAGGCTACTGACTAAAATTACATACATTCACTTTAATTTGACATTTATTTTATTTATAATTTAGGAATTTTTAATTAGTCTGTTCCCCGCCGAATCACCACCATTATGTAGGTAGTTATTACGAGTATACATATTGCCCCCATACAACAGTAGCGCCTTGAAAGATGGTACCAAATTGTTACACATATTTTGTTAGAATTTTAACTTTCCACAAAATGTTCTAACTGTATGTACTTGAATAAAAACAAGTTGCTCATAAGATTTCCCTCGACACACATACAATGGTAGATTAAACCGCGAAAGTTCCTCTTTCAAGGTTCTCCTAAAATATTTAAAGTTGGAAAGAACCTTGTCGGGGTAAATTCAAAAAGTTATCCTATAACGGGGTAATGGCCAGCGACGTGAGCCATTGCACCGGGTGCGCGACTTCTGTCCCAGGTGGGCCTTTTGATGTTACATTCAACTATATTACATACTCTTTAGATTGCTTTTTGCTTGGATCTCTTGTTTTACACTCTGATACAGATAAATAAACTCCCACGAATCAAGATTCACAATCGAATGTAAATTCCAGTAGGTCGCTAAATTTAAAGATGTTTAAATGTATTTAGTCTGTGGACAACAGTCCTATTCTCTCCGTGAAATATAACTTAGATCTAACTTAAGTCTTCCGTTTATCGTCTTGGAAATCTGCGTCATTTGTCAAGTTAAGACATTTTATTCGTTCTGAATTGAAGATTAGCAACTTAAGAATCGTTTGTTTTCAAGTTGGAGAATTAATGCGGTTTGTTTAGCGATATTTCAGAGTAATAAATTAGGCAAGCTGGGTCTAAGTTTTGTAGGTCTCAAAATTTGAATACAAAAGTTATTTTGACCTTGAAAAGAAATATCAGCACGACTGTATTCCCAACCAGGTGCACATCATGAAACCCGTGGTGGAGTAAGTTCCAAATGATAATTAACCATGTCTTTTCTATGGAAATGGCCGGTTAAGCTGAGAACAATTGTTGGAAAATTAAAGAACAAAAAGTTTCAAAGATTTCATTTTAAAAAGTGAAAAAATAAAAAAACGTACTCTACTAACATACAGTATAGTGTCCTAGTAATTTAGTGCTCCAATAAGGGTTAAAACTGTTTTCTGATACTTACCGTGATGAATTCTTGTGAATCTAATATTAGAACTAATGAAAAATCTTCATTAAAACCTCGTTTGATCTCGCTAGTTGCATACAAGAACTACGTCATCAAGATGAAGAGGATTTCCTCAAAGTGAAAGCGTTGAGAGGGCAATTCACTGGAGATATAAATAGATAAGCTAAGACAACCTAGAACTAATACGTCACACTTATAAACTGGCTGTTCTGAAAAAGTTAATTTATTATTTATTTATTCTATCTATTAGTTTGTAGTGTAACTGGGCATGCAACCTGTCATGTATTGTTTACCTACTTAGCAAAATGTGGGCATGTACCAAAATCGCATTTTAATAACCCCCTTAGACATCTTCAAAGGATCTGAAAATGTCCAAAGATCTAAAAGAATATGTCTACCGCACGTTGGGAATACAGTCGTGATCATATTTTTTTTTACATTTAGATTTTTGGTAACATCGAGTTTTGAACTTTGAACCTGAAACCGCAGTTAAGTTCATACTAAGGTTAAGCTATCGCTTTAGATAAATTAGTTTAACATCATAAAGGTGGGGTTATACGACGTAAACGGTGTAATACAATTGGCGGAGCTCGTACAAAGAGCAAAGCTAAAATGGATCATCCCAGAGTGAAGGTTTAAGATTACTCACGTAGTTTATACTTGGATGTTACACATTTAGAAGGCTTTACTAGTATATTGGCGGTGATTCGGCGGGGCACTGACTAACTAAAAATTCCTAAATTCGAGAGCTCTTATTTCGTTCAGAATAAAGTTCAAATCAAATAGACCGTCTGAGTGACAGTTCTAAAATTACGTATTCAACGTCAAATTGAGGTAAATGTGTGTAGTTTTAATCAAACTTATCAAGGCTACTGACTAAAATTGCATACATTCACTTTTCTGTTCTTTACCTTAACTGACACCACCTAAATCATCTGCAAAATATAAAGGCCAATGATGATGATAATGATTGTAGATTAACTCATAATTACACATTTGTGCAATAATATTCCTA
Source organism: Xanthorhoe spadicearia (assembly GCA_947086425.1). Taxonomy (NCBI): domain Eukaryota; kingdom Metazoa; phylum Arthropoda; class Insecta; order Lepidoptera; family Geometridae; genus Xanthorhoe; species Xanthorhoe spadicearia. The sequence goes on from OX352202.1 coordinate 211,710, forward strand.
GTCATAGCATTGTGTGCCAAACGATCCGTGACCATATCAGATCCGTACATAAATTCTGTTAGACAAAGCCTCCTACTAATGATAACGACCTATATGATTTAGGGCTGTTCCAGAAACATTCACAAGTCATCAAGCGTTATCAGCATGAGCTAACTTGTCTTCCAGTCCGTTGGCCGGAGACACAAAGCTGAGGTTTACAAGGCATTTATCACGGACCCTTTTATCGTGTTGGCCTAGGGGATTGGTACTTCGGCTTTGGTTCCTAAGGTCGTGGGATCGAATCTGGCCGTGCATCAATGGACTTTCTGTGTTGAAAAGTTTATATGCTCTTTAACACGAGATACCGGTGAAGGAAAACATTGTAAGCAAACACGCGGCTAGTCAGTCCCACACGTATTGACCATTGTTTTTCCTGTGGATATAGCCAGCTAAGCTGTGATGATGGTTTAGGTGCTGGGCAAGCCTATTCCATCTCAACAATGTCCCAGGCACTACAGTGTCCCGTTAAGTGTAGGCAAACATTGATCCTGCGCTGTATAAATCATTGAATACGAGTATAGGTATAAGAGCCTGAGTTTTTTTTGTATTCAAGAAACATTCACAAGTCATCAAGCGTTATCAGCATGAGCTAACTTGTCTTCCAGTCCGTTGGCCGGAGAGACAAAGCTGAGGTTTACAAGGCATTTATCACGGACCCTTTTGCGACACTGACTGACTGACCAGCTTTACTTGTATTTGCTTAAAATGCTTAAGAAATTACGAGCATTAGCACGTTTCGTCCACGTATAGTTATTTCACGTTTCGCGAGGTAACTGGTTGGTTATCATCATTTTTTTGGTGGTGGGCGTTGTCAGCATCACAGTTACCTTTTGCAGTTTCTTTACAAGTTATTATTATTCAATTTATTGTTTTGTTTTGAATAAAACTTATACTTGATTGGAGAACTATTTCATCTACTTCTAGGAATCGTACAAAAAAGCTAAATCAACATTGAAAACATTGAAGAATGTAGGTAAAATACTTAAGTTTGTATTTCATAATATTTCTCGACTATATTCGTGTGAGTGGCGGAAGCGAAGAGAGGCCTATACCCAGCAGTGGGATGAGAAGGGCTGATGATGATGATATTCGATACAGCTTTCCTCAGACAAGTAATTAGTAAGAACACTAAATATTAAGCTTCTCGGAATAATTAATCTGTTATTATAACTCATTGAAACCTTTTTGTATTAAAATTAATCGGAGAAATAACGAGAAAAGTTCTTGAAGTTCAAGCCACTTCAAGCTGAGTACTAAATCCAGAGTGAAACGTTTTACAGCTTCCGTCATAGTATCGACGTAATATAGCGTCACACACTCCGCATTTATTATCATGATATTTATCGAAACTAATGTTTTTAGTATTGTATTTAATTAATTTATCACTTAGGTATAGAAGATGTGATGTCTGTAACAATTTCTTTTGATAAGTAAATGCTCTAAGCGTTTGTACATTATAATTTTATATCGTTATATAATGAAGTTAAATAGCGGTGAACGCTTTTCAGAAAAAAGCATCACTTGCGCTTTAAGCTTCTGAATTGTTGGACAGAGTTATGTTGGAAATATGCAAAGCACGGGATCGCTTAAGGAGGTTAACGATAATAGTTACGATTAAGTTAGAAAGACTGAAGATTGCTAAATCCTTGAGATATCAACTATGTTGCCTTTACTACGAACGAACGAATGATTACTCACACGTTTATAAAATGTTCATCGGATGAAATACTTACAACCCCATGACTAGACCCTACACTATCTCATTGGTGCGCTTTGAGGAATAAAAACTTTTATGCCTACTGAATGAAGAGCACCCAAAACGGGGGTGCAAATAGTTGAAAACAAAATAGGTGCAATAGTTTGTAATAGTTTAGGCGCGCTTCACAATTGAAGCGCGCCTATAACACCGTGCTACATACAATAGGTGCACCCCGATGAATAAATACCTTAAAAGCAAGATAATATTGTTGTATGAAAGCGTCAGTTAACCGCTCGTTCACTCCGCATCAGCAATCCTCAACTCCCAACCTTCCGTATTTAAGAGCAACAAATCCTATCCGAAGAAATACATTCCGCCTTATCATTTAAATGGCTGCCGCACTTCCTCAATGCCCTAGGGCCCTTATCTGGGCCATAACTTACGGTATATACATCTCATATAAATCCAAGGACTATTTTTATGGTAAAATTGCCCCGTGGAGAATACCTGCCTATTGGACGATTGTAATGCTTTCAAAATTTCCTTAAAAAAATATTTTTGCTAATAATATTGGAAGATTAAGGCTTCTATTCAGGACTCAAGGTTTGAGCGTTTCCTTAAGGCTTGATTTTTAAGGTCCCTGTGGAAATCGAGTAAGAAGTCATCGATTGAGACACGATTCTGGATACGCAAGAAAGAGTAACAAACATACATCCGTACAAACTTTCGCGATTATAATATCAGTGGGATAAAAAACTAGAGGCACCAAATCTACTTACCCAGGTAAGTAATACGAGGTCATACGAAAAAAAAATTAATATTTTTTGAACTATTATTTTTAACTGCCTACCCCCATGGGAAAGAGGCGTGATTTTATGTATGTATGTATGTATTATTTATGCTAACGCAATAGTGCATCTCAAAAAAATTAAATAATGTTTAACCGGCTACCCCATATCCAGCACAGATATAAGCCAGGCGAAGAAATCCAGCATTTTAAATCAGCGTCAATTTGAATCCGACATGTGTAGAGCTCCTCATTTCCGGACGCCGCTGGCTCGTGGCTTATTTTACATTCTGCCAGAGAATTTATTTAAAAGAACACATCAATGTGTTTTTAAAAGACATTTTAAATAAAGTAGTTAATGCGAATGGCGGTTTTAATAATAGGTATCTGAAACTTTGTACGTAGAATTACAGTTTTCCTGGAACGCATATATTTGTATAATTTTGTATTTATCATACTCGTAAACATTGATGAAACCATCGAAATTTAATAAATGATTTAACTAAAACACCACCTCCAAATTTGTTTATTGAATAAGAAGAAACTAGGAAATTCTACAGTTTGAAACGCGACACACTAAATATATTCATATGAAGTCTGTAAGCAAGTAAGCTCAAGGTCTACATTCCATATCCCCAAGGTGTTCAGTAATGCTATGATGAAGAAATATACAAATCCAGGTTGAACCTTATTTACAATATCTCAGAGATTGCTCGCCTAGTTGAGGCTACTCAACGAGTTAGCGGAGCGCTTAGTTAATCTCACTTACTTCGGTTTCATTAAGATTTTAATTAAATCCTTTGCGAATATCAAAGGCACACAAGACAGGAATAGTAAATGAAACGCTCTCAATCTGTACATTTTGTATTTCAGAAGCTCCAATCAAGCATACCGGATGATGTGGTAATTAGTCACATTCAAAAGCTGAATTAAGAAATTAAGCCTCCGATTCGCTTTCAGTATTGAGTCAATAAGCCACTTACTGGAAGGCTCAGCATAAATCGCACATGTTACAGAAACCATTTGCTTTAATACATCTTAATCCCTAAATCATATTGTTATTTTGTAAATGAAAGTCAAAATAATATGTTGTTTTTATTATTAGGGGTATTTTATTATTTATTATTGTGTATACCCGAAACTTAAATTGAATTACCTAAATTACATTAATTACTTTACCATATTTATACAGCGTCAAAAGGCGATATCAGTTTGCGCTTTACGCCTTGAACATAGTTGAGATGGAATTGGTTTGCACAGAACCTAAACCATCCTCTCAGCTAAGCCGGCCATATCCACAGGAGAAACATTGAGGCTAACTAAGCCGCAGGTTTTTCACGATGTTTCTTTCGTTCCCTTGCGGAGCTCGTGTAAAGCGCATACATTTTTCAAAACGCAAAATCTATCGGTGCACGTCCGGGATTCAGACGACCTTCGACCACTGGTTTCTCAGCAAGCTTTAAAACATTCGATTCGGAAATAACTTACGCTCAAGGTTAGTACGATTCTCTGTACAAATAACCTTAACGGTGGAATAAACTATTGAGAGCGGTACGTACCGCGCCATCTTTTATTCAGCGCAGCTGAGTGTTTGATCCGCCGCCGCCGCCGCCGCGTGACGGTCACCGTCTGTCGTTCTAATATGGCTACAGGCTCCGAACTCGTAGACTGTAGCCATATTACTAAGGCTTCGTATCGTATTGTAGCGTATCTTTCGATCATCGCTAAAACCTTTGTTTTAATTCTTTTAATCCATCTAGTAAAAATTTTACTGTTTGTATATTTACGCAAGTAGGGGCTCACGTGACCTAACGTACATAATGTCATCATATGTATTCTTATACATAAAAAAAAGTCTAGGGGGAGCATACTTCGATAATTATCTTTAATGATGAAATATTCATGTTTTGTAAATATAACTCGAGCATTTCCTAGTTTTGAATTATACTTACAAAGAGATAAAGTGCACATTAGCCTGTCACGATTAATTTACATACAGGATAGGCGTTGGATATGAAATTTACTGTGCGTTTTAGGAGATGAAATATTACGTATTCCGTTACAAGACGCCTCCATTAAAACTAATTTTCTTGATATATGGCTCTCTCTGAAATTAGGATCGTGTTTTACGATAATTTTCATTCATGAACTTTGTTCGTGGATTTGCTTTAAAATTTATGAAATTAATCAGAAAAACCAACATTAAAATATTGTAATGTTTTATTGTTAAATAATACAAGTTTTAAACACATTAAATTTGGAACAGCTCTAGCTCTAAGACAAAATCGTCCCTGGATAGGACGACGTTAGATCTCCTTTATTTTTTTTCCATGATAATATTATCAATGTAAAATATGTACATAATTGTATTTAAATTCCCTTACATATGACTTACTCACGACACCTCACTCAGCTTTTATAAGCAGTATTACCTGAAACAAGAAAGAAAAATCATAAGTACAAAGTTTACAAACTATTGTAAAGGTAAATAAATCAGTTCGGCACCAACTTCAAAGTAGCTTTTTGCATCATAATGTTTCGAGGACAAATAGCAAAGTTTCGTGCCAAACGGCATCGGTCTCAATCGGAAAGTTTGGAAGCCCTCCATTGACCACAACAAGTCAGCTACCATTGAAAAAGTTGGGCGACTCAAAGTTGGTGACTCAAACTTCGGGACTTTGAGTCGAAGTTACAAAAGGATTAAGGAGGTAAATACTTTGAATCGCCTAAACGTACTTTTGTTGATGAATTCTCAAAGTTTGGAGGCTTTATGATTAAACTTTGCAGGAGACTGCGGCAAATATGAATAGATATTAAATATAATTTCAAATATTTAATGGATAATATTAAGCAACGAGTTGAATGTATTTAAATAGTTACTTCTTTGTTTGTTCCTTTTTCTATTGTAAGAATATTCTGATATTTGAATGTAAATTAAAGTCAAAAGATAAGAGATTTCTCTTTTAAATATCGTTGAAATAATTTTTTCCCTTTCCCAAAATAAAATTTCAAACGTCTTAAGTAAGTCAAGAGTTAGTTATCTGATTTCATTGGCCTTACATATTTTAGATTAACAGCATAATTAATTGAGTCTAAAATAAAAATAACAAGTTAAGAGAAAGATAGCTTTCATAGGAGCTAGACATATTGAAAGACAGACACAAGAGAAGCCAGCGATAAGCAACAAGACGCCTGAAAGCAACAACAAACATCGCGTCGAAGTTAGACAAGTCAACAAGTTGCTGACAATGGCCGGGGTAACTAGAACAGTTATGTATTGTCGCGTCAGCTACTCGCCCTTTCACTCGCCTCGCTACTCCCCTGATGTGAAGGCTTTGTGACACTGGACGAAAGTAGGTTAGAAATGTTGAGAAGTGTTTAGACTGTTGTTTATATATTTTGAATTTAATTATAGAATTTTTGATTTTTTTATAATTTGAACAGGCAATAGATAAAGTCACCTAGCTTATATGACTGTACGTTTTTAAGTGATCCTTGAGGTTCTACAGATATAAACATATTTTTCTTTCTTTCTTTCTTTTAATTAGCAGGGTGTAAATGTAATGCGTTTTAAAAAGATTTATATATATTACGAGTACGTTTTGCAATGTTTATTTCTAGTTATTGTACTTAGAATCTACCAGCACTCATAAAATAGGTTGATTATTAATATACTTTCATGTAAAAGGCTTTTTGAAATGCAATAACAATTTCTGTGATATTCATTTACATTTGTACCGAAATACGTAACAATAAAAAGAGGAATGTACATACAATAAATTTAATAATACATACGTTATTTGAATAACTCCAACATTACACGGCGTCAGTACGCTTCAAAAATGGCGCGACATTGTCGACATTATTGTTGACAACAGCGAATAAAATGTATTATCGCGTGAATGATAATGCTCTGTCACCAATAAATGGCGGTGTGATATGCGAAACTGCAAATAACTTTTTAACCTTTTATTCAAAAAGCTTTAGAAACTGCAAATAAACATTTCAGCTCAAGGATTATATTTGATTTCGATGAAAGAACTAATAGACGATTCACACTTGCACGCTTAGCAAAGGACATCCCGCGGCCAACGTGTGTGGATCTTTCGCAAATTCTTTGCAATCAAATCGTTTCCGTTAAATAATGTTTTGTCAAGAACGTAAGACCGGTCAAATAGTAAAAGCAAACATGCTATCTAATAAATTAAAATTTCACTTTGTATTCTCTGATAAAATTCTACACTATAACTCAAACTAACGTACACACATAAAATCACAAAAAAACGAACATTTCAATGACGCGACTAAATCCACAAAATAAAACTTCCCCGTCTAACAAAAACATGTAAATGCAAGTACCTTCAGTTCGGACTAGTCACGAACTTGCGAACTAATTCGCGGCCGTCGTCCGATACCATCGCACCCTCGTCACACACAGACAAGACACAGTAATGTCAACTAAATTTGATACACATTTTCAGTTTTATAAAGCCCACTTTGGGAGAACAAAAGCTTTTTTTGGTGCTGGTTTGTAAAGTGTCTGTAAAAGTATGTGTTTAAAATTGTCTTGGTTTTAAGCCGACTTGAAGGATAAATAAATAAATAAAATAATGAAATTTTTTATGTGGCCTAAATCATTGTACCCATTCTGACTTATTCCGATATAACTGATGAAAACTTTTCACAATTTCAATTCGTATGAGCATGTGACCAACTCTGGTGGCGGAATTTTCAGATCGCCTAGAAGACTCAGTCGTGACTTCACCGACTTTAAAGATGGGACCTGTAATAATTGTCACCGTGCTACAATTTTAGTAAAAAAAAACTATACATACTCGTAAAATAGGTCCTCAAACTAAAGTTAAGAAAAGTGCACCTCATTGCAATTCTTCTGTAAAGAACAGCCTATGTACGCTGCCCGTCGGGAAATCACACGAGCACTGTACATAGCTACACAGACTTACTTATTTATACTTTCAACCTTATTATAACAAATTTACAAAGTACCTAACCTTAGTATAATTAAGTATGCAAAGTGTACTCTACACTAGAACATGAGGCGGAGAACACTAGTACGTAATATTCAAATACTAACTACAAGTACTCCAAACGTGTAAACACGAGATACACGATGTAAAACAACATTAACACAGAGCTTAGTTGCTATTTACTTATCGCTTTGTAGACATAGAGTCTACGAATTTCCTAAGAGATTTGTACAGAGAATTTGTAGAGGTACACAGTTACTGTAGGTACGAGCGAATTCGTAGACACGAGACGTAGAAAGTTCTCGTAGAAGCTCTACGTGATAGGCTACGCGGTGTGATAGGCTACGCGGCTACGCGGTCAAGGTAGTGCCTCGTACGTAGCAGATTTGTAGACATATACGATGTAGGTTTGTAGCTTATAGCAAAGGTGTTCGTGTACTAAGAAAAAACAATCTTCTCTCGCAACTAGTGGTCAATCATCATTTCCCTGCCCTCATCCCACTAGTGTGGGATAAGGGCCGACCCCACCTAGTGGTGGGTTCGGCCCAAAATGTCTTCCTCTTCCATTCATCTCTATTTTTCGTCAACTCCGAATTAACTCCTCTCACATTCAAAAGAGACTAAAAATTGCAACTGGCTGTGATTCATATATTTGTATTTTTTTTAGTTGAATAAAATACATTTCCAGCAGCAACTAAAAAAAATCCAAATAATTTTCGAATTGATATCAGTCAGTAGTCAAAAAGGTAATAAAAATGATAGTAAACATCGCTATTTCAAATAGCAAATGTATAAACACATCACTATTTTCAAAGCTGTGAACATAAAAGCAAAAATATCCGTTTCAACTGCAGCTGGGAGTTGTCAAAGGATTTTCAAAAACAAATACAAACAGGCATTGCTTTATATCAGGTATTCCGGGAATATTGCGTTCGGTCGCCATTTTAATTTGCTGCGATATTCGATATCGTTATTTTGCTGGAATATTTTGTAATATTAAATTATTGGAAAGGTGAAATATTATGTTTTATGGAAATACTTTGAGAGCGCTGTGATTTAGATAGATATCTATCTAGTAAAAACGTGACGACTATACCACAAAATAAACGTTATATCTATCTAGATATAACGTTTATTTTGTGGTATAGTCGTCACGTTTTTACTTTACTATTGTTTATTATATTCGTTGTTGATCTCTTTTATGCACAATAATCATATCAATGAAATTGGCAAGAGAAGTAACTGTGTGATAGACGGGCGAGCAAGTACGCGTACTTATGGCTCGACGACCTTTTTCGCCTGTGTGTTAGTTAGTATGTAGTTTTAGTACTAATTAGGACTTATCTAACTTCGCCCCATAAGCCGACAATAGTAAAATAAAACACTATGTGTCGAAGTAAAATTTGGAACAATAATTTTTATCCCGCTCACTCACACGGACCATATATAACGGACATTAAAACCGTGTACAAGCCGTTAAAACTCAATTAAACCCGGAACAGCGTCGAAAGGTTCATTCCCGGAACAAACGAACCTACCTCCGGACGCGGCACGGATCCGGATCAGACCCGGAAGCCGGATATGGAAGTTTGTCCGGCTGCGACGCGAGATTGACGCGATAAATCATTTCACTTTTAATTAATTTTAGTTAATTAAAATGATTGAATGCAGATTGCAATCGTTTGGGTTCACATTTAGTTCAGTTTAATCGAATGCCATATTGTGTGACAAATTATTTATTATTTACGTGCCCTACAAAGAAAAATTTACAAAGTATTTTTGGAATTAAAAAATAAGGTCTGGCCAAAATCTGGATCGCTATTCATTCTTTTACATTGTGAATAAATATCTAACAAAAACGAATCTGCATTAAACATAATTTTACTATTTATTTTACAGGAAAATAGTATTTAATATGAATTTTCATTTACTTATTTTATATCTGTTTATGTATCATGTTAGGATTTCAAAATCAGTGTGATATATAAGGCTTTAAAAAAATAAGTAGATCCAATAAAACCATAAGGATCATTTACGCTAATTAGATTATAGGATCATTAGATAACGCTCGTCATCTTAATATTAGATCGCTTTACTTAACATAATTATCTCGAAGTAATTGGTCCATAAGGATAAACGAGAGTTTTTAAGATTAAAAATTGTAGACACTAAAGTTATATCTATAGTTGTCTTTTTATTCTTAAGGCAAGCAAATCTATACTTATCATAGCATGGGTTTTCTAGGTGTAGAACGTGTCGCCAGATCTAATCTATACAAATATTGTTTGTTTGACGATAGTAATTTCCGAAACTACTCAGCCGATTTCAAAAATTCTTTCACCGATGTGTAGAATGGACTGTCGGGATGATTAAAGCTATATTTTATCCCGGTATTTTTTTAAGTAAACCCGTGCAAAGCCGGGACGGACTGCTAGTCTTATTATAAAGTCATAAAAGCTATTAGCCAGGTAAACAAGCCTCCAATACCGTACAACCGCTATCGTATCCAACTCAGCGAGCTGATTGCTTCCCAAACACAATACACGCTACAAACACAAACACATGTACACAATACATCGATACATGATGCTGTCTATTGTTATAGCCAATTCAATTAGCACTCTGTTTTCTGAATGATTCATTTCAGTTTTGAAAGCTTAAAGTTCTGAGCGGTGAACAAAAACATTACATTGAAAACAATATTGTAAAATATTGGGATTGGCTTGCACGAATGTGACAATAGGTTCTTGCTGCATTGTAAAATATACATTTGACACTAAAGTCTTAGACGTGGCTTTTAGACTAGTTAAAAGAAAAATTATTATTTGAAAATCAAAGTAGAGTTTTTAAAGATATAGTCATGTCTTCATGAGTCTGTTTTTTATCATTAACGCAGACGAGTGTAGCTAAACTCTATATGAAGATATCATTATTCAGGATTTATAATAATTTATACAGATTTACATTGAGTCAGTAACAGCCTTAACATTTTATTTCTAGCAACTGTTGACAATCGATCTTTAGTAATTATCTTAAAACTGAAAGCTAAACCTAACTTCGCATTACCTAATTTAGTTCTGTACTACACTGTGCTTACTAATTAAAATTAGTTCTAGCCGAGTGGGCTGCACGGTACAGCTTCCAATTAACATACATCATTGGAAATCCAAGCACAATAGCTAATTACAGGTAAAGGCGTGACCACAACCGCGGGGCGTAAAGGGCTACTCATTATAAAGGGTCGTACTAGTTAGTAGCACATTAGTAGTTTCTTTCTTTATTCTTTTTTGTATTATTTTAGTAAACTGTTAAAAATAAGTCATTAGTTCTTGCTCATTCTTGTACATTAAATAGCTTGCTGTCTGCCACCTGTAATTATAATAACATTTAACTTGTTTTTTTAGCATGTTCAACTTTTTGTATGATTTGATGTATATTGTGTTGGTGGTTCAAATAAATAAATTAAAAAAGTAGTGGAGCTGAATGTATTAAAATTCTGCTAATTATAGAAAGTTTGTATATATGTTGGATGTTTAGTGCTCTTCACGGGAAAACTAGTGAGCAGATTTGGATGAAACTTAAATAAATATAGTCTGTGACCTGGAATAGCATATATGACAACATAATAAAACTAAACCTAATAATGTTGCTTTGTTTGTTTGACGGAGGTAAACTCCGAAACTACTCAGCCGACTTCAAAAACTCTTTCACCGATGTGTGGAATGGACCGTCGGGAAGGTTATATAAAGAAAGAAATAAATTTTATCTTGGTAGTTTCATTAGTACACCCGTTCACAGGCGGGACGTGATGCTAGTAATAAATAAAGGTAATTGCGATAAATACCCGTATGTATAATGTAGTTTCTATATGTGATACATATTATAGAAACCTGTATGCCTCTCGCAACAATACGCAAACTCGCAAACAAACAGTAACAGGATAGAAGGGAAAATCATTCTTAATTTATGAGAGAATTTCAATTCAATTCAATTCAAAATATCTTTATTGTGGACACAGTTTGCGACACAAATATAAATGGGTTTATAGTAATTGAGAGGCGCTGGGCTCGCGTTGATTCTGTGGCGAGCGTTGCTATGGCAACCTCGCCACTGGACCGCGACATACGATTCGATTAAACAGAGTTTTATATGTCCAAGTGCGAGTAGGACTCATACCAATCATACAATATGTAAACAACAGATATTTTAGTAGAAAAAAAAATATTTAATTTAATTCAAACCATTTGCTGTTATGGTAACTTCATAGTCATACATTAAAAACTTCTTCAGAGCTCTAGTCGTGATCTACTCGTAACCGGTGATCCAAAATCACAAATCTAACATGATTTTAAAAATACAATATGATAATAAGCGTATATTACGTTCCGGTTCAAAAGAAGTAATTTAGTGACATATGGACAGACGGATATAAAGAAAGAAGAAGCTCAGTAATAGGGTACACTTAAGTTGTATCATTTGGACACGGAACCCTAAAAACGGCTCGCGTTTTCAGTAAAATAATGATTAAACTCCCGTCACGGGGTTCTGCGTCGTTAATTAGAGAATTTTATCATGTTCATTAATTAATCTCAGATAGCGGAAGGTGTTTCAGATAAATTCGAATTAATAACAGAATAAGCAACCAATTTAATTTAATCGCTCGTTGGGGATGGTTTTGGTTTCGTGTCACTGAAAATGTCATTACGTTTGACATGTGCAGTACAACAAGGATACATAAACCGTTTGTTTGTTCGTATAAGAATGTGACCAACTCTAGGCCACCTAGAGGCCGCCATCAAGGCTTAACGACTTTTAAAAGCCGGGACCGACAACACTTGACGGAAATTCTGTTACGGCTCTTCGGTGGCGGAACACGATACATGATTTTGCATAAAAATTACTAATAAGAAGTGCACTACTGCAACGCAAATTCTGCGACGGATTTTCCGCAAAAAAATCAAATAGTAAAACGAGTCGCACGTAACCAATTGTAACGTAACGTAGCAAAACGTCACAACTATTCTGTACTAATTAATATTCTAACCACTTATACTATTCTGTACCAACTACTAATGTTGTTACTAAAAAACAAACCACAGATATATGTGAAACTCACTGTCGCATACAATACGACATTTCTGACAGAACACCGCAGACTTTTCGCAAACCTGATTAAAATGAAAGCTAAAGAGTTATATCTCAAAGAACAAACCCATTACCGAATAACACGAGGGCGTAAATGAAGCCGAGAGAATAATCCGAGATAAGGCCCCGCGCACACGGGCACAAAGGCTTGTGTTTCGGCTTTGAGCTGTAGTTACACGAGTGTGCCTCCGGCTACAGCTGCTTCGGGGAAATACAGACAAACGAAAGAGTATTATCAAATGAATGATTTAATTATTTAAAGTTGGGATTAACAAAGTTTTTATCCTAATATTACTAATTATAAATAGGAAAGTGCGTGTGTGTGTGTTTGTCTGTATATCACGCCAACACGGAGTGACGAATTGATATGATTTTTTAAGTGGTAATAGTTAAAGTACTGGTAGATTGACATTTCTTCCTTAAGTACAAAATGTTTCAAATACCTTTTGACAGTAAGCAAAACCAGAGATAAATCGGTTTGACTGAAAGCTTACTTAAATTGTAGTGAAACAAGTAGTGTGAGACAAGCCTTAAATGTATATTCTGCCCGTCATAAACTCAACAAACAACGAGGTAGCTTACTATCAATGTGGGCGCTAAAAGTTCCAAACTAAAAACAAGTCTCAGGCCATACATTACCGTAGTAAGTTCCTCGAGTTCTGAGAGCTTCGAGTGAGTTCGGCCGTTGGGTGTCGCTTTTACACTAAACTCACAACTTAATGGTGGGTACGATATGACAGAGACGCGAGACAAAGACAGAGACCGGAGATCGAGAACATTATTCGACCTTACGATTTTGTATGTGGTTCGAAAAATTTAGAATTTGTATTTTTTTTGTTTCGTTTAAAATGTCAGTCAATGATTGAAATAGTAGAATAATAGTAGCCTTTTCGTGTATTCGTTTTACAGAAAACTGAACTTACTGAGATAAAGTCACTACAATCAGTCATTAGTAGACTTGGAAACAGACGAAAACCTAAGGTTTATTTTCAGTTAAGCTTGGAGTTGATAAGAAAAATAGTAGAATCCGTGAGTGAGACAAAAAACTGACATTCAGATTTTACTCGCCGTAGTCTCGCGTCTTTTAATCGTCGAAGAACGGTTGTCCTTACTTAGCTTCAATCACAGTCTCGCTTTGTCGCAACACGAACAGCCCTAACTCTCGAACAAGACCATTTTCTGGGAGAGATATCCATCGCGGCCCTGTCAGGAAGTGGGGATATTACCGCTTCCGCAAGAACCGCTAAATGTAGTGCAGTAGGAGAGGTCGGAAATGTTGCTAAGTAACACAATGCGCTAGAGAAACATGTATGTTTGAATGTGCCCACTGATTGTTTTATTATTTGTTAAACAAGGGAACAGAGAGATCGGTGCGTTAAAAATATCATCTTACTGATAGTTTTGAGCTATGACACTAGGGCTACGTGGCCGAGTGGTAAGGCAGTCCGGCTTTAGGACGATCGCTTGTATCTCGCGGATTCAGATCCCGTCGAAGTTCAAAACTTTCAGTAGGATTTTTAATTTATAAATATAGAAATCGGTTTTTAGTTTCAGAAACTTTATTTTGCAAATGTTTTTGCAGCGATGCCGTCAACAGTTTGAATTTAAATATTAATTTAGCAGCCACTGAAAGAAGATGTCAACACATTTATGAAATTCCACCCCCGCACAAAATGCAATTCTTATTCAAAATATTCAGTTTTCAATTCAAAGCGCGTCCGCTGTGCAATTTCATATTCTATTTCAATAAATCTAGAGTTGTATTGTATCACAGTTGTGTTTTTGTGTCGGCATGATATAACAGTAGTAATACTAGGGCTCGTGACGTACGGTGCATGTCTCTTGTCAGTTTCCATAACTTTTTACACAACATACATACTCGTAGGTACAGATGAATCAAAGTAGATAAGTGCTTTGTTTTAGATTTGCGATTGGTCTTGTTTGTTTGGTATAAGTATAAGGAGTAAGCGGTTTGGCGGAAGGCACCACAGAAAGGGAAGCTCTTGCGCTACTGATCCTTACAAAAATTAAGAGGAACTTTGGATATCCAATTTTAAAGTGTGTAATAGAGTAGGGTAAGAGTCATACTACAATTATGTTGTATATTTGTTTACAATTTAGTTGTAACTTTGAGTGCGGAATAGCATACACACAGTGTTTCCGACACAAATTGATGAACGAAAGAATCGCAGGCATTAAGTTAAGCTAACTGCGCAACCGTATAAAACCCAGCAATTTATCCACAAGTATATATTGTGAAAACTACTCAACTAACAAGAACCTAACCCAATTTAATATCTTCACTCGTCGCAGATAAGCCGGCTAAGCCGAAAAGGATGAGCCTGAAAACAAAGCGAGATAAATCGAGTTACAGCCCGGCCTGTCGCCTAATTCGCGACAAAGGAGAGTGTGCTACAATAGACACTGGCCCCACGATAATTGGAAGGGCTCGAGCACCGTGTAATTAATTGTTTGACGATTTGTTTTCGGTCGGAGCTGTAGATATAGCAGCTCAAAACATTTAGAATCTTAATTTAGTTCGGGACGAACTAATTGGTTTTAGTTTTCAGGGTCTAAGTTAATGAAGATACATCGTGTGTGGTGAATTGATGGTGAGCTCCGTTGGAATCTATAGCCGCAGACTTTGTATTAATTTCGATTAGTTAAACTAGTTATATTCGCTGATAAATTTTAATTAAGGCTCTACCACACAGGTGCTTATCACGTGACCTTTATTCAACTTCCATTACAACTACACAAGAAGCCAGTTGTGGTGAGTGGTGACAGTGGCCTCAAAACACTTTATAGCAAGCCTAACGGCTTTATAGCCTAAAAACACAAAAACAATCAAAGTTACTAGCATTCTGACATCTTACCTATTTATTAGACCGTGAAAAATATCGCAAAAGTATATTATATTCAAAAGAATTACGGTACATAACTTGCATTTCAATACCCAGTATGACACATTCTCTAAAATTCTGCCATAACTTGTAGAAATGTCGGAATAAAATGAGTATTTTATATGATAGACGTAGTTTAAACAATGTGGACTCAAACCTTGAACAGCTTTCAGTCAAAAAGATCCAAGTTCCAACTCCATAAACTACAGTTTTGCGCACTTCCATTTGCATTCAAACGAAACAAATGTATCACGAAGTCGATTCGTCGCCGCGTCGCTGCAAATTGGATTTCAAAATCGAGGAACAACAAGAAACTTTTTGGGAGTGAGTGAAACTCACGACTCATGACTCACGTAAAATAGCGGAGATTTAAAATGAAAAGTGGAGACAGCTCCGCGGATATTTGACCCTGTAGTGGTGTTTTATTGAATTATTAATATAAATATCTGTGTAGCTTTGTCAACAAATAAAAAACAACCATCAACAAAGAACAATCAATTGAGATCCCAGATATATTACTGCATTAATTACTATTATTAGCGGTTGCATGATGATTTTAAGCTATGACGGAGGCTTTTAGGCAGCCTAAAAACTCCGTCACCAGAGTTGGTCACTTACTCATACGAACGAACGAACGAAGTGGTTGCAAAAAAAAAACAAACAAAAAAAATGACACAACTATATTATTAACAATTATGAAAGGTACTCAAATCACAAGCCGTGAGACGCCCTACATGTACATTGTACATACACACATCACGCGATACGACAATTTGTACCTCCACCTTGTTTCGGAGGTGGAGACGAGATTATGTCATAAGTTACGTGCCACAATGTACGAAATGTTGTAAAGTGCCGCGAAATAACAATTCCTTTATGAATGATACTAGCAATAACTTTGGAAATGTTCAACTCAATGAGTATGGGCTTACTTTTAACACTTATTTGAGTGTCTAAAGTAAGCTCTCTATTGTTACCCAGGGGTTTTAGCGATCAGCAAAAGGCTTGTTAACTACGACACCTACTACTATGGTTATGGTTGGCTGGTATATGGTTGCCAGTTGGTTCACAACTGTTTTTTTTGGAATTTCCACCGTTATAGTCTTAGGTAATCAATAAAGAGTTATCTATCTATCTATCTACTATATTATTGAGTTAAGTTTAGATTGGTAAGTCTTCCTTTGCAACCATTCTTGCCAAGTAGTACCAAAGTATTAAGTCAGGTCAATGGTAGCAATGCAGGTAAATGTTCAGTGATGGAGGTTTGCCGCGGAAGGTACAGCTCATTTTAACCGATAAGTAGTAGGTTTTCTATTTGTATACAACTCATAACATTACGTATTAAAATGTATTTAGCTTTAGGCTTATATTTTGCACTAGCTTTTGCCCGCGGCTTCGCTCGCGTTCGTAGTTTGTTATTTGCAAAGGGTACCTCGGGGGCTATAGATAGATAGATATATGTAGATAGATAGCTGCGCCCCGCGGTTTCACCCGCGTAAGTCCCGTTCCCGCGGGAATATCGGGATAAAAAGTACCCTATGTCACTCTCCATCCCTTCAACTATCACCACACAAAAAATCACATTAATCCGTCGCCCCGTTTTGCAGTGAAAGACGGACAAACAAACAGACACACACACACACACACACACACACACACACACACACACACACACACACACACACACACACACACACACGGATAAGTAAGGATATTAGTAAGGATTAACATGGAAACTAAATTGAAATAAAATAAATTGCAACTTTCGAAACATTTCTAACAGTAATAACACAGAACTGTAAACAGAAAGCATATTTATAAAATTGCGTGTCTAAAATCATATTGCACATTTTACATCGAAATATATTAAGCTCTGCAAATAATTAAACGCAAGAGCTCAAAGCTTACCAATCAAATAGCCCACAGCGTATTTACATATCTGACCAAACAGTGTATGTTAATTCACGTGGAGTTGAAAATATTCATAAATCAGTTTATATGTATTTTCGTCTGAGCTAGTGTTTATTCCTGGTGAAGGAGTTTGGGCCAAATAAAATTCATGGTTTAACGACTAAAACGCCAAAACCGAAAAGGACATCAACCACTTCTATTGATCAAAATACTTTTTGAGCATTTTAAAGAGCGGCAATTTTTTTTTTAAATAAATAAAATAACAGATAGGCTACTTTTTATCCGAAATAGTCCTACTTGAGCGAAACCTTGGGCGGTAACGTATATAAACTAAAATAAACCTTATTCTACCAGTTGCTTCGTGTCTCAAATGTTACCAACAGGTTTTATCTTCTAGTGTAAACATAGAGTTTTGATTTCCTCCATAAAATAGAGGAAATATAAAATATTGGTTGCAAGTTGAACCTTGCGGAACATAACGGAAATAGCCTCACAGGTGGAGGTCAGCCCGGTTTATGCACATATTTAAGCGATTTTCAACCTTATTGCACTATTTTATTTACACAACATAACATTTTCATTTGAAATTGAAAAATATTTCGTGCTGTTTCCTATGATGCTTTTACGAATTGATAAAAATGGAAGAATTGGTGTTATTTTTTAAACTTGCTTAAATTATGTTTTAAGAAAATGTTAGTTTATTAAATTTATTGGTAAATATATTTTTATAGTGTTAAACCACACTTAGGCATTTCAAAAAATCTTACTAAAAGTTTGGGGCTTCGACGGGATTCGAACCCGCAAGATACAAGCGATCGCCAAACTTTCGTTTTCATTTATAAATTTAAAGGTAAATCCATTTTTCGAGATTTTTCAACGAACTCCAATCACAGAGCTTTCTCATTAAGTACCATTAAGAATTTCCTGTTACTTTTATCCTGTTATCACTTAGTGGAACAGAGTTATATCAAGTGTATTTTATGATAGTAGTTAAGGAACTCAATAATCGTAATTGCTCTTAAGGCCCGCTATAAACTACTTTCCTAACGAACGTAAACTTTTATGCATCATAAAAAAGTACTAAGAAAAACTAAATTGTTTGCGTGATAAACTGTAAATGGTATACTTAGAGATGTAAATAATAAGTAACTTTATAGCCGTGTGGCCAAGTAGTATTTGGAACTCGACTTATTTTCGATCCGAAGGTTGTGGGATCGAATCCGGCCGTGCATAAATGAAATTTTCGCGTCGTAAAATTTCTGCGCTTTACGGATACACGAGCTTTAAACGGATTTTTTTATTTATATTATTTTCTTACAGAACTGTTTTACATTATATTTTGAGGGGTTTATTCATAAAAACTTGACAATTTAATACAGGTTTTAGGAACGTTTTAAAACGTTTTTTTCTTATCACTCATATGTCAACGAAAAGAGATAGCAACAGATTTAATATACGTTTTAGCTAATACAGGTTTTAGGTCGAATATGCATAATGGAGTGAGAATACACGCTGACCTTATTTTGTTTTTAATTAGATAATTTTGGTGTTTTTCTCTTTTTACTTATAAAATCACTTTCGACATAGTTCCAGCTAATTCAACATGGAGTAATTTAGTACAAAACGTAAAAGTCGTTGGTTATTTAGTTCCC
The DNA here is from genome assembly GCA_947086425.1 of Xanthorhoe spadicearia. Taxonomy (NCBI): domain Eukaryota; kingdom Metazoa; phylum Arthropoda; class Insecta; order Lepidoptera; family Geometridae; genus Xanthorhoe; species Xanthorhoe spadicearia. The sequence continues at coordinate 230,834 of OX352202.1, forward strand.
GCATTAGCAAGTTAAAGCTATCAGCATTTCTTCGCCTCATTTAACGCTGTCAGGAAAATATTCCTAACAAAATGCATGTCGCCATTGTATTTTAAACGGAGAATTTTGAGATAATTTCTGAAAACAACACTTTATTATATTAAAATTGAAATTTAGTTTGAATATTTTCAAGATATTTTGAAACTAATGAGCTTTATTTACTCTGACGAGTTATTTTTCAACTTAATAACATTTTGTCAATCAAATATCACAGCATAACTGACATTGACATGTTAATTTCTTTGAGAACCGTATTTAGAAGTCTGTGTTGTTCACTCAAATGAAGCATATAATTGAGAATTCAACACAAAGTCGGAATGGGTGATAAATAAATCTGTTAATCGTTGTAATTCGCCTCAATTGAAGGAGTGGAGCGGTCGGCACTCGGCCCATTAGCAGGGTCGCTGCGGTTGTGGTCGCTAGATCATGAAACTGTGAGGGCTATTTCATCAAATACCACATTATTGAACGCAACCATTTATACATTACTAGCTGCGCCCCGCGGTTTCACCCGCGTAAGTCCCGTTCCCGCGGGAATATCGGGATAAAAAGTACCCTATGTCACTCTCCATCCTTTCAACTATCACCACACAAAAAATCACGTCAATCCGTCGCCCCGTTTTGCCGTGAAAGACGGACAAACAAACAGACACACACACACACACACACACTTTCGCTTTTATTATATTAGTAAGTAAGTAAGTATGGAAGTATGGAAGTATGGATGGATATGGATTCTCGACAAGCTCTGTAGCGCAGTGGGCGAAGGCCCGCCTGAGACGCGGAGGTTGCGGGTTTGATTTAAATAGCGACAACGTTTCGATTCTTCCGGAAAATCATCATCTGGGTATGAGTATGGTCACTCCGCGGGCACGTCTCACATTGCAACCATTATTATTATGACGACTTCTGTGGCGCAGTGGTGGAACTCTATACTGTTAAAGTAAACATGTACTAAAAATGGATTTGTAATATATAAAATATTGTAACAAAGGGAAATAAATTTACATCCATTTACACTGAATTCAAGCAAACATTAATTTAACACGGGATTACGCTAAAAGCATACAAAGAGAATGATATAATTCCCAATAACGCATTCAAAGCACCCCTTTCCTCCCGTCTCCATCCATTCCACCCAATCACTATTCAATATTGTAAACAAACGAAACACGAGTAGCCTTTAATTGATGACATAACTGTGTTTCAGCACTAGTTTTTAAGTTTTTGTCGGTTTTTCTCATTCAAAATGCAATCTGAATTTTCCTCTAGCTAGCAAAAACGGAAAATAAATTCTTTTATTTTTAGTTTAGCAATATGTGGTATGAAACATTTCTTACATCTATAGTTATATAATTTTTAACAATGAACACACCACCATCTAGCCCAACGGACAACTTTCACCGGTTATGCATAACTTTTTGATAAAACTCATCAACTTGGCTTTTAGCTACTTTTTTTTATGAACCTGTCGTGTCCCACTGCTGGGCAAAGGTCTCCCCCAAAATCTTCCACTGACCCCTTTCCTTGGCGATCTCCCACCACTCCTTCTCAAACACGTCAAGATAGTCCCGCCAACGCTTTTTCGGCCGGCCTCGTCGTCGCGGATAATCTTTTTATAACCATGATAATTTAAAAAGTTTCACTAGTAACTAGTGCTACAGGAAGGTAGCGTGGAATATAATCCGTTTCATCACAGAATGCACCATAGTCCGAGAACGAATACACAATATTTGAAATATTTTGCAGCGCACTCCACGCATTTACATTGTATGTATGTATTTTCCTTTGTTCTGTATTCCTTTTGTAGCATTTTGTGTTATTTTACAGTGGAGTTGCATTTTTATATCTATATTGATCCAAATATTTATATGATTTATTGGAAAGTGATTCTAAAAACTTTTTGTTATAAATTATTAAAACTAACAACAGAAATATTTGTTATTGCAACACATCGCGACATTTTTACATTAAAATATAGTTCCAAATACTAACAATTTATATGTAGTTTTTAACAAGCTTATTAACAAACTAGCAGCACATCCCGGCTGTACACGGTTGTACTTATAAAACTACCGGAAAAAAGGGCCTATAACTATACGGACAGTCCATTATACACATCGGTGAAAGACATTTTTAAAAGACCTACGTCAAACAAACAAACATTGTCTCCATATAAAATGAGTATAGACTACATTACATTAAACTCACTGTATTGAATAGTTTACATTGTAATAACTAATTAAATGAATAACGTTGATGTCTTTAGGAATTCTATTATTCTTCTTCTGCCGAGGTCCAGGTCTCTCTTCCTTCTTTCTTCACCCGCCGAGATCCAGGTCGGAAAGAGCCGCGTGTGTCTTATGATAGATTATCAGCCACACTACCAATAAGAGCACACGCAAGGCTCTCTCAGCACCCTTACTCTTACTCTCTTCTTGTTTCCATCATCTTCTTTTACAGTGCGAATTCTAACATAGTTTTCAATTAACTTTAATAACATTATTGTCACGGTTCCTGTTCGCAAGATTTTCTCCTATTGCTGTTGCTCAATTAAGTGTTTTATTATAACTTATTACTATTACTATTAGCCCATCTTGTCCCACTGTTGGGCAAAGGCCTCCCCCCGCTTTCGCCAGTTACGCCGATCCAATGCTTTCCTCTGCCAGTCCCTTGAAATGTTTTATTAATTTATTTTATTTCCTATATTTTGAACTCATTTTAAAAATATAGAGTACCTAAATACTTTCAGATTATTTATGTAATGTTTGTAATGTTTTGAACTGATTGACCGTAAAAAAGATTTTTTGTATGAAATGTAAAGGAGTTTTAAAAAAGCTCTGTTGAAACAGGATTATGAATATTCAGCAAAAATATGTTAAGATAATTTGCCGTCGCTAAACAATAAAAGTAATCTGATGAAAGAAAACAATAAAGGTTTATTAATATAATTGAAAAGGTATGCTCAAGTTTGAACTTCTTTTGTTTGCTCAATTGTTATTTTTATAGAAACAAAGGTCGAGATGACGACCGTTTGAGTGGATTCTACTCAAGTTTAATAATTCGTGAATCAATAGTCAAAGTCGATCAAAGTTACATTACAAATTATACTTCCCTCTCTTGATAAGTTAAGTGGCTTTTATTTCAAAACACTTTGCTCGTAACTTGAATCCAAATAATACTTCACATTTTCTTATACAAGTACTTTAGAACTAAAGGTCCTTGTAGATACAGTCAACTCTTGAAATATCTGTATCGTATCATATGTTTTGAAAGGCGAGACTCATTTAAGTTGTCGACTTATATTTTCCGAAAAGCTAACAAATATAAAATTTTTCATATTTTCATACAGATACAAAAGTAGTTTTTAAGTAGTGTAGGAATTTTTTTGTTTGTTTCTGATATAAAACTTTGTTTGAATAAATAAAAAAGTACAGATACAATATATTTCATATTTCATACATATACATCATATACATCATACACATATTTCAATTATGCCAAATATGTATTTGGACATACCTCTCTATTACACATCTTCAAAGGATCTAAAGAATTACATAAAGATCTGAAAAAAATGTCTATAGCTCCCTGGGATACAGTCGTGATCATATTTCATTTAATTTCGTTTGATTAAAGGGTAATTTGTCACTTACAGATGTACTCGTAGTTGTCAACAGTACCAGTGGTACGAGTTACCTCGAGTATTGAGATACCGCGAATATTTCAGATAACTTTGCAACTATTCAACCGATATCGAAAATGGTATGCCAAAGTTTGAGCTCCGCGCATTGAATTTTAGATTTTGACTTCGTCTTTCGTAAATAGTTCATAGAATTAACATGACTATTTCGACCTTAAAACAAAGTACTTACCTGTTTAAGTAATATTGAAGTTACTGCGAGTATAAAGTGAGAATTTCTGTTTAGTCAATTACATCAAGGACTAAATCAAGAACTCAATGTTATCAAAATATTAGGAACAAATAACATGGTGAAATAGGGTACAACAAGGAACGTTGACAACCACAAAAGTTGAAAACTGAGTAGTGGAGTTTTTACATATTTAGATATAAGATTTTCGGATTTCTTTATTTTAAAAAGTTTCTGGTTGCTTTTGCAGCGAAAAATCCTACCCCCACAATGTTTTATCCCGCGGTCGCCCTAAATTGGTCTCCAATAAATTTAGTGGACGGATATCTCCCAGGAAGCCTGTTTGCAGCAGATTCGATTACCGGCACTCTTCTGCACTCTAACCTGGTTTGAGGTGAATTCTTCCGATAATATAGGGGCTGGCCTCAAACAATAATCTGACCTGCAACGCTGTGGGCTGATGGGATAAAACTGTTTTAAAAACTTTTAAAAGAGATAAATTGGGAGATAAGTGGAAGATCGTCAATTATAGGGGTCAGTGGAAGATTTTGGGGGAGACCTTTGCCCAGCAGTGGGACATGACATGTTCATAAAAAAAGAGATAAATTAATATTATACAGAGAGAAAAGGTTTAACAATAATGTAATCTAATTTGTTATAAAATCTGCAATTAAGTCATGAGTAATTACTTACCCACTTTGATGACTGTAATAATACAAAACACGTTTTTATTAGAAGATTAATATAAGCTTTACCATCCATTTTTTTTCAATGAATTAATTGGGGATTAAGAAAGCTAAATTATCTTTATTTTCATTTGTTCAGTCGCTCCTATTTAACAATTCCAACACCGACGGCGAATCCTGTTTACTTTCAGTCAAACAAATTACAGCGCATTAGATATTTTAAAATGGCTGCTATTTAAATAAAACGCTGGAAATAGCTTCGGGACCGCCATTCTGACATTACCGTTATTCAAACGCTTTAGCTCCAGCTGGGTTATATTCCCAGGTAATATTCCCGTGGAATTATTCCCGGAATACTCCCGACTATCTATTAGCGGGAGTTTTCCGGCCAATCCTCTGATTTACAGACGTTGACTCCGCTAATATCCACTACATTTTGCTTCATGAAGACATACGGTCAGTCGCGGTTATTTGTGAGCTGAACGGAACATTACTTTTAAATTCAGTTAGGTAGAGAAATGTTCGCTGGTAATAAAGAAAAGTGGAAGGTTAAGACATAGAATTTGGTGAGTTCTCGCTCAGACAATAGATGTGGACAAATGCATTTATTTTCTTAGGCACTACCGCTTGGCACTACTAGTAGAGTGAAGAGTACATGAAAATAATGTTTAAATGTATCTACTGAATTAATATGCTAATAAATATTTATTTGGAACCACTGACTACCACCAAGGCATATGTCATCAGCTCGAGAGTATAAATACAATGAATTAGTAGGTATTACATTAAGTTTAATAAAGATCTTACAAATTCAGGAAAGAAAGAAACAAAAATGTGTTTATTTCTGTTGGACTTCAAGGATCACTTCTAAAAATGTACAGTCTTGTATGCTAGGTGACTCTATTGCCTGTTCATTGTATGTCTAGGCCTATTTTTTATTAAATTTGTCACAACACAGTCATAGTTAATACAATGGTTTAAGCTAATGAGATGTAACATATTATATTGCGTACTTCATTGTTTCACCCCAAGCTTCCATCCACAACAAGTGAAGATTATCCTCGCTCCACAGCGCAAAAACACAAAAAGCGCCATCTCAGTAAACGGATGAGAGAGATGAGAGAGCCATGAATAATGCACGCGATACATTATTCACTGCGAGTTAATCTACTGCTCAAATTCAACTAGGCACTAGGTTTGCACACTTTGTCCAGCAGCTCGCTCGTCACTTTGTTGTGTTGATTGTCTTAATTTTTAATTTAGACATTTAACTTTCTATCATTCTAAACTATTTGTTATAAAAAAATAAAATATGATCACGACTGTATCCCAGGGTGCGGTAGACATTTCTAATTGTTTTGGAAAATTATATACAATATGAACATGAACTTATAGAACTTTAAAAAGTATAATGTATTTATAACTTACAGTTTTATTACGTAATTGTAGTTTATTTCATAGGATAGGACAAACATTCAGAAATCATTGAATAACGTTCCATCAGTCTTAAGTATCTACAGAAAAACTAAGCTTTATACAAAGAATTAACATTCCATCCAAGCACAGAATATGTTTGGTAAAATAATTGATATTATCTTTACATAATAAGTAAACTACGTATTTATGTAAATTTTCCTATTAATTTTCTGTTTTCAAAAGTATTTTTAAAGCTAAGTAAGAAGATATTCGAATTAAATTGAAAGATGCTAACCTGCTTGTTATTTATGAACGCTACAACAGCAGCGCAGAGTCTTGTAAATATGAATTATACATTATTCAGCAAGGAGCAAGTCAATGCGGCTTCCATTTGTTTACAAAACATCAGTACATCACTCTTCACAGCACTTTACATAACCTGACAAGAATATCTCTTTATTTTATTATAGAAGTAAACTCTTTCCCATTTATAACATTTATTACAAGTACAATATATTTTTGACAGGGAAAATTTATATATTATTTGCGGGATCAATGTTTGTATGATGTGCAAATATTTGGCTCGAGTCTGAGTTTTTCTATGTGTTAAAAAAATATGTTTAAGTACGAGTATTATATTAGAAAGAGGCTTCTGAATATGATGTGCCGGTCATACTTCGCGTGGCATAAGGCAGGAATAACGAATGATGATTTCAAAATGAAAATTCTACAGATACTCAGCTGGGATTTGAGCTCACTGTCTAAATTCAAGGCACTAACCCACTGGGCCATAAGCTCTCCATTTCCAACATTTTACATAAAAATATGTTATTTCAAGTATGGGACTGTGGGGTCAAGATCGCGACATCTTGGCATCCGTGTCTCTCCCGTGGGAAATACAGGCCCAAGCCGGAGGCGCATTTGTTATAGAGCTTACTTACACAACGCCATTGTAGCTCACTTTCTGAAGAAAATGTTTCTATGCAAGTAGGCCACTCTGGTTAATTCAGAAGCTTTACAGAGAAGGTTTATAAAATTTGTTAAATAATATTCTATGATGCAATTTTTAAAGAGGAAAAAACATATTTTACAACTAACTAAATTATTATATAACAAAGAAAGAAAGTTATGCCTAACGCCTATGCCTATAAGCTTTTTTCTATAATATGTATAGACTTTATGTGTAGTATGTGTTGACTTTTTTTTGGCCTTCTACAACACTTCTAGGAAATCACTATTAGCAGCTCTTTGATTTATATTTTGTGATCATTTGAAAATATCCAAGAGGATAATGGGAGGTATTTATTTTTAAGCTTTTTAAGATCTACCACATTTTACAGCTAGGATCCGCATAGAAAACTGCCATCATTTTGTACCCACTTACAAAACCCGATATAATAAAAACTGTTCATTTTTGGGCACTCTGCTCGCCGGCGGCGGAGTGTACTCGTAAATTGTACATTGGAGTGCGATAGGCCTCTCCAACTCGCTTCGGGCTTATTTCAAGTCGCCATTTTTCATCAAAAATAAACGCTCTTTGCAGCCGTAATGTAAGTAGTTTTGGAGGTACATTGTTCGCACGGTTTTACATTTCAGGTACTTAGTTTTTGTTTGACTGTTTTAACGTAAAATAATTTTGAGGTTTAAAGTAAAGCTTATAATTAATTGTAATGATCACTTTCTCAGTACATGACGTCATAGGAGCAAACTCAATACTCTGACATTTTGAACGCATCACATAAGAGCACAGTGGCTCAGTTGTAAAAGCTCCGCTTCAGACGCCGACGGCACCGAGTTCAATTCCATACTCGCTTACGTGTATTTTTGTTTTATTTTATAATTTCATTGTATGCTGTGGCTTCTATCGTCTAACCGGTAGTTGATTTAGCTCGGTTGTGAGAATGTAGTAGTAAAAGAAGGTAGGGAAATAATAAACTGAATGAGATGGCTCGATGTACCGGCATTGAGAATCTTTTTGGAAGATTGTGCACTCGTTCTTTGTCTTACGGAAATATTTGTGCGTTCGTTTGTAATTTGGTTTAAATTAACTAATTTATGTGTATTGTGAAGTTACAAATAGGGGTAAGTGTTTTGTATAAATTGCCGGAATACATACCTATGTAGTTGTTAGGGATATCATGAAAGTTGTTTGTTGACGTAGAAATAACAGAGAAATATCTTATAATTAATTCTCGGAATTTCTATTTCTTGATAAGCTCTATGAAAACTGGTGTATTTTGTAATAGGAATTTAAATCGTGAAAGTGATCGAAATAACTTTTGACAAAAACATTAAAATGTAAATATGTAAAGTGCCCTGTTAACGATCAAATTATTTGTCAAATTTTACGTGTTTGTCAAATTATTTGATAGTGTACTGCTGTGTTCGAGGCGTTTGTCAAACAATCTACGTGTTTGTCGTGTTTGATGAAAATCTGGATTGATGTCTAGTTTGACAAACAGGTTTGAACGTCAACGGCGGTGTTTGTCAAACAATATCTCACTCGTTGTATTGACATCATGGAGGATCATGGATCTTCATATCCGAATCTACTAGAAAGTTAACAAATTTGTTTGATATTTGGTTTGATCGTTTAAGCTATTGTTTGATAAAAACGTGAAGTTTGACAAACAAATTTGTCAAACAAATTTGATCGTTAACAGGGCACTTATAATAGATGATCGACTCCCGATAATATTTTAAGAATGTATTTTAATCGCGCTTGTATATAATGTGTTTTAATTGTATTTTTCTGTCTATTTTTTTGTCTAGAAACGTCATCTCCTCCTGTGTTTATGCGATTGCATAAACAAGTTGCCATCATTGAGGAGGTATGCTTAAAGTTAAAGATATGCTTAACAATTAGGTATTCTTTGTTTACATTAAATTGTGTGTAACTAAACGTTGTTTTTCAAAATTTCAATTTGCTTCGCATATACATTCTCAAACACACATTTTCACGTAAAATAATTGAAATATAAAGCAAAACCCAATGCTAGGGGCCCAACCCAACCCAGTGGGCCCCTCACTTATTCCATATATCGAAATTCATATTTCCATTTAAATAGCTTTCCAAAACCGCTTTCCCAAAGAATTATTTCCCTACAACTAAATAAAGGCTGTTCTATAAACAATCGAAAAGGAAATAAAGGGTTACAAAAAGGCCGCCCATAAAAGATCAACCTTTTCAAACAAAAGTAGCTTCGGAAACTACTCACAAGAAAAAACTATAAAAAGAGAGGTGATTCGAGATTAGCATTCAAAGGCGCGGAGGCTTCGCCGGAAACGTTGGGGGAATCTATTGGAAGATAATCTAATCAACCTCTGGTTTCGATTGACTCTCGTTTACGGGTTTTCGATAAATACTGAAAATTAAAAATTTCTAAAGCTCAGCTAGCTTACTAAGCATTTTAAGCGATTCAGTTTAGGTCCTATAATGAACTGCTTGTGACGTAATGTAAGGCGCTGACGTTAAATTTTGACAGTAAGAACCTAAACTGAATTTTTAATTTACGTCATAAGCTGCTCGTTTAAACAGAAATCATAATATTGAAAGAATAAATAAATATCCTTGGACATTACACACAAGGTCATTTAGTTAGCTAAGCAATTTTTGGAGATAGTATTCAAAATAGAAGTAAAATAAGTTTAAGAAAAGTTCTCGGAATAAGTTGCTAGATGCGCATAAATTTTGTGAAATAAAATCCTGACAATTCTACAAAGTTCTAAACTTCCAATGGACAACATAATAAAAGCAAAGATGAGACACTACAGTGTTTTCTTAAAACAATACACATTCTCGTAGACAGAGCGCTACGAGCTGGGCTACGACGCTACGAACTGCTACGGCGCTACGAGATATGCTACGACGCTACGTCGCTACAAACAGCCTTATATGAAATTCTATTTAGTTCATAAAATGCAGCGTCTACGAAATTGCATATTTTTTTCGAATTTTAAAAAGCTCCGGATTTTTGCCTGAAATTTCGAATGGGAACGAAAAACAAGTCATCGACAAGAATATTCTAAATAGAAAACTTATAAATATGAATTCTGAACAGGAAAATAGCTTATTTATTCAAACGAACACAAACGACATAGAATCGTAGTTGCAAAGCATCCCAACCATTGCATATCTCAAAATTTCTACTTCACTTTACCACAGAAATTTCTAAAGGAGTCGAAAATCGTATTAATAATTTTACCGATGATGTCGCAGAGTGAATTCAAAATAGTATCCATTTATAGAATTTCGATAATTTCGTCCATTTTAATGCCAAAACAGAATTTATGATGAGTTTTGTCGATTTTGCTCGCGTTCCCAATAATAGTGTTAGTGTTGCTCGACTCATAAATATTTATATAGAATTCATAACTGTTGAATGCTAATTTTGACTGATCTACTAAATGCTAACATGACATTTTAATTGTTTGCTGTTTGTTATTTTAAATGCGTTTTACGCGACGATTTTGTTAGGGTTTCATCATCATCATTGCCCTTGTCCCACACTAGGTGGGGTCGGCACATGTTTTCTTCTTACATTCATCTCTATCACTTTTGTTGGCATAGTTTGTCACTTTTACGAGTATTTCTAACTTAATTTTTAACAGTCAATGTTTTTGCAACTGTAATCCAGTGCAAAAGTTTTAAATACAAGTTTTAGGTCGTGAAAAATTAATAATTAAAGAGTTAATTGGCATCCCTAAAAAAAATCAGATTTTTTTTATTTCTAGCAACTTCTCATTGAAGGAAACTTTCTAGTTAGTTAAAAATATTAGTTTAAAAAAAACCAATACCAATCCATACGTTATTCATAAATCGAGAGCCATTTCATAAAGCCTTAAAAATGTCGTAACTTAATACTTACTATTCCGGTGTGTTTTCTTCACGTTGTTAAATGTCTCACCACACTGGTACTTTTATTATTTGGCTCTTGGTGTGAGATCAATACGAGAAATTAGTACAATTTTATACTCAACTGTTTTTTTTCTCAATTTCAACTCAACAAACTCAATTCAAAAGTCCGAGACTAGATCAATTCATATTTTATTCGTGTTTTTTCGTATCAAGATCACAAATTAAATCATAAAATGAATTAAATCTTCTCGTAATCTGCATTAGGTTCATCTGGCGTATAGTTATTATACTATATATATTTGTAAATTGTAATTAATGAAGTAATCGCTTAGTCGATAAGACCGCGTATTAGTTACTTTCTGTATGTTGCTGCAATAAATTTCTTATTTATTTTATTTCAATGATTAGCATAGCGGCTGCTATGTTTTATTTTACTTCCGGAATATTTGTTAAATCAAAGTACTTCGAGTATATCAAATCAAAATCATTGATCTGGTGTGTCCAACAAAGAACCAGTGAGGTGTCGAACATGACGAAGGTTGCGGCTTCAGCTGGTTACCTGCAACAAAGAAGGAGCACGTCAGTAGAGCCTTCATTTACATGAGAATTGGATTATGTCAGTTGGATGCTGAGTCGATCATTGCTATTGAATTCAACTTAAGGTGAGAGCGCCTGGGTTGCCCGGATTATAATGAATGCTATCGACAGGGTATCAAGCAATTCTAAGTTAAAAAAAATGTTAAGATAGGTTGATTCTTAAGATATAATTAAGGAAATATAAAATGTTATTTGCGAGAATCATATTTTGATCAAACTCAAAATATCAATAAGATCTTAATTTATTACAGACCACTTTCAATAGTCACGTTGAACGATTCCGTGCTTCGGAAGACACGTTAAATCGATGCCGGCTTTTAAAGTCGTTACGAAACGACTCAGGCTTTTACATGGCCTAAAAAGTCCTTTACCAGACTTAGTCATTAGTTTATACGATCTTACTTAATGTTTTTTTGCGAGTGATTATAGACCTGGAGCTTTTTGGCTCAATAAATCTGCATTTTTATATATAAGTAAGTTATTTGAATAAAACTGATAAATGTAAAATGATGTAGTGTTTATGCCCCTTACCGCATGTTGGGATAAAAGGATAAATCTTCGCGGACGGACGACCGGCGTGTGGAAGAGATTTATGTGCTCTCAACACACTTCAATATAGAGTTTAATACTATGTGGAATAAATACTATTAATCTTAGGAAAACAGACCTTCCGATATCGTCTGTTTATTTGTACACAAAAAAAGTAATATAATTTTGATCAAAATATAATGAAATATATAAACAGTTGTACCTTAAAATTATTTGAATGAAAACCGTCAAATGTACATACTTTTTAAAGAACTGAATCTTGTTTCAATAATTGGGAGTAAACCGAGACAAAAACGAGTCAAATCATCAAAATGTCGATAACTAAATCTATATTAAATCATAAACTAATATCGTTCAACAACACAATGTAATGTTGAAACACTTACACTTAAAAATGAAGTATCATTAAGTGGTAATGGATGACTTTAAATGAATGACTAAATAAAATCAGAGAAATAGCTAATACAATAAAAGTCTTAATGAACCGTTTGGATATTCTTACTCCACGGCACTTAACGGCGAAGTGGTAACCAATCCAGCCAATTTGCGGCGAGATGAGGGCTCGAGTGCCTCCTCCATTAGGACTTTTGTCCAATATTACCAAAGTCCAATACTTTTAAAAGCCACGGTAATGTTTATATACCTTTTAAACTTGTTATCTGAATTGTAAGAGTATTCTTTGAACGTTTTAATGCATTTGAAGTCAATTTATAGATGGTTGAAAGAAAGAAAGTAAAATGTGTTTATTTCTGTAACACCTCAAGGATCACTTAAAAATGTACAGTCTTATAAGCTAGGTGACTCTATTGCCTGTTAATAAAAGATAATTTTTCAAAGATCAAGATTGCGTTTCTTTTTATGCGCGTGTTAAAAACGTATGAATTAAAATAACATCACAATTAATTATTTTATTTTATATTAGTTCAAAAACTGATGGTTATAAAACCTAACCTATTAGGAAAATCTCCATCCTCACACTGGTCTCAAGTACAATAATCTAAAACAAGAAACCGCAGTTTCCGCGGTTTACTTCCTCACAAAAGCCTGCTTCCGGTGCCGACCACAACCGGAAGCGGACAGACGTGCCCGGAGCTCCACCATAACCAGAGTTACGACTGTCGATGTAGGACGAGTTCTTTAGATAATATAAGGTTGTTACTGAGAATTTTGGTATTGAGCAGTTTTTATATTCTACGAATATAATCAAAACGAAACTAACAAACTCGTACATCGAGAACTCTTAAACCAGACAGAATTCAGTTTTTTCAAAACAATGAATCGTCTTATAGATTTGAACGTTCTATAATACGGCAAATACCTTTACAGTTAGTCACCTGTAATTTATTTCACTCAAATTTTTTTGTAAATTCTGTTACATAAATATTGCAAGCACCTAATAAATCTATACTTATCTAAGATTCGCATCTTATCGCCTTTCTTTGAGTATTGAGAGTTCGAGAGCCCGCGGTGCAAAGATTTATCGCACCTTACACCTTCGTATTCGCGTCAGGCTGACAATGTCGATCTACATACATCACGGACCACCTGGGGGTCCCTTAATAGTGCCATTTGCGGGCTCAACCCTTAAAAGCCCACGTCACAGTGCGTATGACCTTTCCACTTTATTTATAGCGCTATATTTTTAATATCGGGGTCCAAGCTGTGGTTCGTGACCGGAATATGTGGCTTCAGTGGTCTGCTGGAGCGGAAGATGGTCTTGATATTACAATAAGAGAGTTGCCATCTGTGTTAGACGATTTATACAGTGCGATGGAGGTTTATCCAGCATCTTGCACATCCTCTCAGCATTTTTAATTTATCCCCAAGGAGGATAAGATTTGGTTGTAAAGTGTGGAGAGACCACTTACTGATCATTACTTTTTTTTAAACAAATGATAAAACGCATTAAAAAAAATCTTTGGTACACCGTGCTTGACTTACGTATCAAAAAGATAAAGTAGATAAAAGATTACTTTTTGATAATTATCCATTAAAAAAAAAAAACTATCAATTAACATTTGAAATTCAAAACAACTTAAATATTTTAATACTGTTAAAAAACTGCTACTTGTACAGAATTTATTAAACCTAGCTCATTTACATCACACAACTACCACATCTTTGTAAGAACTTCGTAGTAAGATATCAAAACTACCGCCAGCTTCCAAACTTTCCTCTGACTAGTAAAGTGTCAAGCCACAGAGTAATCGTATTCATAGCGATCCCTTCTATCCGTTGGTGGAGATGTAAAACATGTGCTCATTTGCAAAGCATATAAAAAGTTACCTACTTTATGTCGGTCAGTCATTCGTATGGATACGCCGTCCGAAGTGTGAAGTGATACTCGCAAATGCGATTGAGAAGTGTTTTTCTATCATGAGTAAAATAATGAGGGTTTGTATGTTTACTAAGTAGTAAACATACAAACCCTCATTATTTTACTCATACAAAAAAAAAAAAAAAAAAAAAAAAAAAAAAAAAAAAGTGGGTAAAGTCGGGCTGTGGATGATGATGATGAAGTCATCATCATCATCCACAGCCCGACTTTACCCACTGCTGGGCATAGGCCTCCCTTAGTTTGTGCCATCCACTACGATCCTGCGCCAGTCGCTGATGTTTACTACTTAGTCATAACAAACTAGTGACATGAGAAAATGCATCTTAACACCTAAATTGTACAAATATGATAAATAGAGTAAAATTTTCATAACTTCTATAACTCGGCAAACCTCATTAATACCTGTATGGATTATTGTGATATAACATATTTTTTGAAAAACCTTTTCTCAGACATTCAGATTTTTTTATTAAATAGATTTTTGTATAAATGTTAAATAAGTATGTTATTGAAAGCTTCTTAATTGTTTCTTTACTCTTTAATTAGATCGAACTCATTTAAAGAACAAAACTCGAGCGAGGGTCCTCGAAGCAGAACCAATAGCATCGGACTGCGAGCTTCAATTTACCATCCGAATGGGCATCCGGCAGCGCATTGCATTTGTAAGTGGGTCGCCGTCGCTGGCCAGTGGGCCGGCAACTGACCACGCCGGCTTCATCATCATATTCATCTATTTTTAGTCACTGTCATAATATGTAGGCTTTTAAATTCAAACAAGTCCTTATAGAAATTAAATTTTATCAGATTGTTTAGAACAATGTCGGATAATCCATCCATACTTTATATTATAAAAGAGAAAGTGTGTGTGTCTGTTTGTTTGTCCGTCTTTCACGGGAAAACGGAGGGACGAAATGACGTGTTTTTTTTGTGGTGATATTTGAAGGGATGGAGAGTGACATAGGCTACTTTTTAACCCGATATTCCAGCGGGAACGGGACTTACGCGGGTGAAACCGCGGGGCGCAGCTAGTTTCAAATATGGCTGATATAGTTGTAGAGTTAAAACAGAGTTGTTTGAGCGCCGCGATTGTAAATGTTTGTACACAAGACAACTCACGCGGCGCGCGGAACTTCAATATTGTACCAATTTAACTTATCTTGAGAGAGGTTGCGGGTTCGATCCCCGCTACGGGACAAATGTTTGTATGTTCTGCAGATATTTGTTCCGTGTTTGGGTGTTTTCTATCTATAACATGTATGTATTTACAAAAAAAATCGTATCTAAGTATTATATCAGTCATCTGGTTACCATAACACAAGCATTAAGTTGCTTAGCTTGGGACTAGATGACGCTGTGTGGAATGTCCAAGGATATTTATTTATTTATTATTTTATTTATCTTTCGTTGTAGATAGTTTTCTTATTTCGGTAGGGTTTGCGATGGATTCTGCTTCACTACAATGATACTTATTGTTTGAAGGATTGCGCTGCAGTGCGGCTTTAAGGGCCGGCGCCCACTATCGGCATCGGCAAGGAAAAGGATTTTAGGTGGCAAATAGCAATATACTTTAGCATAATGGCAATAAAGTAGAAATTCATCCTCAAGCATACCGAAGCGGTATTTTTGTTATTACGACCACATATCACGGAAATTTCTACTTTATTGCCATTATGTTATAGTACATATTGCTATTTGCCACCTAAAATCCTTTTCCTTGCCGATGCCGATAATGGGCGCCGGCCCTAAGGCTCTAACTTGTGTTAGTATTTAGAACACGTTTTAGAAGAACACCTCCAGTTTTAAATATTAAAACACTTTCAAAATGTATATTTGTGTGGAATGTCCAAGGATATTTATTTATATTTATTTATTTATTTATAACCCCGAAAAAATACCATAGTAATGGTGTCGGTAATAATCGCAAATTGTTTATTACAATAACAACAACCTACCGTTAGATAAATACGATAAAACAAAATGTTATTCACGATAATAAATCCAACCAAATCACCCAAACAATAACGATGAAACGTAATTTGCTGATGCAATATAACGCTTATTACTTCCACCAAAAGTGCAATTCCGGTTGAGGATAAACCGTGTGAATCAGCTCGTGAAACGCGTTTCCATGGATCACTTCTCCTCAAACGAACCCCAGAGAAATAAAAATCAAACTTATCACCCACCCGGAAAGTCCAATTTCGTTTGGCAGAAACCATACCATTCACAATAACTACAACTTTGTATTACAATCCTTATGTCCTTAGCCTAAGGTGTGAATTTGAATTACCTAACATGGTTTGGTCATGCATCCAAAGTGCAATGAGACGTATGTCTTCCGCTTAAGGGGCAAATTCGTTTAAAGTCGCTACACGTGCCGTCCTAAAGCATTTACTGGGTACAGTCTAGGGAATAGGATTACACGGTGAATGTTGAAGGCATAGAGACGTGAATCGACTGTGAAACTGAATCCTTTGACGCTTTGTAATCTTTAAACGGTTACTGGAGTAACACTGAATAACTTGTAACACTGGCTTTTAAGCTTTAATAGTTCAATAGCAAAAACAATTTGAAATGTTCCTACTTGTTTAAATGCAAACACGATTCTGGTTTAATAGGTACTTGACATTAACGAATTAGCCATATAGCTTCGTATTCAGAGACTTCACTCAAACTTGAGTCTATGTTATGCATCGATTTTTGACAGTTCTCTTTGAAAACTGAGTTTTGAATCACCGCTTGAGACACGATTTACGCTTGAGTATAGTCTTTGAATACGGGCCATAGATAGTTAGTGGCTAATTCGATCGTGGTAGCAAATTTAAGTAAAATATCATCAAATTTTGAGATCCTTCAAGAATTTAAAATCGAAATGCTTTAAAAATTGCATTTCCGATCCGATCAATCTTGTTTGAACTTGTGTATCCCTCAATGTGGATGGTAATTCCCGAGCACAAGTAATGGCACTGCTATAGTGTCGTGTGTTCCAATCAAGAGGGTACACCGACACCTGGCTGCCTTAATTAAGACGATAACGAACACAGTTTGTGTTTCATTCCGCCCGGACAATATGCCGAAGGGTAAATAAACGCTTGGTTAAGATAACCGTCGGTTTTGCTAACCCACACATTATAGGAGCCTTGGCTTTCGTAGCGAAGTTTGCGACGTTTTTGAATGAATGAATGAAAATACTTTATTAATTACTACAAATCCTTAAAATAATTGTACAATGGGCGGTCTTATCGCTAAGAAGCGAATTCTTCCAGACAACCTTAGTATGGAAAGAAGTCGATGGGATAGTAGGAGTGGTGTGGGTGTACAGAAAGTATGAAAAACAGAAAGCAACTAAAAAGTAACTAACCTAAGACTAATATAATATACAAAAATAAACTTGATTGATGGTAAGAAGTTAAACAACGTTCTGAGCGGTCACAACTTGGATGGGTGGCATTATGAGCGCTTCTGTGCTTCAGAGGGTACGTTAAATACTCAGTTTTAAAGTCGTTAAGCCATGAAGGCCTTTAGGCGGCCTTAAAAACTGCCTCACCAGAGATGGCCACTTGCTCATTGAACGAACGAGTCTTTGTAGGAATAGTCTATTGAAATGTTACAATTTATGGGCCGAGTATTGCATTTGTTAGTGCCCGCAATTTTATTATTGGTACGTGGGGGTCAATAGAAGCTTAACCTCAAGCAAATGTAGCATTTCAATGGCCTAGAAGGTATATTAAAATAATGTCTCACAGTTGGGAAGCTGCGCTCTAGTTCCCTACTTTTGTAAGAGTAATAGTTCTCTAGTTGACAGTAACTAGTACCAGGTAAAGTGGAGCGGATAACTGCGACATGCTCGCTTCAAACTTTGTAAGACATACCAACTATGATTCACTTAGCGCTTGTTTCGCTCCTAAATAAGCTACCCTGTTCTTTACCGCGTTTAGTGCTCTGAACGCAGTAAAGACGTATTTTCGTAACGCTGTTTCGTAACTGGGCAGGAAACGGGATAAAGTGACAAGTACCTTGCACACACACGGCTTTCACGCTGATTACCCTGTCCAAATGATGACCAGTTATTTTTAGGAGAAAAATCTATTACTTACGGACTTTTAAATATTAAAATTTGATCTGTATCCCAGGTGCGGTAGACATTTCTTTCAGATCTTGTTGTAATTTTTTTAGATCCTTTGAAGATCTTTAATGGGGTAGTCAGAGGTATGATACATATTTGGACATACCTATACTTTTATACCAAGTAAATAGTATTTAGACAGTTACTAATGAATACTTTACTTGTATAAAGCGTAAAAAGTCATGTTTAAGTCATAAACATAAAGCATTTGTCAATATTCTAAGGTCATGGTTACTAACTGTACTCGTATGATACTAAAGAAACTCCTGCCACTGCCATGCCACTAGTATTAAAAGTCCACAAAAACTAAGAATCCTTTGACTTAAACTTGCAAACAATACCCGGGGGACCTTCACAAAACATCCCTCGCCTCCGCAAACATCAAAGGGTAATTAAATTTACCCGGATTACAAACATGTATGTATACACATAATTAGGGATCAGGTAAGCCGCGGACCGTGTTCAGATTTTTTATTTCTTTCTCTCGGATTTTCATTCGTGATTCTACCGGGCCTGACTTTATTTAACTAGATATTTTTTTGTTTTATAAAAAACTTAATGTAAACGGCGCATATACAGTTTTGCAAAGAAAAAATCCATTGGTGTACCTATGGCCAAGATTCGAACCCACAACTTTCAAATCGAAAGTCGAGCTACATATCACTCAGCTAGCACGGCTATAAAGTTACCAAAATTGACGTAGCAAAACATTATCTCTATATATAAAACTAGCAGCACGTCCCGGCTTTGCCCCGTTCAAATGAAACTACCAGGATAAAATAGCCTGTAACCATCCGTCCATTCTACACATCGGTGTAAGAATTTTTGAAATCAAATGAGTAGTTAAGGAAATTACCTCCGTCACACAAACAAATAAACCAACTACCTCTTTATAATATTAGTATATATTGTCAATTTATTAAGATAATTATTATTCGACCTTATGACAAATCAACAAGATGGGTTGACGACATTGTTAAGACCGCAGGTCGGACTTGGGTTAGATTGGCGCGGGACAGGGGCGAGTGGCGGAAACGAAGAGAGGCCTATACCCAGCAGTGGGATGAGAAAGGCTGATGATGATGATGATGATGATGATGATGATGACAAATCAAAGTATAGTCGACAAAGAAATAGGTTTACCACTCTAAGGCTGAATATCATTTGCACGTACAAAACATCAAGGGCTATTTTCGCTTGACAGATTGACCTGCTACGTCAGAATCTGTCATTCAGTAATCTTTAGCGAATAATTATGTTACTGGGAGATGTCATCAAAAGTGGTAAACCAATTTCTTTGTCGACTATACGACAATAAACTGAATATGAAGTCGACTTGAAGCAGTTCATAACTAAGCGAACATTAAGCGCGAGATTAACGCTCGGATCGCCCTCAAAGCAATATTATTGCTTACTCATCTTAACTTACATCATAAACCGTCCACTACTAACCCTTATTTCAAACAGAATAAGGTCGGAAATATGAACTGTGACGTCACAAGTTGCGTGAGCTTGTAAATTAATGAGGTTTATGTTGATTTAACAGCTAATATTAATTATTGTTATTGATAAACTTTGCTTTTCAGGTTTGGGCTTTTTGGGTTTTACTGGTAACCTAATAGTTTTCTTTTATAATTTTAATGAAGAACATTTCCTGTAATAGGTTTATTACTTTTTTTAAACTAACTACAAGTTAATTTAAATATTTTATTTAAACAAATTAGTTAATAGTTTTAAAAAATCAACAATATTTGAAAAGATATTGTGTTAATAAAAGTGGCTTAGCAGTTACTTAGTAATTTTTTTATTTCTGTTCCAATAACGGTAAATAATGAAAACAAATAAAAAAAATGGAACCCATTAATCCCGCCAGTAAAATCGAATTTGCAACTCTATTCTAATAATGTCTACAAAATTAAATCAATATTTATTAATTGCTAACACTTTGTATTATTTTAAAGCGTGTAAAATCGTGATAACCTGGTGGTGATAACCGCAGTTCAAATCTCTAATTAGCCTGCCGCCTTATTCTCCAAATAACCATGTCTTAACGCGGCACGTCTCGGCGTTCTTATTTTGAAAAATTCTATGGATTTCAGAAAACAAAAGCTAGATAACGTGCAATCTCTTAATGCGTCATGTTTTAAATGTGTTAAAAGAATCGATCTCCAGATGTTAATCTGTGATAGGTTATGCATAACTCTACCATATGTAAATCAGACACAATAATTATGATTATAGCTCTTGATAATCTGATCTCTGATTAGAATGTACAGTTAATGAGTTTTGTATTGGATTTCATTGAAGTTGACACTAATTGGTCTATTCTATTGAGTAATAGTGTTCAATTAGGTAATCAATTAAATTTGGTTAAATATATTTGGTAAGTACTTTACTTTCTAATATTATTTTATTTATTTTTAGCCCATATCCCACTGCAGGGCAAAGGTCTCCCTCCTTTCCTTCCAAATTTTTATTTCTTGCTTTTTTTTCTAATTTATTAAGAAAAAAAATCCCAAGTCTCAACCAGATCCTCCGCGGGGTGGCTGGAATGGAAACCTGAACTGCAGCATGCGCTCAAAACGCCTGCACTCGACAATTCCATAACAACTTTTGTATAATATTTCCAACTTTTTTCTCACGTAAGTCGCGACGAGACTGCCAACTTTAACTTTATTACTTTCTCCAGAAAAATTGCAAATGTCAAAACGTCCGGCTCCAAGTACAACGCCTCGTGAATATTTATAAGTTCTCTTGTTTTAACTTAACCGGGACTCTTTAATACTTAGCCTGATGTTAAGTGATTATGTTAATATTCTATGTAATGTTAAACGCTTTTAGTGTGCGCTTTTAAGTTATAAATTTACTTTGTTTACTTTGATTCTGACTTAACACATAGACTTTTGATCCCGGTATTCCCACGGGAACGGGAACTGTTCACATCGGGTAACATCGCGGGGCGCAGCTAGTAATTAATATAACAGAATCATATTTAAATTATAGGTGAAACTCCTTACATTATGTTTTGTAACAAGTTCAATCTGTGGTAGACATTCCCGCAGCCTTAAAATGGCCGCTTCGAGCATTTCATAAAGTGCATTAATTTCGTGAATTGTTTAGCATTTTCACCAAAATATGATAGAATGGCTCAAATTGATCCGTCGTAACACCCCCGATCTTCCTAGCATTGGAATTACGCCCACATTTTCCTAGAGTATATTACGAAACTAAATATCATTTTGTATCTGAAAGTTGCGAATGTAATGAACATCATACTGCGTGGGTAATCGCGTAGGTGAACTCCAAATTGACAACTAATTACAGATCCCGTTGTTTTGGACTCTAATTTCATACAGCGTCATCTAGTCCCAAGCTAAGCAATTTAATGCTTGTGTTATGGTAGCTAGATTACTGATAAATAGAACCTAGTAATAGTTCCCGTTGCGGTATACCTATTACTTGGCCACTTGATAATGACACTTTCCTCCAAGATATTTCTAAAAGCACTTACGATCCATCGATTGAAAACTTCGAACCTAGATAGGCTAACTTTTCACAGACTATTTCCCAACTGCAGTTAAACCAATTGAACTTTGCATCAATACGGAATATTATTGGTATCACGGGTTTTATTGAGTGTGAGAGAATAGGGTTGTCACTTTTACTTGAATTAGTTTTGTCGAAGGTTTTATGTTTTCTTCTTGCTGTTTAAAATTTGCATATAATGTGGAATGGATATGGCTTACGACTGAGATTGGAATTGATTAGATTACATACATACATATAATCACGCCTCTTTCCCATGGGGGTAGGCAGAGACCACGGACCTCCACTTGCTACGATCCTGACATACCTCTTTCGCCTCACTCACTCTCATTACATTCTTCATACATGCTCGCCGGTTTAGGGTACTTCTGACCTGGCCTTTCTGATTGATCCACATTGATTAGATTGTTTTGAAAATTACAGCTTCTTTACTAATATGATAACAATAACTACATCATGTATTAAAACCATACATAAGAAATAAGATCAATCATTTCACATAAAAAAATAAGTTGATAAAAACTTTTCTACCACATGTCTATCTCAATCAAACATTATTTTTTCGTAAAAAATTCTTGTGTATTTTTTAAAACTATTCTGTTCACTTTTTTTAGCTCATGGTTCTTATAACAATTAATTTTTGTTTTTTGAATTGAACTTAGTGACAACCCTACAGTACTGTATAATTTCCCGTATGATTTATGTGTTGCGGCTTTTGACCAAATGGACGATAATACTCGCGACCACTGTACTTTATCATCAGACCTACTTACTGCTAACTATAGGCTTTATGTATTCATTATTTTGAAATAACAGGCTAACATCTTATACCTAGTTTTCTGCTCCTAAAACTATAAAACAGTTCAACATTTAAAAGCTAATGGTTACCATTAAAACAGTTTTAGCGTTATATATTTTTAACAATTCAATCTATACTAATATTAGAAAGAGGTAATGTTTGTTTGTTTGACGGAGGTAATCTCCGAAACTACTAAGCCGATTCTAAAAATTCTTTCACAATGTGTAGAATGGACTGTCGGGATGGTTATAAGCTATATTTTATCCCGGTAGTTTTATTGGTACACCCGTGCAAAGCCGGGACGTGCTGCTAGTGATATATAAACTCTGAAGTCTAAAAACATCAAACCACTTCACAAATAATCTTAATCTACTCAAACATTCGTACATCTAAACTCCAATTAGATATAACCTCCAACCTCCAACTATCTACACAAAAAAAAACCACACAATATAAAATTTAAATCACATTTATAATAAGAGTCGACTCGAATAGGCCGAAGGAAGCACTCACATCCGTTTCCTGAACCCGCAGAGCCGAGGGGGGGTAGTGTAGAGGGTGGGGGGGATGTCCAAAGCATCGCAGGAATGCGGTTGGAACCATGTCGCGGTAACGTTTCCCTTTCAAGTCACATGTTTCGATGTCTTTGTGAAATACCGCTGTTAGAACAAGATTCTTGAGTATATGAAAGGTGACGATATGCGTATATCTAGTATTTCAAAGTGAAGTGATAAAGGTCTTCAAAGATCAGATCGCCTAGGTATAGTGTTAGACCATGGTTTATCGCTAGACTAGGGTTTCCGATCACCAATTTTTTTATAACACGCTTGTTAGACCAGGTTTAACCAACGTTTATTTTAGATTTTTTATAATGAGGCTCTAAGTGCCCATGTCATGATTTCTAAACATAAAAAAAACTATTTTGTAAAAGCGACTCAACTTACCAATACCTACCTAATATAATTAACATTTATTTTTTGTCACTCTTTTATCAATCAAAAGAGTCAGCAACATTTTTATGTGTTATAACGAAATTGAACTATCGCGAAAAGGATCTTTTGAAATTCTTTTGAAATTCTCTAGAAATTCACCGAGGTACTTAACTTTAAATATAATTAAATTAATTCTATAATGTAAATTCGACCCCCAGATCCCAAAGCTAAAAGAAAGGTCCTCTCAGGATTTAAATAAGTGCTTACATTGAAGTACACAAGGGTGTTTACAGGCTCCAAATAACTCTGAGGGCTAAACACGACTTAACTGAAGGGTCCAATTTGTTGCGTCAACAAGTTCCCAACTCCCGTCTCTTGAATTTTGTATCACCCTGTACAGTACAGGCGTGTGTAGGCCGGCTTTTGTTCTTTGTGTGTCAATGATTTTACTATTTTGAGTTTACTTCTAACTGTATTCATATTCGTACAATAAACCTACTGTAGCTAAAACGAATATTAAATCAATAGCTATATATTTTCGTTGTCATGTTCGTTGAACATGAAAAAAACATATTGGCCGGTCTATTTCGAGATAGTTTGCTTCTTCCACCATCATTATATTGGTAGTATTACAAGATAAGGACTCTTATAAATAATTTCAAACTAAAAATACCCGTATACAATCAAGGTCCACCACTAGGAGAAATCTGCTAAAGTACATACGAGTACAATTCATATCAGCCCGGTTGCACCCACTGCTGGGTATAGGCCTCCTCTTTATGACGCCACTCAGTTCGGTCCTGTGTTACCTATACAATCGTATAGGTAAAATGAAAATAATACAGATTTCTACCCTTCTCACAACCCTAAAAAATATTGATAACAGTTAACAAGAGGTAACTTAAAACCCGTTAAAACCCGTAACCACAATTAAAATTGCTTCGCCGTGCAGCCTTTAACAATATGCAAACAAACGGGTTTTCTTTACACGAAACTAATTTCAATGTTATTAAAATTTCCTCATTAAGTACGTGGGTAGTTGGTTTTACAGCTCGGAGTAATTAAAAATAAACATCAATATTTCCTCAAAAGACCTTTTTTACATACATACGAACGAACGAACTCAAAATAGACGCGCTGAGGAATACTGCAAATGGCATCATGTAAAATTCATTCGTAACAAGGAACCTGACATTTTGTAACACAATAATGTCACGCAAGAATCAAAAGTTTGATCTTGTTTCAAATTCTGATTACCAAGTTAAGACACGTACTCGAAAATACAAAATCACTTTAATATTTAATTTTAGCATGTAATACGTTTACACGTTATTCATTAAGATTTGTCAATTGACTAAAGGTTTTAAGAATGTTTCTTGTTACTCTTATGTCAATGAAAAGAAATGGTAACAGTTTTAGTTAAAGTCAGTTTAAGACCAATATTAATTAGACCGTTAAACTTTATTCCGTTATTTAAATCTGAAAAAATAACACAAGCATCATCATAGGGTAGTTTTAAATAGAGTATTTGTTTGTTGTTTTTTGTTTGTGCTTTTTAAACTGTTGTGCCTTATCATTTTAGTTGTATTTTGTGTGCATGTTTGTCTGTCATAGGATTAGGTTATAACAAGCGTCATACAGCTAATAAGATCATACGACTCTTGCACACGTTGCTTCGAATTGTCAAAGTTAACACAATAAGCAATCGGTTTAACGAACATTGCCGAAGCATCAGAGTCCATTATTGCCTGCGGCGAGTTTCGACACAGACACGTGTCCGAGTGATCGATTGTGGGCCTTTGTGCGAAACCTCGAATGGAGATGACACACGTAATACTATGGTGACAACTCGCACCGGACAGATGGAACAATGTGTGAAAGTGACACTACAAATTCGGTCAGAGAACCGGTTAAAATTGAAAACCGCTTTTTTGTAGTTGCCCTAAACTAACAATGTTTTCCGCTAAGATTAATAAATGCAATAATCAGTTAAAACCAACTTATTTATATTGAATGGAACACCGAAAAGAAACTACCACCCAAGCTATCACCCAAAACCATCCTCATACTACTCAAAACCTATTCATCGAGAAAGAACTGGAGTCCCGAAACTAACAAAGTACTAACCGAATTGGTAAATATCTACGAAAAAATACAACTCATTATGTTAACTGAATTAGATGATTATTAAAATAATAATAATATAATTAAGTTTTGAAATAACATTTATTTCGCTGCTGAACCATGGTTCAAACTCGTGAACTGATGAATAAATTAAAATAACTTTAAAAAGTCTTTTACGACGTGAAACAGAAATAAAAGTTAAAGTACAGTTTTAGTGATAAATGAACAATTTCGTGAAAAAACTTCGAAAGTTTATGGTCGTAAACAGAAGCAATAAAATTATACAAATATCTAGACCAAGACCCGTTCCGACATCATTTATATCAAAAATAGCTACTAATAGTTTTTTCAGTAAGTTTCTATCCAACTTTAAAAGTTCTAATTCTACTGGCGACGTTTTTCACTAGGGTTATACCCGAATAAATTATTTTATTTAAATGATAATTTATGAAGATGTGTAAAATATGGTATCTATACTTCATTTATTGAAACGAGCTAATAAGAAGAAAAATAAACACACGAGATTAGTCGTCGAAAATAATTGTCTTTCTCGTGATTGGGAAAATTAATCAATTTTCAATTGTCAAATCTAGCCAATCACGAGAAAGACATTTATTTTCGACGACCAATCACGTGCGTTTATTTTTCTCCCTATTAGCTCGCTTCAAGAAATGAAGTATACTTACAAAATGCAATAAACCATTGTCCAGTAATAGTGCGTGTCCAGTATCCAGTGTCCGGTAGTGATCGATGGTGCCTTTGTGACGACGCACACTTTACTTGATGAAGCCTTTGACTATTCATCGAGATGGCGGGAAAGCACCGTGCTATGTCCATTGTTATTTATTGGCAATATCCAGTTCCAATAAATAAGAATAAACAGCAAAGGCAATGGATTTAGGGAAGAAAATGGAATATTTTTGGTAGTACCTCTATCACAAGACAGAGAACAAGAATAAGATACATCTAGCAATTAATTATATTATAATTACCATAACACAAGCATTATATTGCTTACCTTGGGGCTAGATGACACTGTGTGGAATGTCCAAGAATATTTATTATTTATTATTATTATTTTATTTATTTATTTAATCAATGATTCAATAGTCTTCTCTGGGGTAGAGTCCCGTTGGAACAGGCAATAGTATCCCCTAGTTTTAAGAACGTGACTATATCTAATTTAATAAAGATATTTTGAGTTGGCATATAAGCATAGAAACGCACAAAACCAAAAACATGTTCCTTTTTTGCGTAAAGCACTTATTAAGGAGCATCATGAATAACGAATGAATTACCAATGTCAGAAGTTTATCATTATTATAATAACTACCAGTTAGCAGCCATATTTCAACGTAATGTACTGTCGGGTGATAATTACCCGAACTGTGTGAATTACAACACTTCACTATTATTACACACTAAATATTCAGGCCTGCTTTTAACTAGTACTTAGTTTTAAACAATAATTTAAGAGACAGACACTATAACTTGTGATGAAATATATTTATTTATTAAGATAATTATTAGAGGCTTCTTTTCAAATGAGTCACAATGATGACTTAAAAAGGGAAAAAATATCTTTGTAATAATAGTGAAAAAAATCTAGTAGGAGTAAGATCCGTAGAATAAGTTGGAAAAGTTTTCTAAGTTTCAACCAATACCGTGTACAACCAGGGCGACAAGCGCTATTTGAAACAGGCAATAGAATCTACTTAGCATGTAAGAAGTTTTTTAAGTGACCCTTAAGGTCCTTAATGAAAGAAAAAAACATTTATTACAGTAGTTCCTACTGACATAAAAGTTTTATGCATTCTTTCTTTCTTCTTTTTCAGTAGTCTATCCTCTTAAATCTGACTCGTCGAGTCGTCCATCAATCGGAAAAGGGGAAATATTAAGTTCATAATATTTTTTGGTATATTTTTGCAAAGTAAAAAATATCTAAGCAAATAAATTCTGATAGCAACCATTTCGAAGACAAATTGGTCCACATCTTTGAGGCTCATATTTCTAGATTTATTTTTCTCGTAAAATATTGTCTATTTTTATGAAACAGTGTCTTAAAATCTCGAAAAAACAACATTCGTTTCATCAAATTCATATTTGTACCTAAAATGTGTATATTCATACAAATGACATAATAAACGAAATGATAACATACTGTGTAACAATTTATCAACCTCAATTTGTTTGTAGGTTTTCGAAATGTGACGGT
Source organism: Xanthorhoe spadicearia (assembly GCA_947086425.1). Lineage (NCBI taxonomy): Eukaryota > Metazoa > Arthropoda > Insecta > Lepidoptera > Geometridae > Xanthorhoe > Xanthorhoe spadicearia. The sequence continues at coordinate 258,931 of OX352202.1, forward strand.
AAAAACAGACACTTTAGAAATTCAATATACTCGTAGGAGTAACTCTTGGTCTTTCATTTTGATATAACAATTTGTATCGCGTTTAATAACAATGACAAAGAAAAGAAAATACTGCAGAAAGGTTTTTAAGTATCATAGGTATTGTAAGTATAGCGATTCCAAAACTCTATAAAAACACATTTAAAATTCCAACTCTGCGGTTACTTTTATTTTTGTCTAGTGCCACAATTTTATGGCCATTCTTACTTAAATATGAAGTCATATGTTTATCTACAAATGCTTCCGTCAAATATCATGCCAAATTTTTCACACAGTTTAATAATAAATCTCATAGAGTTTTATTGCAGCACTTAAGTCCTGGCAGAGAGCCAGGCGCTGCGGCAGCCAGCCGCTGTAAAACTATACCAGGTTTATGAGAACAGACCTGTTTATTTGTTACGGGAAACATAAACACATCTGTCATACCCTCTGACAATGACTTTAAAATTCTTCAAAGGATGTTCGAAACATGCATCAAAATTTAAAAAGACGAGGTAGGCAGAGAATGTTCCGCATAGGTATGTACTAGTCGTTATCATATATATATTCAATTCCACAACTCGTTACCAATCAAAACTTTTCGATATCCTAAATTAAACATACCAAAACAATCCATCACAAATAATGAAACCAATAAAATGTTATACGAATATATCACCATCGACCGAATAGCCGATCATTTATTTGTTTTAATCCAAAACCCGTATCTCAACAAACTCAAAACAAAGACCTTAACAATTCGATCATAAATTTTGAAAGGTCAATCGTGGCAATCAAATCCGGGCAAAAATTGAAACATTTACGGGCAACACATAAAAGTGTCAAGCGCGAGTTAAACCGGCACATTACTGCTGGCCTGAATGGTCCAGCTGTGCGAACAAGGCCCACATGTGTAAAAACACCGGAATATATTTCGATTCGGAATATGGGTCGTTCCTTACGCAACCCTTATCACGATTTAAGTCAATACTTTTAGATTTATAAGAAACCTTATGTTGTTTTTGTTAATACTGACTAACAAGTTTAGTGGCAGTTTCTGCACTCATTATTTTGTAATTTACTATACAACTATACATGTTCTGTCATGTAATAATAATTTAACCTAAAATTCAGAACTATGTTTTGCGTATTTTTATTCTCAATCATGACTTGTAGGATTTCTAATCAGTCTTTTTTTAGAGACTATTAAAATCAACATCAAGTTTTACAACTGAATGCAACACCACCAAATGAAAATACATTTTCCAAATTACACTTTCGTATTGCAACATCCTCAAGCATTTGTTATTCTTGGCAAAGAGGATTATTTGGTTCGGTTAAGAGCAGACTTAATATGGAAACAATGTAAAGTCATAATTTATGCGATAACCGGCATCACGATAGGGTACAATTACGTGATTGGCCGAAGGTCTGAGGGCCTATTGTCCTCGGGAGACGCATTCGCAGGCTCGGGTTTAATGTCTGCGTGTTTCAGAACATATTGGAACCGATACGCGATTTATTATGAAAACATTGATTTATCGAAGAGGAACACGAATCAGGGTCCGCATTCAGCAGAAATACATTTCATTACTTAGAAGTGGTGCTCGTTTAAGAGTCCGCAAGATCTTTGTTGCACTTTTTCGCTCTCATTTCTTTAACATTATTTTGTTTGACAAATATTTTATAACAAAAAACAGAAACGAATAATTCAGACAAAGCTGAGATTGGAGAAGAAAAGGTAAGTAATAGATTTTTGTAGTAATCAATCTATTATCTTTAATAGTTATTTATAGTTTTCTATAATAATAATTAAAAGTCACACACATGGACCAAAGTTACTCTCATTAAAACGTTTCCTTAAATTTCTACACTTTAAAAGTCCCAATCCTGAAAAGCTAAATCTCTTTATTCCCCGAGCATCGGTGAGTTCAAGCTTCAAGTTTAAAACGAGATTATAAAACAGAGCTCGGCTAGAAATAACCCAGTTAAGGGCAGGCCCCTTCGCCCCATCTGTCTATCAGACTAGGGCTGACAGCGACTTTATAAATTCATTAGCACGGTCTAAATCTAAAGTATCGGTAGGATTAGGTTAGTTCGGAACAGTTTTAAGGTATTTTGTGTTTATGCTTTGGTTAAATAGCTTTTGTTTCCACTTACGTAGTACCAACATAGATATTAAAATAAACCTTAAAATTAGCTTGTAATTAATAATAATGTAAATTTATTTCATGTGTTTTAATTTATCGCATTCAGAATCCAGATAATCTTGCACCGAACAGCTTATTTTTTAATAGCTTTTATTTAGCTTACAATGTTGTTGTAATGTTATATTTATCTTGATCTAACTACATTTTGCGCTAACCAAATATAAATGTTTAGATTTCATTCTTTGACAATGTAACTGAATAAAATTAGAAGGTTTTCAACCATTTTATCGAAGCTGATTAAATCCAGCCAGCTTTGTAAGCTAATCCCACCGTCCGCCGGGAAATCGCACCGATCAGAATATTTTACTCGATTCTATTACACTTTTTGCAAAATAGCCGAGAGGTATTCAGTTAAATTAGTTATTACACGGTTTCTTTAGAAAATTCTTAAAATATTTCTCACGTAACTTATTTTATAGAGTTACTTGAGACATATTTTAAGAATTTTCTCACATCTACTTTAAATAAGAGGTAGTAGTTTGATATCTGAGTATTTTTTTAATTCCGTAGAACGATATAGAAGGTAATTTTATTAACAAAACAGACACTTTAAAACAGATATTACCTAATGAACAAAATATTTAGCAGCTGCTTAAGATATAAGAGAACACAAATTAAAAAAAAGAGAGGGAGATTACTTTAGAGAAAGATGCATTATTGATGGAATATACACATTAAAGACATTGGTTCTAGGCACATATTAACATTATCCAAATCAAACATTAATTGGCTCGCGAATTCCCAGTTGTTTTCAAAATAATCGCAGCACAAATATTGAACCGCTAATGAACACCGCGCTCAATTAATTACCAAATAGTTTGTTCTTGTATCATTCAATAACTAAATCAAATGTGAATAATATTGTTTGAATGTTGAATTAACTAAATTATTATATTACTAGCTGCGCCCCGCGGTTTCACTCGCGTAAGTCCCGTTCCCGCGGGAATATCGGGATAAAAAGTAGCCTACGTGTTAATCCAGGGTCTCATCTATCTTCATACCAAATTTCAACCAAATCGATCCAGTCGTGTTTGTTATTCTTTTGCGTAAAGGAATAACAAACATACATACATTCTCACAAACTTTCACATTTATAATATTAGTAGGATAGTAGGAAGTAGGAAGGAAGTAGGATCACATCGTATACTATTGGACATATGACTAATAGTCGGGATAATTATAGAACCTCGACCTTTCCTCTTAACTTGAATTTTCATATTTTATAGGTTCTAAGTTACCGTAATATTCAATGTTATTTATTATTTTAATGAAGTACCTAGATTCCGTTAGATCAGGTCACAAGTAATTTTATTTTATAGTTTTGGAAAATGATCCTTGAGACCACTGTTCATATAAAAGTCTATCATATATATTCGTACCTAATTGTATTGTGTTTTAACCTAAATGATAGGTTTTAACGGTATTTAAATCTATATTTTATGTTAATAATAATACTTTTAAATGAAACCTTGAGTTCTAGACGATTATTCATGAACAAAAACTTACCAAAGTGTGATGGCTTCTTTCATGAGTTTTAATTTCAAAAAACTTGGTTTTTTCATCCATCTTGGTATTGACATAATCGATAAGAACTTAGTTACAGCTTCCAGACGTCCTTTTTTAGATTTATTAGACATTATTTCTCAATTTATCTGACAACACAATTTACCTAATAAAATGTCGTGGGTAATTATGTAAAAAGTCTGAAATAATTTGAATTTATTTCTACGTCAATTATTTTATTATTTTATAATATACATTAAAAATGACGTGCTACTACGATGGTGTACGTGATATTAATGGTAAACGATGTGGAAGAGAGCACTCATATTTATAACATATTATTATTACACATAATATTTATAACACACGTAACATAAAGTACATCTGATAACAAGAGTACCACTCGATAAGAATAATCTGTTATATTAATTATAGTAAAAAATCGATAGAATTGCGACGCTGATAACGTTGTGAAATCATTAGTTTTTATTGTAATCAGTACATATTTAGAAATAAAGTTGTTTTTAATCAAAATTACCTCAAATAGGCAATCGGTTTAATATTTGTTTTTAATTATCATCACTCAAATAACATAATATCTATTCCACACTTTATCGATAAATTAAAAGGAACGATTCAATGAACATTAAATATCTGTGTGTTAGTAAGTACTGGCAGGTACTACGGCGTAGCAATCAGCTACGGCGTAGACGCTCGTAGACACGTGCTACGATGTTACCGCTCTATTGCATCTTGTCTTGATTTGATGTATGCAAATGTGCGGTACATGGGGAGATTGGCAAACTGATACAGCGAGAATATGTTACGATCTAGCTAAAATATCTACGTATATACATATTTAGGGTTTTAGGCAATCTAGACTAGACCTAGACTTAACAAGGCGGTTTATTACTTTGTTAGTGACAACTTATTGCATTGTAAAAAATAAAGTAACGTCAGCAAGAAACATTAGGATATGGAAAAAAAAGCCTTCGAAACAAAACAGGAAGAAGCATCAGCATGTTGTGAATTCTTTTATATTTTCCCGAATTTCCGGGAAAAATCTCAACTTACAAATATCCTTTTAGAGAGAAATCTGACGTTAATTTGTAAAAGAGTCTCGTTGGCACAAAACGAGCCTCGTCGCAAACAAACTCGTTGGTGTTTAAAAGGCACCTCGTTGGCGTTGTTTGGAAAGTCATCAAACAACAAAAACCTGTGGAAATTGTGGAATTACCATAACTTTTTTGTAAACGGGCAACTTTCTAAGCAACTATTGCTTGATAGTCGGGCAATTAAAATGGTTAAAAATTCAAATTCAACAGTCATTGACCTATCACGCGATTTTTAACAGTGTCTTAGATATCTAAGACTACGAGTATAATGATACAACAGCACTTTGCTTCACGATATTTTAATTTTGTAAAAGTTAGTAGCTAGGTGTAATAATTTTAGAGATGAAGTGTGATTGATTTTATTGTTATGTTTGCAGCTACAATGCTTGAATAAATCAAATTGGTTTTCCATGTAAGCAGATAATTATTCAGACAACTTTATATTAAATATCAAGTATTTACTTATTTATTTGACTCATACATTTATATATACATTATTATAGTTTGTTGCTACACATTATGTTGCTACAAGTTGCTCAGAATAGCGCAATATAATTGCCCATCCACATTTCCACGCTGTTAGCAAATATTTGCGGCCCCGCGCACTAAGCACAGTGTAAGCGACGAAGCAAACTCCAATGAATATTCAAAAGAAAATGGACACTTCTGTATAATTCGCGAATTTTTTTGACAATAAATTTAAACGATCTTCCCTTAATGAATACAACGTCAAGTTAAGTGTGCTGGAGTTGACGTGCAAAATGGCGACGAATAAATTGCGTGAAAACGAAACGCTTTCTTTTTAATTATCATTAATTTAGAGCCATTATTTGGCACGTTTTAGTAGCCACATTGTTTAAAAACTGTGCACTACCAACGTTTAAAAACAATGTAAGTATTTTTTAGTACAATGGTAAATTGGTGACATTTTGGAGAAGTAAGTGGACTGGTTTTAGAGTCTCATAGCTTAGACTGTACATTTTTAAGTGATCCTTGAGGTCCTTCAGAAATAAACACATTTTTTTTCTTCGTTCTCTCTTTTAAAAGGTCTAATACACACAGATTGTACAGATTCAAACGATCGCTTTGGCTCAAAGGTGCATCGAATGCGCGTAAAAACTTTTTTGAGCTTTTTGATGTATTGGACTTGGTACCTAGTTCTTAAAAGTAAAACGCGCGTTTTAAAAACGCTTTATGTGTACTACCTTTAAAAAGAAAATATCGGGTAGAACGGGGCGGGGAAAAATTGGCATTGTGCAATCTGTTTACCACCCAAGGGGAGGATTATAATCAGTTTGGGGAAAATTACATGTTCTGCTTAGCATTGTTTGCGGTTAAAGTGTTTTAATCGCGTAAGATAAGAATTTGATGTTTAATATTGAGGTAGTTTAGTCGATAAAATTAAAAATGTTATCTTTATACACAATTATTGCAAAAATGTGTTTTAATTTAATATTTTCATTTTGTACGAAGCTTGAACGATACAACGTGGGCTGATTAGGTTGAATCAGCATTATCAAAAATATTTCCGACATGCGTTATTATTCACCTCGTTTTTTTGTTTTTATCACAATTTATTTATTAAAATTTTATTAATTTAAATTTTAAATCCATGATTTTTTTTACTAAATAATCTGATCATGTAACATGTCAGCTCTGAGTCATCAATATTGTTGCTATAAAGCCTAAAATTCGACATAAACTTTCCGTGATAGACGCAAACATAAATTTGCCTAAAACTTAAACAATCAATCTCGTGTAAACATCAGCAACTTATAATTCACAAACTACAAAGGGTTTAGGTAATCTGAGATAAGGCGCACTACACGCGTCACCGGGACCGCAAGGCACCAGTTCAATTTCCCGGCTTCGGTTATCGGCGCCATCTACGGGACATTGTAATTTAAGCGGCCACACACGACACTCGCTATCTGAGCTGGCAATCTTGCACGGTTTGAGATCTCGACTGTGCTTATACTAACGCGTCTAGCCGAACCATTTAGTAACCTATACACGTTAATCGCGAAAAGCATGTTTTGTTACTTTGTAGTAACCTGATAGGATAGGATACAAACCTATCCATATAAAAGTTAGGATGTAACAAAGTGGATTTTAAACCTCAGAAATCACACTTAATATAATTATTGTTACTTCCTTACGCTCAAACAGCTAGACGGATTTGAATTAAATTTGGTACCGAGCTTACATTCGAGATTAACACTTAAGCTACTTTTTATTTCACTATTCCCACGGGAACGGGAACTATTCACCGCGGGGCGCAGCTTTATAATGTTCTGACGACATACAAACTATTGAACAGTTAAAATTTATTTTCCTCTATTGAAAAATAAAGTTTTCTTATACTTAGCTACTAATTAATTCCAATTTAAAGCGTTAGCTATTTAGTGTACGCGATACACTTAATTATAAGGCACCGTCTTGTAATAACTTAGCTCTTAAGTAAACAAAGCGAAAGCATATTTATGATTTCAACGGTTAACTGTGCTGGAGGCGAATTTTAAGTTAAACTTTAGAAACTTGAAACAAAGGTAGCGCTTTAAGTGTTGTTAGAGTAAGTAATTTTCTATGTTCACAAGTTAAAGTCTAAGGTAAATGTTTGTGAATACTTTAACCAGCTACTTCAAGAGATTGACGAAGTTAAGCGACGCAGAGTCGACTTGAATGGTCACCGCAAGTAGCTCTAACACGTTGAGTATTGTCTCAAACATAGTCCCAAAGTAAGAAGGTTAACATTTATGTTAAACTTTTAAGGTCTTAAAATACTATTTAAACTATCGCGACTTGGAAACATATTTATACATATTAACGGGACTTAAATAATATGATTTCAATACGCGATTAAGTCCCGTTAATATTTATAAGTTTTAGATTCTTATTCATAAAAACTTGACAATTTAATAAAGGTTTAAAGAATGTATTTTTCTTGTTACTCACACGGCAATGATAGCTTCAGATTTAATATGCGTTTTAGCTACTTTTACTGGTCGAATATGCATAATGGGGTTAAATTTTAAAATCACCAAATAAGTCAAATATACACTCGTACATATTTCTACTACGTTATTATTATATTTTCATATTTTTTTTATGTTCGCAGACTACACGAGTAAGTTAAAAAGTCGCGCAATCATTGCTGTTTATCTCACCGACCGACGGGCTAATGGAGATATTGCCCTGAGTGGGTATCGAAATTGTATTTCGTGAAAGTGATTGGGGTACCATAGGGTGTAGGTGTACATGGCAAACTGTCTGGGAAATAGCGCGCATCCGGCATAAAACAGGCACTTCAAACTACGCTTTATCTTGAATTACTTAAGGTCAACCTTGAGCTTTTGTGAGGCTTTTTCGGTTATTGTCTTTTGCTTAGAGTTGTGGGCGGTCTTTTTTAATAATTGTGGTGTCAGTGAATCACCTTAGAGCTATTTTTGTTTTAATCAAATATTTTTTTAACTTTTATGTGATTTTAAAGCAAGTTTGTTATTTTACTTAAAATTCTAAGCTTTTTTTTAGACATTGCTTAGACAGAAAAGTGTTTTACTATTATTTAGAGTCTCTATATTAATATAGTCAATGATTCATTTATTTATTTTATTTTTAGAATTTTAGGAAAACTTACAGCTAAATTAAACTCATAGAAAAAAAATATTAGAAACATGTGTAGGACACAAGTTTGCCGATGGCCAACCACTACCTCTTGCTTAGTAGGCTGCGCTTTACTTTGGACCTTATTTAAAAATGTTTTATATTACGGTAAAAAGCGATCACCGCATTCTTCAAAGCAAAGAATAAAGTGCCACTTTAATAAAATAAGTAACGACCATCACTAGTGAGTCTTTTTAGGCCGCCTCAAGGTCTCCGTCATAGCTTTAATAGCTGCGAACGATAATTGAACACTGCCATACAATTAGGGCAGTAAACTTACGGTCTCCGCATTTCCCAGGACCGAATAAACCCAGGTCATAATGAACATGAAAACACGTTTTATTTATGTGTTGAATTTTGCATCGGCAATGTTGGAGGCGAGCCAACTGGGACATGGGCTGGCTTCTCATTAACAATATCGATGTAAAAAAACGTTATCGGGCTCACGGTTGAATTCCTAGAAACGGTGGAAATCGTACTTTCTGATTTTCAGACATTTTGAAGTTTTTGTCGTATAGGGTCAGAGGCAAAGCAAAATGTACTAGATGCTGTTTGTAAAAACACGTGGAACAAAATGTTTGGTGGCAAATGAATTATAAAACGATGTTTTAAAATGGTTTTATTTTTAGTTTAGATAGTAAATTTACTATTCATAGAAAATTTAACGTATCATATTAAGTCAATAATAAATTAAAGCAATACTTGAACTGATGTAAAATAATTTACATTTTTCATATTTTTATTTTCATTTCATTTCCATAATGGAAACACTGAAATAAAATTCTTCGGTATGTTAACCCAAAAAAGACAATGAACTAATTTAAATTCGAAACATACGATAAATCACGTCTGTACGTGATTCGGCACAAAAACCGGCGTCATGGATGTAATTCCCTGGCAACACCCGTATCTCGGGTGTCCACTGACGCGGAATCAATACCATGTATGAAAGTCAACGCTAAATCTGGCGGGATTTATTGCGACAGGGATGGGAACGGGTCAGCCTCCTTTCGATAGAGCTTTCATGTTTAAGCTGAAGTGAGATATATAACTGTGATAGTTTGTTTGAACCAGATGTAAGGTGAGACAGGATGAGATAGACTAGTTCACAGAAGATTCAGCCTTCATATACCGAGTGGAAGGAAGACAGACTTTACCCAGAAGAGGGGCAACTAGTTGTAATAAATAACAGTTTTTAGGCTGCGTAAGTTCTCCGTCTCTAGATATTTCTAGATCCAGACCGATAATAGAATAATCAGCAGTCAAAAGTACTCTTAATACCTAAATATGTATAAATACCAAAAGTATATCCATTTTGAGATAGCCAATAACCGCCATCTTTACCCTCACAATAACATGGGTTGCTTAAACGATATGACTAGACTATAAGCATGCTATACTTTCAATACTGTGAAATATATAAAACTACAACAAAATTTATTGTGAAACTTGCTTATTTTAAAACTAACTTCAAAAGAGGATACAAAGATTAATAAGTTATCTAAATATTTTATAAGTTATCTATACAATTTGGCAGTATTAATAAAGTCGGATTGTAGCACTACTTATGTTTTAAAATCGACTACTTATGTTTTAAAATCGCTGGCAAGTTAATCCCCAAACGTGATTGGCCAGCCAAAGCGCAGCTTAATATCCATTGGTCAGTTCTTGCTACTGGTTTAAAGTTTTAGAAGTCAGCCTGGTATCATAATAGCTATGAGGGTATAAGCCATGTTGGCAGAGCGGGTTATTGACCTTTCATTCCAATGCAGGATTTGTTACATTTTTATATCAAAACAAGATTTTAAAAGTTCTTAAAAATCATCCATTAGCTTAAGGGGGTGTAGTCGTCATTAGCTTATTTGAGCAGTATTTCGAGAGCCCTAACTCAATAATGTGATCAGATTATTTAAAGAATTTTACGGTTTTAGAAAGATTAATCTTTATTATAATACACTGCAGAGAGAAAACATAATATTTGATTATAGTTTTTGAAGGAGAAGTCAATCCCGTCATAGCGTTTTACGAAAATGAGCGTCAGAGCTGTCTTTCAGAAGGGATATCACTATTGTAATGTGAGAAAATGTTTTATTTTAAGCGTTTGTGGACCTGAAAATATATTCTCATAATACACTACAGCTCAAAACAATAAAAAAATAGCCTCTAAAGGTAATGAAAACAATATTTAAAAAGTACAAAATCGTTTCACTTTAACACATATTTTTTACTAGTATTTGAAGAAAAACACAAGAGTTTTATTCATTTGATGAAAATATAGGTATTTCTAAACGTACAGTTTTTTTTTCAATCAATTTCGAGCACCCAGTAATTTACAGGATTATTTTATAACCACTATATATCCGGCCGCGCAATCGTCTTCCGATTAGTCGATCCCGGGTCCTCCCAGCGAGAGGACGTATCACTTTTTTCCGCCGCCTTGTCAAACAAAATCGATAGCGTAGAAAACTCAAAGCGCGATACACTAGAATTGATACTTGTACCATATATATATATATATTATAAAGAGGTAAAATTTGTTTGTTTGTTTTTTTGTTTGACGGAGGTAATCTCCGACTAACTAGTCATCCGATTTGAAAAATTCTTTCACCGATGTGTAGAATGGACTGTCGGGATGGTTATCCCTACTAATATAATAAAACGAAAAGTGTGTGTGTCTGTCTGTGTGTCTGTTTGTTTGTCCGTCTTTCACGGCAAAACGGGGCGACGAATTGACGTGATTTTTTGTGTGGTGGTTGTTGAAGGGATGGAGAGTGACAGGGACATTTTTATCCCGATATTCCCGCGGGAACGGGACTTACGCGGGTGAAACCGCGGGGCGTAGCTAGTAGGCTATATTTTATTCCGGTAGTTTCATTAGTGAAGCCGGGACGTACTGCAATGCTGCATTACCACTCACTCACTCACTCACTCACTCACTCATTGGCGTAATAAATTGTTTTCTATGATGGTGGATGGGAAGGTTTATTTTTTTAACAGATTCGTATAGAGGGTAGTTTGGCGAGTTAAGGAAAAATCCGACTTTACCCATTTTTTGCCCCCTTTTTGCCCACCCCTGGTGTATCTCAAAAACTAAAAGACCTGCAAATATTTTTTTAACAGATTCGTATAGAGGGTAGTTTGGCGAGTTAAGGAAAAATCCGACTTTATCCATTTTTGCCCCCTTTTTGCCCACCCCTGGTGTATCTCAAAAACTACAAGACCTGCAAATATTTTTTTACAGATTCGTATAGAGGAGGTCCTGGGGAGTAAAAATCATATTTGTGTTTTGCCCCTGTTTTGCCCCTTTTTTGCCCCATTGATGGATCTCGGAAACTACGTAACATTTTTGATTGCTTTAAACGGATTTGTATAGAGGAGATTTTGGGATGAAAAAAAAAGTTTTCAGATTTGCCCCCATTTGCCTCCCTCATTTTGCCGCCACGCGTATCTCGGAAACTAGGAGACTTGGAAAATTTTAGTTTTCAGATTCAGGTAAGGCATTACAAAGTTGATAAAACGTGGTACTTTTTTTTTTTTAATTTTGACTTTTTTTTATTCTCCATACATTTTGTATGAAATTTCGAAACTTTTTAAGGGCAAAATAAAAAATTTGAAAGAATTTGTAATATTTTCAAACGGATTTGTATTGAGGAGGCTTGCATTAGTAAAAAAAAGTTTTTAGTTTTGCCCCCATCTGCCCCCTCGTTTTGCCCACCACTGTATCTCAGAAACTATAAGACTTGGAAAAATTTAGTTTTCAGATTCATGTAGGGCATAATAATGTTAATGAATTGAGGTTCTATTTTTTACTTAATTTTGACTTTTTTTTCTCCATACATATTGTACGAAATTTCAAAACTTTTGAATGTGGGATAGGTAAAGTGGCGACAGACCTCAGGGACGTGTGACCCCCGAATGCCCCTTAAATCTAAAGGGAAAATTTATAAGACCATAACCTGTCGCGTTCTATGGATCAGAATGTTGGGCAATGAAGTAGACTGATGATAGGAGAGTGTATGCTACTGAAATGTGTATGACTGATGTGTATGTGTGTGAAAAGATAACGTGCGCCCCAGAGGCACCTGCGAAACGAATATAGCGCTGTTTTGTTTCATCCAACGCGTGTACACGCGTGTGCTTTCAAGCCAACTCAGTCGTCTCAGTCAACACCGCCGAAGGACGACTGCTGCTATTCGGTAAGTACCGTAGTTTGGTTGCTATGACCATACGTTGCGCTCGAGAGGCGCATTTTTATCTTCTGTGAAACTTTTATGTATTTGTGTGTGATTACGTTTCTGTTACTTTTTCTTTATTTACACATAAACAAAGTATGTAGGTATACAATTAGGTTATTGTTATAAGTAATTTTTTTTGTCTTTACTCATCTTTACTTCATAGGAAGCAGAAGAAATTATGGACGAAAGAGAAATAATATTCCTTTTTGAGTCAAGAAGATGAAAGGTCCAGATGATAGCAGTGACAGCGAAATGGAGGATCACGTAAGTGAAGACGATACTTGTTCAATGTGATACTGACGACGAATAGGTACATAAAAGATGCCATTGATGAAAGCTTGAACACCTCAACACCTCCTGACGACACCTCAACACCTCCGGATGACGCCTCTACATCTCTTGATGACACCGCAACACCTCCTGACGACACCTCAACACTTGAAAGTAATTACACACACAATGTTTTATCTAAACAAGAAAACCCTTAAACCTAAGAGAATATTATATGGAAAAACGAAGTATTTAACTGTGTACACCATGGATGAGATCTAGATTGGGAATCCCTACTTTATCAAAGTGTTTGAGAGAAAATATTGAGAACATCCTGCCACGGGCTATTGAAGAAGCTTCTTAAGAAGCTGAAGAGTAAACTCCGGCTAAAGTTCGCCGTTACTGTAGGCTATGTACCACCAAAAATAAAAGAATGTCTATGATGACCTGTACAAAATGCAAAAAGTCTGTGTGTGGTGAACAAAAAAGATGTTTGCAACAAATGTCTATAATTTTTTTTATTTGAAGTATTTTGTAATTTGAGACTGAATATTATAGTCAATTATTAGTTTGTAAGAAAAAAAGCTATAGTTGTTCCATAATTATTATTTATTCTTCTTTAATATAAACACTTCAAATTATTGTTTTTATTGATTACTTATTTTGGATTGCATAGAATAATATTTTCTTTTTTTTCCTCTTTATTGAGGTTGCCTTTTATATAAGTGTTTGTTGTTGGATTTTAGGATTGTAACTAAGATTTCAATGTCCGCATTTCCAAAAACGGTTCTATCGGAACACCAGCGCGGCGTATTGCCCCCGCAATAAACCGCATTATGCTGAGATAGGACCATTTTGCATGCCTGAACTACTAATTTTAGCCTATAGCTTTTTGTTATTAATTTTTTGTCTTTTTAAAATATTGTAACTTTCTGTAACGGTACTACTTTGTGAGCAAATAAATATTTTCTATTTCTATTTATATTGTTAAGGGTTTATAAAAGCGCACATATTTTTCTTTATAAGAAAAAAATAAAATAAAAATTGTTTTTAATTAACTTCTTATTTATCTAAAAACTCAATTAAATAATAATAATAAGAATTCATTTACAGTTTTTAAATAAAAATGTTATTTTATTGTGCGGCGCCTCTGCGGCGCAAGTTTATCTTTTCAGTTCAAAAAAATAACGTTATTTTTCTAGGGTTAGATGGATGCGTTGATGGAGTAACGCGAATGGATAAAATAAGGAATTAAAATGTAAGGGGAAGCTTGAAAGTGGCACCTGTGACTGAAAAGGTGAGGAATGCCAGATTAGTATGGTATGGTCTACGTGACCTCAGGACGGATGAAAGTCATATCACTAAGAAAGTTATGAGTGTGAGGTGAGTGTGAAATGTGGATGGACAATACTGGGTATACAAGTAGAAGAAGCCCGAGGGAAAACTGGATGGATTGTGTGAAAGAGGATATGAATGTGAGAGGAGTGAACTTCGCCAACTACGAATGATAGAGATGAATGGAAGATTAAGCATGTTGGGCCCACCCCACCTAGTGTGGGATAAGAGCAGAAGAAAGATGATGAAACAAACAACTTAAACGTATAAGTGTAAAAATACAAAAAAATCAAAATCTAACAAAACGAAATTTAATATGAGCGACTGTATGGCTAAATTTTATCAGAACTTTTAACAAATGTCTAATGTCTAAGGGGTAGTCAAAACTACCCTACTTAGGTATGTCCAAAATTTGGAGTATTTGGACTCCAAATACATATTTATTACATATGTTCGTTCACATTGTGCAGATGTTAACATTACATGCTTAACAGAGTCTCAAGAAAGAAATTAAAAAAAACATTTGTTTCGGCAGGATCTCGAGGGTCTTATTGATGCCTGATCAAAAATAGAGATAAGTACTAAACCACTTGGCTAACACGGATCGTTGGCTAAATTCTCTAAGCACAGATATTACATATATATTACTTATAAGATAAAGTATCAAAACCATTCATACCGTTCGTTCTAGACACGAGCTCACGCACACTTTTACAAAAATTATAGTGTTATTGAAGTGTGCGTCAAAAATGACAACTCTGCGCAGCACGATCTAATGTTTGAGTTGGTCAAGATAGCTTACACGCTCTTAACGTCGAATGGCTTGCAACTTGTCCTAGGAATGTTACCTTCCGAATAACATGGACAAACCTCTGACTACCTTTTACATTTGCGAAATTATCAAAATACATAAAATAAAAATAAAATATTATTAGTGGAATAAGCCTTACAATCGCAATCATTTTTTTATGTTTTTTTTTTTCATTTATAATGGAGTTAAACCGGTTAACTCTGACGGCTGCTTCGGTAAGCTTAATGCAAGTTCAAACACATTACATTTCCAGTGGTGTTTGAGAAAGGAACTAACACTTTTCTGTCGGAAAGTGCAGATGAAAAATCTGTGAGATTTTTCAATAGCACTTTTAACTTTTCAAACTGAGTGGAGAAATGGCATAGATTTGACGGATTATATTAAAAAAGACTTTTAAATTTATCATCGTAAGAATCGAGCTTTTAACAACTAGCTGCGCCCTGCGGTTTCACCCGCGTAAGTCCCGTTCCCGCGGGAATATTGGAATAAAAAGTAGCCTATCCAGGGTATCACCTATCGACATACCAAATTTCAACAAAATCGGTCCAGCAGTTTTTGCGTGAAAGAATAACAAACATACATACATTCTCACAAACTTTCACATTTATAATATTATTAGGATTAGGATAGGATTTATGATAACCAAAAGTTAGTAATATATCCTCATCAAAGCTAAAACAGTCTATTTTAATAATATAATGGGATCTCGAAACTAACCAAACTTCAGTCTAATAGCAAAACTTTTGAGATAATTAGTTAAGTACTATCCATCAAGCTCTTAAATAGACTCGAGCTAGATTTAATATCTTAAAACACTTCACTACATTTTTTAAGCTGAAATAAACTTTAGAACCACGTAATAAAAGTTGAAATTGCTATAATTACCGGCGGCAGCTTATCGCGTTATAAATGTGGAGACTTCATGGGGCAGTCTTCTTGGATTATTACCTGAAAAAAAAGAAATAAAAGTTAGGAAACTTTTTCTTCGTTTAGTTACTTAATATAAGTACTTTTAAAATACTTTATATTATACTTTCTTTTGATACGATTATATACATTGACGAAAACCTTTACTTTTCTCAGACAAAAACAGAAACATTTCAACACAAAGGATAATTTACCTGTCTGATAAGTTAACTTAATCATGATTCTTTCTCAGAAGAAAATAAAACAATTTATTCGTATACCTATCAATAGAGATATTTCAAGAGTATCCATGGCTTAATCTAAATTCATTGTGATAAACTAAAGTGCATTATAAGTTTCAAAATACATAATGAACTTCATCTCTGCTGTAAACTTTCCTAATTGCATTGCAGACGAACTTATTATGCATTCAGTTTAATATGCAACAAGGTGGCTTCTTTAGAAACTGACATGAAGTTTCATTATTTTATTTTGTAAGAACAATGGGTGTAATAATTCTACTTACAAAATCAAAGACAATAATTAGACCATGACTTTACGATTGCACTATCTTATATGATACTAGCTGCGCCCCGCGGTTTCACCCGCGTAAGTCCCGTTCCCGCGGGAATATCGGGATAAAAGTAGCCTATGTGTTAATCCAGGGTATCACCTATCTACATACCAAATTTGAACCAAATCAGTCTAGCCGTTTTGCGTGAAAGAATAACAAACATTCTCACAAACTTTCACATTTATAATATTGAGTAGGATTGAATAGCAGATGATTTGTTTCGTATTTTTGATAAAAGCTATTCACTTCTATCTTTTTAGTTGTAGAAGCTATTACTCTGAAAAGTTTACGAATGTCGTGTCATTCCTCTGTCAATGTCACATCTCGGGTGTATGTAATTACAAGATACCCGGAGTGTACTCGAAGCGAAATGACTTTATAATTGAATATTTTAATTGAATTTAGAAAACGTTATTTACAAGCGAAATAACAATCAGAATTTGGAATATTGCAGACTACAAAATATAATTAGTAAATTGTTTGACTTTGAATATTGCTTTTGGGACGAGGACAAGAATAAGAATGAATTTTATCTAGACTTCAATAACAGACTACCTCAGGGCTTTTGTAAAGGTCTCTAATATAGGTAATATTGTTCTTCACGATAACATAATTTCATATATAAGACTTAGAGTAATGTAAAGAGACAAATTTAGATGTTATTTTGTAAAATGTTACTCTGTCTATCGTTTTTATTGAAATAATTTATTTCATAACTATTTTCATCCACTAGAAAACAAAGACGTAGTATCATAAGTTTTAAATGGTAGAACAAGTCTTGTAAGTTGAACAAGTATGACGATCATGTTGTCAGAATTAACTTGCATTCAGTAATAGAGCCCATAACTTTATATTTCATTTGTTACTCTCTGAAGAAAGTTCTATATCTGAAAAAAAGGTAAAAATTGCTTTAGTGCAAGAGAGACAGCAAATTAATCGTACAGAAATAGAAAGGGACGGCATACCATTGTTTGCAGGCGCTAAGTATAATGCGAGGAGAATGGAGGGATTAAGGAGAGTGCTTTTTATGGTCATGGCGTCCTAAAAAGAATTCGTGACACCTCTCTATAGGTAATGAAGGTTACATTTTAGATTTTCTATAAAACATGGCCGTGCAATAAATTTAAAGATATGGCCTTGTTATACTTGGTTTGTTATGACTTTATCTGGTGTATAAGTATTTAGAATTATTTAACAAATTTTTACTAGTTTACTTGAAAGGTACACTTATTGTGTTCAATATCGACTATAGTTGTGGTAAAAAAACACCAATAACTTCAATTATCCACTCTAAGGAACGTGCAATATATTCTTCGAATATACATTTTTTTCTCCTTTTTTGCAATACTACCAGAATATTAAACCAAGTCAAGAATTTAATTAGTACCATTTTTAACACAAAAAAGCCATTCAGCTGTCAACTCAGCTCTGAGTGGAACCTCACGTAGTTAATTATATCAAATGCACCTCATTAATATTCAAACAATCCTCTTACAACCGCACTCACCATTAAAATGACTAATTAATCTAGAATGAAATGAATTTAAAAACATATTGTTTTTCATGAATTATGCTAGTTTTTATTGGTATGATAATGAAATAGAAATAAATCATACTAAAACGTGTTTTTTAATTAATTTTGGCATTAATGGTAACTGTGATAAGCTCGACTTCAAAGGCTTTTGCGTACGATATTTAGTCTAAATTTGCTGTATAACTTCATCGTTCGTTCGTTCGACGGAGTTTTTAGGCCGCCTAAAGGCCTCCGTCGTGGCTTCAACGACTTATTAAGTTTAAATATACAAGGGTGTGTTAAACTATTAAAACATCTCTGTGCTTAAAACACAACATCTGTCAACCACATAACACTATGAAGAAACTTACTATTTAAAGTCAAGACGCATTGAAACATCCCAACCAATTTCAAAGTGAATTGTCTAAGTCGTAATTTGCAACATCTCAAAGTAGGACATATAGACCGTTGTTCCCCGAACGGGGCCGCAGTATCCCGCGCCCACGCGCGCACTGTTTCAACAAACAAAACTTTGAAACCTGCACTAAATAAAACTCGTTATTTGAAAAATACATGTAAGTTTAATAGTAAATTTTGCGTATCTAAAGACTAAAACTGAATAAATATTTGTTTTATTTAACTTCAACTTAACATTTACAACTTAGGCTACCTGGGGAGTCTACTTTAAAACTTGAATCCATTTCAACTGTACAAGAAATAAAAACTTTTATATGCACTACATCATAACTATTGTAAACGCGACCATTACGTTAAAGTTCTCTAAAGAAATAAGCTACAAAAATAAAATTAAAAAACTATACCCGTAAAACCGAACTTAATTTAAAAGTTGTCCGCCGGCCATAAAGAGGGCGCCAACTAGCACAGTAAAACTAGTCTGACCATGGACCTGGGATATCTAGACTGCCAGTTAGCTGCTGGCGAAAGAGACAACTGCTAGGAATCCAGATTCAAAAAGTAAAACATGTTCCTAGCAAAAACAAGATGGATATAAGAAAGTTCGTGTGCAAGGAAAACTCTGGTGTCGGAGTTATAAGGAAGCCTAAAAGACTTATTGTTTTTAATATTGTATCCTGACGCTATATAAATAATATATAAATATATATACAGGCATGAGTGTGTGACGTGTGTATGCGACTGAGAAGGAACGCTTCCAGCATTCTAAAGCACTTGTAGGTCTGTGTGTCTGACAGAGCTATTAGCAATGAAGCGCAGGGTGCTAACCGCTTCCATTCTACTGCAGAGGCTTGCACGCAAGGCTGGCTACATTTAGGCTCGTCACATACAACACGCGAAGATAGTTCACAGTCACATAGCGCCAATTAGATCTTATGCTTAGTGGTTCAACCTTGATGTCTGAAACCTACCTATCGTGAGATGTCATGCCATTTGTAGAACTTACAGTATGTATCACAAGAGCGTGACCGGCATAAATTACAAAAAAAAATTAAAATCAGAACTTTTAATAAATGAAACACATAGTTTATTATATGGACTTAGATGCTTTATTATTAATAAGGTGTCCAGCCTTCCCCTCTGTCCTCACTGGCCTGGCAACTACGAGGCCTATTTTCGACTAATTTTCTGTGTATTCACGGGATAGTGACTTCCATGACCTTAAAATTGCGAGTAAGCTCTGCGGCAGTTCGTGTTTTTTTAGCTCGATGTTTAAGCTTCATCACCACATAAACGTTTTCAATTGGATTTGCGTCAGGAGTTGTGAGGGCCAATCCAAGTCCTCCAACCAAGAAGACGGTTTTTCTTTTTTTAACGTGCTTTTCTGAAAGGAGCAGTTTCATCAATTTGCTTGGGTATTTAAACTTATTCTCCACTATACGTCTTCTAATAATAGAGAGAGAGGTTTTGAGTCTTCTTCGCTTAAGTTTTTTTTGTGCAGATCGCAAAGATAATCTTAGATTTTTTCAAAAACAGATTGACTGTCTGCTTATCCTAGGCGGACGACGTCTGTCTTGTCTTACCACGTTGTGGTTGGTTATCGACATGTTTGGTTTATAAATATCAGTTAATTTACTTGTTCACAAACGTCTTTGACTATTTCATATAGTTTGCAGTTTGAACACGTGACATTTTGGGACCTTTGGCATGCAAACAAAGAAGCACAGCCTCGTAGCGGGAAGCATACGCGGCACTCATCTCGGGAAACGCATGCTTTGTACGAAATGTACGAACATTTTTTTTATTTTTTTTAAAATGCATCATGGAGAAAACGTGGTTCTATCAGCCTGTGTCTTTAATTTTGCAAAAAATACAAAATTACTTTTATTTTCAGTGGTCACGCTCTTGTGAAACACACTGTAATAGTTACTTTTACTAGTTGAATAGTATTATAGGAAACGAATGTTAAATTTGGTAGAAATGCGTTTGATCCTGAAAAAGGCAAAGACATGGTTGGAAGTTCAAGTTTTGCCGCTCAGCTATATCATAGCTAGTACCTGACTTTACTAGCTAAGACCAACAATGTAGCCTTGCCTTCCGAAGCACATAAATAATATAAATGTAAATTAAACTATTACAAAAGTGCTCATCTGTTAACAACACTTGCGGTCACCCATTCGAATTAACCGTTCAGATCGTCTCTAACTTCGTCGATCTATCAAACAGCTAAGCAAACTTTGCCACAAGCGCTTAAGTTACTATTAGCTAGATAGCCGAACTAAGTCAATGGTAGCTCAAATCAACCAAGAACAAACTTTATGCACCCGCAATACGACCGCGCTACAGGCTAACACAGCTTAGACGTTGCAGTACTAAAGTATGTACATATATTTTTAGTTTAGTTATTAAAAAAAAATCCACTCGCCCGCGTAATAACGGTTTTATGCGGATTAGGGTCTTTCCCGTGATTAAATGGGCTAAATCCTTTTCCAGGACTCAAATTATCTCCATACCAACTTAGCCAAAGATAAACATTTTGCAGTACTAAGCATTATGAATTCATTTCATGAATATTATTTTTTTACATAAACAACTAATACTAATGTACTGGACGGGTAACAAATTGTGCTGCACTGGATTTTCTTTAGCAACTAAACTAGAAATAATTAGATCGAGCTAAGGAAGATCTATAATTAATATCGGGGCGTGCGGGATGCAATCTATTATCGTAGTAACCGCTCGTTTAGCATCGACTTGTCCGATTTGAATAGTTGCCCTCGTTAGTGTGCTCTTGCTTTAATTGGACTTTGTTAATGGTTTGGAGAGCCGATACGATACTTATAATAAGACGAGGTAAGATCGAAACTTGATCGGTTTCTATAAACTATGTTACAATTAATGAGTCACAATATAATAAACTACAACACGTCCCGGCTTTGCACGAGTTTACTGAAACTACCGGGATAAAATATAGCCTATAACCATCCCACGGTTCATTCTACACATCGGTGAAAGAATTTTTGAAATCAGCTGAGTAGTTTCGGAGGTTACCTCCGTCAAACAAACAAACCAACAATACCTCTTTATAATATTAGTAGGGATAATTAAGTTACAATCAATGGCTAAAACTGAAGCGTTAGCTTTGTTATTGTGTTCCGAAAAGCCTCAGACGATCCTTACGGTCATTAAGACTCAAAATAAGATCTGAAAGAGTTTCTAAAGTGGGACGGATATTGTGATAAAAGAAGTTTAAATGCCACAGCAATTAGCAAGCTAATCGAATCTCATTAAAGTAACAAGTTCAGCACAAAAGTGCGCCATTTAAAAGTGCAATAAAAGCTAAAAGCTCGGAACCCATCGCGAACTAATCTCGTTAGAATCTCGCGGTCGCAGATAATGTAACTGCTTTATTGCTTAGATTGTTGTACGAGTATACATTTTAATCATTTTACAAATAACCGAGCCATGACATCTTCACTACCTATAGATGATATTTATGAGGCGCTCGTGGCAAAGCTTGCTAGGACAGTCTTCACAGATCGTCGAAGTTAAGCAACGTTCTGAGCGGTCACAACTTGGATTGGATGGTTGACCGCAAGTGGCATTATCAACTGAGCGCTTCCGTGCTTCGGAGAGCACGTTAAGTTGTCGGTCCCGGCTTTTAAAGTAGTTAAGCCATGACGGAGGCCTTAAGGCGGCCTAAAAACTCCGTCCCCAGAGTTGGTCACTTGCTCATACGAACAAACGTACGGCGTCAGAAGACAATCTTTGCCTACGTTTTACGAGACACTGTAATAAGACTGCCTAGGACTCTTGCATTTTAAGAGTAGCCTCTGTACCTAATAACAATTTAACAATATCCTAAACTAAATAATTAACATTTTTATCTCAACATTTTTTATACACTTGTCTTAAGCCGTTGACCAAAAGCCCGCAATGCGAAACAGAGAAAAATGTCGCCAGCTCTGAAAAAAACAAACAAAATGGAGGGTTGACAGTGATGGAGAGTGCCGGTCGCATTGCGCAGGTAACTACGTGAACAGATTAACGAAAGATGCTTGCTTCTCTTGAGAAATTCTTGTACAACTCTTTGCAAAATACAATTAGGTATATTCAGATATTGGTGTCCATGCTATGTATATATATAAAATATATAAAAGAAATGATAACCAGCGTTCAGTAGCTCCTTGAGCTACTGCAGCAAATGCTAAGTGGTGGCCAACTTGCGTCACTCAACGTCGTTAAAATGTATACTTACCTACCTTTGTAATGTTTAATGAGTGAAGTAAATAAATATTTTTCTTTCTTTCTTTCTTTCTTTCTTATATAGTATCAATCATCTGGTATAAAACAATTATAAAGTACCTTAGGTTGGACCAAGAATTATGCTCTGGTTTTTATGTCAACCTGTCCTACTGCGCTAAAGTTTCCCACAAGTCTATGCGCTCTAAAGCCACTTTAATCTATTATGTTTTGTAATTAACATTTAAAGTGTTAACAATCTGTATTCCCGATACATTAATTCATTTAATCACAACTCTCAAATAACGATTATTCTAAACTAGCTGCGCCCCGCGTTTTCACCCGCGCAACGTAAGTCCCGTTCCCGCGGGAATATCGGGATAAAAAGTATGTGTTAATCCAGGGTATCACCTATCTACATACCAAATTTCAACCAAATCGGTCCAGTAGTTTTTGCGTGAAGGAATAACAAACATACATACATTCTCACAAACTTTCACATTAATAATATTAGTAAGATGCTTCATCGAATTTCCTGTTCGCTCTTAATTAAGTATCGGACAAAAAAACTCAAACAACGAAATAAAAGCTAATAAATTATACTCGAAGGAGACGTTTCCCTCTAGTTGGCATTTCATTCGAAGTTACTCGAAACGTTTCATGTTTTTTTGTTTATTTTTATATTTTCCGCGAACAAGAGATCATCAACGTTTCTTTTTCCGGTTGTTGGAACGCAGAAATATTTTTTACAAAACTCTGTACTGAATTTTGGTTTTTCTGTTTCGGTAAAGACGTTGTTATTTAATAGAATTCCTTTTGTGCTGAGAATAATTTACCGTGAGCTTTTGTATAGAAATTCTATTACGAGTATTGAAATTAGGTTTCATCTTGGAATAGAATATTATATTAAGACATCAACGTTTTCTAAGAAAGGTAAATCCAAATGCATGTTATATTTAACTTCTCTATAAAAGAAATGTTACTTTATTTGAAATGGAACTGATGATCATTACGCGATACTTCTCGAGATGTGCTGTATGGCTAAATAATTATCCGTTCAAAAATAAGTCCATTAACAAATAATAGTTTAATAACCTAACTGACGCCATCTTAATTATTGTATTAAATGCGCAAATGCCAAAGTAGTCTCTGGTATTCCGTTAATTATAAGAATGACCAAAACACAGATTTTATTAAGTTCATAATACTTATAAACTTGGAATTCTGAAAGCACATTCTACAAGCAAACAATAATAAAATAAAATAAATATCCTTGGACATTCCACACAGTGTCATCTAGTCCCAAGCGAAGCAACTTAATGCTTGTGTTATGGTAACCAGATGACTGGTATAATACATAGATATTTTTTTTTTGTAAACACATACACATTATAGATAGAAAACACCCAGACACGGAACAAATATCTGCAGAACATACAAACATTTGTCCCGTAGCGGGGATCGAACCCGCAACCTCGGCATCTCAGCCGGCATATATAATTGACATAGCTTTTGAAAACTTCTAGATTTTACAAAAGTGGTTTAATTTAAAATTGTGAAGTTCTGTATTTAATATGAAACCAAAGTTGAGTCGTATAATCTCTTTCTTTTTAAAACCACGTAGACCACGTCTGCTCCTCAATAAAGTTATGATAAGTTACACAAAGTTTGTCGCAAGCCTTGTTGGATAAGATATTTTAATGGAATGTCATACCGCTGTTTACTGAGATAGAACATGTATAGACTGGAATACATCGTAGATTTGTCTCTGTCTGAGCCTCATCATCATCATCACGTGCAGCCTTTCTCATCCCACTGCTGGGCATAGGCCTCTCTTCGCTTGTGCCAACCTTCCCTATCCTGCGCCAGTCTGACCCATGTACGACCTGCTGTTTTGACAATGTCGTCGTCGACTGAGCCTACTTTCTTGAAATTAAATGAAATGAGAAATGTTATAAAAATGAAATGAAAATATCCCTTAGATCCTTTGAAGATATCTAACGGGGTCGTCAGAGGTGTTATTTTTCACATATTATGTAATTCTTTACACAATGTACCCAGTTAATTAATTATTAGATAGTATAGTATAATATATTTATTTTGTACTCTGTACTAGACCTATAACTTGGCGTTATCAATAAATATATTGTATTGTATTGTATTGTTCTTCTCCACAAATAATTTTCACACTATTTTGCTAGATAAACAAGTCATCGCTCTCTTTAAAGTGATAACTTTAAAATGAAAAGTAGATTCATCAAAATTCAACAAGTTAATTCAATTCTCCGAGCTTGCACCGAGCTAGAATACGTGGAACCCATTCTCCCCGGGGATCTCCCAAATTAAATAAGAGAGCATTGACCACGTGTCAGGTAATGCCCCAAGCGTGATGAATATTTTTAACCGACTTTGAAAAGAGTAGGTTGTGGTGTTCTAATGTTTTTATTTTTGTTCAGCGATTATCCTATCAATGGTGGATTAAATAGAGGCGGGTCACTTGTTTCTTTATAATTATGGATATAACATATATACGCGATATTTACGAGAATCGTAATATGATTTATTTATATAGAAAATACAATCTGACATGGCCTGTAAATTGCAAAAAAAAACCTACATTCGAATTGAAAAACTCCCTGAAAATTGAAAATTGAAATTATCACTAGAGGGTAAACAGGGCGCTTCCACCTTAAACTCTGTAAAAAATCTAGACAAGTGCATATCGGAACGATTTGTCGGAAAAAAAGCGAATTGGAAACGGGTGCGCCGTCAGCCGTGGCGTGATTTAGTGTGACTGTTAAGGGAAGGTTCTAAAATAATTTAACTGCCCAGAACGTATTGGCTGTCGGTTAACGTAACTTATATGGTAAGTTGTGAAAAATACGTGCAAAACTATAAAATGCGGAAAAGCCGGTCAACGGGAAAGCATAAAATAAAGGTGAAACTAAGCTACGAGTATTTTTTTACAAAAAGGCAGTATTTTTTTTCTTTTGTCATCTTTCCTCACCGTGTGAGACTGAAACATGTACTTAATTTAATTATTTGTTTAATTCATTTGAAACAAAAACAATAAATAATCTTACAAAAGCCTGCAACCGGCAAACTTAAGTCGTCAAATCTAAATTTAACGAATCTTGAAAATGTCAAAAAAAGTCTTAAGATTCCCAACTACGTTCCTAGCACTTCGCCGTCCGATTCTGCAGTAATTTTTTTTATTTTTATTTCTAAAATCAAAACCATTTATAGTAACGCCATAACAAACCACTTCTCTTTCTCCACCGATCCGAAAGACATGGCAATCGTCTCCAACCAATTCAAGTAAATAGGTTTCGATGTGCGAGCGTAAAACGCTTATGAGATGCCAATTCGAACTTATGACTCTATCTGTTCTTCCGCGGACCGATTTGCATTTGGCTGGAATCGAATTCGTGACTATTCGGATCGATCGTCTTTTGTTTACGGAAACTTGACAACTGTAGAGTTTTTATCCTTGTTTGAAGGAATTAATAGATGTTAGTTTTCTGTACTGCCAAATGACATCTTAGCCACATTTCTACAGCCACTTTGGGGTAGAAAGAAACGATAAGTAATGTTAAGCTATTTGACACTTTTCGTATGATATAAATGTCAAATATATCCACAGTAAGCAAAACCAAATATAGAGGTTATTGAAACAGGCCGTCATTTCAAAAAAGTTGTGAATTTAATTCCAAACTTTACAGAATCCAAAACAGCAATATCTTTCAACAATTGTTCCCGAAGCACAAGTTAGATCGAGGACATGCAAGGAACTTTACAATGCAACTAACAAGTACTGTTGTTAGCAAACTCACCTCGCAAACGAGCGCTTGATAAAACTAACTTGTAGTTAAAGCACTAGTTTCTGGAGAACTGAAGCTAAATGCTGCTGATCTTATTTTAAAAGTAGTTTAAATGTAATTTCAAAAATTTCACAGTCATTTGGCGTTACCAAGTGATGTAAATGTGATATTTTTTAAAAAATTCATGCTAGATAAAATTCTTAAAAATTAAATTTTTGTTGCTTGATGGCGTTAAAAATTATTTAAATAGGAATTATAAATTTAAATCCCTAAACGACAGTGATGTGGTGAGGATCTTAGATTTCTGATATGTTGTAAAAATAACCAAATAAACTAATCTATAAATTATTGATACATAGTTCAAAATTTACCTAGCTAAAATCTACCTACACTCACCGGTTATAATACAAGTTATAACGTTATAATATATACAGATATAAAACGCATATTTTTCATCCATTGCACTCATCACCATCATCATAATTGACCCATCAAGTCTACTCAACAATGACCAGACAACATCACAAACAAGTGCTAAACACAGATCTTTGATAGTCCCCGTGTTGAGAGGACAATACACAAAGCACCTCGACTTGCAAACACAAAAGTTGTCAAAGTTCAAGTGGAAAGATTGTGTCGTATCCAGTTAAATGAGTTTTGTATCTGCAATATCAATAAGACAGGCTATTTACCTCCTATCTTCACGCTCTACAAAACTGAATACTTTGCAATGATTTCGATAGAGATAAATAGTGAAGTTAAATATGAGTTTCTGTTGACCTGCTATCTACATCACACCAACATTTGGAGTAGGCCTCTATTCAGATAAATATTAAATTGGGTAAATTTCGGGAGTAAGGTTGTCGATGCAGACAAAAACTATTTTTAAACCGTAATAAACGCGTAAAGAAGGCTTAATATTCGACGAGGGCCGAAAAAAAAACCGAAGTTCTTAAAATTGAATTCCATTACAAATATTTTCAGTGTCAAGTCTGCAACAGCTGCCAATATTTTTACAAATTTAGTTTAATAATATACATATTTTTATTCGAACGTTAAAGTATAATTGAAGTGCAGCGTGTTTTTAAAATAAGAGAATCAGCATTCGCCTCGCGTTTCTTTAAAAAGAAGATTCTTTGAAAAGTTTCGTGAAAATGAGGTTTTCTTTACGACAAATGAAAATGGCGATCTGAACGCCTGTTGTTTTAAATTAATGAACTTTTAAAACCCTTACGGTTCACCTTACCTTTTAAAGCTGTTCTAATTAGGTACCATGTTTTGAACGTGTTCGTTATAAACACATGTCATGTTTTAAGTGAAGCACTTGTAGTTAAAAAAAACAAGCCTTTGTTTACTGCTATAATTTGTCAAAATAGCAAGGCTTGAGAAAAGTTTGACTGTAGACACTTACGTCAGAAAAACGCGACGTAGTATGTAACACACCTCACTTATTTATCTATTTAAATCACTCAAATTACATATCTCAAACCAAGAATAAATATGAAATTTCCTCTAAACGACAATACAGAACATTGCTCTTTCATCCTTCTAAAATGCACAGCGCTCTTTCCAATAAAACGAAATACCCTACATTTCACAAACTACAACGTAGAAGTACAGAGTAAGTAGAAATTTCAAGCTCCAAGGTTCACCTTTGAGACGAGCTGCGGAATTGAGTACTTTGAGAATGGATACTTCAAGAATGCAACGAGAATGCAACGAGAATGCAACTGAGTTGTCACTATAAAGCACCTCATATTTTAAAGTTCTTTTAAAATATAAGATATATTTAAAAGTATAGTATACCGTGCAAACGTTGCTCAGTAAAGCTCTATAAAATATCGTAAATGTAGTTTATATAAATAAAGTCAAAAACATTTCTATACAATTACTTAGTACTAGTAATATTAGTATTATGTAGTCGTGATCATATTTCATTTTTTTTTTCAAAACCATTTTTAGGAAGTTTGAGCATCTATACAAAAGAAATTGTACGTAAGCAAAAAACATGTATTAAAGTTAACAGTGTATTAAAGAAAATTCTAAAATGTGTTTTCATGTTTGATAAATTTGCTGAGCCTCAAATATATTTGCCGTGAGGAAAACTTCGTGAAAAGCAAGTAATTTCAAAGTTTCTTTTCCGATCTCAAGTAATAAAAAGATCGAGGGAAAATACGTTAAAAAACTATTCAGATGAAACGTTTTCATCAGGGAATAAGTTGTTGACGAGTAGTTGGTCCTTTCATATTGCTAGTCAAAAGGCGACATTACAACTTCTGCAATAAACTACTTTGAGAAACTTTCAATAATGTTTTTTTAACATTTTCATAAATATACAACTTCGCAGTCGAAACTTTCACAATCTTTATCGTCTGGAAATAAAATAATCATCATCATTCTATTTACGATATAAAATAAAATAAAAAATAAAATAAAATCATCATCATCAGCCTTTCCCCGTTCCCGAGAACACTTTTGAAGGTATAAGTGGGTTGAATTAAATTAGGAAATAATTAATAGGCTCTATTTTTTATCGTAAATAATGTTTTACTTCAGTATAGAAGACACGGAAGTTAAATTCGCAGCTTTAACTGATCTTATTTACATTCAAAGCGGTTAATGAGCCCCCGTAATTATTTTTCCTTCTAAGACGCCTAAAAGGTATACCCCATTATGCATATTCGACCTAAAACCTGTATTAAACCTGTATTAGCTAAACCGCATATTAAATCTGTTGCTATCTCTTTTCGTTGACATATGGGTGACAAGAAAAAAACCTGTATTAAATTGTCAAGTTTTTATGAATAAGACCCATATGTACACTCTTTATACGTATTTAAAGGATTTTAGAT
The DNA here is from genome assembly GCA_947086425.1 of Xanthorhoe spadicearia. Taxonomy (NCBI): domain Eukaryota; kingdom Metazoa; phylum Arthropoda; class Insecta; order Lepidoptera; family Geometridae; genus Xanthorhoe; species Xanthorhoe spadicearia. The sequence goes on from OX352202.1 coordinate 288,413, forward strand.
GCCATGATAAATTCCAAGCCCATCTACCACAGTGCTCTCTCAACTAAAGCGCCGTAGCTTGTAAAAGCAACATTGCCACTTGCGTCATGGGCACTGAACGAGTTGAAGATCTTTGAGAATGTCTTAAAGACAACAGTCGTGATAATGTTTCATTTGCGCTTACAACATTAGTTGTTCAATTAAGATAAAGTTGTGTAGTTAAATGTGTCTACAATGCTCGCGGTTTCGTGCACGAGGCGCAGTTTGGTTTGTTTACAGCAAAGCAACTAAGTTGTCTTAGTTACATTTGTAATTATTCTAACAATGTAATTTATATAAATGTGAAAACCCCCAAAAGCTGACTCAAATCAACCCAGAAAAATATAATTTATTTCTTGCCATCTCCCAAGGCACACCTGTATCTTTACAAAAATAAGACCAATATATATTCCTGAAACATTTTAAAGATATGCAAACATTAAAACTTTTCAAAAGTTGCGTTACCTGCAACGTACTCGTACGTACACAAACCTTTAACTTAAAACTTGGAACATAAATCATCATATCTGCAGTGGAAATCCAACAAACTACTTAAAAACACGTAAGATGCAAACGCGTTATGAGTTGGCAGCTAGAGCGGGGAAAATCTTCCCTATTTTCAGGGAGATTTTTTACCACAAGTTTGCCTTCTGCACACTGCAGTGACAAATGATCACTTGGAGTTAAACCAGTAGTACTCGAGATATGCGAACACTCACACTTAGAGCCTGTCCAGAAAGCGCGATTTACGCGCGAGTTGACACGCCGTTTTACGCGCGTGTGAGGTAACGCGCGAGGGCATCTGGACGGGATGTATGTAGCTCTAGTATCTCGAGAACGCGCGAGTGCTTACGCGCGAGTTGACACGCGCGTAAATCGCGCTTTCTGGACAGGCTCTTAGCCGTGTCATGTTACAAATTAGAACACTTTGCTTGACAGATGCTACGTTAGATGTTTGCAAACACTTTAAAAGCACCTGCGTTTTTAGTACAGCATCTGTTTCCTTAAACGCTCAAATTCATCAGTATAAAGCAAACTTTGCCGCCGGGACGTGGAAATATATAAAGAAACTATCTACAGTATGTGTTTAGAGCATTTATTTTCTTAGATCTTCAGGCAAGCAAGATTCTTTGAGGATCTAAAAGGAGTTACGAAATACGATTACAAGCACATTTTGCAACTGCTACGTGACAGAATGCATTTCTTTGCAGTATGGTTCACCATTAAGAAAATGAAATGTGAATTAAAAAAAATTACGATGGAATGTAGATTAATACTTTTAACAGAGTTGTAACACAAGTAATACATACATACATATAATCACGCCTCTTTCCCATGGGGTAGGCAGAGACCACAGATCTAACATGTCATAATAGGACAGTAAGTTACGTAAGTACGTAACTTACTCTACTATTATGGCATGTTCGCTATCAAAAAAACTTTTAAACCATTTTCGGCTGTAAATGAAGTCTATCATGAATAGAAAACATACATCAATATCAAAAAGGGTTCATAACCTTCGGGCACAGCGGCCGCAGTTTATCGAGCCCTGCAACAAATTATTCAGGGCCGCAATAAACAGCACTCAAATATTGACTGAGACGGACTACTCTTGTGCTCAAAGTCTCTCTTTCTGAACAAGAATATTAAAACTCGCCCGTGGGAGTTGATGTTTGCGCCGCGTTGTTGCGCACTCTTCTTTGGCTACAGAGTAATTGATTACTCTTATTACTTTATAATAAAATAGTATTTTACCCTGTCTTGGTGAGAGTTTGGTCAGACTTTAAGATATAAACCTTTGTCCATCAAGAGTAATGTTCTTTACAAAATATTGTGAGTCTTTGAAATAAAATGAGATGTTTGGATACTAAGCGAGATTGCGCTCTTCATAAAATCTAATAACTTCTCTTTTTCCATTAAACTTGAAGATATTGAGGTGGCCTTCGTTGGCTTACAATTTTCTATTAAATTATTTATTTCTTTAAAACAAATTACAACGTAAAAAAAACAAATTAATGGAGATTCGAGCGCTTTCTATGGTAATATTATAAGAAGGTAATATTGGTCTGTTTGTTTGTTTGACGGATGTTATCTCCTAAACTACTCAGCAGCAAGGCTTTGCACGGGTGTACTAATGCAACTACGGGATAAAATTATTTATATGTATAGTAAAATACTATATAGTAGGTTGTTAATAATAAAGAGTAAGCAGTGTGTGGCGAATATACAGCGTATAATGAGTGCATCCAGCTGATACATGGCTTCGGACGAAGGTTTACGAGCAGACAGAGCCTGCTTTATGATCCTCGGGTAACGACTGCGCGGTTAAACAAACTGCATTATATTTTGCAAGCTTTTATAAATGTAAAGGAATCGTAAAATTTCAGATCAAAATATATATTTTGCATGTTTAAGTAAAAGCTGCTTTTATTATTTAAAAGCGCTTGATTGAAATGGGTGTGAAATACAAGATGACGCACACATGTACTTTAGTTTCGCGGGTTGCTTGGCAAGTTTTACGCGGCTTTACGAACGATCTGCGAGTGAAAATAGGCTAGTTTTGATGATGATAGAAAATTAGTTCAATATTCAAGCTACTTGTTTGTCGAATTAGCGACATAGGCTAATGAAGGCTAATGGAGACGGAGCAGGCACGTGTTCCAATGGAGTGCACTCAGCGTATTACTGCCTAATTGTGCGCTTGGACTTTAGTGACCACACTTGTATTAGTTTTCATCATACTTCGGTCTTGTTAATGACCTACAAGGTAGATATTTTTTTGTTGTATTAATTTATGTGTTGATGTAATTCTAAATAAACCAAAAATCACGAATAAAAACTAGAGTATTTGCAAACAGAGATAATCTCAAAAGCGCGTTAAGTTCTATTTTTCTTTTCTATTCGCTGTACAATTTATTTTTTTCAAAACAATTCACTAACATCATTCTTCAGATGTAGCAGTTTTGGGCATGTTAAAATTGCCAATTAAAAAGTGCTAGGCAATCTAAACCCTAGGCAGTGGGTGGAAGGCACACTAGATTGTGGGCGCGTAATTGCGCAGGCCAGCCGCAAACATTAGCCAGATGTGCCATAACACTTTTTGTTCTTGTATTACTTTTTGCCCGCAAATGGTTTCTGCATAAGCTAGAGGTGTTAATGTTTTGTACTAGTTTGTAGGCTTAATGTTCTGAACTTTATATTTCCAAGGTTTTTTTTTAAGTTTTTCATGTTCACTGGTTTGATTTATTATTAATCGTGCTCTTGTTTTATTTATAAGTAGAAACACACAGTATTGGCAGTGGTGTGTCACAGCGGCCGCACATTCATCACGGGATTATCAGATCCCGGAGCCCGGGCCTTTGTCCGGGATATATCACCTGACCCCGATGTGGATTTAAAAGTTCAGATACACACAGTACAAAAGTGCTTACATGGATTTGGATGAATGGATATTCTAATACAACATACCTATAAACTTTTATGTGAACACTAATTCTAAACAACAGCCTATGTGTAACAAGCAATATAAATATATTCGATATGAGAATTCATAGAGGTCGAACAGTTTTATGTCAGACAGATGTTATTGTAGACATTATTGAATTAAATAAACACAAGACTATTATAATTAAATCTAAATGAAAGATATTTTAAGCTGCGTGATTCACTAATGTTCAACTTTCAAGTTTTCCCTCAAAGTTTTGCAGGCATTCACATTTGGAAATGACCTTTGTTTACCAAAGAATTAAGTTCAAAATGAGTAAAGTAATCGCCCTCAACACTTCGATAATACGATTGATCAGATAATCTCATAGACGCGAATAGACAGAGTGCCGATCCTATCAGCAGACGTTGATAAACTAGATCCGATTAAAAGCTAACACCTAATAAATAATCCACGGTCTCTATTAAGTGAGCTCTGGAAAACTATCACCGTCAGATTACAGAAAAGTTTGTTGAGTAGAGTTCATTCAGGTACATCTAACTATTTTTTTCCTTTAGAAATACTTCTAAAGCATTAGTTCGTAAAAACTGCTGATCAACAGGATTAATTTTGCAGAATTTTTGTTTATTTTCTATAAAATCTTATCAATAAACTCAATTTCCGGCAAATGAAGTAAGTAGTAATGGAAAATGTGAAAGAACGAAGAATAAAGAATCACTAAAATCTCCTTTTTCAATCACCCACAACAAATAAATGTTCTTGGACATTCCACAGAATCATCTAGATCAAGACGGACTTTCACGCACTATGCCACAAAGGTCTTCGAAATAAACTACCACTTCTGATTGAAAACATGAAAACATATAAAGTATGAAATATTACTAAAGTCAGGGTTAGACTGGAACGTTCTAGAAAAGCAAGACTCAAGGGGTTGAAGCATCGCTTCAGATCTAATCGTTTGGGTCTGCGCGGCCCCGATACCGCATAATGAATTATGGGTCTATTCGACCCGGCGTGATTTCTTTCTCACATGAATTATGGCTGGAAATATCGATTTAAACCAATTTATTAACTGGTAATTACAGTCAAAGGGAATACCAAATGAACCAATTTAATTAAAAATAAGATATAAGATACAGTTGTCTGCTTGTCTAATAAAATTAGACTGTAATAGGAAAGCCATTACCGAATGGTGGCCAAGGATGGGTCAGAGAAGTGTCGGGCGTCCGGTGGCGAGATGGGTCGACGACATACTCGTAGTTCGCGTCGCGGGGCGACAATGGATGCGACTGGCGCAGGATCGTAGTGGATGGCACAAACTAAGGTAGGCCTATGCCCAGCAGTGGGTAAAGTCGGGCTGTGGATGATGATGATGTAATAGGAAAGATAGAAATAACGGCAAAAGGATCTTTTAGAAGTTATTAGCATGTTTGAACAGAACATTTTACATTTTCTTGCTCAACAAACAGCTTCTTTCCCCGTTGCAACTTGAAAGTAATTAAAAAATGCAAAACCAACAAGAAATTTTAACTGTACTGTGCTTTTTCATCGCTAGTTTTTCCTTGACCTCAAAACAGAATAAATGGTAAGAAACACCTTTCAAAATGTAGATTACCCGAGGTTTGAATAAATCAACGAACCGCATTACAATCGTACATAATGCTTCTTAATAAAACAAATTTGCCAACATAAAAATGCTGCTAAAGTAAAAACAAAGAAGAGTGCAAACAGCTAAATCCCTCGCGTGACTTAGACGAAGACTCACATTATGTGATAAGCCGTGTTTGTATCTGATTCTTCACAGTAACAGTGGCAAAAGAATAAACGTAGAATTACCTTAGCTTTGATTAAAAAGTCAGAGTTAAATTAAAAAAAACATTGGTTTACTTTTTGCTCACATTTTTGAGAGCTCGTAACTGTAATGTTACACTCAATCGTAGAATAAATATCTACATATTATTATAAAGATATGAATAAATAGATGTTTATTATATTCAAAGGATCTAAAGAATTACATAAAGATCTGAAAGAAATGTCTACCGCTCCTGGGATACGGTCGTGATAATATTTCATTTTTCATTTCATTACTTCCCATACTTCTTAAATCTGCTACCAAAGTAAAAATAAGCATAAACCTACAAATAACATTCTCCTGACTTTAAACTTTAAAGCATGCTTATTGCGTGTGAGAACATAACTAAAGTTTCTACTTTCGGCAATTCAGAATTGACAAGTGAAACCACATGTTTGAAAGTTTCAAAGTTCAGAAGCGCTCAGTCCAACAGCGAGGGACCAAATAAAAATACTTAGTAGAAGTCCTTCTGAAGGATAGTTTGAATCCGGGGACCGCACGCGGAAAACTTCCATCTGCAAGTTGTAAGATGTCTGGAGTTGCATCCGAAATGGATATACTGTGAGCGGTGGGCGACGCAGAGAATTTATCGACTTATTTTTGAAATATTCGAAAATAAAGCCACCCGATTTAAGCAGATAAATCTCCAATATTAAATACATAGTCATGGTTAGATAATGTTCGTCCTTGTACAGCGATCGGTATTATGATGTAAACAATGAAATTGAACTTTAATTATTTATTTAATCTTAACAAAATGTACTGTCTCAACTTTATTCAAACTGATGGTTTTTTATAAATTATATGACCGGGTATTTATCACGTTACCTTTTTATTATTTATCCCGACGTTTCGAGACGGATTGATGGTTTTTTGTGCGAGTGAGATAATATATAAGACAGAATCAGGGACAAAGAAATCCAATTATAAACACAAAGTTTTTAAACCGTTTGGGCTACAAGATTCGCTTTTCCTTACAACAGCACCCCATCTCAAAAGGAGCGTAGGACTTAAAGTGCTTGCAGAAAACTTGTCAGATAGAGCAAGTAAAATAATACTCAACTGTACATTTCTACTAAAATGTCATTGACGAGCAAAAGTTTCTTTTAATTGATTAATGGCGGTCTTGTTTATTGGAGATTATTTCAGAAGATTGTTAAGTTTGGAATAATGATTTATACATTTAAAGATTTATAACTTACAAGTTACTACATAGTCTCTGTTATTAAGCAATTATTATTTTAATTGAGACACGTTATTTTCTTCAAACTGTCATCAAATTGATTTCTGCTCTGTACAGCAATTTGAATACACTATCGACATTGTCCCACGGAACGATACCATACTACATAACCGATGCGTCATAATCAAGACACACTAACCTTAGTTATTCCCGTTACTCTATTGCTTTAACGTTTCATAGTTTGCTATTAAAATAAGCTTTTCAGAGACATATTTGCTCTTGACTACAAACACAGGACATTAAAAGCGTGACATGTCGTAAAGCAGTTGACGACGAAGTGGCGGAACCGATTGTAAAATCTATCACAATATTTACGACTGCGCTCGACTTTACTATCCGAGTTTAAATGTTCTGTGATGAACATCTCTCAAGAAGAGCCATCAAAATGTTTGTTGCGACATTGCAAAGGAAACATTAAAGTATTTTAAACAATGAGTACTAGAAGTGAAGTACCTAACCAAATTATTTTTTTGGTTAATATCGCATTTTTTACCACTTACATTAAGATAAAGAAGTGGATTTCATCTTGAATTATAAATTAAATGGCAAGAAAGATAGTGTATATTTAGTACAAAACATAGCTTTAAAATATAAAAAAATCAATGGAAGAAAACAAGTCGTGGTAGTGTTACCTAAATAAGTAATAAAATTGGTACAGTCATTAACCATTTCCGTCGTTTAATTACACAAAAAAGAAATATTATTAAGATGGCTCGCCGGCACAATTGGGGTCAAATGGAGTTGACCTCTTGATCGCGTTCAATCAGGGGACTTAAAGAAAGTAGTCTAGTCCAGATTGTGATCGATTGAGGGCTATGGGCCAGGCCAATGTCAAGATTAGCAGGGTAAAAATGATTCTACTCTAGTTCCGTCATTATATTTTAACTAGCAAGCACGCTTCCGTCTGGCAGTGTCATGGCAGTGGTTTGAATCAGTTGAGCTACATCAACCGTTTGCAACGGTCCTTAGGTGGCTCAATTGGTTTTAAATTGTATTTTGCATAGTTATGTAAATATTAGTTTGGTAAATAAATGTTGAAAGTAAGTACTAGCAAATAAGAGAGACCTTTAAGCGGCTTTAAAACTCCGTCGCCAGAGTTGGCCACTTGCAACAAACGAACTGGTAAATTTATGACAGTGGTTTTGCAACTTCCTTAGCATATTGACAGGACAGAACTTGTCCAAACTTCTATTATTGGATAAGTCATGACCAAGTTCCTGTATTCAACTGTTGCGAATAATATTGGTTACTTGGTCGATGTACTCGTAAACCGTAGCTTAGACAGCTCTGTATTGACCTGATATAAAATTGGAAACCATAATGTGCATAAATGAAATCGAAGTTGCGTGTCAATTTTCGGGTTTCCCTTTTAATGATGGATTCTGAATTTGTAACAGTTTATCAAAATAAGCACCGGAGTCAATTCATAATTTCAGCAAAATATAACAATATTTAAGACACTTCTGCTTCATGTTGCTTTAGGGCATCTTTTATATACGTAAAATGGTGTATAATTCCAGCTAGTAACCCACTTAACCTCTAAAGTAAAGTGGACCAGCAAATTAAGAGCATCCTAGTCCAAAACGTCTCATTCAGCCGCCAAGAGGTAGTTCTGGCCTAGGACGCGTTTAAGCACTAACTTAACGAGCACTTGACGCCGGGTCACATCTTAATTCAAGGTAGCTCAGTAGTAAACACTGTATTTAAAAGATTTGAGGAAGAGTTTTACTTCTTTTTTATGGGAAGACGTAGAATTTATTAAATGCTTAAGCTTAAGAATACTATAAGTTTAAACCATTAATAAAAAAAAAAGTCCTCATGTTGATGTTTTTTTTTCTTATCTTTACATCATGCAGAGAGAATGCATTCATGTAATTTCTTATTTGTCAAAAAAGCATACCTACATGTTTTTGCAGAAATGAAATAAATAAATATCCTTGGACATTTCACACAGCGTCATCTAGTCCCAAGCTAAGCAGTTTAATGCTTGTGTTGTAACCATATGACTGATATAATACATAGATACATTTATTGTAAATACATTTTATAGATAGAAAACACTCAGACACTGAACAAATATCTGCAGAACATAAAACACAAAAAATAAAAACAAAAGTGATCCTCCAAACATCAGAGTGTATTGAAGTTCAAAGGCAGCAGATAGCTCGTTAGAGGCCATTCAGTGTCCATCGAGATTCATTAACCCCCGAAGCCTTCCGATATCCGCCAAAAAAGTATAAAAAAACTTGGAAATACGGCAAAGCTGGGTTAATCCTCGAACGCTCTCAATGAGCTAGATCTTTAAAAAAGTTTTCTCTTACATATTTTAACTTGCCAGATATGTAGAGACATATAATAATTATATTTATCTTGTAAGTATTTTGTATACACAATATAAAATCTTCTTTTTCATTCTTATCCGCTACTCTTCTTTTTCCTAAATAATTAGTTTTTGACTTTAACCTTTTCTAGACAAAAACAAAACTCCTGTTCCGTCTTACAGCTTTAAATTTATTTATTTATCTGATAGAATAAAGCGAGAGTGGAAAGATCGATACCATGATTTTTTCTATTGAAATCATGGTAGTTTATTGAATATACACAATCAATGTTTCTGTTAATATTAAATTTTGCCTTTTAATTAAAATTGCAATATAAAACACTAAACAAATGGATTATTTTATCTGAATTAACTCAACTCAATATATTTTCAATTATAATTTCAATACAAAACGAAGCAGCGCTATCGCGAATAAAATATGTTGTCGTTTTCATTATTGCGAATATTAAAGTAAAGCACGTATTTCACGTAAATCTTTGACTAAAAGGTTTTAAAAAACTACCGGCTGAGGGGATTAGCTCTGAGTAGCGTATCGGGTACATTATGTACATGGGATAAGCACTACCGTGAAACTGAGGTACAGACTTCAACAGAAGTTAAAAAGAGCATAAGATGTATTTGGGCTCCAAAATACCCTGAACCGGCGAGCGTGTATCTGGCTAACAAGTGGTATCTGGCTACCCCTATGAGAACGGCAGGTGTATAATTATATTAATCACAGGCCGTACACAAAGTTTAAGCTTATTCGATGTTTTCTAAAAAACAAATAACAAGCTATAATAATCTGCAGATTAAATATTCATAAGAATGTAACTTTTGAAACGTTTGTTATTGTCACCATAAACAGCTACTCATTATGCAGCCATTTAAATATAGAAAGATACAGAAAGCCTACAAGCTGTTATAAAAAAACAGAATACATTGTTAAAACATTTTTGAATCTTTATAAAAGTTTAAGTAGGTACCAATATTCAAAAGTTAAGCTTCAATAACTTAAGCTTTTGTAGTTGCCTGTACACTATAGGTGCATGAAATGTATGTACGTGTATGTATACGGATTAGCAGTAAACCGGGCCAGTGAGTTTACGAGGGACGGTTAGAACCGTACAGTTTTCTCCCAATTTGCGCTGGCTCAACGTTTTTGTCGAAATGTCGGGCTTGTCCGGACTTTTCCGGGGTTTTTCCCGATGCTCAAAACCTATTTTCTGGTAATAATTTTCCGGTGAATTCGCTACGTGTCGGATGGCAAATTAAAGATACTTCGAGGACATAAACTTCAACCGTTTATGACGCGATCAATACAGAATTTTACGATCGATAAAAATCATCTTTCCGACCTTTCGCATAGATGGATTTCCGTTACATATTCTCTACTTGATGATCTATAAACTTAACATTGAAATAGCATAAAGTGGATGGAATATTTAAATATAAATTTAAATTTAAAGACTAAAACGAAGTTGTAAATATAAAGATATTTTAGTAATTCTCGATATTGGTATTGAACCGTATTGTGTTGTGGGATACAGTCTGTACTCTCGTGGGTCGTGGTTAAGAATCTGGCAGTGCCTGAAATATAAATAAATAGATATCCTTGAATATTATTTATTTATATTTATCTAACTTGAGACAAGTTGCGGGCAATTCCTGGCTTAGCATGGCACGGGACCAAATATTGTGGCGTTTGCGAAGGGAGGCCTATACCCAGCAGGGGGTGCCTATGGGCTGTGGATGATGATGATGATGATGATGACGATATTTGACTAAGGTTCTAGCTCAAGAGCGTTTACACTTTGTTTCACATTATCAATCCCAAATATGCAAATTCTTCATTTTCTATTCATACAAATTGTCAACCCGTTTCCCTAAGCGTTACAAATAAGGCTGAGTGTGAAAGGGACCGATCAGTCAATGCTAGTACCCTAATACATCGTCCATCCCTCCGGGACAATATTTGTCCTGTTATCTTGCGAGCGCTGTTCCTCATTAATTCCACCTGCTCATCGATAAACCTCAGGCATGTTACAAGGTAAACATTTGTCGCTACGTAAAAACAACATGGTGAAAATAAACATTGAGGAAACCATTATTATAATAAGGATAGAGACGAATTTGCAATCTATCATATATTTCACTTTCATAACATCGTGAGTTGTACTAGATCAGGCAGACCTATTTTATTTTTTATGAGAAATTTATATGATCTTCTTTTGGAATCACAGTCTTTTTATAGGTAAATAATTATAAAATATTATAAATAATTATAAAATACTAAGTTCTTTGTATAATAATTTAACCGCAGGTTTTACTAGATGACCTCTTACAAACAAAAATATACTTTTATTTTAGTTCGCGAACCAAACATAAACATGTACACTAAATCGGATGACAGATACAATAAGTTATAAAAAGCCATACTGTTGTGTTGAGCCTATTTCATTCTATACTCGTGACCCTCGTAAAGTAAGCACCATAAATAAAGTTCCCTAAAAATTAAAGGCTTATTCGACCCGTCAACTCCGACCCAACTCTACTTATAGTATGTAAAAACCGGCATCAATTACACCGTTGCTCGGCGCCGGCTGTGAGCGACGTTGTAAACTAATTTACGAGGAGTTGAGAAGTCAGCTGCGGTGTGACTGCGCCATAAATCTGTTATGACTGACAGTTTGGCCTACATAGTAAGTACTGGAGCTTGCGCAAATCCTACACAGGGTGCCTACATGTAACTTTACATTGGGACAGAGATAGAACGGAATCTGTCTGCTGGTTTGAATAATCCTATTTCAAATGTGCGATTAGCAAACATCAAATATCAAATACGCGTGAATATTTTAGTTTAATTTTAGCATTTGTATTGAAGTGTCAGTGTAATCCATACATATTTTCTTGTTTGTTTGTAAATACAGGAAATTATAACAATAGCATCAGGTCAGAGCTTTGTCACAAATTTACTTCTTTCTAAAATATGTTAACCAAAATAAAACAAATAAATCGTACTGAAAAAACTAATTGTTTAATTAGTTTTTTCCCTGGTACTCTCTTTCATTATTTCACTAAAGTACTCATACAAAAAGTACCCAAATACAAAATTTCACTATGATTTACAAAGCAATATAACACGAAGCTTCAAAAGCGCGTTCTTATACATGTATATAATGTTGTGTTGAAATGTCGAGTGAATCTCGTCGCCGGATTGAGGTACGTCCTAATCTCGTACCTGATGAAAAGGTGGTCGTTGAAGCGACGGAGCTCTCGCTTTGTGGATCCATCTGGGGCGTAAGTAGCGCGCCGCAAAACCTTCATTTATATTTCAATAAGGCAGTAATTATGTGGTTTTCAAGCACAGTAATATATCATTAAGCGATGTATTTTACAAGCTGTACATATTAATTGTTCTATTGTACAAGACACTACTACTGTAATATTACATAGTTTCAGTTAAGTTACTTGTATGTACAGTAACATGCTACTTGTTTGTTTCGAATACAAACGAGAAGGTTCATGAAAGTTACTTCAAAAAAAAAGTGTCAAATTATGATAGTTCCTTAGTAGGTAGGCATCACGAACTGAGTTTGCCACTAGCTCCATAAGAACTTACATACGGACTGAAAAAAGTTAATCTTTAATGTTAAAGTTAATCTTAAACTCATGTTATACCGACCCACTTCACCGATCCAATCTAACATAAACCTCAAAGACATAAAACTAGATTTTTAATATTCTTATCTGCAATAAAAGGAAGTGTCAGAACCGTCGCCAAACCGATAAACTCGAATAGTTCATCAAACAAACTGTCCGACAAATGTTATCATTTCATTAAGAATCGAATCTAACGCGATTACGAAGTTTGTCATCTTAACTATGGAGTTCACTCAAACTGTCATTTTCTCATCCCGAAGAGGCACGTTTGAAGAACCAACATCCGCAGATAGGGTCTCAACATAGTAATCAGATTTGCGCAGTAGAGCAAAATCCTAAATGGAAAACAGGAATACAAAAATATCTGTTCTGAATAACTCTCTCATAACTCTAGCTTTCAAATCCACTGAAAAACAAAATAATATTTCGAAGAAAGATTGTACTCGTGGGTCATGAAATTATAAACAGTTAAGTGAATATGAAAAACAATTAGTACTCAACAATTAGTAATATAATGATATTTTACGATTAAAATTGTTTTTTTTTATTCGTACCTGTCATGAAAGGAATGATTTACTATAGTACAAATTCCCAATGGCATGTTAGACGTACACATATAGGTCATGTTCTTTGTTTGTTTTCATTTGTCGCTAGGATAATTGGTTTCTAGCAAAGGGCTTTCCCGATACCGCAATAATGAAAGTGAGGAAACCTTTTGAGAAAAAGGTATTTTCTCTGACACGATATAAATGTTGAGTGAATTCGTACAAGGTCAACCCTGGCGACGTCTACGGACTTCAAACATTACAATCCTTCCTACTTATTATTATTATCCTACTAATATTATACTCGTAAATGTGAAAGTTTGTGAGAATGTTTGTTATTCTTTCACGCAAAAACAGCTGGACCGATTTGGTTGAAATTTGGTATGTAGATAGGTGATACCCTGGATTAACACGTAGGCTACTTTTTATCCCGATATTATCGCGGGAACGGGGCTTACGCGGGTGAAATCGCGGGGCGCAGCTAGTATTAAAATACGAGCTTTAATAAGAATAAATACCTCTTAAATAAACTTATCACAACTCAAAATTACACATACCTAAGGCTTATTTTTTTAGCATGCTTTATAATATTATAATAACACCATTCATTTTACATGAAGTTAGCAAATAATCAAATTTCAGACTTAAGATTTAAGTAAATACGCTCATATCTTTCTGATGATACTAAGTGCAATTACCATTATTAGTATTTTTTTCAGAAGCAAACGACATTTATCTTAAAACATGTTTTATATTAAAAAACCGAACATGTTTTGGTTGCAATAAGCAGGTAACTTTTCTCATAACAAAAGTATTGGTTTTCGGAAAAGCCTTGCGCGTTCATTTTGAACTTTCACGGACAAGTGGCGCCATGTTACTTGAGTGTTACTGCTTCTTTACTTACAGTTAAAAGTTATCGATGGGATATAGCCGATATTTTATAAAAGTTATGATAATAATAACTTAATATCAAGGATACTAAACTTAATTTGTGCCATTATCAAGGTAAGTGGCATGAGTGTGTCCAAAGATAAAAATAAACATAAATAATATTTACATGTTTTAGAAATATGTAAATAAAAATGAAAAGCTTGGGACTTGTACAGCAGTGGGACACTACTGCAAGAAGAAAGAAAGAAAGAAAAATTTGTTTATTTCTCTAGGACCTCAGGATCACTTAAAAATGTACAGTCATATAAGCTAGTTGACTGCTTAACAAAACTGTAACATGTATTTAACAGTTTGTTCATAATATTTCTCGCAAACACAATAGCTTATAATTACACCTTGTGGCTACAGAAGTACTTATTAATCAAAAACAAAATAACTCAGCACCCCCAAAGCATTTTAACTACCTCCATATTTCCACAACTGTAAACAGAGACGGTTATAAAAAGCTTATACTCAATCACAAACATAAATACACTATACAAATATGTGTACTACAAACCTACCATTTACATTTCATTCACCGACAAAAGAAATGGGAAATTCTTGACAAATGGTATTGTCATTGAGCGATTGACAACCGATCAGACATTGACCATAAAACTGATATAAAACAGAAGCTTTAAGTCGTTGTGATAACGTATAAATTCGTGTGAGACAGAGGTCATGTTTGATTGGTCGATATAGCACCGCAAGAAATGGATATATCATTTTCCGTGATTTGTGACGGCAGACGAAATACGCGATGAATTCGCACATTCATATCAAAAAGAACTCGAAGAAACGCTTATTACATCGTTTTCGCTAAAAGCCAGGAAAATGCTGCCATCTTCATTTTTGGAATCACAATTTAATGTATTGAGTGCTGCCAGAATACATTTGCGAAGGGATCTCGGAGGGATTATAAGTACTCGGAATAAAATACATTTCATTATTTACCTACAACATGATAAATATTAAATTTGTATTCAGGTACGATTGTGTTTTTTTTTATAAAATTATTATCTGAACACATTATCAGCTAATACTGGTTATATTCCATTAATTAAAAAACATAATTATAACATACAATTAAACACACCCAAAAAAATGAAAACTATAACTCAAACTCATTTTCGCTTATCGCGCTAAAATCTCACTAATAAATGGGTAGAAATGAGACCGCACAGTCGCGCACACAAGCGCTATCTTTCCCGCGCTGTCACTTGTCAGTCAAATGTCAAGTGTCAAGTGTTGACAGCAGCGGGCGTCAACGCGTGCCGCCATTTACGCTGTTTGTAAATAAGGTATCATTTTAGTGAAATGGAAAATACATTTGTAAGCAAGCAACAGTTTGTAGCCATACTTTAGGTAATAAATGTCAGGTTGATTTTTGTCGACAGCTTTTGTATTATTAGTTTTTGTACAATTTTTTACACTATTATAAGAAGTCTTTAAGGCCCGTTTTTCTTCTCGCACTACACCGGTTTTTAAAAAGTAACGTTTGGTTTATTTGGAATCTTTAGATCACAATGCTTTACTTATTACAGTCATAAAGCTGTGCATATTTAGATTAGAAGCACATTCTGTATCCGCGATATAGTACCTAACATTATTGATGAATAGCAAATTTGATATCAATGGTCGCTCAATCACCAAACGCACGCGATACCCGCGATTAATGACGACCATCACCGATCAATAGTGATGACCAACACCGATTGAACAATACCATCGGCATCGCTTGATTTGGAAATAGGTCACGCTTAATGACGTTCATTCATATTTTATGAGTTTTCGGATCAAGTCGGTTAACTTGTATTTTAGCGTTATTTTATCGATAAGCTGCGAACATCTTTATACAGTTCGGCAATAACTAAAGTTCTATGAAATAGAGGAAAGATTACTATGTATTATCATTTTATGAATTTAATACTTTTATAATTTTTCATTTTAAAAATTACCTACAGATTTACAACCTTATCGCAAATACTTTAAGGTTTATCTCGTTAACTGTACTTTTCTATACATTTCGCTAAAGTGAATGATCATTGGGTCGTATATAATATTTATCGATGTCCATCTAACAGACGGCCTGCAATTTAGATTCAGTAAAAATGTCCTGTCAATTTACTGATGGGATGTTTTTGTAACATTGATGGAAAGTTGTGTCGTTTTGGACATTACTTACGTTTATTTCGTTTTAAAATGTGCATTTCAGATTTTTCATTGTAACTTTAATTGTCATTAGCTACTTATCATTAGCTATACCTAAACTTAAGTAAACCGTGGTAAACGGTGTTGGTTTTACATTTACCCCATTATGCATATTCGACCTAAAACCTGTATATAACCTGTAGTAACTAAAACGCATATTAAATCTGTTGCTATCTCTTTTCGTTGACATATGGGTGACAAGAAAAAAACGTTCTTAAAACCTGTATTAAATTGTCAAGTTTTTATGAATAAACCCCTTAGTCTGCAATTTTATAACCACTATGTAACTTAACAACAATGTGATACTGTTTGTTACCCCAATAAAATAAATAAATAAATAAATACTTTGGATTAATTAGAATTAGTTTGTGATCATTCGTCTGTCAGCCTGTCAAAAACGTTTTTTTCTGGTATGGCTATGTAAAAAGAAAAAATATATAAATACAACTTTTATCTACATATGTCAATGAATATCCGAAAGCCTAACGAACCCTTAGCCAATTAATTTAGTACATTCAATACGTCTATACGACACAGTAAATAGCATTTTATATCTTCACAAATATGTGAATTATGAGTCATATAAGGACAGTTCGTACATAGGAGGTTACAAATTGGCTCTCTGTTCAATTTGTCGTTCATTCGACCGATAATTGGGAACATTTTTCTGGTATCTTCAAGGGGTAGGTATGAATTAGTGCCCTAATAAATAACCCCTTACATAAGGGCATGATATATCTGAACCCTTGTAAATACCACATTTGTAGCGAAATAACTTAACCATACGTAATAATCATACTTATGACAGTGAAATAACGACAAAAACAGTTAAAATTATAAGAAACCTGAAATGTTATTTGTAAATTGTTTTGTAAAGTTTTATTTGTGAATATTCACAAATCTAGCCATACAAAGCAGTTTGAAACGTTTTTATTGAATAAATTTGAACACAATGTGAAATTTACTGAACACTGGGTGTACTTATAGTACTTTTATATTATTTTACAGAAATATATTACATTTATAATGTTGGTACCACACGAACGAAGCCACAGGCAGAAAGTAGTACATTATAACGTGCTCTTACAAGTGTACTAAAATACTCATGTAGCTAAGGTCAGTTTAAATAAATTACATCAGCTAAAGGTTACGCTCTACGAAGCAGCTACGGCGCTACGGTGCTACGCCGTAGAAGGTCTACGCGAATTATCTGTTTTGTCGATATTGTTGCTGTGCAATTACGCTCACAATGGTTTAGAATAAATGAGTTTAGGTGCATTTTGTTATTCAAACAAAAGATATGTTCAGTAAGTTAATTAAATATTTTACGTCTTATTTTTTTGTTTATGTGTGACGACCACTGTGGCGCAGTTGGGTGAACGCCCGGCTGAGATGCGGAGGTCGCGGGTTCGATCCCCGCTACGGGACAAATGTTTGTATGTTCTGCAGATATTTGTTCCGTGTCTGGGTGTTTTCTATCTATAATATGTATGTATTTACAAAAAAAAAATGTATCTAAGTATTATATCAGTCATCTGGTTACCATAACACAAGCATTAAGTTGCTTAGCTTGGGACTAGATGACGCTGTGTGGAATGTCCAAAGATATTTATTTATTATTTATTATTTTCTCTAAGTGTGGAAGGAGAAAGGGGAGACCTTTACGTCTTATTTTTTGTTTATTATGTTCTCTCAGTGTGGAAGGAGAAAGGGGAGACCTTTGCCCAGCAGTGGGACAATATAGGTTGAAAAAATAATTCTCTAAGAATTTATACTAAAACCCAGAAGCGCGCCATTTAATAGTACATACTACCCGTATATTACATAATTGGAACAAAAACAAATTTAGTGTTCTAAACATACAAATACGTAAAAATAAAAGAAACCGAATACTGATAATTACAAAACGAAAATTAAATCTTTCAGTATCTCAACTCTTACCCACATCCAGACACCAAGGTCTGATAGCCTACCGAGGATCACCAATGTACCTGGAACAACAAAAAGCAAATAACATGATAGCCAGTCTCGCAAAAAAAAATGAAATAATATCACGACTTTTACGACGAAATTGCGAGAAATACATGTGTGTAGGGATGTTCCTACACACATGTATTTCTCGTCGTAATATTAATAATTCTTTAGATCCTTTGAATATGTCTAATGGGGTAGTCAGAGGTATGTCCAAATATATAGATAAAGTTTAAAATAAGACCGCTAACGGTAAGCATGCCCTAGCACGTGTAGTATCAAGTTCTAACAGACAGACAGCATTTATCTTAAACAGCTTACAGTGGAGTGGGATTACAGCCGGCCCTGGCCTTGCGAAGCCCCGCGCGAAGCCTTCGCAGACCACTTGGCTAAGATAGACTTACTCATTATACCTAGTTAGAAACACAATTATGGATGATTCTAGAAATGGAATGCGAGGGGATAAAAGTTAAAATAGATCAATCATATTTTTAAAGAGTCATTTTGTTTTATTTGTTGCCAAAAAATAAGTAAGTAATGATTTTATTTTGTATTTTTATACTTTAGATTAGATAGATTCAATAATATAGTCCCTAGTATGTAAATTGAACAGAATAAACTTTTGATATCGTATAACAAAGAATATTTTGTTTTAGTTGACGGCTAAAAAGTAACCAATTGTGTAGACCACATAAATAAATGAAGAAAATAATAATAATTATGATGATAAAGTTACAGAAACAAAACATAATAATTGAAAAGGTTTTAGTGTTCTTTCTCCTGTATAAATATCATCCTGCATAAAGCAACTGACAAAACAATAAGAAAAGCAGCGAAGCCGAACAATATCAATAATAACAACAAACAGAAAAACAGCCCTCGCAAAAGGGTAGTTGTGGCAAGCAGTAATTGGCCAGCCACTTCCGCTGAGCTACTGTTCTATCCGTACTTCCGCTCGCAAATCTAATTGACCGGATACATCTGTGCGGACGGACTTGTAGCGTTTCTTTGAGCTTTTTATAGCTGAGAAAATGTAGAGGGAAGTATATTTGCAGTTTACGCTTGCGTGGCTTTTCACTCGTGTAGCGAAATTGAGGTCGAAACATTAAGCTTTTAATTTTAGCATCAAGTTTTTAAGATAATCTAGATAATTTTATAACTGTGGTCTTATTAAATAGGTTTATAATCACGTCATCAGCCAGCTGTATAATCGATTGCCATTTTCTTCTATTAAGAGTGATAATAGGAACAATTTAAAAACCTTCCAAAATTTGAATTTCATAATAATAACATTTTATGAAAATTACAGCAGTCGTAAGAGTCATTTATGCACATAACTTACATCAGGTTTTCCGGACACTTAAAATAATAATATAAACGTGCGACCCTCCCCGGCTTCGCGCGGGTCCAATAATTAAATAATTATACATAAACCTACCTCTTGAATCACTCTATCTATTAAAAATACCGCATTAAAATCCGTTGCGTAGTTTTAAAGATTTAAGCATACATAGGGACATAGGGATATACGAACAGAGAAAGCGACTTTGTTTTATACTATGTAGTGAAGTTTCTGATCTCGCACAAACTGTAGCCACACCCCACAATATTAGTCTCCGTCGCTTTGTATTTATTACTCCATTCTATAATGAACATTCCAATTTCCTTATGTATAGTATTCCGCTTCATAAATGTATTGTGCCGTGTTTGCTTGTTCAAATACTTTTGCTACGCTTTTTGCAATTTAATTTTCTGCTTTATGCTTCTTTTAGTCTGCTAATTTGCTCTGCAGTTATTTAGCTTTTAAAGTTTTATTTTTAAAAGCGAATACTTTTAGTCAGAAACACAATAATATAGATGTTGTTTTATTTACAAATGTGTATTTAATTCAATCTAGCTTTGTACTCGTAATTGTTTACCATTGAGACATAAATCTACATCCCAATTCAAGCAAGCTATTTGTTTCTTTAGAGTAAATTTGTACTTCAGTTTTGCTTGCGCTAGAAAATAAATAATATCGTATGGTTTTTCAAGAAACCATTATTTTCTACACAATCCATTTCAATTATCTGTTGAAAACCGAAATAAGTCATAATAGATAAGAAGAGAAACACCTTCATTTGACCTCGCAATGTCACACCAACAAAACTGCCAACATTGTTATAAATATCCTCACAGCCAATAACCCAGCATTACGTAGTGATTACTGTTCTGTGTTATGTCCAGATATATAAACATCGCTAATAGCCGGCCGGAGAGCGCAAAATGTGCACTTATCCCGCTTTATATTAGTTTTGGGGAAAGCTAGGATACCATATAGTTAAGGGCCGTAAAGGGACAGACCTCTGGTTATGGCTAGTTTCCGAACTTGAAACTAATTTGTGCTACAGGAAGTGGTAAATGGGTCCGGTGCGTGTTCTTTAACTACACCCAAATTCACAATTTGGAATATAAATATTAGTGATTACATAACGGCATCAAACATCATACAAGGAAAAGCTACGGAAACCTGATAACTGTAATAATAAATCCAGACCCAGAACAAATTTATTTAACACTAATAAACCTTTAGTTTATATGTTTTTATTACTGTGTTACACCACACATAGGTCAGAAAAATAAGTAAGGCTTCGTTAGCTGGGTTGGTAATTGGTAGTCCGCGTATAGGACGGTCGCTTGTATCATCGCAGGTTCGAATCCTGCCGAAGTCGCAACTTATATTAAGATTTTTAAATTCTTACTAATAAACCCTGTCCATCATATACATATTAGCTACTTGCTCATAAGAAGAGGTACACATTGTCAAGTTATTCATTACAAGTGGAAATCGAACCCACGACTTCTACCAACTGAGCTGAACGAGTCATATAAAAATCCAATAAACCCCTTTTCGTACCGACCTGTTTTATTTGAGTTACTTCTCTCGCTCGCAATAAAAGCTAAGTACGTACAAAGATAAGCAATAACATAACCTTTTACTTAATACCCCGTAGGCTTTGCAAACACAAGTTGTGAAGACCCTGATTGGTGGCATAAGGCGTCGTCGAGAAGTTTGCCGCAACATCCATGGTTACTGTGTGGTCACGGCTAAATCTCTCCAAACCACCCTCGTCTAACTACCCTACGTAATTATACCTATAGGGCGAACGAAACTAGGTCGCATGATGTTAGGGAAGACGAAGCAAGGTAATTTTAGGGTTTTAATGAAAGGAAATTGGTCAATTCAAATTAATTATGGTTACTGTTCGGAATCAATATCGGTAAAGTTTTGGAGCAAATATGTCGTAAGGATGATTATTTTGAAAGTTTATCATAATGTGTTTAATCACTGGTATCTATCGATAAATATTTGAATTTAAAGTAGCTAAGGAAATTGGCTTTACTTTAAGAAAACGATTCTATTCTACATACACAAAAAATCGACTAGACTGAATGGCAATACTCCATCTAATGTTAGGAGTGACAACACCCTGTAATTTATACTTTAGCGATCTGATGGTCGAATACCTGTATAGAAAGAAAGAAAGAAAAATTTGTTAATTTCTGTAGGACCTCAAGGATCACTTAAAAATATACAGTCTTATGCTATTATACCATATAAGCTAGGTGACTTTATTGCCTATTCCAACGAAACTCTCTACACTATTATTGACTTAATTTTTTACCCTTTTGGTACACTGTTTGTACTTTCTTGTGTTACCCATTGTTCTTTTTCTTTTTAGTTGTTTGCTCGCTCCACTTACATATTTTTTTGTTTTTATTTTTTATGTTGTTATTTTTCTTTACTGTGTTTTTTTTGTGTGTACCAAAATAAACTTTTTATCTATCTATCTATCTATCTAATTGCACCAAAGATAGTGGGTTCATATGCATAATCATGCATTTCAGTGGTTCATATGCATAATTTCAGAGCGATTACAATCGAGTACTAGCTTAATATGCAACACAGACCAAGCCTCCAGCTACTCTAGGGACGAATTCCAACCAGTCAAAGTCTAGTCTAGGTCTTATCTCGGTCACAAATACTAGAGGTAGACTAAACACTCCCCCAGAGAGTAGTTATCTGGAAAATTCGGGTTTTATTCCCGCACATAAAAAGCTCGGGTTAGTACAGCTGAGTTAGATACGAAATCCCTTTTTTTGCAATAAGTTGAGTTAATTTTGTTGACGGGGTCATTGACGTTTTGTAGGGTGAAAAAAGTCTATTAAAAGCACTTTATAATAATCAAATGCTGTCTTAGAGCTGTCCTAAGCTCACTATCTATATTGTATTTTACAGAAAAATCTATAAAGTAAAATCGACTAAAAACTTAGTACCTTGTAATTGAAAAGCCCATTTTTCATTTTAAGATTATGTTTGGTATTAAAATGGCTGAAAAGCTTTGCAGATCCATGTTTTAAATTTTTATATCCGTTATAAATGTTATACATTTTAGTCCGTTTAAATATAAACATAATATCCCTACATCATGTAGGTAATGTGGCAATCAAGCTCAAATAATTTCACGTGCCTAAAAGGCTTCTAAAATAAATATAAACGAAGCAGTAACATCATATTTACAAGCACAGTTTATGTTTCGCGACGAAAGAAATGAGAGCACACCCGTATACTTTTACGTGAGGCTTTACTGTTAAGTAACGTGATAAACAAACTTCTTACGTTGATTGCGTAAACAATACGGTATTTCAGGAATTTTCAGAAACTTTCTATGAATTTGTTAACGCGCTTATCTGAGCGCGCATCTACCTTTAAGTTTTATTTTATCGTAAATAAATTTGTATTATCTGAAAGTACAATTTTTTTTTGGATTTAATCAATCCAATCACTTTTATAGTATTCCTGTTTATACCAAGAATGGGATTGGCACATTACTTTCCTCTTTTATCCTCTTCTCGTACCTATGTCATTGCAATCATTTTACTTTTTACAGTTTTTTTGGCACTTTCCTATGTAATAAATATAAAAATAAAGATAAAATTGTACTAAATTGGGAATCAATCCGAATAGTAAAGCTAAGGAAGGTACCACTCAGCAGTGGATGAAGTGGGGCTGTTGAAAATGATAATATTGAGATGTAAATTTGTAGTTGGCCTTTTTAATTCTAAAGGGATTTTTTTATAATATTTCGAATAACTAATTTCATTATTTCTCTTTAGTTTTACTGCAAATATCTTGTGATTCCCTCCATTATAAAGGCGTGAGTGTCGCAGAGTAATTTCCCCGGCGCTGTTTACGGCCATGTAATTCCGGTACAGAACAAAGCCTGGGGGGCCACCGATGCGATAAGCGAAGCCATAATGCCAAGAAAAATGCACGAATAACAACCATTGTGCTGGATATTCTATGAAAATGATTGCGTTATTGACTAGGAGACTGCTCCGGATTCTCTTCGGAATTGTAGAAGTATTTGTTGAGTGCGCGTTGGGTTTTCCACATATTTCTTAGTCCAATACGTCCATTTTATATTTCTAGATAAAATGGGGATTGCGCTACCGACGGACTTTGGACATTGCGATAGCTTCCAGTATTGCAATTTTAAGCCTTCATTTTGTATAGTTTTTACACAGTAACTTGTTTGAAGTAAAATCATTTTAAATATCAACTCCATTGATAAACAACCGGAATTGATTCAAATTTAGAATACTTAGAAGCCACTAAAACTTCTGGCTCTGAAATGGTAGCTTGTAAATCAAAATAAAAAATAAAAAAAAGCTTGTAAGGTAACAAACAATATCTCTTTTTATCTCAATCGACTTACGAAGAACAAGTCGACTCTTCGTGTCGAAAACTTTAAGCATCGGGAAACAGATTCACTGATGTAATTAGTGTGAATCACTTTAATGTAGTGCAGTCCTCTCCACTAATGCAAGGGAGCGGAGTGGAGAGGATTAAGTGAAGGTAGCTGTTCGCGTCGCGACAGAGACAAGCGACCGAGACAGAAGATCGAGAAGCATTAAAAAAAACCACGTCGCGTCTTGCCAAGTCAAGACGTGGTTATTTGGAATAAGGCGGCAGTTTGAGAGAGACCGAGACAGGATACTTTTATACACTGCTAAAGAAACCGAGACAGACCGAACCGAGACTGTCGCAGTGTCCTGTCTCCGGTCGCGGTCTCAAACCGCCACCTTAACACTTCGCTTCAGAATGCTAGAATTGTAAAGTAGGTATTGAATTGAGGAAGCCTCGCTTGTGAACAGTATAAATTGTACTAGGTTTATATTAGCTCCGTATTTTACGATAGTCCATATAAGAGTTGAATAGTACGCTGAATATCCATCATAAAAAAGTTTATTATTTCAACGGTGGAAAGTTCTTAAATAAAATGCTTACAAGAATTGAACTTCATGTCAAATTCATTATGTAGTTCAAGTGTTCAATGCTAAATTGAGTAATTACTACTCGTAGTATACTACGCTTTTTTTATTCAATGACATTTAGGAGGAGACCATTTTTAACCGGATAATCGGCTAGTTTGTATGATGTATGATGAATTGTATAAAAAAACAGTGTGTTGAAAGCATCATGTCAGGTTCCCAGCATGTAAAAAGTCTCAGCCATAGGAGAGTACCGATATTTCATATATTTATTTGTAAAATATTAGGTTATATTTATATTACCACTTAAAAGACATAATGATGGTCAATTTCAAAACAAGAACCTTGAGTTTATAAATATAATCCTTCGTACAAAAAATGGAACGAAAAATGTATAAAGAGAAATTGAATAATAATATTAAAGCAGAATCAAATAATCAAAGTTCTAATCCTTTACAAAATTAACCTAAAGATAACCCACTTACACTTTGGGAATTAAATTACCTAAAGAAAGTTTCCGAGAAGGTAGTAAAACGAAACTGAAGGAAACTTATATTCGCGCAGAGAAATTAACTTTTCTTAACAAGTTTCGAAAGATTTGAGCTGAAAAGTTTTAAATTTCAAGCAGACAAATTACCAATAAGTAATAAGTTATTCTGACATAATAAATAACGTTAGGTTAGGTAATTAATAAAACAATTACAATGCTAATTTCTTGTGGTATTCTACGAGTCAGATATTGGTACAACATGCTAAATCTATGCTAGCAATAGTTAATCTAAAGAGGAAATCATACATACATAAACCACGACTCTTTCATAAGGGGGTAGGCAAACCATGGACCTCCACTTGTTACGATCCTGACACACCTTTTACTCTCATCTTTCTTGTACGCACACTGTCGTCATACACGTTACTGATCCACGGTACCATCGCCATACCCCAATTGGTACGGTGGATCATTATTTTTACCCGCGATACCACTACAGCTCGGATACCCTTGGTGCGAATGCGATCTAGCCAGTTTTGAGAGGAAATCAAAATCGTACCATTTGCGTCTCAGGAACAGTATAATTCAAAAAATATTAAAGATAGTTTTCTAAACTCTGAATATGTAAAATAAGCCTTAGAAGTGTAATAATTCCCAGCAACACTATCTAGAATATCAAACTAGGTCCGTGAGGTACGAACCGCAAGATTAAAGTAATATATAACTTTACATTCACTGGGTGCTGCATAAACATCATATAACTCACTTTTACGGCCCGAAGACGATACGAACAATTTAATTTTATTATTCCTAGTACTTTTATAATACAAATATCATGAAATTTCTTACGAGAATAGTTCTAGCGACACGTAGGAACGTGGGAATTGAATTGTTATTTATTTTATGTCTGTGTTTCTCCTGTGATTTTATATAGATGTACAATTTTCTTGAAGCATAACCAGACACTCAGAATAGATAAAAGTTTACAGTTAAATAATATCTAGAATGGAAATTAAGTGATAAAAATACCTACAAAATCTATCGCCCGAAGAAACCATAGTTCATACGATTGAATGAATGCATGAATGGAAATACTTTATTGCACACTTACAGATAAGAACTTACGAACTACGAATCCTTACTACTGTATGTGCAGCCTTATCGCTAAGAAGCGATCTCTTCCAGACAACCAGAGGATGAATGAAATCGAGAACCGAAATAGTCCAAAAATTTATTAAACTATCATGGTTTTGGTTTCACTTAAAACTCATAGTAAATATCCCGTTTATGTGTTTATAATGAAAGAAATCAAATATGTTTACTCATCGGGAATAATGCATGATCTTGCAAACTGGTATGACAATTGAATCGCGGTTTGTTCCGCTTCAAGTATTCCCGTTTGTGCAGCTCATTCAGATGATATTTCATCCGCACAGAAACTTTTGACCGGATGAATTCATTTCATTGTTTGCTAATGGTGCAAAAAGCACATCACAATTTAGTGATTAAGGCCCGTATTCAGAGACTATACTCAAGAGTAAATCGTGTCTCAAGAGACTGAAGTTTGAGTGAAAGCCGGTTTCTATAACCAACTTACGGATGTCCGTAGGACTTTCGCCATGGCGACGTTGTTATCTGTTAAATTAAATTAAATTTAAATTTATTTATTAATTCAGATAACTTAAGATCCATAGATTACACAGTTAGTAGTAGAAATACAAGTCACAAAGAAATTACAAGTCCAAAAAATACAAGTCACAAAGAGATTACAAGTCCAAAAAATACAAAGTTAAAAAGTTTCTTATATTTTACTTATGTTGTAATAACAAAGTTGCTATGGTGATGGACCTACGGACATCCATACTTTGGTTATAGAAATCGAGCATTACTAATGTTACAAAATTAAGTGTCTGACTGACCAACAGCCGCCAGTTACTGTTGTCCAGCGCAGTTTTATACAAAGTCACTCAATCTTGTCAACTCAATACGAAATGATCGATCAAATATTTCGGTATATTATCATGTTCTACATACCACAAGTACCAAAAAATTTTTTAGGAACAACTAACACATTTATAGTTGCTATTTGTATACAAACATTGTACAAATAGAAAGTTCTGGCTAATCCCATCATTTTGTAACGTCGGTTAAAACCGCGCCTTGCGAAATTTAATGGCAATTGCATGGAAAGCGACATGTAATACGTTATTGTAAGGAGCGCCGGTTATGACATAGCAGCGACTCGTAAATTTTAACAGTAAACTAATTTTCCATGCTTATGCAAAATATGTTAAAGATTTGAAATGATTAAAAAAAATACAACAACACAAATTCATGAATTTGTGTTTACAAACAAATATGTATACATATAATCACGCCTCATTCCTATAGCCGGTGTGATACAATTTGTGTTTAATCGAATAAAATCTTGCGTTGTGACGTTGCGGGCTCACGGCTATATTTCCAAGCAGCTTCTAGACTACATAACTCAGATATTTAAGATCATAAAGTCTAGACTAGACTCAATATAAACACAAACAGACAGTAATAAACGATCCTAGTCAAGGATATCAAGAAATCTCCATCTTAATCATGCGATAAAAATTCATTGAACCCGTCACTTATTCCTCTGCACCCCATATGAAATTCCCCTCGCCATAAATCTGTCTCCATGGCCTACTAACCCCGTGTGACTGTGTGTCAGTGGATGACAATACATGACACTGTGTGGGTGCGAATGAATCTATACGATTGGGTTTGTTTACGCACTGGGATGAAGTTTGGCAAATGTTGGTTTGGGGAAACAGTTCATATTTATCGGTATAACGTCAACATCAGAACTTGTAACTAGTGGATTGTCTCGTGACTTTTTTTGGTTTTTACTTTTATTCAAATTATTCCGTGTTTGAAAAGAATCTCGGGATTTCCTTCGTGGTACTAGTGATGTATTGGAAGTGTCTTAAGTGAAGCGGAAACAATAACAGATTTTAAAAGTAAATTTTAGAGAAAACTGAAGTCTAAATACTGTGAAGAAAGTCATCATCATCATCATCATATTTTTATAATTTTATTTAACATTACGATGATTATTATTTTATCTTTGTTCCCACAAGGATTGATGGAACATAAACGAACAAAATCCACATATTTTTTTATTTGTTTCTGTGTAAGTATGAATTCCATCACAACGCCTTCGTAACCAAATATTTCTCATTATATTCGATACTATCTTCTCAGACAAATCAGCCTTATCGCCAGAAAGTTATGGTCAATCGGAGCTGACAAAGCGAATTACCGTAATCTATCGATTCATAAATGTCTCGATGAACATCACTAACAGATGACCTTTTGTTCGTGGTAGTTAAGCGACTACTCTTAGTTAATCACCAACATGGTAGTTAATTACCAACTTGGCTTGGTGTACGATAGTTATTTCTTCGTTTCTGTAACCTTGTTGCTTTTTTTTAAAAGATTGACCAGAAAAACTGATATTTAAATTTCAGAAAAACTAAAAAGAAAAAAGAAAAGAAAAACTAATTAGTAGGTACTAAACCGAGACCATCATCATTATCTTCCTGCCCTCATCTCACATTAACGGGAAGTCGAGATTAAGTGTATATATTTTCTTGAATCTATGTAGATTAAAGATTTTGTTTGATATTACAGATTTGTATCAAATCAAGTTATAAAGCAATTCCGAAGCTCCGATACACTCCATGTTTGCAAGACAATGCTGGAGTGGATCAATAGCCGCTTTGTATGCAGACGAAGACGCGTGGAAAACAATTACTTTCTTCAGGGCTGGCGGTTTATTGTGGTCGTGTATTAGAATGACCTGATTTTTATTAACGACGCTATTTTATCCTTTAATATGGTTCAACATCATTATGTGTATTACATTTATTTTTATTTGTGTGAAAGAAAGAAAAATGTGTTTATTCTGTAGGACCTGAAGGATCACTTAAAAATGTACTGTCTTATAAGCTAGGTGACTCAATTGCCTGTTATTATGAGTCTTTAATCTAGTCAAATTAAATCAAAATATAATTCAATTTTACGAGAATCTACAATGTTCATTGCCAATTTGTTTATATAGACTCGTACAGAGATGTACCTATGTACCAAAACATCTGTTATTTACCGTCTGCAATTTTCGCAAGTTTATTATTTGGAAACTCTGTTAAGTAAATATTTTAGATGGCAACCCTAACGCCCCAGCTCCAAGAAGCACGGAGCTATCTAAATTCTAGATCGGCACTAGTTAAGTTGTAAGTTTGGTGTAGTTCGGGTATCCTGAGTGCATCGACAATGCTAACTAATGGAGTTCCGTGCCGCTTTCGCGTCAGCGCTCAGACATTGTTTGCACTGCTAGTTGGACAACGACTCTATAGCTTCCGCTTTCTAAGACGAAAATTGCAATAACTTTTTCATAAAGATCTGGCACGTTATCACACGTATCATTTGATAGTTATTAAATACCATGTATTCCATACTCATATTTGCAATAGTCTGCCCTGTTCTAGGTCCGTGGTCTCTGCCTACCCCTATGGGAAAGAGGCGTGATTATATATATGTACCTATGTATGTATGTATGCCCTGTTCTACCAAAATATTTCTTGTTCCAAAAAATAGAAAAGCCCCTCCTACCAAAATTTCTCTACAATTGTTACAATGAAAGAGTGTAAAAGTCACCGTCATAAAATGTATTAAAGTTTTTTTTTCTGAGGAGGCAGCACAAATTGCTGACCATCGTAAAACCCGAGCATCTTCTGTAAAGAGTAAACGAGATCAATCATCCAATTACTTAGGACCGGGAAGCTGTTAACCAAATTAAAGCGTTCAACTTTTAACTAGCGCCGTAGAATATTAATTCATCTACTTTTAAACTAGGCTGTGCTATATTTCAATTAGTAAATATGTTTATAATTCAAAATACTGAGTTTTATAAAATTTAGTAGTTTTTGTGGCTTTTGATTCACGTTTTAATAATAAGTTTAAAACCTACCAAAACTACCACCAGTTCTTTTTAATTTATCTATTAACTAAAGATTAATTTAGAGGTATTTGCAAATAATTTTTTACATGAGCAAATAATTAGTTTTTTAAACAAAAGTGTTTGACACATATTAGTATTAAACCTAAAGTTACAAGCTAACACAAAGGTCCACAGAACACTAGACACCTAATTAAACTCCATCTAACAAACTAAGAAGTTTTTACGAGTTTCACGTAAAACGACCAACTACACTGTAAATGTAAGTACAATTATATATATACCAGACGTGGGTAGTACTCGTATTTGAATATTTCTGCAATAATCTAATTCCATAGAGGAATAAGTACCCAATAACAATTTGCATATAATAGGTGGATTAATTTTATACCTGCGAAGCAGACAGTGTTAATGCAATATTTTATGTAGCATAGTGAATTATTTAATTCCAGATGACCAAAGGTTAACATTGTTGCACTGAGGGCGGCTCGCAAACATCCATACTTAATATTAAAAAAAGGGAAAGTGTGTGTGTCAGTCTGTTTGTTTGTCTGTCTGTCTGTCTGTTTGTCCGTCTTTCACGGCAAAACGGGTCGACGAAGAAAAAGGGTGTCAAAGCTAACTTTTACTTTATATATTAGTTCACAATGTACACATGCTAAGAACCTACATAATATTGGGCTGTCGTGTGAAGTCCTCCGTTAATAATTTACGGTTAGCACCACAGATATTTCTGGTCTTTTATAAAAATTATCCGTGACGTTTATACTAATAACACAATTATACAAATCGACTCGAAAGCTACGAATGGATGGCCCAATTTGAAGCAAAACATTTCAGCTTCAAATTTAAAAGCCTTTTAAATATCCATTTGGGAACATCGAAGCTTAACCATAACTGAAAGCTTACCATAAATCATCGGGGAATTACAGCTCCTTACCTGGAACAAATTACAGACATTTAGCTAAGCTCCCAGATTAATCCGGGATAAATTCGTTACGCTGGACACAGAATAACAAAACATTCAGTCAAACTAAAGTTTTTGCGTGTATGTAGTGTAGGTAGTCAATGCGACGAACGTCCCACTTTCTAAAAAAAATATATATATATCTTAAGGGAATCTCATGACTGAGATGACGAGCGATAGAGGGAAATGGAAGAAAGAAACGTGTTGTGCCGACCCCACGTAGTGGGATAAGGGCAGGGAGATGATGAAGGGAAACTCATAAATCTACTAATCATGGTAATCATCCCGTTTTGTTCAAAACCATGATAGTTTAAAACCAACTGACAGAATTGTAATGGAATAAATTTCAACTTATGTTTTATCCCAGTGGAGCCTAAGTTCTGTATTGAGGACAGTAAGTAAACCTACTACACTTTCTAAGCTGTGCAGTCTGGAACGTTATCATTCCACATTTTAATACATTTTCACATTGATGAGTTAGATATTAGGCTAGAGAGCTAAAGAGATATAATTTAGAGGGAGGTCTTTATTTGGGATGACACTGTACCAAATGTTTACGCGTATTTGGAAACGCAACTGGCGGACGCCTGATCTTTTAAGAACATTGAAATAATGAAGGCTTGACAGAATGTATGTCTGTTTTCTGTACCTTAAAGCTAGTCATGATCCCATTCTTGAAGCTAAATAGATTCAAGAGTTTTACACAGAATTTAGCTAAACCGATAAGCGTAAGCCTGAGGCACACAAATTATTCAGATTCCAGTTATGATTAACTTGGCTAAGAACTCAAGATTTAGATGCTCAAGTTTTGAGACTAATTTGAGTAATTTCCTTTGACTCTCTTCATGTTAAACGCTTATTAAGCAAAAGTTATTCTGTTGTTCACTCCATTTAAGTTCGGAGTTAAGGCAATGATATTTAGCAATTTTTCATTTTATTTTTTAAGATTCAGTTTCTTTGGTCTTGACTTAATAAGAGCAACATAAAGAACTAGGTCCTTGACCCTGTTTTATTGCAGTGATTTTTCATAAGTCTTGAACGAACAAAAAAAGAATCATCTCCGTAAGTCGATTCAAAATGATCGCTGAGGTCTCAATGACTATGATTTACACACCTTAGAGTACAGAAATAAAAATCCTCTTCCAAAACCCATAACTCATCCCCATATCTCGATGGAAATAATTTGCTGGGCTGTTATAATAGCTCCATGAGATATCGCACATAAAACTCTCATTACCTCGCCTCCAAGAGGTGCTGCAAATTACCCGCTCGAGTTGTAGGGGCGATGTGTGAGACATATTTGAATTAGTGCCTTATAATCGGAGACACTTGGAATTTAAAACATAGTAGGAAAATTGAAAACTTAAAGATAAAAGAGACGTTGGATGAAACGGTCACACTGAACGAAACAGAACTGGCCTGAATGAACCCAATGAGTATGCAGGTTTTAATTTAACTACAGTCCAACAACAACTGAAACTCGAGAGACCTTTGTCTAACAGTGGAACAGTAAGTTAGCAGAAATGAGAGAAGATAAAAATATAGGACGTCTTTTAACAATAAGCAACAATATTAAGACAGTTCTAGAATCTTACATAAAAGTATATTTTCAGAATACTTTTTCAGATTAAAAGAAATCGATACTTTCATACAATAGACAAAAATACGACACTGAAATGAACAATAACATTGAAGCACAGAGCATCAAATACTCTAAGCAAGTTATAACTCAGGAACTACGTATTATGCAGAGTAACATTGAAAACCGGATGCTATAACTTCGGCAGATATAGAGCACTGTCACGCCAATATCATGACCCTGACACTATTGGAGCTTGGAGAAACTCCAGGAATGCTAAATCAGACTAGTCAGATATTTTAAAAGGAATTAGCTAAATCTTATTTAGTATTATGTATAGTACGTTATGTTTGACTGACGCCCCTTAAAAGGATCATGAAAAGTTGAATTGATTTATCTATTTAACGGTATACAGTCGTTAGTGTTTGTAGTTTTATGTGCTGAGTTTACTTAGTAACTAAATTTAATTTTATGCAAATAAAATAAAAATACCTTGATCGTAAGTACTCTGATGTTTTTCATTTGTTCATCACAATCAGCGACCTAAACAATGTAAAATAACCAATTAATAAAAGCTTAATAATTCCAAACCAGAGAGAGGAGCTGTTATGCTGTTATGTCGTATAAAGAAATAAGAAAGATCGCATTGGAAAGTAGCATATGGAAGAAATTGAATCATTACACCAACACAAGCTAAGCTCTTAAATCTACGCTACTTCAATGCGTGTGCATTGGCATTGGCAATCCAGTGCCACAACTGGAGAACTGCATCACGCAACACCATGTCCTTGACCCGCAATCGAGACCCCATTGGCACATCTCCAATTCAATGGTGTGGCATCTGGAGATGGAACAACGAAGGTCGATAAACAGAAAATTATGGTCTGGAAACATGTTGAGCTTATCCGCGGAGAGCTTGAGAGCATAAGTTTTGATTTACTAACGTGTTTTGACAACACAGAGAAATAATACGGGCGCACGTACGACGACGTGTGGTCTCTGGGGTTTTGATACAACGGGTTGATTTGAAACAAATGTTACATAAATCAGAGGAAAACATCGAAAACGGACATGATACATTCGGCTTTTTATGTGGGTTAGGAAGATTGAAAGATCTTGCTGTGTATGAAATATCCATTATTAGATTAGGTTGCATTCGACTGGCAAAGAGTAGAAGTGGATCGCAAAGAGTAGAAGTTGAAGGGGGAGACTTTTTCCTAGCAGTGATGAGTTCAAAAAAACATTACGATGTTTTTTACAGGTGCTCATTTTATTTTTGAACAACTGTGAACTAAATACATGATAAACACACCATATCTACCTAAAACTAACTAAGTATCATGTAAATTCGATGTGAAGACGCGACAAACTAGATTCGATGTAGAATCAAGAGACCTTAAGTTGCTTTGTGCTTCAAAGGGCAAGTTTTTATTGCCCGTCTTTTAAAGTTGCCAGAATGGAGGCCTTTTTGGCACAGTTAAGGAACCAACTAAGCGGTCTAATTTTACCATCACTTCACCAGCCCATAGGTTACCGGACATGGCCCTGACCCGCCTTGGCACTCCTCCAATCGTCACTGCGTAAATGCCACATATTGCCATACCCAAGGCCTAGGTGATTGACCTCAACTTTATCTAGCTGATTTCAGGACGAATGCGGCAGAAAACAATAGCATGACTTTTCAATTGAGTATGGTCATGCGACAGGTTTTGAAGAGTTTTGGTATTGTTGAGAGCGAAGGTTTGCGTTTGGGGAGTAGGTTCTAGTTTTAGTATATCCATAGCTAAAGAATTGCTGTGGATGTAATGTGAAAAAGAAATGAAAAAATAATAATATCAAAACCTCAAATATTAAACCCGAGTACACTTTTATACAGTTGGGTTTTTATTTTAAATCCTTGTCTATACTTCATTTCTTGAATCGAGCTAATATGAATAAAAATAAACAAACGTGATTGGTCGTCTAAAATAATTGTATTGGCTAGATTTGACAATTGACAATTGATTTGACAATCTAGCCAATCACGAGAAAGATAATTATTTTCGACGACCAATCACGTGTGTTTATTTCTCTTCCTATTAGCTCGTTTCAATAAATGAAGTATAGTTCCTTGTAAGTTCTGTTGCTATGCGGAATGCCACAAAAAGAGTTGTACACCAATTTCATTATATTAAAAACTTTATTGCTAGTTATCAGGTCAAACTGTGCGTTAATTTTTATCAACTTTCACCGATAAAAACAATTTTTAATTAAAATACTCATTAGTGCAATACATATTTTATAACTAATAGATTTAGAGACATCAAAACAACGTTACGATAAGTGTTATCGTATTGGTTTCCTGTTAGTATTATTTTAAATTAGTTTTAAGTTCTAACGTTAATTTATGCAGTCACTAAAGCAAAAAAATTAGGTGACCTATTTTGTTCTATTCTTATTTATATTATACCGGATCGGCATGACATACAGCCATTCTCAGTAATTTATCTATCTATATATAAGGTTTTGCATACTAAGGGTAGGTATAAATGTCAAATATCTATACACAGTAAGCAAAAACAAAGATAGGTTATTAAGACCAATGATACCTGAGAGTTTGTTAAAGAAGATGTCTATCGAACTTTGCATCACACAGCCCAAGTTTGGCCATATTCAGTTCATAGCATAATCAAATGGGTCTTTTTACTTTTAAACTGGACCATTCAAACAACGAAATAATTGATGTACCTACCAACCTACCTGTCTTTAGGGTACCATACTATTTAATTAAATCTGTTTGAATGGTTCGATTAAAGGTAGTTTCGTAAATGATACATGAAATGTAGCAATTACTATTTACATAGTTACTTTGACCCGTTGAGGTCAAGTAAGAAATGATTTCTTCATTAAATTTAAAACTGGTTTGTTATTTTAGCCCTCTTCAAAGCAAACACTACACTTTTCAATATTCAATCGTTGTCTTGACATCAAAGAACTCGACTTACACCTCCCCTTGTTGAAACTAGTTGTTTAAACTTAACCGGATGTATCTGATTTCTACTATTTAGGATAATTCTTTGGCAATAAAGTATTATTATTATTATTAACAAAAAGTCAAATAAAACAACTTTACTCGTATTTCAGAGATATTCGTCCATTCGCCAAAATGGGTTACAACTGTCCTAATTCAATCAACCAACATTAATATTTACAGGATCGTGGCCAAACAGATGAATGATGGGATTGAGGATTTAATCCATACTAATAATATATGAGAAAGTGTGTGTCTGTCTGTTTGTCCGTCTTTCTCGGCAAACGGAGCGATGAATTGACGTGATTTACTAAGTGGTGATAGTTGAAGGGAAGATTGACAGGCTTCTTTATATCACAGTATTCCCACGGGAACGGGACTTACGCGGGTGAAACCGCGGGGCGCAGCTAGTCTGAGAATATTAGGATGATGTCAGAAAGCTGATGTCACTCGTGAAGAAAGCTGAAGTAGTAACTATAGTGACGTCATGTACTTGGATTCTTCTTGAATAGAGTACGGCCGTAAATCTGGTTCAAGTGGAAATAAGACGTCGGGAAGTTTGCATTGGCAAGATCATATAAGCTTAGCTGAAGTACTGGAAGTTTTATCAGAAACAGCTTATATAAAATAATATGAGGAACTTTGTGAGACATATCTACATAGATACTTAGATTCTTTAAAAATATGTCTCTTGCATGGTACGAGTAACATCACAAATTAAAATCGGTGTAGGGACTTTTCATACCGAGAGTCCTAATAGTAGATTTTATCCTACAAAAACCTGTCTTAGTAAGCTTACAAGATGTATTTTCCGCTGATCTGGCCAATATTTGTGTAATAAGGAATCAAAGCAGACGTAGCTAAAGGAGCTACTGCGGTGTATCGATCGGTGCGCCACTCTCCGTGACCAGCTGCCATCAGCAGTGACAGTGTTGTCCTCTTGTACCTTTGTTAGCCTTTTAGTTTTTAGTGCTAGAGACCACTGCTAAACAATGTCACACTTAAATCTACTATAACAACACTCAAACAGAAACGCTACATAATGTAAGTGTAAGTAAGTGGTGATTTTTGACATTATTTGCCGCCGGTGTATAAAATCCTGAAAGATAAAACGTTTTAAATGGTCAAATTAAATTCAGGTAGCTTTTCAGCATATGCATATGCATTGGGCACTATGTTATCCAGAAAAAAGTTAGGTCTTTACATCTTCACTAGATGATTTTAGAAATCAAATCTTTGCAATTAACTGGTTGTAGTCTAGAACATCATATCTTACACTAATGTGTTGATCCTAAAATAGACTGAGTGAAACCTCATCTCTTTCTTTACCTAAAGAAAATAAAATTCACAGGTAAAACCACGGATCTAAAAAGCTGTTTTGCGTAAGTGGATTACGAAGGTTATATCAAAACATCTTCAAGTTGAGATTCGCCAGAAAAATAATACTATGTTGAAGCAATGAGATTGCAAATTAGATGAAAGTAACCTTCGGGATAAAAAGAGTACTTTAACCCATAAACATTTAGGATATTTTAGACTTGAAAAAAGTATAAAGTATACACGTGGTTCTCATTATGTTGATACAGTTTTAACTGTACCTATATTTATTTTCCTTGCTTTAGTTAACTGGTTCAGTTTACTGAAAAAAGGAAAATAAATAGAGTAGGTAAGTACAGATAAGAACGGGAGGTGATCTTTAAACATGTGAAACTATTGTCTAGTTAAGACTCAAAGCAGGCTCTTGGCTTCATTAATAGGACTTAACTCGTTTTCTAGAAAATGGATTTATAGCTGCCACATAACAAAATTTAGTTAAGAGATCATTTAAAGGGCAATGTGTGCGCTTCTACAACAAAGTTCCAAGCTATTTGCAAAAATTTATCTAATTTAAAAACCAAATTAAATTTAAAAAATATCAGATTTTCTCCTTTAAAAACAAAATATATATTCATTTATTCAGGCTATTCATTTATTGGTCAAAGTTCTTTGACAAAGCATTAAATCCTGGTGGTAAATAAGGCATGCAAACTGCATTGGTCGTTCCAGGTCTGCGCGTCGTTAACGTCCGTGTAATCGAGTTATGCCCAAACCGCGCGGGTCAAGGGCAGGTCGGCTGACAGCACAAGGAATGCAGTACAACTCTACAATGTATGTCATCGATGTGCTTGCGTATAATGGAACGTGTCGCACTTTGAAAGAAAGAAAGAAAAATATGTTTATTTCGTAGGACCTCAAGGATCATTCAAATTGTACAGTCTTATAAGAGAGATCTCTTATAGAGTCACCTAGCGTGACTCTATTGCCTGTTCCAAAACAACTCCCTACACCAGGGAAAGAATCAAGGCAAGAACCTGGTGGTCTGGGCCTAGCTTTTTTTTAAAGCGATCCCTTAACAATCTAAATAGTCAAGCTTCAGTGAGAAGCAAATCAAGTTGATATGGGCTCCGTCTCAAATGTTTCTTTGATAATCAATCTTTGCCTACACTTAACGGGAAACTGTAGTGCCTGGGACATTGCTGAGATGGAATAGGCTTGCCCAGCACCTAAACCATCCTGCTGTGCTGGGCAAGCTTATTCCATCTCAACAATGTCCTAGGCACTACAGTGTTCCGTTAAGTGTAGGCAAAGATTGCCTCCTGACGCTGTATACTTCATCTAGTAAAGATGTAAAAGGCCTGAGTTATTTTGGGTACCTATCGGAAAACCCACTTAGCAAAACGTTGTATGTTTAAGAACGCCCTAATCGTAAAATGTTGGAGTGAAAATATGAATAGAATGAAAAAAAACATCGACTACGTCAATTAATGCACGTTTGTTGCTACACTTGCTACCCGTTCAGTACAAAAAGTATCTCTATATATTGTGTATTTTCATTGCATTGTTTGTCGTTTTTCATCTATTGTTATTATGTTCTTATAAGCAAAGTTTACTAAAATCTATTTTCAAAAGCTTAAACTTAACATTAAATACACGATGCAGCGCTTATCTATGTTTTAAAGCAGATCTACAAAGTAGGGCAATGTATCCCGACACGCGAGGTACAACGCTCTAAGCAAGACTGACCGTTTAACATTAAGCAAGCTGTATATATGCTACTTAGTACATACGAGCTAGTCACTTATACCTGGGCTAGATGAACTCTTAGGGTGCCTTTCCACCAAAGCTGTGCTACGCTACGTTGCTATTATATGGATTGGATATATTATATGGATGCGTTTGAATCCACCAATCATGTTTCTGGTGGAAAGGCAACCTGAATATGATTGGTGGATAGAAGTTAAAGGTTACTGAAGACGCAGACTTATTTTACAGGATCCTTCACACTAAAGGGAAAAAAGATACAAAGACACTTGGTAAGTTCTTAGTTGTCAAGGGAAAGATTAATTATATTGTTAGTTATTATTTTATCATGTACCCATAAAGTGCTATACAATACGGGTTTATCATGATACAATGTTTTGCAGTAAAACTATCAAAGTAGGTTACGTAGCTGAATTAACAATAAATAGGAATCTGACCCATTTGGTGAAATTAAACTGTATTTCAATGCATAGAA
Source organism: Xanthorhoe spadicearia (assembly GCA_947086425.1). NCBI lineage: Eukaryota > Metazoa > Arthropoda > Insecta > Lepidoptera > Geometridae > Xanthorhoe > Xanthorhoe spadicearia. Next base: position 327,524 of record OX352202.1, read on the forward strand.
TGAAAATTGCCTAAAACGTATAACAAAATTGGCTTTCCACTCGTGTTTAGGCGCCGGGTACATAGTCCATGTTTCCCGGCTTGATTAAAATACAATTTTGAGTCTAATAGGCTTTGACTACATTATACGAATAGTTGGCTATTTCATTTGGGTTGATGACAGTTTATGTGCGAGATCAAACACAACTTCATTGTTATGGATCGATTGTGAGACTGGACTTGAAGAAGGCTCTTATTACTTGACATTCAAAAGGCACGAGAAAATATTAATAGAAAAAAAAACGCAAAATGCGACCTAAGAGAGTAATTTTGTTTTGCATGTACTATCTTTTCAACAAAATTTAAATTATGAATATTTCCTAAAAAAGTACATCGTGAGATCCCTTAGCTACAAATAAGAGTACGCAAATGTATGAAATTCTATTCACTTTCTGTATACCGAGTTCTACAAATAAAAGAACCAAAAGAGTATTCGTATATATTTCTATCTTCTTTCTACAAGGAAACACTGGTCAATCACCATCTACTCGTATAATAGAAAGGTTGCAAAGTGTATTTGAATGTCTCAACAGACACCTTTCGCATTCAGAAAGCGTAAAGCCGCAACAGTAAACAGGCTTATCGGTGGCTCCGATGCTGTATCAGGAGGAAGATTCCTGTAATATCATAGTTAAGGTGCGGTCCCACTGAGCATGATATGCACGCGGTTTTAGCTGCGTAAGTTCATCTGCTTATTCTCCAAATAACCGTGTCTTGACTTAGCGTGGTTATTTTGCATAATGCGATGAATTTCAGAAAACAAAAGTTTTATAACGTGCTATCTCTAACCGCGTCGTGTTTTGAAAGTCGTCGAGAATTGACATCCTGTTCGAAAAAGAAGCTTACGCTGTGAGAAATGTCTAAAGATTTTTATTTATTACTTTAAGAAGAGCTTATCCAAAAATGATTAATAAAATATAATGTTGCGCTGATCTAGCTAACAAAATAATATAAGAAAACCTTAAAAGACGGTTCATCAGTAAATTTAAAGTACCTTCTTAAAGAGGTAAAGATAAAGCACAGATGTTCTTAAAGTTATTATCAAAGGAACATTTGTGAATCTCGAGATTCAGGCCCACTGACGAAAAGTAAAAATGCCTAAAGATATTCTCGTAATTTTTATCAAAAGGACTCACTTATTTAACCGGGGCTATACTAAGTGCTACTTTAGTAGCAGACCTAAATTTTCTGCAAAAATTTTACTCCCACACTCATCTCGCTCTACTAAAAAAATAAAGATGGCAACATTATTTGCACTGAGTATTTACAGATTTTTAAGCGGAACAGAGTAAATTAGCTTTTAGTGGGAAGTAGAATGATATTAATGTGGTTTTATGGTACTGTAACGATTCTTATTTTTAGACTATAATTTTAGCTTGAGAAATTATTTTTTTCAACACACTCATTTTAAAATACTGATTATGGGATCTACTTGAGAAAGCTCTTGTAAAGTTTTAAAATTCCCAACCAAATAAATTATAGTTAAGTATTAGTCGAATGCCGCTAGGCGACAATTTCTTTTAACAAATTCACATAATTTATGGGCTAGTTATTTTTTGTAAGTCTGGAACGAAGGAATGCATTCGGGTAATAACTCACATTTTTTACAACCTTCAATTCTTTCACGTGATTGGCTAATTTTGACAGAGTTTAGTTTCTAACCACACCTCATTCAGAGGAAGGGATGAAAGCAACAAAACCAGAGGACACAGGGAAATCGGGACAGATCAACTAGTGGGGACTACTCAAGACAGACAGCTAGGAGAGCTTGAGTGTGGAGTTAGACATACAGTTTTAGAGAGACGGATAGGTCAGATCAAGTAGTAGTTCAGAGTCAGTGTTAGTTATTGCTCATATTCGTAATCTGAAATTAATCCTTATTTTATTTAATTTAAATTCAGTGTGCAGTTTTGGTAACGTATTCTAGAAATAAGACTATTATAGGGATATTTAATATAATGTAATAATTATTTTACTTTACAAATGCAGAATAATGGTAAACCTCACAGATGACATTGTATTGATTATTATTTTATTTGTATGTTATTTCAATTCCTAATATTTCCTTATTTGTGTGCATGTGTATAATGTAGATTCCACATAGGTTAAGTAGTTGCAGAGATCCAGACACTATTATGTTTAGATTGTGCATGTGCATGTTATTTTCTGTAATCATCCACAGAGGAGCTGAGTACGAGTTAGCTTTGTCTTTACCCCCTTACCCATCCTCAACTATTCGACCTCTACAATAATTGACGTAACAATACAATTAAATAAACGTCAATAAATTAAAACCTATACTTATAGAGGCAAGCGAATCCAAATTTACCGGTGTAACAATCAAACTCAACTAGCATCGGTTTACTATTTTAGTTGTGCTTTATTTTATTCGATTGACCTGTAAGATTTTGACTTGAGAGATTGTTGCTGGTCTTTATGCATACGTGATGATGCGTTGACCGTCTGTGGATACGCTGTCATCTAATAGCGCAGTATAATTAACATCAACATGACGATGGTTTTAAAATCTTACGGGCTTACTAAGGTTCATTTATTGCTCGGTGTTAGGTAGTTAAGACCTACTAGTAAGACTGAATGCTTGAATTATGTCCTTTTATAAACCTTGGCGTCGGTAAGTGTGCTTGTCACAAATGCCTGTATAGCGTCGGTTGGATATTTGGACATTCGGTGATCATTTAGCCTCTAGTAGTATCTTACAGTACATGAACCTGTCTTTGTTAGTTAGAAAATGAGGTGCCTCATCATTTCCTTTCCCTTCCTTTTCAGAGCCTGCGGTAGGCGTAACACTGGGTCGCGCCAGTTTTTGGTTAGGGACTAACCTAGCCTAATCATGATGATATATAGCCATTACATAATGGTCATTGTTGATACTGATTGATTTTAGGTGAATCGCATGCATGTATTACTCTGATAATTTACTAATGCAAACAATTTGTTTCCCTTTCAGCTACGCCGTACTACAAGAAGACTTAGACTAAGTTTCTTATTTTATATTCTTTAAATATAAATTCCAAATACCATAGAGCTTGCCTTGATTTATAACTTAAACTAAGTAATTCAAAGTAAAGACCTTTCATGTAACATTTCTTTCGAATTCAGATTAAATGTATGTGCTCTTAATTTATATTTTATTTCACCTCCTCGACTTTCACACAATCTTAGGAATATTATTTTAGAAGATTAAATTAGAGTAACTGCTTAGCAGATAGTTTTCTTTAGCTTCACAAGTACTTCATGTTTAGGCTGGGGTGGGGTTAACTTACAGTACATAATGGAGCTAGGACAGTAATTAAGTTGCTTAGCTTGGGACTAGATGATGCTGTGTGGAATGTCCAACGATATTTATTTATTTATTAATTAAGACAATGAATATACACCCACTTAAAAAAAATATAACGTAATTTTTTGTTTGATAGCATAGCCTCCATTCTCATAGAATACCAACATTCTCTACAAAATTTCTAACTTAAGATGACCTCTTATTATTCCTACATTAAAAAAACTTAAGTACCTACTTATTTTATCTTTTGATTCCACAAACCTTCCACATTGCCTTAGCTACAAATATTTTCCAACTCAATATTAAAGGTACCAGAGACAAGGAAGTCGTTTTCAATAAAACCAGAGAGAAATCTAAGGATGCGCAGCCTCTCAAGTCAACAGTATCCTTCCACGGTGAAATTGAAACCGCCTTACACTCGGCAATCCATTACAACGCTATCTGGGCCAGAGGGAGGCGAGACAGATCGAAAATCTCTGAAAGCTTGGAGATTTCTTATAAATAGACGGTTCATCATACGATTGTTTTCGATTCAAAACTTAATGGATCTAGAGATATTTTTGCTTTTGTTGTAAACAATTAATTGTCAATGAAACATCGTATTAAAAGTTACGACTCTGACGGGATTCGGACCCACGATGATACAAGGGCGCACTTTAGTCTTTTTTTCCATTTATAATGAAATACCTAAGTGTGTTTCAACACTACATTCAAAAAATACATTTGATTAGGTATTAATTACGGGCATGTTTTGTTTATGTCAGTCTCTGCTGATTTAGTAGCCTTTTTTAACTAAAGAAAGTCTTAATAATTATAACATTATATCTTGTATATTTTACTCAGTTCAATGTTATTTCGTTTCTGATGTTACCAATTTTGCCGCAAGCCATCGCAGCATTTTTTTCCGGACAATGTGAGGAAGCCGGTCTCGCCCCTGACTATTTCAGCTCATTTCGCGGCAATAATGTAGGTCGCGATTCTGCACACAACTCAATTGTATTTGCGGAATTCTTTGCAGACGTTTGCCGATCGTGTGGCGACAGATGAAAAGATAAAGGACGTCAGACAATAAGGGCTACTGAAGGGGAGTTGAGGCAATATTGGAACGCCTTCGGACGAGGTTGAAAAATGTGTCCCAAATCATGAAAAATTACCGGTTGCCGATGATGTTACTAGCAATAACAATCTTTAAAGATTATACAGAAACCTAGCAAATAAGCAATGCATTGTTACTTATTATTTTGAAAAAGCAGTTCCGTAGTAATGTTGATATATTTATAAGTATGAGTTTTTGTAATACATCAATAAGATTATTAAAGATAAACTAGACAGACCAGTGATATTGCACATCAATAGACTCCCAAATGTATGACGCTATCATGAGCTTAAGCAATAAAGTCACAGACAGTAATAAAGTTTAGTTTTAATGTTGATGTGACTCATCAAATCCGTCGTTCTGCTCGTTTATTATGATCACATTTACATAACATTTTAATATATTTATCCTCGAGTAGGCATTATTATTTAACATACATGATAAATCATGTATTCAAGTTGACGCCTATTTACGAAACGGTAAAGTAACTTCTGACCATCCGTTTGCACATCTTCATAGGATCTGAAATTGCACAAAGATCAGCGGGCTTACCATGACCGCTTATAGCGATTCAGTTTAGGTCCAACTACGAACCACTTTTGACGTAAACTAAGGCGCTGACGTAAAGTTTTGACAGTCAGACAGAACCTAAACTGAATCGCTTCGACGTCATTGTACGGCTCCTGAAAACAATATGTCTACCGCAATCTGGGAATATAATCGTGATTATATTTCGAAAAGCATCTGGACTATCCCAGGTATACTCGTTGTAGACAGATATAAAGCCGAGCTAGAGTAGTTTACATCAATTAAACCTGGGTTGGAAAACAAATAAGCTACGTGTGCTAAGTGCAAATAAAAACAATTTAACACCAAATTAAGTAACGAAGGCCATGACCGAGATAGAATATAGTAAGAAACTTGTCTTGCTATATTCAAAAATTTTGGTTTGTATTGCTACTACGAAATATACAATAGCAGATTAAGTTCTTAAGTAAAACATAATCGCAGGATTACAAATTGGCACTGTAATGATTGATCAATCGATGACGACTCATCAATCACAAGTTTTGTCAACTTTTCAAAAGGAGTTGTTTTCAGTCATCAATACCCATTACTGAAACAAATTAAAGATGTCAGCATAATAATAAAATAGAAACGTTGAAGCTAATAAAGATTAATGTTCTAAGCGTAGTATAGCAATATACTAATTTGTTTCTATCAATAATAATTTATTCGTTACGTTTATATTTCTTTTTCTATAAAATAACGTTAGGTTAGTACTTAGCACTCGGCTGGATAAATTTTTATGGTTTTTTATTTGTCACAAACCAGCTGCTCGATGCTTGACGACATTCAAAACTTGACGCGGCAAGAGATTGCACGAAATCCATAGAATTTTTCAAAATAACCACGCCGTGACGTGCCGGCAGGATACAGTCAGTTCATTTATTAAACAAGGCACAATAGATGGATGTCTCTTTGCCTGCTCCGTGACCAAACTGTTAATCATCAGTCAGCATTAACAAGGACTAAGTAAGCTAAAGTAGATTCTCACTTAAGTACTTAAACGAAAAAAATATCATATCTATAAATAACTATGTCCATAAGCATAATAAGTATCTACGGTTAAGATATATTATCTCATTAAATCCGTAATTAATAGCCGTCTATGTAATGTCAACAGAGATGATATAACAAGATACTTTTTGCACATTTATGCAGTAAAGCCGCTGTCATTACAAATCAAACTCAAAAAACAGTTAAACAGTAGGACCTCAAGCACACAATCAAAATAACTTTGCGGCTGGTTCTTCAGGGCGTAAAATAAGAATAGAAAACTAATTTCAAGCCATATCAACTATCGATTAAAATTAATTTTGCGAAAATAAACTGAATTGAATAAATGTAAAGCACCTACTCAAATATTATCCACATGTTTGCATAATATTACATAAAAGATGTTATCGTGGCATGAGAAAAGGCATTCAGAGCGCCGCACGAGCCCGGCTCAACCACATGAGTCAGCAGTGACGTCACCGGCCATAATTCGTGACAGGGCCGCGATTCGAAACTAAACACCGGCCAAATCACGTTACATTAACGTTAATTGCGTTAACGAATGACATTGTGCCGTCAACTGTGTTGATGTGCTGTTATGGGCTCATGCAGGATCAGCTTTTGTGACTTACTGGTGAAGATCATCATCTGAGGCGTGGCTCTTTGACTTTATAAAACTGAACTGCCTGAAAGGGTGGGGGGGGGGGGCTAGCTATGAAGCGTGTCATACTGTGACAGGATATAATGTGACTTTTTGGGAATTACGAGTATAAGCCACTTGGTAAGAAGTGTCAAACAAAGGGGTGGGCGATGACTGTTAAAGATTTTTTTTATTAAAATTAACATTGTATGTAGGTATGTAAAAACATAGGTACCAGCTTCTTTCATAATATATCTTATAATGTAATTAGCTTCCGGTGTTGTCGGCTATTGTCATCAAAACCCATGGGGAATGGCCGACACGTGATATTGTGTAATGTCATGGAGTGTTGTCATCACAAATCACTAGACTGTGAAAGAGTAAACAAAAAGACTAGACATAACATGGCAGTTTTCCTTGTTTAGGACTTGTCCCTAAAATAACAATCAGTATTCCAAAGATAGATTCCAAGTTTCGCAGATGATACAAAGACCAATGAAATAATCACTAACATACGACGAATCCTATGAGTAACCATGTCTAAAATGTGGTCACCATGAATGAGCACATATGTTAGAAAACATGAACGAGCCATGAACAAACGGACGAACGTTATAAAAATTATACAATGTTGCAATTTTCATTTCATTTCAGACAAAGAGAACGACTTTTGTGAACTATAGCAGGCAACAGAGTCACCTAGCTCATAAGACTGTACATTTTTTAGTGATCCTTGAGGTCCTACGAAATAAACATATTTTTCTTTCTATCTTTCTTTCTTTCATATGAAAAATACCATAGGATTTAGAAATTAGAGCAATTTTGGACCTATTAACGACCTAGCCTACATTAATGTTAGTATACCCTAATCCAAACCCACACTATATTTCTAATGTATGATGTCTGCCGTTCCTCGTAGTGTAAATACATCGTGGCAAATTCTACGAAGTCTTTATAGTTTCCTTGGCTTCGTACACAATCGTGTTAATGGAACTTCCACTTGATTTAAGTGAACTTTGCAAAATTACTGAGGTGCTTCTGAGTAATGGACTGCTTGATAACGAACTAGCAAAAGCGCAAACAAGAACACACGAGCGTATCTCTAACTTTATGCTGTTCTTTACTTCTCATAAAAATCTGGTAATATTAGCAGATTAAATTAGATAATACGACTTGATACCTAATATATTAACAAAAATTATCAGCAGGTAAGTGCCAAAAAGGGCTCGAACCTGTTTGAAAGATCGAAAAGAATCATTCAGAATGTTTTATCTCTACCTTGATAGTTTTTATCACTGTGTGTGTATAGAATTCTATCGGCAGATATACCTACGGATACGTCTACATCACAGCTAAAAGATGTCAAATTTTATTTACAAATGAGTCACGAATGACCAAATGACACCTACATTTTAAAGTCGACAGCACACTTGAGGAATTTCTAAAATTTTTGCCCATTGCCGCTTTAGAATATGTAGATCGATTATTTTCTTTCCTTTACAGTTTATTAAGATTTGTACAACAAAAGCCTGGTTATGTGTATGGGTGTTATAAAGAAATTATACTTTGTGCGACTGATTTTCAGGTCTACAGATTCTAATACCATACGAGTGGTATCTATCTATCTACGCTATAACTAAGAACTCACTGATGGTGTAAATGGCACAAAGCCTATTGGGATCAAAAACTAAGATTATTACGATGCGATTAAATTAAACTCCGTTATACTTTGCTTTTGGGTTCTCCTTTAATTTGTAGGTTCTCTGTTAAGTTTCGTATTCTCTACCCTTACGAAAACAAAGCACAAGAAATTCCTTTCGGCGACTTTGAGTTGAGACTTTGGGTCTTTGAACCAAACGTTATTCAGCAAGTCGCCGGTCTTCCCAAACGCTTGGAATTCCCCACCTCGTACAACTTTTACGAGTTGTGTCCCAAGCAGAGCTGCATTCTGTTTATATTGCTGGTATAAAGTTTAAGACAGAAAACGGACCAAAAGATTTACTGCAGTAGATGCCGGGTCAAAGAAAATTGAAGCTCATTCTAATCTGGCTTGATCTACCTACAGATATAGAGATACCTAATGTTGATATTACTAGACAAGAAGATTATATCAGCAACAACGTTTGTTTAATTAAGTGAATCACCGTCGTGCGAGATAACAATGAACAAATCCAATTCCCTGAGTAATTACTATCTCAGAGGCTCAGATAGTAGCTGTTGCCGAAACTGTGGTTAGAGCATAGTGACAGCTGCTTACACTGTGGTCTGAGACGTGGTTGCTATTGTTTATTCCGTGACGGAGATAATAGGGTTCATTCATGTGCGCGTGCCACATACGAACGTAGACGAAGCGTTATTTTTACAGTTCTAATTGGATTATGAATTGAATAAACGCTTATTAGATCTCCCTTCGCTATAAATATATAGGCACTTATATGAGTAGGCATGTCGAATTACATATTCTATAATAGAGAGAAACGTAAAATATATTTTCTGAATTGAAGAAAAACTTGCTACAAAACAACCGATTCTGTTTTACAATAAACCGATACAAATATTTTAAGGTTTATATAACTTTTTTCAAATGAACGACAAATTAAAATCGACGATATTAGCAAACAGGACAAAGTAATGGCACTATTTTATTGTTTTGGCCAGAAGAGAAGAGAAAAATGATTGTCCATCGAATAATTCGGTACACAAGCACAATAATTTCCATGTTAAACATTGAAACGAATCTGACCAAACAGTTCCCAACTACGCAGTATTGATTCTTTTAATCAACACTGAACACCAAGCTGATATTAAACTCTGTGCAAATGTGGAATACATAAAGGCATGTATAAACAGCTATAAAGAGACACGATTTAGGAGTATTTGCGGTGCAGCGCAGATTAAATTTTCCGCATTTCGGGAATGTAGCAAATGAATAGCTGTAATCACCATTTACTATAGAGAGGATTGGAGACACATGGGGGAGGCCTACGCCCGAGAGGCGACTTTTACATTAAACCATTAATGCATGACATTTAATTTTAAAAAATACTAATCCTAAAAAATTTATCATTCTTATCTCAATCTAATAACGTCATAAATAATAATAATTTTATTAAATATTGTAATTTGTAATGTAATAGAATAAAGGCTATTTTTATTTTATTTTTATTTAATCACCATTTACAAGAAAATAGAACTGTACCGCAGCTGAGAACAGTTTAGATAAGACTCAAATCAGACTGGATAGCACCTAGCTTTAAATAGAGACTAAACAAATGCTAAGGAAAGCGTGAAAAGCTGGCAGGGGCTGACCTAAATGAACGTGAAACCGAGGCAATTTTAGGATAACTCGGTAAGCTTGTATGTATCACAAGAAATTTCACGCATCAGCATTTTTGTGTTTAAAATCGATTACTACAGACAATAGTAATGATAGAAGTAGCTTGGGTTTCTAATGTTTTAGTTACTATTGAAACTACCATCCTGCGCTAAAAATAGAAGTGAGGTTGCGGAATAAGAATTAAACTGCCGGAAACGAGTTTACTACATAATTCAATAGCATAGAAGGTAAATCAGGATCCAGTTTTATGGATATTACTGAAGTCATGACATCACGGCGCATTAAAATAAATATTGTGTACCGCTGAACATTGTTTTCCTTTTATCGATGGTGTTAAACGTGGAAACACGAGCTTGTAAAGCATGTTGTACTGCGATGTACGAATGTTTTCAAATAAGACACTGTTTTTCACTGTATGTAATTTAGTAGTTATAGATTTAAGCTAGTTATATTGTAGTCTTGATATAACTATATTTCAGTTATATTAGTGTTACTTTGGCGACGTTTTTCAATAAGCCTAGCTTGGATTAGATACTTGATAAGTGTGTCAAATAAACTGAACCCTGTTTTTCCATCTCCGATCTCCAATCTGTCCCGTCCATCAAATAACTTAACACATTCCCGGCCCAGCTACCACAGTCGTTACCGAAGAGGACCGCGGCCGACAGTTAGCAACTAGATAACGTGCGTAATGTAGGGAACGCGTTAAAATTGTTCGTTCTTCGATTTTATTTGATTAAAAAACAGTAGGTACATTATTGTGAGTTAAAAAGCCTAAGCAACAACGAATTGTTTTCTTGTCGTGAAATTAGCCAGCTCCCTTCATTTATTTAGAAAATGAAAATGGAAATAGAAAAGTTCTGAAAGCTTTCTCTCGTTACAAAACGAAAGTTCCTAAATTGAGTTTACTTTAGTTTTTTTATTTTAAGTGATCAACTTTTTGGCCGCCGACCGCTAACCTCGACGACTGGAATACTCGCGAAACTTAAAGAAACTTTATCAGTGACTAGAATTTTCCAACTCTGGTATAAACAGATGGAATGTGGCCAAGAATAAGAGAGCAAGCCGAGAAATAATGCAGATGACGCTAAACTTAATGAAGATTATAATTCAAGGGTATCTCTAGGCATAGCTGAATTCCGTAACGACACAAAAATACCATATTATGACGCAGCAAAATCTTTATTTAGCATTAAGACGTCCTGCGCCTTCAGCCACGAAAATTCCGGGCCACTTAAACTGCAAAAACAGCAAAAAATGAGCAAACGATTACGAGCAGTTGAGTGTATTTGGAGAATTATTTTGGGCAACTTTGTAGGAGTTTTATGCGTGTCTTTGAAAAGTTTTGGTGCAATCATTAAAAGTTTGCTTCGAGTTCCTCCATCGATTGTTACGGCTTAGTTAGGCCTTGACATGAAAGCAAAACGATTGGTTGCTTTTACTTTTCTTACGAGAAACTTACTTTCCTTCCCCAAGAATCCTAGATAGTTACTCAAAACCAAAGTTCCTCACGCTTTGAACTACTACAATTTTACTGTATCATTTGCGTAATTCATAATTTTAAACGCACACAAAATGCTTCCGATAAATATTAGTAAACTGTTGGAGCAACTATCACTCACAAATACGCAACAATAAAAGTGTACCGACGTTTTCCCGTTAAATATTCACAAAGGGCAAAGTTATTATTGAGTGCACCTTTTATCTTATCTGTTATCAGTTCAATATTATGATCGAAACAGCCGTGCCTACAGACAGGTGCAGAACTATTGTCTGCTTCTGCCACGACTCCACGAGTGAATCAACTCGAACCTATAATCTCGCTGCGAAAATAATAAATAGGAAGATAGGCATCATTCGTAATAGCGGACACCACGCAAAATGCAGATAATGCAACATTCGTCGACAAAGTGTTGTCTGCCTGCCGAGGCCTACGTGGGCAGCACACGAAGGAGATTAAACTTCATGTTATGGTGCAAACAGATTAGATGGTCAAGGTTGCACACTGACGTAAGCCAGCAACGGCAAACAAGAAAAGCCCACAACAACGAGCGAGGAAGATACGTTCCAAACGCAAAACTGGCAAAACATTAAACGAGTCTGCAGATAACGCTAGATATTTGGCAGCCTGCTAAGTAGGTCTCCAATGTTTTGATGACGTTGTTTTGGTATGCGCTTGAAGGCCGTGTCACCGTTAGTTTACACAACACAGGCTGCTTGCGAGCGATTCAGGTGTGACGACTTTATAAATACGGTAACGGCGATGCCCCACTCCTCGTCGGTCGCTGAGCCAGCCCACGGCCTGCCATGCCATTATCTGCGGGACCTTGGGCCGCGCCGCGCCACACTCTACTACGGCTTACCTTTTTAATTTGGAAGTGGTCGGAGCGCAGCGTCTCCTGGATCTCCTGCTCGGTCCCGCGCGGCGCCGCCTGCACCGAGCTGCGGAACCCGTCCAGCACCCCCTTGAAAGTGAACTTCTTCATTGTGATCGCGATAGACCGAGTCGCGGGTCCTTTGTCCGAGGGCCGCTCGCGCCGGCCGCGGCTACATCACAGCCGTCCGCGGCGGACAGCGAGCCGGTTTTGGCGGAAGGAAGGTCGGTCTCTCCCGCGCTACGAGAGTCACTACTGCGCAGGGCCGCCCGGGCCGCCGCCGACGCCGACACGCGCCCGCCACGCCGACGATCGACGAAAACTAGGCGAGGCACCGCCTCCGGAATGTACGGCAATGCGGTTCCAACAAGGATCGATAGCTGATGCCGCGCGAAGCACAGGCGCACTGGCGTCGCGTGAAGCGTCGTGCTGTCAGCGACTGCTGCCGCACACTGGCCGGAAAGAGTGCGAAACAACCGATCAATGGGGAGGGCCGCGCTCAGAAAAGAGATGAACGCATATTGCGCATGAAGGCACGTCTTGCGGAAGAAAATTTCACAGCTGATAACTGATTAGTTCCGCATTCTACCTCCAGATGGCGCAAACTAGACGTCAATTTCAATTTGACATTATTCTGCTGTCAATAAATATAAATATAAATATAAATATCTTTTGGACATTCCACACAGCGTCATCTAGTCCCAAGCTAAGCAACTTAATGCTTGTGTTATGGTAACCAGATGACTGATAGATTACTTAGATACATTTTTTTTTGTAAATACATACATATTATAGATAGTAAACACCCAGACACGGAACAAATATCTGTAGAACATACAAACATTTGTCCCGTAGCGGGGATCGAACCCGCAACCTCCGCATCTCAGCCGGGCGTTCACCCAACTGCGCCACAGAGGTCGTCAAAAAAAAATGCTCTGTCAATACAAGTGTCAAATTGCTAATGTCAATATTGTCAATCACCCCTTGGCAGCAGCTGATTTTGTGTTCGTGTGACAGGCGACAGCTTCACGTCTCGAAAATAAAGTTTTTGGAAGAAATTAAATTTCTATTGAAACACAAACACATAAAATGTCGTATAAAATAGTAGTGAGAAGTTTCAAAACACTAAGTTATGTTGGAAGTTACAAAAAAATCAGGGACCGACCACTCAAGTAAGTAGTTTGTTTACCTTTAGCATGTCTGAAACAATTTTATTTAAGTGGATAAGGGTAGGTATATTGCCGAAGTTAACTTAACGTTGGCTTATTTACAAAATAAATACATAACACCTAGGTACATTACATACCTACCCCAAAACTGTAAGGAAATTACAACTGGGACTTACAATAGCAATATTAGAAACGAGGTACCTACCTAGTGGTAGGTAAAAACGCCTACTAGAAGGACATACAGATAAGGTCATTCGGCCAATAGAAACTTCAAGTATGAAGATAAACCTAGTTTTATCTGTTTTATTTTATGTGCTGAACTTATAAAAAAACTCTCCCATTATATTCATATTAGTTTTTGTATGAACAAAATGAAATAAACTTTTTAATATCTCTTCGATGTACACACTTGAGTCTGTTTCTTTTTTCCAGACTCTATGCAGCCGCTATCATTGGCGCTGGCTACACAGCCTACAGCCAGCTTAAACAGAACAAAGCGGAGATGAAAGAAATTCTTCAGATTAAGAACTACATGGCGGAGCCTATCACTCCATTGTCCGAGTTGGAGAAGAACCAGAACGACATGAAGGTTCAGATGGAGATGATGATTATGAGGATACAGGCGGAATTCTGTCGGGCACTGGAACAGGAAGAGGATGAGGTTAGTTTGATTAATTCACTATAATGAATTTAATAATGCAATGAATTTCAGAAAACTAAAGCTAGATTACATGCAATCTCTTACCACATCATGTTTTGAAAGCTGTCGAGAATCGACATCCTGGTACCAAGTCTCTTTCAAATCGATCCAGCCATTTAAGTGTAAAAAGGTAACAAACATTCACACATACCCACAAACTTTCACCTTTAAATGTTAGTGTGATGTGACAGTTTGATTGGTTTGATTGTAGGACAGAGAAGATGGTTGGTAGGTTATTTAAATTTGAAATCATTCATTTTGTTGTAGGCTTGGGAAGATGAGAAAACGGTGGATGATTTCGACTTTGACAAAGATGTTTTCATTAAGTGGCCGGTATGATTTTGTTTTAAACATTAGCTAGTAAGTACTTGCTAATAAAATTAATTTGTGCATGTTAATATCTTGGTCATTTTGTAAAACTATACAAATATTTATTAAAAACTAAACAAAACGTTTACACTTTACTTTCTCAGAAGTAGGAAACTTGTATAATAAATTCGAAAGTTAATTTAATTGACCACATAAAAACTTTTCCTTAGACCTTATTGATGTGTATTTTGTTCCAGGAATCAAAGTTCAAAGTGGACCGTTGGATGCGCAAGGAAGGTGGCGGGGGAATCACATGCGTATTACAAGACGGACGTGTGTTTGAGAAGGCCGGCGTCAACATATCCGTCGTGTCAGGGAAACTGCCGCCCGCTGCTGTTCAACAGATGAGAAGCAGGTAGGTACTAGACACACCAATCAAAATCACAGATGAGAAGCAGGTACCTACATTACATACCTACCAATCAAAATCATAATTACATTGAATCACTAGCTGCGCGTGCGTCACCCGCGTAAGTGCCGCTTCCGCGGGAACATCGGGATAAAAAGTAGCCTATGTGTTATTCCAGGTCTTTAGCCACCTGTAATCCAAATTTCATTGCATTTGGTTTTGTGGAGGCGTGTCGCGGCGCACTTCACACATTGATGTAGCGCATGCTATTGGTTTGTGAGTGAGTGACCCAGCTAACATACCCCCTCCTGTCCCCCTCATCGTTCTTTTTACGTGGCGCGACTCTAACCTTCATATTGATTTATTATGCTTGATTAAATTTGACATGTATATTGTCTCTTTGAAGGCGACGCGGCAGACCTAAAAGAAGGTGGCGGGACGAACTTAACAAATTTACAGCCGACTGGGAGACTCTAGCGCAAGATCGCGACGTCTGGAAGCAATGGGGGGAGGCCTTTGCCCAGCTGTGGGACACGAACGGCTGAATATAATAAAAATATAATAATTGTCTCTTTACAGAGGGAAGAATTTAGAAGACGGTGCGCTTCCGTTCTTCGCTGCCGGTGTGTCCGCTGTCATACATCCGCGGAACCCCATGATTCCTACCATACATTTCAACTACAGATACTTTGAAGTCACGGATAAAGATGGTAATGTACTTTCTTTGGTCTATACTATCTATATCTATACTAAATTATAAAGAGGTAAAGTTAATTGGTTTGTTTGTTTGTTTGACGGAGGTAATCTCCGAAACTACTCAGCATGTGTGTGACTGTCGGGAAGGCTATAGGCTATAATTTATCCCGGTAGTTTCATTAGTACACCCGTGCAAAGCTGGGACGTGCTGCTAGTAAATACATTTGATCATACATACATTATATTAATACAACCGGAAATGCTCACGTAAAAATATTGTCGATCTAGATACCGACAATGTTTCGATTCCTCTGGAGAATCTTCATCTAGGTACTTACGGACTATACTCATAAGGTCACTCCTCGCGAGCGCGTCTCACACTCGAGTAAAACGAAGATTCTCCGGAAGAATCGAAACATTGTCGGTATCTAAATCGACAATATTGTCAGTAGCATCACAGATAAAATAATACTAAGTACAGATGGTCCATCTAGAACATTAAGTTTTCTTCGGGCTATTTTTTTGTGTTTTTACATAGTATTATTTTATCTGTTTAAAAACAATGATGAAAATGTTCACTTGTTTTATTTGTAGGTGTAAAATGGTGGTTCGGTGGAGGTACCGACCTGACGCCGTACTATCTGAATGAGGCAGATGCGGTACACTTCCATCTCACTCTGAAACATGCGTGTGATGCACACGACTCATCGTATTACGCAAGGTATGTTCTAATCATGTAAAATTAAATGCATAAATAAGGTTTAACGCCTTGTCTAAGTAAAACATGTAATAACGACGACCTCGGTGGCGCAGTGGGCGAAAGCTCGGCTGAGACGTGGGGGTCGCGGGTTCGATCCCCGCTAAGGGACAAATGTTTGTATGTTCTGCAGATATTTGTTCCGTGTCTGGGTGTTTTCTATCTATAATATGTATGTATTTACAAAAAAAAAATGTATCTAAGTATTAGTTGACCGAGTGGTGGCCTAGACAAGGACACCGCAACAGGGGACGTCCACCGGCTCGATGGGTAGATGACATCCGTAAGGCAGCAGGTTGCACATGGCTAAGGCTAGCGCAGGATCGAGGCGAATGGCAGTCGCGAAGGGAGGCCTATGCCCAGCAGTGGGCTGATAGAATGGGCTGATGATGATGACGAACACTTTACCATCAGGTTCAAGAAATGGTGCGACGACTACTTCAGTATCCCCCACCGCGGTGAATGCCGCGGTGTCGGCGGCATATTCTTCGATGACATCGACACACCGGACCAACAGTCGGCCTTCAACTTCGTCACATCTTGCGCGGAAGCTGTCATTCCTAGCTACATTCCACTTGGTAAGTATCTGCCATTTGGTAACTATGCTAGCTCGGTGTTACCCGCGGCGAATTATAAGTTCCCGTGGGAATACCGGAATCAACATTGGTAATACAAAAGTAGCCTACCTTTTTAATCTAGGATATAGATAAGCTATCCTAGTACTAAATTTCATTCAAATCTGTCCATCCGTTTGAATGTGAATATGTAACTAACATTCACACTTACAAACGTTTAATTTTAAAATATAGGTAAGTGGAATATAATAATCTATCCTGTTATCCTGTTAGAGCGGAGTACTCTGACACTTAACAAACTTTCACCTTTATAATATTAATGCGATCAGTGTGACAGACTGTAAGACTAATGTACCTCATGACCGAGGTTTGGCTGTATGTAATGAATGACTGGCGAAAGCGGGGGGAGGCCTTTGCCCAACAGTGGGACAAGATTGGCTAATAATGAGTGTGTGTGAGTGAGATTTGTCCATAACCTTATATAATAATATTTCAGTACAAAAGCACAAAGACGACGCGTACGGCTACCACGAGCGACAATGGCAGTTGTTGCGTCGCGGCCGCTACGTCGAGTTCAACCTTATGTACGACAGGGGAACTAAGTTCGGACTGAACACGCCTGAGGCGCGCTTTGAGTCCATCCTTATGTCGCTGCCTTTGAATGCGGTAAGATAATAATATAAATATCGTTTAAATTCATTAACTTAATCTATACATAAATTATTTTTCTTTGTAAAACCCTCTTTTAAGTAAATAGATACCTGTGTTAGAGGGTTTCGCTCTTGCCTTATGTAAGTCACTTTCTAGATTAAGCAAATTTTACAATTGAAATTAACTAGTAAGTTATGGGAACACAACATTATTACTATCTGCTGGTTTTACTTAATATGTATGTCTTTACAAAAAAAATGTATCTCAAGTATTATATCAGTCATCTGGTTACCATAACACAAGCATTACTTAGTTTGGGAGTAGATGATGCTGTGTGAAATGTCCAAGGAGATTTATTTATTTATTCACCACTTTTTGCATTAAATCTTTCCCTAATAATTGTTTTTTATTACAGAAATGGGAGTACATGAATATACCTAAAGAAGGTTCTGAAGAAGCAAAGATATTGAAAGTTCTCAAAGAACCTCAAGACTGGTTAAATATAGAAAAAGGAAATAGTGCTCGCGCTACAGCTTAAACTTTGTTTTATTTGATGAATTTGGTAATGGCATTTTAAGTGTAAGTACCTAAAGAGACTGTGTTACGTTACGGAACACCTATCACATATTTTATGATTTTTGTGTACTTATTAAATTTTGTTTATACATGTTTTATTTATAGTTTTTTTTTATATCATTCTTCCTATACCACCTACCTATCCGTTGTTTGAATATCAAACGTGAGTACTCATAGGTTTTTTTTTTTTTTTTCTTTTTCTTGGCTTCGCACGGCTTGTGCATTTAGCCACTCTCATGTTAATAAATAGAATTTCAAGTTTACAAATATACACATATACAGAAATACTTTATGATACATACATAATTACTTAAACATAATATCCCCCCATTCCCCTTGCCTCAGTAAAGATGTGGGACTTTACTGAAGCTTAGTTTGGACTTTTTGAGAGAACTCGAAATGCAATGATATCCAGTTTTGTTTCTTTTGCTTTCACCTATGTAAGTTCACGAACACTCAACGGTTAATAATCCACCATTATTACACATTAACATTCGTTAAAACACAAGATTTAGAAAATAAAACAAAAGGACAACATGACTTCTCAAATTCCCGCCAAAAAAAAAAAGCTACTCATAGGTTAATTATTGTTACTTTAATTGAATAGTTTAGTTTGAGGAACCTCTAAATACAGTTTCATCGTAAATGACTAGCTGCGCCTCGAGGTTTTACCCGCATAAATCCTGTTACCGTGGGAATATCGGGATATTAAGTAGCTTTAAGTCACTCTCCATCCCTTCAACTACTTCAAAAAATCACGCCAATTCGTCGCTCCGTTTTACCGTGACAGATGAACACACACACTTTCTCATATAATTATAATATTAGTATGAATAAATTATAAATAAGAACGTAGCGTAGCACAGGCACACATTTTGACAAATAAGAACGGTTTGGTAGAATTCGTAAGAAAGTTGCAACACTGATCTCGAAACAGTCAATGTCATCTGTTTCTGTTGTCATGTCATGTCATGTCAGTCATGTCACTTTGGCGATGGCCGCACGCAATGTTGTGAACGTGAATTTCTCTATTTTTTGTGAAACCCGTCTGTTTACATGACGATTTTTATAGCTTTCCACAGAAAATCGCTCGTCACCGCGTTCATAACATAACATTTGCAGTTGGGAGCGTTTTAAATGTAGATTCTTATACGAAAATGTGATAAATATGTGACGCGCGTAACGGAGGCTTCGTTTCCTACATTCCTTTGCCATAAATGTAACGTTGCGTCTATTTCCTGGTGATGCTAGTGCGATGCCTTTTAAGCTGAAGCTGAAGAAGACGCGGCAGTACAATGTCGCGTCGAAGAGTTTGTTCGTGATCAGCGTTGAGTTGCTAGACGGCGGCGGCGCGGACTGCACCCTCTCCGTGGACAGCTCGGGGCAGGAGTGCCTCGACAACGTCTGCCAGCGGCAGGCCATCAACCAGCCCGAGTTCTTCGGCCTCCGCTACATCAACCGAAGCCAGCAGCCACGATGGGTTCAACTCGACCGTCCTCTGAAGCGCCAGTTGGACAAGCACGCCTCTTCCCACCAGCTGTACCTTCGCGTGATGTACTACATCATATCAGGAACGAATCTGATCACGGATGAAGTCACCCGTTACCATTATTTCCTACAACTGAAAAATGATCTGATTGAAGGTCGGATAATTTGCGATTTCCAACAAGCTGTGGTGCTGGCTTCTTACAGTCGGCAGGCAGAATATGGAAACCATGACAGGGAGCGGCATACAGTTGAATATTTGAAGAACCTATTAACCTTTCCTAAGCAGATGTTGGATGGTGGACAGATAATTGATGCAAGTACTTTAGCGGAGACTGGACGGCTGGAGTGGCTGACTGAGAATGTTATTCAGCATCATATGGCCTTGCACAACATGTCTCAGGTAAGAAATATTACCCTGGAATGCACTAATTCCGAGGCCAAAACTCTCATACTTTCCTGTCAAATTCTTGATCTAACAATCAAATAGACCTTCAAGTATCAACCAGTGCATGAAATGATTGCAAAACATTGCTATGTTGATAAAAAACAAGTACATAATGTTTTAATTTCATTTCCAAACACCTATTGTTCTTTATTAAATTTTACATGTACATAATTGCATGCAACATGCTATTTTGGATGTTGAGTGGCAAATTTTGAATTGATAATGTATCTGTATTGAATTTAAATATTTCCGTATGAATTGAGTGGTTCAAGTTCATTAGCATACATGAAGTATGCATACTAAACACCTATCTGATTTGCTTACTGTACTTTCATTGAACATCAAGTTTATTGGCTCCAAATCAAGTTTGTATCTTGATTCGAGGAAATTAAATCAAAACTGTGAATTATATTTGAGGGAAAGAAAAATCTTAAAAATGTTCAAATTAGCTTTGCTAAAATCTTAAAAGTAATCAGCAAAATAAAGGCTTTGAAATTGAAGAATAATTATGAGTTTGTTTCAACTCAATATTCACTATTAAAACCTGTAATGTGTAATGAAAAATTTTGCAACTCAAAAGTATTGAATATTATCATTTATTTAGTATCATAAGATATTTCAGTATTATGCAGGTTAAACTAATCACACCATGCAATAGCCATCTTATCAAAGTTTGCTTAAAATGATGTCAGAATTGACACAATTTTTAAATATTTCCATTTAGGTTGGCTATAACAGCACTTATTTACCTGTTTTCACATAATCACCGCTGATAAGCTGTGTCAACTAACAGACAACACACCTTTAAATTACTGACTTATCTTGCAAAATATTTACCAAGAAGCAGGATAGTTATCATGTACATGCTTTAATCAGTATTTTACATGGCTCACCCAAAACCTATACACTTATTTTGATGAAAATAGAATCCATAATAAAAATAAATAAATATAACAATTCTAAATTAACCTTGCTACAATCTAGTTTAATACTCCTTGGAGTCTTATATTGGCATGAAGCCATAAAAGAGAATCTAATCTTTCACTCTGTAAGACATGAAAACGTAAATTGACCTTGACCTATTCAAACACCAAATCTCAATCATGCTCTAATAATAAAAATGTAGGAAATGTAGGATTAACCTTCCAGTTGTGGATTAACCTGTGGGTTGACGTCAAAATGTTACTCAAACAAGACAGGTAAATAAAAGTTATGAAAACTTTTTAATATAATATGTTAGTCAAGAGGCAACAGTGCCCTTAATAGGGTGATATAGCTGTGACCAAATAATAAGGGTTTAGTCATCTTTAAATCTAAAAATGCCTCATTTAACGATCTAAAAGAACGTTTACACTACCTTGGGAAAACAGTCATGATTTTTATTTCATTTAATTTCTGGTCTATAAGTATCTCAGCAGACTTATAATATCATGTTTATTGAATTAACTTTTTAATAAGAATGCACAAGAGAGTAACCAAGTGACTTCTTCCCAGGCGCAAGCAGAGGAGGGCTTCATCACAACATGCCAACAGCTCCGAGGATACGGCCAGGAGATGTACTCGGCGCGAGAGCAGGCCAACCAGAGTGAGGTCACTATTGCCATCTCGCTCACCGGCATCCGGCTGCTCACGGAGACAAGTGATACTCCACATTTCTATAGGTACGTCTGGGCTTATACAATACATACAAATAAACAGCTAATAAAATAACAGTGTATTTTTATATTTCAGATATTTATATTTACAAGATTCCTTTTAATATAGCATAACATTTAGTATGTCCTGCCTAGTTTAAGTCTTCTGCAAATACTCGCATCACGATGCGCGTTGTCGCACTTCAGTATTTTGTGTGTCTTTTGATTTATGTGTTTGATACTTTTCATGAACGCGCAAAGCGAGCCACAGTAAAGTAAATCACTCTGTTGTATAGTTGTTTGTATGGCGTGCACATTGCACTAAATTACCATGTTTAACTTGTAAGCGAAGCGAGCTACAAATATTTGCCAAACCATGCCAAGCTTATTAGTTGTTCATATTGATGCACATAGCACTGCATTACCATATTTAAATTGTGAGCGAAGCGAGCTACAAGTATCTACCAAACCAAGTCTAACCTAGGACATATTCCAGATGGATGGACATAACAAACGTGATAAACCACAAGCGCACGTTCAGCATCGAATGCCACTCGCCCCAGGAGTCCTGTCAGTTCACTCTGGCCAGTCCTGAGGATGGGAAGTATGTGTGGCGGCAGTGCGTGTTGCAGCACACCTTTTATATGAAGCATCAGAACGCGCTACATACACAACCGGCTCCTAACTTCCAGGTGAGAATCTTTTCAATACTCATTCCTTCATTCATTCATTCATTCATTTAAATATTGTCTCAAGTTGGTACTTCTCTTCTTCTCTTCTTCTTAGCCATTTTCAACCCTATGGGTGTAGGCCTCCTTCATAATATGCCATTCTTTTCGGTTTTGTGCAGTTTCTATCCATTTTACTCCAGCTGTTCTTTTGATGTCATCATCCCAACTTATTTG
The DNA here is from genome assembly GCA_947086425.1 of Xanthorhoe spadicearia. NCBI lineage: Eukaryota > Metazoa > Arthropoda > Insecta > Lepidoptera > Geometridae > Xanthorhoe > Xanthorhoe spadicearia. The sequence continues at coordinate 350,185 of OX352202.1, forward strand.
CGGCAAGTTGGTACATTAGGTCTCATTGCCAAGACTGGAAATAGGAGTAAATAAATATTCTTGGACATTTCAGAGCGTCATCTAGTCCCAAGATAAGCAAAAGATGGCTTGAGTTATGGTTACCAGATGACTGATTGATAGGTACACTACATAGATATTTTTTTGTAATACATTCATCTATCTAATTCGTCTATGTCTACACTATCTATACTGAGATAATAAAGATGTAATGTTGGTTTGTTTGTTTGACGGAGGTTGTCTCTGAAACTACCCAGCTGATTTCAAAAATTCTTTCGCCGATGTGTAGAATGGACTGTCGGGATGGTTATAGACTATATATTTTCCCGGTAGTTGCATAAGTACACCCGTGCAAAGCCAGGACATGCTGCTAGTTAGTAATAAACATAATGAAGCAGACTTCTTTTTAAATAACATGTAATAGAAAGTGCATTCAATGGAGCTTGACTAACAACATAGATCGTGAAGAGTCGCCGAGCCATGCACTTTCAACATTGCTGGCTAATTCATAGTCATTTCATATACAGTCCAAACTCACTCATTATTAAATGCCTTTAAAGCAACGCCAACCTCCAACAGTCTAATCCAAGTTGAAAAAAATATCTACATTTGGTAGTTTATTTATGAAAAATGAATGATGTTGTAGGTCATATGTTTACTTATGCCTATATTTACTCAACACCTTGTACCTATAAGATAAAATGTATGACTGTTTAAATTCCCCAATAAATAAAATACAAACTAACTCAATAAAGCATAAAAGTCTGTTTAATAATTTATTATGAGTAACTTCAGGGTTTATTCATTAGAAAAAAAAAGTTTAAAGAGTCCTTATTTATCATCATTAAAACATGTTGTTAAAACTCTGAAAGAAATAGAGAATGTTCGTCACAGATCGCGTGTGCAACGGATATCAATCGCGATGAACATTCCAAGCGCGGTTTCGGAAACAAACGCGCACTCGTTCCGCAACGTTGTCGTGATCCGGATACACTAGTTCTTATTACTCTTAAATAAATGGCTATTCTTAAGCTCTGAAATCTTTAGAATGGTCTCAATGGATTCTTAAATGTGCTCTAAAATCTTTAGAGGAAGTGGTCACAGTGAAAATTGGGTGGTGGTTTTGACTTTTGGTGAATCTTTGTATTACAATTTTGGTGGTTTATCACGTGAGCTAGTCATTGCAATGTATAGAATGTTATAGCCTACGCTACGGGACAAATGTTTGTATCTTCTGCAGATATTTGTTCCGTGTCTGGGTGTTTTCTATCTATAATACGTATGTATTACAAAAAATGTATATAAATATTATATCAGTCATCTGGTTACCATAACACAAGCATTAAGTTGCTTAGCTTGGGACTAGATGACCCTGTGTGGAATGTCCAAGATTTTTATTTATTTATTATGCTTGTTCAGGAAATCGGTCTATCAGACAGTCGCGAAGAGCTAGAGGTCCGTTCAACGAGCTCCCGCGAGCCTCTGACGTCACATCCACTCCGCGAGCCAGAGCAGCATCAGCCCGTGCCCAGCAATAGGTGAGTCTTACCACAACATCATTACCCTGCCCTTATCCCACACTAGGTGGGGTCGGCCCAACATGTCGGCCGTACAGAAATAAACACGTCCACACGTCTTTTTTTATTTATTTTTTCAATCAACTAATATGGCAGGTTATTCCACAGAGCCCTACCACCCCAGTACCGTCCCGCGCCCGACTACGAGACGGCCATCCAACAGCAGTACCAACAACGGGGTCAGCGACCTCAAGCCCTGCGCGGCTACGGCTCGCATCCGGACATACATCGCGTGCACTACCGAGTGGATGTAGCCAGGTAATAAACACTACCCGGGTTATGTTGATGTTGATGATTGGACCACTAAAAATACTACCCGGGGATGAGGTAGGTAGTAACACTACCCCAGAGGGTATCGTAGGTTGTTACACTACCCGTGGATGCAGTATTTAGTTACTTACACTACCCGGGAATGAGATGGGTAGTTACACTACCCCGTAGGATATCGCAGGTAGTTACACTACTGTAGGAATGTTGCAGATAGTAGCACTACCCGGGGTTATGGCAGGTAGTAGCACTACCTGGAGGACACGGCAGGAAGTAGTAGTACCCTTGGCGTGAAGTAGGTAGTTAGTAGTTACAACACTCTGGTAATAAGTAGGTAGTTACTCTACTCGGAGAATAAGACCGGGTATCGCTACAGTAGAGATGTGACAAGATAGCACCGTGTGTGTTACCTTATCAATAATTATCTAAATAAGATAATCTTTTCAGGCATACAGTTCAAGCGGCCACCGATGACTACGCATACGGTCGAACCTACATGTCCAACTACCCCTTCCCCGTCAACCACAATGTCCAGGATATGAACCAACTACACTACGTGAACGTGTACAAGCCACCGCCGCCATACCCATCCGGGCTGGCTTCCAACTCAACACCAGACCTGGCCGTGGCCAGCCAAGCACTCAACTACCACAGGGGATATATCAACTCACACGTCTCAGGCTCGAGCCCAGATCTAGTGTCCACGAGAACAGCCCTGAATAGACAGTACCTAGGCTACCTAAATCACTATGGAAGACCTAATGTCCAAATGCCCGGAACACACGGCACGTACAACAATCTAAACTCAGTTATAGATCCAAAACCGCATATAATAATAGACCCACATCATATATCAGATAATATACAGAAGGTTTACGATGAGAGAGGGAATATTATGTACTCTATGCCGATGCATCGAATGCCGTATCAGAGACATTTAGTGATGCCGCAGAGTCAGATCAAAATCAACGATACTCAGGAACCTATCTACGAAAACGTGCCATTGCCTTGGCAGAACGACGGGAAGATTACTATGAGGAATAGAACTCAGAGTCTGACCACCACAGATGAGATGGCGAGACTTAATGAAAGAAACAGCAGTCATCCAACTATTAATAATAACTACAGTAACTTATCCAAACCGAATCTAGCCGTCCCGAGCTACAGACCAGACTCAGACAGTCATTACGTCAACGCACAGATTATTAAAGGAGTGAGAGAATCGAGTCTACCGAAAGACTTGAATATCTCTACTCGATCCATAAACAAAGACGATTTTGAAAACGTAGCGTTATCCGTCGAAAGATTATCCGTCCACGATGACACCTGCGACGAAACGCCCTACCAAAGTCTATCTACACACAAAGTATCAAACAACAACACGATTAAAAGCGACAATATAACATCTATAAGTGTACCGGACATCATTCGAGCGAACGTACTCGATAACTCGATTACATCGAACAATTCACAGAGCACAGTCGACAGTGCTATATCGAGTTGCGTGATCAACTCGACTTACAGCACTAGTGCGGATGAGACGAAGAATATAAGCAGTAAGGAGAAAAAGAGACGGAGATGGGGGGTGTTCATGGGGAGGGCTAAGACTAGTGATGTGAAAAGTGCTACTTTAGGGCGGGATAAAGCGAAGAATACGCAGAATGCCAATGTTGTGAATAAACATAGGTGGTCCACTGGTCTTCCGAAATCTCAGCCATTGCCGCCGAGTATAACCAAAGAAACTATGGTGAGTTAACTCATTTATATATCTATCAACTAGTAGTTTCTGTCATTTAAGAGACAAATCGGCTGCCTGCCTTGAGCTTTCAAATGGCTGAGTTAGGTATACTTTACATTGTTTGTTTGACTGGCTTCTCACTGAAGCTTGACTATTTAGATTGTTAAGGGATTGCTTTAAAAAAAAGCTAGGCCCAGACCACCCGGTTCTTGCCTGATTCTTTCCCTGGTGTAGGGAATTGTTTTGGAACAGGCAATAGAGTCAACTAGTTTTTAAGACTGTACGTTTTTGAGCGATCCTTGAGGTCCTACGAAATAAACAAATTTTTCTTTCTTTCTTTCTTTCCTCGTTTGACAGGTATGAAAACCCGTGAATATAGGTGGAAACTGTTTTTTCTTAAAATCTTTTACTTATTAGCCAGAAAGAAAGAAAAAATATGTTTATTTCGTAGAACCTCAAGGATCACTCTAAAATACATACAACATAATGCAAACAAGAAATATGTTTTCAATCACATTACGATAATCAATTACGAATTAAATTATGTTTATCGTAAACACATGCGCCATTCGTTTATCTCTGCAATTGATACGCTCATTGACTCATGCTTGTTATATGTCAATACAAATCAAAATAATGATAATGTTACATTGCACGTGTATATTCAATGAATATCCAAAGGCCCATAAAAACTTCAGTAGGAATTAAAGATCTGACTACCTCTGTGGCGCAGTGGGTGAGGGCCCGCTTGAAACGCTGAGGTCGCGGGTTCGATTTTTTTTATATATATATATAAAATATCATTATGATCAGCAAATATTTGTCTCGTGTTTTCTATATTGAATTATATGTATGTTTTCATAAATAAAAAAGAGGATTCGAGTAGTGTATCAGTCATCTGGTTACCATAACACAAAGCAAGTTGCTTAGCTTGAACGATGACGCTGTCTAGAATATTCAAGGATACATATTTACGCCTTTTTTCCTGTCTTAGTGCCAAATCCTAGAACGCAAGATGTCCGACGAAGCCCTAGCGTTCGCCTTCGAGCAGATCCCCAAGGGTCGCGAGAGCGGGGGCGAAGTCCGAACCGCGCTCCTGCCTCAGTACGCAGCCCTAAACGGCTACAGCAGCGACCACTTGCCTTACGAAGACAATAGGGTTAAACTAACCCCGACACCTTCTAACCCCCACGGGTATATCAACGCATCGCATATTACGGTGAGATTTCAATATTTATTACTAGCTGCGCCCCGCGGTTTCACCCGCGTAAGTCCCGTTCCCGCGGGAATATCGGGATAAAAAGTTGCCTGTCTGATACCCTAGAGTCTAGGGTATCAGACAGGCAAATTTGGTATGTAGATAGGTCTAGACCTATCTACATACCAAATTTCAACCAAATCGGTCCAGCCGTTTTTGCGTGAAAGAATAACAAACATACATACATTCTCACAAACTTTCACATTTATAATATTAGTAGGAAGTAGGATAGGATAGTAGGATTAGATTTAAATAATTTTGTAGTGCAGTAAAAGTGCTAGCTTCGATTGTACGTTGTTCTTTTTGGTTTTCATTTACAATGTAATTAGATCTTAGGTCTCTTGAGACGTTGGGGAAGCTAATTAGTAGTTAATAAGTACTTTGAAACTAACTAACTAACTACTGTCACTATTCTTTCAGATGACAGTAGGCAGCACGCAGCGTTTCTACGTAGTCATCAAAATGGGCGCCCCGAGCCCTGCGCCCCCGAGTATAGGGGCGTCGGGGGCGGGGGCGGGGGCGGGGGCAGGGGCGGGGGCGGGCGTGTGGGAGTGTGTGTGGCAGGTGGGGGCGACGCTACTGGCCGCCGTCGGGGGCGCTGAGAGACCACACTATCTACCAGCTGATGGATCTACCAGGGACTTTGGCAGGGTATGTGTTAATTTAGATGAACGTGATAGTGTGACGTTTAAAGTGACAGATTTTCTGTATGCAAGGACAAAAAGTTTGTTTGACTGGCTTCTCACTGAAGCTTGACTATTTAGATTGTTAAGGGATTGCTTCAAAAAAAAGCTAGGCCCAGACCACCAGGTTCTTGCCTGGTTCTTTCCCTGGTGTAGGGAATTGTTTTGGAACAGGCAATAGAGTCAACTAGTTTTTAAGACTGTACGTTTTCGAGCGATCCTTGAGGTCCTACGAAATAAACATATTTTTCTTTCTTTCTTTCTTTCTTTCAAAAGCTTTGCGTTGACTTTAAAATTAGGTAAGTCGCGCCACGTAAAAGTTGTTTTTTTTTTCCAAAAACGCGATTGAATGTTGATTTTGATGCACATTTCGTAAATTATTTCTAAGTTTTTAAACAGTCATTTGTTAGGGTCTTTGCTTATGAAATATTCGAATCCTGCCGTAGCCGTTACTTTTATTAAGATTTTTTTTTTTTTCTGAAACAAACTTTCGTTTGGACTGTTACAAACTGTTCCCAGTACAAGCTGCGTTATAAAACGATATAATTATGTATTTCAGTTCCAAGTGACGACATCTCACAGCGTCCGCGCCGCTTGGGGCAGCTGTTCCCGCGCGGTGGTGCGTCGCGCGGGGGGCCCGGGGGGGCCGGGGGGCACGGGGGGGGAGGGGGGACGCACCATGTGGCACTTGCACTACTCGCGGTGGCCGCAGAACCAGACGCTGCCGGACGATGTGGACACCTTCCTTAGTGAGTATAGTAGGGGGGGAGAGGGGGGCTTGTCCAAGAAATAATAAATAAATAAAACAAGCACAGACGACCGAGAAAATATTAGGTACGCGAACAAAAACGTTATAGCAAAAATTCGGCTCGCTTCGAGGGGGGAGAAATAGGATTGGGGGGAAGATTGCTTAGGGCATCAAGCTGCTTAATCCGGCACTGGCTAATAGCCGCTTCTGCCTTTTATGTCACCTATCCTAACCACATTTGCAAATCGTCTAATGTGAACATTGTCCTAGGTTTCCTCTGTGAGTTGAACAGTCTCCGCTCGGCCTGCTCCACTGGCGGTGTGGGTGGTGGTGCGGGGTGGGGCGGGGGGGTGCTGGCGCTGTGCTGCGCGCGGGGGGCGGGGAGGAGCGGCACCGCCCTCGCCGCGCATCTGCTGCACGATATACTGGACAACAACCAGGTATAGTAGACTACTTCATAGCATTGTACAGGTTTCCTCTGCAAGTTGACTGCCAATTTCGATTGTGATCTGCTATATTAAGTGGCTAAGCTAGCCACTTCAGTCCAATTACAACATTGGATAAAACTTTAAAATGATAAAATAAGAATAGCGAATTTATTTTACTAGTATAACAATGATACAGCATTTAAACGCGAAGCCACAGCTCTCTCTGACCTTAACGTGTTTACTAGATGTATATTAAGAGGCAATCTTTGAACGTAGTAAGTAAAATACCTTAAATAATTTCAGGAGGTGGACATCCCGCGTACAATCAGCCTGCTGCACCAGCAACGTGCGAATCTCATACAAAACGTGCATCAATACAAGTTCCTGCATCAACTACTATTGCAGTACTTGAAACAGTCAAGACTTATTTAGACTTATCATTGATGAATGACTGTTCCGATCTGAAGGTTTCGGTGCTCAGTGGGCTTACCATGACGCATTATTAAGGGTCGGTACACATCTGACGGAAGATGCGTCACGTATCATCGGTCGCGAAACGCCAAAACAAACAAATATATAATAAAACATCCATCCTTTCACACCTAACCGATGATGCGTTAGTGCGTCGAGCGTACAGTGTCTGTGTATCGATGATACGCTCGACGCATCTTCCGTCAGATGTGTACCGACCCTAAACAACCCAGTTTAGGTTCTAACTGTCTAAACTTTACTTTTACGTTAGTTTCTCATAGGACTTTACGTTTACGTTAGTTTCTCATAGGACCTGAACTGAATCGCTTTTAACGGTCATAGTAAGCCTACAGATTTCAAAAGTCATAAAAAGTTATGACAGGATTCGAACCTGCGTTGATACAAGCGAACCTTAAGCCAAGCTACCTAAGCTACCGTTTATCCACAAAACCACACAAGAAACTATCAGTAAAAGTAATTTAGGACGAAGCCAGGTTTTACATTTTTCCTACAAACCCTACATAGTCGCAGAACGAATAGGTTGACAAGTTTCCAATTCTATTCGTTTGCATTGCACATGTTATCTTTTTAAACTGCGTACCTACAAAACAAGAGTGTTGTGTCAAATGGTTATCAAACCTTGTAAGCAATTATAGATCTTAGGTCAATCTATTCATAGCGCGACTGTACACTTCAACCGCGATACTACACGTTTCGGGAAGGGGTTGAATCATCAGTAAAGTGCGATTGGATGTGTTAAACTCGACTCATCTTTCGTCAGATGTAAAACGACCCTTTGAACTCGATAATGAGTTAAGAAGTCGACAGATAGCTTTGCGATAAAGTAGATAAGGGATACTCATTTGATGTAAGAGTCTAAACACAGTGTACTGAAATTCAGTAGCGCAACTTACCTTGAAGTTGAGTTCAGCTGAACGCGAAACGACGCCACGTTCGCATGCATGTGTCGACAGTATTCAGTAATTCAATTAAATTAAGCTAGATAACGTGCAATCTTTTACCGCGTCATGTTTTGAATGTATTCGAGAATCGACATCCTGGTAAAAGTTGTTCGTGTTTTAAAACAGACTCACAGATAAGCATTGTTAGAAACACTTAATATGTATTTCAATTGAGTGGGTTCTGTAGGGACTTTCTCGATAAACTGTACTATATATCGTATAGTGTAGCGTTAATATGGAATTGATAAAATAATTGTAAACAAATAACTTATTTAAAAATACTATCTTGAAATTAATAGAATTCTAAGTGAAACACAACTACACTACTTAGAATTGTAATGAGTCACAGTAATTATTTATTAATTAGCATTGAAATCTTTAAATACCTACTTAATTAAAATTTGACTCACGTATTCTATCCTGAAGAATTATCGATGCCTGTAGTGCATTCATTAAATTATAGAAAATAGTTTTTTTTAGGAATGTTAAGTAAATTACGCGAATGATATCATTTTCACGTAATTTTAACAAATCATGATCTATGAAATTGAATTGAGATTTTATTTGACTAATGGATGATCCACCCGTATCTAGTGATTCTGTATATTATGTATTATTTCTATTGTATTATAGTTTGTCTGAATATTTTGAATGAATTTAAAAATGCATGAAAAAGTATTATTAGCGATTTTATAGATCTACTTTCGTATGTGCCTTTATAGTCGTCTATATTGTTTTAATGTGTATTTTCAATTAGTTTTAAGTGATAACCATGTGCCTTAATTGGAGATTACTCGCGATCTGATATACCTGTCGTGTGCCTTCATAGTTAAGAATTATTTTATACAATTCTAAAGCTCATTTAACTTGAAAAGTTATAGTATTGTCAGTGACATAAAGTGTGGAGTCTTAATAGGTGTGGACGGAGGTGCATTGTGTTCATTTTAACGTATTTTGTACCGATCTAGTCGAAGGGCAGCTATGTAGTTCATTTGATGCTGTTTCTCTTCAGCACAAAAACACCTTCACACGTATTTCAAAACAGTATGTTTTCTTATGAAATTTTAATAAAACTTAGTCATTTATTTCAGTTTAAAAACAGTATTCTCTAGTATGTTATTTTTATATCGTTTGGATTTTGTGTGAAGTATTTATGTCATGTTTTGGAGTGCTTTTTTTGGATTTGTGATGTACTGACAATAAATTCTAATTTAACTTTTATTGTTTTCTTTATAAAAAAATAACTAGGTACTTAATAGATTGTCTTTTAGCAAACAGGTCAAGGTAGTAATCAAATGAAACAAAGAATAAAGTCTATCAAATTATATTTTCGTAAAAAATTACACATTAGCCTATCTAATAGTTTACCGCTAAGGGGGCGGATAGTACTGTCGCGGCGGGGGCCCGGGGGGTGGGGGGTAATAGTTGGGCGGGGGGACGTTCACCGGGGGGAACCTGGAAGGTGGACCCGGCGGGGGCTCAGAGTACATCCCGCCGCCTAAAGGAGGGGGCGGCCCAGTCAGGGGTAACCTTGGAGGGGGCGGGATGTTCGTGTGGCTCGGCGGCGGACCTGAATAAACCGGATAAGGCATCTGGGGGTAGGGGGGGTAACTGTACCGTATAGGGGGGTCGATCTTGGGGGGTTCCAGTTTATCCGATCCGTTCTTGATGGGTGTGACGGCGGGTTTAGCGATGGGGGCGACAGGTGATACGGAAGCGGGCGGTGTATTCGATAGGAGGGGTTTCTTGTCGTTTTTTGGAAGCTTAGCGGCCGCGCTCAGGGGGGGCGAGTCTCCTCCGGAACTCTGTGGCTGAGGGGAGTAGAGGTCTAATACCTGTGAACAAAAAATATAAATAAATAAATGGTTAAGTTAGACAATAAAAAAAAACATCTCTTTTCCAAAGGGAAAGTTAGATACCACGAAATTTCACTTTCTACACATAATAGTGTTGGTTTGATATAAAACTTCACAAAACAAGAGTCACACAAAATGCAAAGACCGATTATTATAAGCTGTGTTATATTTTCTATTCTTTTAGATTGCTAAACTGAATCAACATTATTAACAGAAATCCTTCTCTTGGTTTTGTAAAATGAGGAAAACATCAACTGTATAATTTGCATTGCACTCTTGACTCAAACCTTTGCTTTGCACAATCATAACAATATTTTCATTAAAATAAGTGGACATCAATCCCGAGCAATGACCAGTAACAAATATATCCTAGATCTCATTACCTGATGACAAATATCCTCAAGCAGCTCCATAGTGATATCTTCAACAAACATGTCCCACCATGCCGTGTGCTTGGCTGCCCGGCCGTTCCAGTCCATCACCTCAAACTTGCTGAGCTTCCCCGCGAGGAACATCAGGGCTACCGCTATCACCTCCGGCTCCCATTGCAAACATAGGGTTGTGCACAAACTGTGAAGAGGTGACAGTGATTCAATATGTAATCCTTTAAATGATTCATAGATTTCAAAACTGTACACATTTTAATTAAAGTGTTGTTACAGAATGTACCTAAAAACTCAAAAATATTACAGCAGTGACTGAAGTCTACTACATACATCAATGTCTTTAAACAAAATAACAGAAAGTTTATGCTATTTTTTTGGTATGTATAATAAACATTTCCAAAGTCTGAGCCTGTGCACCATAACAATGTGAATGGCCCAAACCAACCCATGCATTACAAACAGATAAATTAATATTTTTTGGTAGGAAAGAACTAACAATGTTTTTGAATCAAGAATGTAATGTTCAGCAACTTACCTGTCATTTACGAAAGTCCAAGCCATCTGCACCATCTTCTGAAGCTTGGCCTTGTCTCCCTTCAAACACTTGGCGTACTTCAGCAAGTACCCGTACGGATGCTCCACCTGCAGGTCGAACTTGATCGTCTGCAGCAGGATCCTCTCAAGAGTCATCACTTCCTCCTTCGGATCTTCGCCAAAAGTTGCAAACTTCGGTTCTTCAAGCAACGATTTGGCCACTTTTATGATGTCTTTGCATTTCTTTGGCGTCTCTTCCACTTTCCCCGCTAGAAATAGGCAGCAACAAGCTGTGATGTACCTCGGGAAAGTCTTGAAAGAATGGAACATGTAGAAACGATGAAAATAAACAACTCCTGTGGCAACAGTATTATAACCTAAATCCATCTTCGAGCCTGTGTCAATGATAAACCTGGCTCCTTCCTTCCTGTATCGGTTTTCTGTGTCAGTTGGTATCCCATCTCGAAATGAAGGTGTATTCTGCAAGTCTTTCTTGTCGTAATACCAGTAAGGCATCTTGGAACCGATTATATTACGAAAATAATGTCAACAGGCCGTCACAAGCCTCCACCGCTACTGTACTGACTGACTGACTGACTGACTGAGTGAGTGACTGAACTGACTGACTGACTGACTGACAGACGTGCGTGACTGACGGTGACGACCTCTTTAGAGTATTTTATGTTCTGTGGTGACGACTGAGTTTTCTGACGTACACTGACTGACTGACAAATTAAAAGTAAATTTCCCAATTAGGTAACTAGAAAGATAATTCAAAAGATTACATTAGCAATGTAGTCATTTACATTTCGAAGGGTATTTAATCAATCAAGCAAGCATGTTTGAAATACTTGACGCTGAATAATGTTGCCAGTGCAAAAAAACAGCGCTAGAGTATTCCAAAAGCGCCATCCCTTGGCGGCAGCAGTTTTTTGAACTGCACCAGCCAGCACAGAAGATCTTATTCTGTGCTAACTTTTTCTAGGTAGGACCTAGTTAGTCTATGGACGTGAATTATACCATAGATAGATCTATGGTTCTGTTAGCTTCTATCGCGGGTCTTGAGCGTGGAGACCGAATCCAGAAATTCCGTAACGAAAACACCTAACGCTGTCACTTTAGTTCAGCAACTCGCCTCTAGGTTAGGTGGCAGCAGTTCCCGAGTGCCACACGTCTTTTCTTCTAATAGGTAACCAATTTGGTTATAATATAACTTACATAAACCATATTGGTTACCCATTAAAAAAAAGAATAATAAGTGTTGCCCACCTATTGATTTAATTTAACATGATACGGCCTTAAAGAAAAGTCAATTATTAAACTTTCTCTGATCTTGCGCTATTTCTCGTAATAGTCGTTTATTACCTACTCGCTTAAGCGATTGTATGATTGAGTGCTATTTTTTTAGGTACCTACTATTTTAATGTAGGTAGATTCCTATAGATAGTACCCACCTTCATAACATGTGTTATTTTCTTATCTCAATTCTCAATTCTCAATTCTTTATCAAGTCAGAGCTCGCGATAATAAAGTTTAGTAAGTAGGTGTAATTATTCAGCAATGAACAAACAACGTAAGATTCTACGTCAGTAACAAAATGGCGCTCAAGACAGGAGCTAGTTTTGTGCGCCTTCATAACTTGAGACGCGCTGTTCGTGTAAGTTCATAACCCAATTATTTTTGTGTTTAAATGCTAGAAAAATGTCATAAAACAATACTTAAATAATTAAGTAAATATAAAAACCGTAAAAATAACAATTAGATTAATATTTACAAAAAAAATATAAAAATGTAATCAGTGCTTGTTGTTTGGCGATACGATAAGTAATGTAGATTAGATAGATTCTTATTCATGTTTTCGTTTCGTTGTGCAAAGCAAATTGTACCTTCTGTCATTGGAAACTAAGATTGAAATTGAACATTCTCTAGGAGAATAAATAGTCATCAAGATAACATTGATTTAAGTTTTAAGTAGTTGCCAAGTGTTTATTGATAATTTGAGAGAAAACACGTTTCATTATTTTTTACTAAACTTGTCAAGTTTAACGAAAAGCATTATAGATTTTGTTCTAATGTCAGTTCTTAAAGGATACTCGTTGAATTCAAAACTAGGAAGGATCTAGTAGCCTCCTTATTTAATAAATAGATTACTTTACCTTACCCATATAACGTAACTAACGTATTGAATTACATATTGCGTCGAGTAACTATTTAATAAAAAAATATTGCCATTAATACCTACCCATACCTCTTGAGTATTATGTTCTGTGACCCATACTCTGTTGAACCAGTTGTCAAACACTGTTTTTAACAAATAGCCATTAAGTACCTACTTAATGCCTGACTGATTTTATTTTTCAGCTTTTGTCTACTCATACGAAACCGGAAGCATTGCAAAATGGTGGGAAAATTGCCGAGTTTCCCGGTGCCAAAGCACCCTACGTAACGGAAATGAATTTTTTAAACGAAACCAGCTACGACCCCATCCCTATTTACAGAGTGTTGGATATTAATGGAGATGTTATCGATAATAAGGAAGAGCCCGTTATCGATACGGAGAAATTGGTCCACATGTACAAAACCATGGTACAAATTAGTCAAATGGATAAAGTTCTGTATGAATCTCAAAGGTAAGTTTATTTTTTGTTATATCAACCTTTATCTACATTTATAAGTCTCTATCTAATTAAACAGCCTCACAGACGCAGTGGGTGAAAGCCTACGTAAGACGCAGAGGTTGCGGGTTCGATTCCCTTTGTGGGACAAATGTTTTATGGCCTGCAAAGGTATTTGTCACGTCTCCGGGTGTTTTGCTAAGTAGGTACCTACTTATCTATAGGTACTTAACTTAGGTAGGTACCTACCTGAATTGAGTAAAAATATTTTATAAGCAGTGGACCTTTCTATTTTATAATCAGTTTCAGTCCGCTGGTCACCATAAAGTAAGTATTGCTTGGCCTGGGACTAGTTGACACCGTCTAAACTGTCCAAGAACATGTAGTTATACCTACTTATATGTTATTATTTATTTGATCACAGACAAGGCCGAATATCCTTCTACATGACGAACTACGGCGAGGAAGGCATCCACATCGGCAGCGCCGCCGCGCTGTCTCCATCAGACCTGGTGTTCGCTCAGTACCGCGAGGTGGGCGTGTTTCTATACCGCGGTGTGACGGTCACCGACCTCATCAACCAGTGCTACGGTAACCACGAGGATCCGGGCAAGGGGCGGCAGATGCCGGTGCACTATGGGAATAAGCAGTACAATCTGGTGACCATTTCTAGTCCACTGTGTAAGTTTGAGTTCAGTTGTAGCACTTGTAGCTAAGATACTACAGCTGCATTGTCATCTGTGTTAAGCACATTTTATTTGTAACGTGAAAGCATAAACCTTCCAATACCAAATTACGGCTAGGTACCTACAATGAATTATTGTAACAGCTGTATAATTTTCATATCACACTCATTCGCCTGCCTGTAATTAACATAACATTCATAATATATTTTTACATTCATCATAACCATAGCATAGCACCTGCATGTTTCATGATTTTGCAGGGGTCCTTGACTGACACATCTATATTTCACTTATTCGCTCATTTTTAAAAAGAGCTACCACCATTCCAAATCCTACTTAGTACCTTCTTAACTATGATAATTTCGCTCATTTTCAAAAAGAGCTACTATTCCACATCCACCACCACCTACTGAAGATATTTGTGTTGTCCAGCAACACAGATGCCGCAAGCAGTAGGCGCAGCGTACGCCTTCAAGCGTGTACCGAACAACCAGCGCTGCGTCATCTGCTACTTCGGTGACGGCGCCGCTTCGGAGGGCGACGCACACGCTGCATTCAACTTCGCAGCTACGCTCGACTGCCCTGTTATTATGTTCTGGTAAGCAGAAAAAACTCAAAAAATTAATTAGTAGCTACCTACTTATAACCTACGATCATATTTTTAGTTAAGTATGTACCTACTTCAACTAGGTAAGAGAAACTGCTGCCTTTACCAAACGTGACCCAAATATTGAAAGTGTGATGTTCAGTTCAGTTAGTGTAGACCTAGAGTTATTTTGTAAACTCACTCCTACCATCCGCAGTGAGATTTAATATATTTTTAGTAAAAAAAATATTACTAAATTTTTACTTGCTTCGTACCAAATAAAACCATCCCCAAAGCAAAGGACACTTTAGGGTTGCCAAATGAAAAAAAACTCCTTACAATTCGGGTACATTTTTCCCAACGTTTTTTCACAGCTCTTTACGTTGCAGTTCTATACATAAAAGTCGTTCTAATTTCAAACTTTCCCCCACAGCAGAAACAACGGCTACGCCATCTCCACGCCCACTTCGGAGCAGTACCGCGGCGACGGTATCGCCTCGCGCGGGCCGGCGCTGGGCCTGCACACTGTGCGAGTGGACGGCACCGACACGCTGGCCGTCTACAACGCGGTCACACGAGCTAGGGAACTAGCTGTGGGCAGCAACAAGCCGGTGCTTATCGAGGCTATGTCTTACAGGTGAGCAGGGAAAACACTTATAAATAATCCTGAAAGTTCTACCATTTATTTACAGAAACTAAACTAATACATAACTGTACAAAATACTAATAGAACCAGTTGAGCCATCTAAGGACCGTTGCAAACGGTCTGAAATGAAAAAAAACTCCTGAATAATTCAGTTTGAGCACGTTTGAGTTAGGTACCTTCTTAGGTATGTGTCTCGCGCTTTCATCTGCAGATTAAGATATCGTGATTCCAAATCGCAAACAAGATCATAATCATAATCATAATCATAATAATCATAATATTTTATTGTTTGTGAATCTTATATAGGTATACAGTCAGATGTCAGGACAATATTTAGAACAGATTCTGCTACTTGAGCATACAAACATTTCAATTACATTGAATTATAATTAATAATGGTAGGTATAGGTAATAATCAAATTAAAATAAGTCAAATGCATGCAAATAACAATATCAATAAATTTAACTAAAATAATAATAAAAAATTAATAAAATAAAAATGTCAACAAATAAAACTATTTAGGTTTGGTCAGATAAGAATTCGCTAATATTATAATATGATTTATCGGCCAAGTAACAATTCAGTCTGCCTTTAAATTGGTTTATGGGCAGCTCACGAATAAACGCAGGCACTTTATTATAAATTATGGGCGCCATGCAAAATATACTTTTACGTAAAAGCTTGGTCTTGCATGGCACCATACGTAATTTACCCTCTAGGCGACTGCCACATGGAAATGTCCTAAACAAATTAAGGTTATTTTTAACGAACACAGCTACTTCGAAAATATATAATGCTGGAAATGTAAGTAATTTTAGTTTACAAAAGTTATCTTTGCACGAGTCCCGTTTCCGTAATCCACAAATAGCTCTTATACACTGCTTTTGGGCTTTAAAAACTTTAAGGTAGTCCGTTGAGTTGCCCCAGAATATAACTCCATACCGTAGCACAGATGATACATAACCGTGGTAAGCTGTTAGTAAAGTGGACTGATTCGATACCTTACTTAATTTAAATAGAGCATATGAAAACTGTTTTAATCTTTTACATACTATGTCAATATGAACCTTCCAATTTAATTTATTGTCAATATTAAGCCCTAAGAATTTTGTTGAGTCAACTTCTAATATATTCGTGTCAGAACAATGAATACCAATGTCAAGATTAATGTTTTGTCGTTGTTTAAAGTTCATAAGATACGTTTTAGTTAAGTTTATATTTAAATTATTTAAAGTAAGCCAATTCATAATAGATGTCAGAGTGTAATTAATGTCTAATTTAAAATTATGTGATTTGTCATTGATAAATAGTACAGTGCTGTCATCAGCAAATAATGTCATAGAATGATTAGTCACATGGGGAAAGTCATTTATATAAATTAAGAATAAGAGTGGCCCTAAAACACTTCCTTGAGGGACTCCATGAGAGACCAGCCTACTACGAGACTTATAAGTGGTATCTGTATGTGTTTTCTGACATATTTTATTAACATGAGTAATTTGATATCTATTATTAAGGTAAGATTCTATTAGAGCATTGGCTTTGCCTCGGACACCATACAAGTCAAGCTTGTGGAGAAGTTTACTATGGTTGACGTGGTCAAATGCTTTTGACATGTCCATATATAGCGCCATAACAGTTTTATTTTTGTCCCTGTTTGTGATTATTTGTTGTAAGAAGTCATATATAGCTTTGTTTATGGACTGGCCCTGTCTAAATCCATACTGACTGTTACTTAGGACTTGGTTATCTTCAAAATAGTTATATAACTTTTTATAAATTACCTTTTCGAGTATTTTAGAAAATACTGGGATGAGAGCTATAGGGCGGTAATTTCCAATTTCCTCTCGAGATCCTTTCTTGTGTAGCGGTTTTATAATTGTAAGCTTAAGAGAGTTTGGAAAAATACCATGTTCCAGACTATTATTTATTATGTGGCATAAAATAGGTGATATGTGCAGCCCAACATCTTTAAGATACCTACTTAGTTTGCAAAAAAGTTAGTTATAGGCACGTGTTCAGTGCTAACGAATGTTCGTCCAGTTGCGCCCTCTTGTAGAAGGGTTGCTGAGGCAGCAGTGAACGCGTTACGTAAAAACAAATTTTAGGTAGTAAGATTGGACAATAAATAGGTGTTAAAAAAAGATTTCTTATACTCGTATCACTCATGCATTTCAAATCAAATATTCCAGGGTTGGCCATCACTCTACATCCGACGACAGCACAGCTTACAGATCTGTGGAAGAAATCCAGAAATGGACCAATGATGAAAGCCCTCTGCAAAAGTTCAAACTGTATTTGGAAAAGAAAGGTACCTACCTAAACTAAAAGGTTACCTATAAATAAAAGTATTTAGGAATTTCTATAGTGTATAGTGTTTAAGGTCCCAAAGACCACCTTAAAAAAAAAAATTACTTTACAAAATATCCTACACGACAAGTTAGGTAAGTATCTAATGGAGGCGTTCGATTCGAAAATCAAAATTACTATAATTCTACAATCAGCTCTACATAAAATGTGCAAGCACCCTGATTGTTTTTCGCCTTTATTTTGGTAGGAATCTGGGACGCTGAAGCCGAGAAGGCGTGGCTGAAGGAGTCGAGGAACATCGTCGTGAAGACCATGCAAGAGGCGGAGAAGAAGAAACTGCCGCATTGGAAGGAAATGCTCGAAGACGTGTATTACGAAATGCCCCCTAGGATTCAGTAAGTTGTTGACTTTTAAATCTCAGAAGGGAATTAAAAGGGCAAGTTATTAGATACCTTACCTACCCACTCAGGTAGCCATACTACTTTTTAACTGACTTCACAACAGGTGGTTCATGTTCATGTTTTACTAAATTCGGTAGGTACCTACCTAACCTACCTACTTATGTAATGATTCAGGTTCACAACTGAGCACTTTCGTGCTTATCAGGGCACGTTAAATTGTCGATCCGGCTTTAAAAGTCGTTAAGGCCTGAAACTCTGTCACCAGAGTTGACCACTTTCTCATACGAACTAATTAACGAACGAACTGTGTGTAATTTTTTTTTCTTACCTATACCTACTAATTGACATCGTTAATTTGAAAAGATGCATTTGAAAAAGATAGCAGTTAGAAAAAGATAGTAGTTTTCCTACCCTACCTACCCGTACTTTCAACTTTTTATATTAGAATCTAATTTTCAGAAAACAAATGCAGCAAATGGAGGAACATCTAAAGAAATATCCCGAACACTACCCATTGAATAAATATTTAAGCGAATAGATAGATACAACTTAAATTAGTATGATTTTGTTGATAATATTATGTGGTTTTTTAGAAATAAATGGTTGATATAACTTGATGCGTTTTTATTCAGTGGAACATTTACATACAATAGGGTACCTAACCTTGTACCTTTCTTATTAGCATGGTTAATTTCCTCCAGTCAGAAGGGTCATTATTTCCCATAAATATAGCATAGGATAGGTAGTAGATATACCATACCAAATAAGTTTCGGCTACATTACAAGCCACACACCAAACAAACAACCAAAATTGCTTTTGTGGCAACACATTTGTTTTCTTGTCATGTCAAACATTTGTCATTCAGCTGTCAGTCAGTCCGTAGTCACAGTCAGTCAGTGTCAGTGTCAAATTCTTTCGTTTCTTGTAAAGGTGTAAAAGTAACGAGAAAAAGCAAACCCGTATGTATTCCGTACTTTATGAATGAGTACTCGTTACTTTCGTATCGTTACGTTACTCGTTACATTTGATACCTCAGTACAATCCAACTAATCGAATCGAGTCGTATGTTGTATCATACGGTACCGTACGCGTGTACCTAGAACTGAAAATGAACTAGGTATTGACGGAATCTTCTAAGTACCTAATTATTAGAAAAAGCAACACATTGTGTCAAAATTATTTATTGACAAAAATAAATAATCATCAACCCCAAAAATCTTTTGGTAAAAAATTGAAATTAAACTAAATAATTTTTTTTTAAACAAAACAGAAACTAATTTTTAATATATGCGCTTTTATGAAGCCGCGGACAGATAGCTAGTTTATTGAAGAAATCTCTGGTTCATATTTAAAAATAAAACAAACGTACGATCGTAAGACCAGCGAACGTTTCATGCATGTAGTACACGCATCAACTTACTGCGTGAACTGAACCCATACTTTGTAGTATATGTATGCGATAAATGCGAGATACGAAATCGTGCGAGTACCGAGATACATTCAAGAGTAACGTTTCGTTACTCGGTACTAGAGGGCGTACCCGTATCTCGGTACCGAATACATACGGTTTGCTACAGGTCTAGTTTCTTGCGGTGTCGTCTTATTTTGATTTGTTATTAGAATATTTGAGATATAAAATTGAATTAATTATCCAGAAGAAAAATGTCTCTAGACTCAACGTACATTCATACAGATGTTACTGCTGTAGCATTGTACGACGACTTCATATTAGCAGGTACTTACATTTTATAGGTTATGTTGATGTTTCGTTCATGCATGCCCCTAAAGTCTGATTATATTTTACAAATTAACTTTCAGGTATCGGAAGCTCTATGTACGTTTACTCAACAAAGTCTACTAAGCCGCTTCTGCGATTACTATGCCTGAGAGGGCAGAAAATCTATGGTTTCAAGCGGAATGAATGTTCTATTATTGTATTTGGTGGGAAGCAGATGACTTTAATTCTTGGCCCTCATAAGGACTGCATTGACGATGACTCTGTGTTTAAAAGGCTGTTTGATCCTGTACTGTGTGATGATTGGTTGCACTCCGTTGCATGGACAGCTAAAGGAATGGAGGTTTTAGTTTTGACAGCACATAATGTTGTTCAGGTATTATATTTTTTTTATTTGTTATTCAACTGTTTAGTTCACTTGTTCTGTTTTGTTCATTACACAAATATTTGAAGCCCTAAAATAATTCAATTTTGCATGGAGGCATGGTTTAATCTTAAAACCCAGTACCTACTTAAAAAGAGAAATTAAATTAAAAAGTATATTTTGCAGAAGTACAACTCCACCACACTATCATTAACATCCCGGCACAGCAGCTCAGACAACTCCATCCTGTACAGTGGACTGCTACTAGCTCTGGAGGATGATGTGCTGGTGATGGCCGGCACCGTGTACTCCGAGGTCATTATCCATGTGTGTGGGGACAAGGAACCACTGCATCGCTTGACTGGCCACAAGGTATGTGCACACAAATTGAATATACAACTCCATCCTATATAACTATTAATTCATGATTTACAAACAATACATGATTATTTTGTTTTATTTTATTTTATTTTATTTTATTGAAGAAACCAACAGCTACAAAAGTAAAACAGATTATGATTATTGTCTTAATAAACTTTATCTTATAAATCAAAATCTATTATATTTTAGAGCCCCATTACAACTCAGAATTAAAACAGGATATGAAAGCAAGAACTTAATACAATCTCCCTTAACACAACCTCTAAAATTTGCCAATACAATCTCCTTATAATAATAAAGGTTTTTGTTTCAGGGAGTAATCTTCTCAATATCATGTCTACCTGAAAAGAACATCATAGTTACAACCTCTGATGACAGATCTGTTAGAATATGGGGTCAGAACTGTACTCCACACGATCCGTGGAACACCAAAGATTACTGGAAAAGAGATATTGTATGCAAGCATGAGTTATACGGCCACTTTGCTAGAGTTATGAGAAGCAGCATCACAGATACACACATAGTGTCAGTGGGAGAGGACTCTCGTGTCTGCTTTTGGAGTCATGAGGGAGTCTTAGATAGGAGAGTGAAAAGACATCAGAACGCTGGAATCTGGTCTATAGATACACAAAACCAGATGTTGATAACGGGTGGTGGAGATTGTGCAGTCACTGTACAATCATATGCACCAGAAAATAACTACCACAATAGTGATGCGCTAGATTTAGATATTGGCAAACCAAAGCATATCTCTTACTCAAGTTTTCAGAACTTATTCATACTTACCGAGAGTAATAGATTTATTTACTATGACACTAAAGAAAATATGGAATCTGATTGTACAATTGGTCTTGAATTCAATGCTACATTCCATGCTTTTAGTGTGTCTCCAAACAGGCTTATGTGTGCAATAGCAGGAAGGAAATCTATTATACAAATTGCCACAGAAGTTCTTAAAGTTATTGATGGTAGTGACAAAGTAATAGTAGAGTATAAGACAGTTAAACTTGAAGGTAAAACGATTCTGTCAGTACACTGGGCAGGTGATGATTATTTAGTAGCTTGTTCTGAAAAGGGTGTTATAACTGTGTTCACAGTCACTCAAGAAACCGTTGATCCAATCACAGTTTTTGAGCTACCAAACTGCAAAGAAAGATGGCTGACTTGTGCTGCCAATAGTCGCGAACTTTTCGTATTCGGAGACAGATGTGGCGGAATACATATCTATAAGAATGGATTGAAACACCCTCTTAAATCGTTCAGTAAAATACACGGAAGATATGGTCCAACTTCAATATCAACATACAATGATATCATGATCACAACTGGTAGAGACCGGACTATCAAATACTTCCAGATTAATGACGAATTGAAACTCACAGGCACTAAGGAGCTAGACTTCCATTGGA
Organism: Xanthorhoe spadicearia; assembly: GCA_947086425.1. NCBI lineage: Eukaryota > Metazoa > Arthropoda > Insecta > Lepidoptera > Geometridae > Xanthorhoe > Xanthorhoe spadicearia. Next base: position 372,246 of record OX352202.1, read on the forward strand.
TTGAACGATTTTTGGATGCAGATCATAAAATTGTATGCGGTTTCAGAGAGAAAATGTTTATAGTGTTCAGTTTGAAAACAAATGAAACATTAATTGAAATAGCTTGCGGCGGCGGACACAGGTCTTGGGACGTCCTTTATAAAGCCGAAAACAACCAACTTACATTAAAGTTGATGTATTTAAAGAACTCTAATATTAACACAGAGTCAGTAGGAATTAGTATGCCTGTATCAGTTGCACTAGGATCGCATTCCAAAGAAATAAATTGCTTGAAGTCACATCAGTTTGAAGAAACAACTGTCTTTGTCTCAGGCGGAGAAGACACGACTCTCCGAGTCTCCACATTAGATAGTAGCATGGTCTTTGAAGATGTAAACATCTGTAAAAACTTATCAAGCGTCAGAACCATAAAGATATGCAAAGAACAAGATGAAATTCTAGTCATATCAGCGGGCGGGAGAGCGCAAATCTGTATAAGATTGTTAAAATTTATTAAAACAGATGATAAAATTGAAGTTAAGACTACTGATTTAATAGATTACATGCTGAAAGGAACTGATAAGGAAAGAAAAGGAGATAACAATTGGAAAAACGTCTCGAAAGACTCTGAGCCTGAAACGCGAGTAATGGACTTGGATTACATTAAAAATAATGAAAAGTATATTATATTCGCTGGATGTTCCGACGCGCGAGTTAGAGTATTCCTCTTCGACGCTGATAATATTTCTTTTGAAATGATAAAAGAATCTGAGTACCTCCCCACTTGCATTCTTAAAACTGTTTGTGTTAACCTTCTCAATCAAGACGTTTTGATAACTTGTTCTACTCGAGGCGATGTAGCATTTTGGAACGCATTAGACGATGCAGATTTTAAGCCATTTTTTGCGACAAAAACGAACAAATCTGGTATTAACAGCATAGTTACAAATGTATTTGATAATCAAATTCTGATAGCAACAGGTGGTGATGATAACGCGCTTCATATAAATGTTCTCACCATACCTGACCAATATAACTTGAGCTCGATGCAAGTTCAACACTCTTTAGTGTTAGATACGCATCACAGCTCAGCGATTACTGGTATCTGCTTGGTCCAAAACTACATACTGACGACCTCTATCGACCAAAGAATGACTTTGTATAAATGGAAGGTGACAGATCAAATCGTATGCGAGTTTCTGTATCAAACGTATAGTGATGTGGCTGATATAAAAGGAATGGATGTTATATCTCAAAAGAGGTATGTACTTCATTTTAAGATGCTATTGTAAGTCGCGCCAGGTAAAAAGAACGATGAAGGGAACGGGAGGGGATATGTTTGCGCACGGGTCACTTTATAAAATACTAGCATCACGTCCCGGCTTTGCACGGATGTACTGATGAAACTACCGGAATAAAATATAGCCTACAACCTCCCGGACAGTCCATTCTACACACCCGTGAAAGAATTTTTGAAATCGGTCCAGTAGTTTCGGAGATTACCTCTGTCAAACAAACAAATCAACTTTACCTCTATAATATTAGTAGGTACTTATGGATATTTATTTTCAGCTCATCATTGACTATGTGCGTTTATGGAAAAGGATTTGAAGTGTTCGACATACCTACCGATCACACGTAAAATATACGCAAAGATGATGCGAACGACACCATTTCCAGTTATGGATGCAGGACTCATAGACAGATTTGGTAAGTAACACTTATTTTTTGACATTATAGCAACTTGTAAAACGATGAATGTCGACTGCAAACACGAAATCTTGTCACATTACGCGGGCCGATCGTGGAAGTGAGAGCGCGGACAAGTGAAAGAGAGGCACGATCGGCCTAAGCCACAATGTTTTCTTAGGACGTTATCTCGTAAAGTTAGCAACCAATTTTAAATAACTAATATCTGTAAGTCTGTAAGTATTAGAATTCTGAGTAGTGAACAAGAAACCACATAATCCTTACGACTTCCCATTCGTGTGTCCCGAAAATGTAGCCTATATCCAATGTCTAGTCGATCTCTTACTCTTCTCTATAGAATTATTTTGATTGTCACATACGGAAAAACATTGGGAATTTCAGAAATAATCCTATCTATTACACTCAGTACTTCTAGTAAAGTGGCTGTCTAAGTATCAAAAACGTAGTTAAAGTGGCTTTATCATTAGCTGTTATAAAGTGGTTGTCTTATCAACACACTTGTAGTTACCAACCAGTCTTTACACGTACTTTCTGGGAATTATTTTATCGTTTTATCTTGTTGGAAGCTGTCGAATGCATTTCTAAAGATAATTTTGTGGAAAATACATACATATTTGAAAATTTTTATTCATACACTAGGTGCGCCCCGCGGTTTCACCTAAGTCCCGTTTCCGCGGGAATATCGGGATGAAAAGTGGCATAAACAATGAAGTTCAGTAGTTTAATTAGGCATGAAAGCGTAACAGACAGAGTGACTTCTCATTTATAATATTAGTAGGATCTATACCAATGCACCTCTATTTAGGAAATATTTCTATTTCGGCGTGCGTCCTACTTTCTATTGAAGCCTTGCAAGTTACAACAGCCGAATAAAGACTTGAAACCTTATCACCTTTAGTTAGTTCAGTGTACTGTGAGAGGTAGGCCCAAGAAAAGATGGATGGACTGTGTGTGCAGATATGTGTGTGAAAGGAGTGAGTACTGAGATGACGAGCGATAGAGGAAAATGGAAGGAAGAAACGTGTTGTGCCGACCTCACAGTCTGATAAGGGCAGGGTTATGATGATGAGTTAGTTCAGTGTTGGAAATTCGGTTCAATCGCTTAATATTACGCTAATTTTTCTTTAATTAATTACTGGTTTGGTTTTCCTCGTCCACATCTCTGCTTCTTTAACTTTAGCAAATGTATGGTCGAAATGAAATATGAAAAGCAATTCAGTTTCGAGATAAGCGCTCGATTAGATTAGATAGTCAAAACAGCTAAGTAACAGTTCATGTAATATTTATTTGCTAGCATCCTTGTAGAGTGATTGTGTTATATTTTTACCTGTTCTCTCAAAAGTGAGTACGAAATCCAGAAAACAATTTTTTTGTTTGAGGTTTTCCTCAATTATGTTTAGATTTGTGTGTGATTTCGAAGGTTCACATACAAACATAACATCACGCCTCTCACCCATGGGGGTAGGCAGCGACCACGATCCAGTAGCCCTACCATGAGTTTTCGAGTTGTATAGTTAACTATCCTCGCTAACGAGTCAAGTATTTCAAATGTATGAAATTATTAGTTCATGCAAGTTACCGGGGGCGGCGCTGCGCTGGATTCTCATAAATTTTGCGATACTTGACTCGGTATCGAGGATAGTATCAATACTACAGTAAACTGATGGTAGGGCCTCAGTTGCTCATTTGTCATTCACTCTCATTCATAACATGCTTTAGTTTATACACGCAAAACACACAGATACAGTTTTATTTATTTATTTTCAAACCATTATAACATTTCTCATTCAGGCCTTAAATATACCTACCTAATTTACTTAGTTAGACTAGAAAATTAGGCCGGATTACATCATTTAAATTTTAAGTAATTTTAGAAAAAGAGGCCTACTAGACTATCGATGACGTTTTTATTACAAGGAAATAATATAAAAGGATAAAACCACAAATAACCAAAGATTGGCATTAGCCATCAAACATAATTGCCAGCCTCCAGCTGTAATAGCCGACCTTGTATCGCTTTTGGCAAAACCAGTGTCTGTCTGATCATAGAGCAATAAACACATGATTTTTTTATACGTCATCTGTGGATTTTGTTTGTTAGTTTAAATGTGTTTTTGGTTTGAGTATGTCCCGTTCGTATTTCGGATGGCTTTTCGAAAAGCATACAAGGTATGGGAAAACCGTTTTAAGCTATTGCATAGCTTCTATCGTGGGCCTTGAGCGTGGAGACCGAATCCAGAAATTCCGTATCGAAAAAACCTAACGCTGTCACTTTAGTTCAGCAACTCGCCTCTAGGTGGCATGCAATAGCTTTACCGCGGCAGTCCCCGAGTGCCACACGTCTTTTTTCTTTTTTTCTTTAATTCTGCAGATCTGGGGGCAGAACATGGGAAATTACTCACGTAAAAGTATTGTCGAGATACCGACAATGTTTCGATTCTTCCGGAGAATCTTCATCTGGTTATGAGTATGGTCACTCCTCGCGGGCGCGTCTCACTCAGTGACCACCCTTATACCCAGATGAAGATTATAATACTGTCTATTTTTATTTATTTATTTTATTATATTTTCATAGGGAAACAAACAGTACAATAAATCTTATAGCTAATAAAATTAAGATAAACAAATACCACTATTATGTAGTCTAGTTCAACTGTACAACTCACGATAGTTTTGAAAGTGAAATCATATTTTCCCCCCTAGATGGCGCCAGTGGTGGAAGCGGTGACGTCACCGGTGTGGCTCGGTGAGGGTCCTCACTGGCACTCCGCGGACGAGGCTCTCTACTTCGTCAGCATATTTGATGAGAGCATACACAAGTACACACCATCCACCGGCATCACTACCAGCGCTAAATTGGGTGAGTTACATTATTTTTAACTCATACCACAGATTACATAAGTACAGATGCCTCATCTCAAACATTGATTTCACTCCTATTTTTCTTCGGGCTATTTTTTGGTGTTTGGTTTTTGCGGCGTCACGTAGCGGCGTTTAGGCATCCGACTGCATGCTAATTAGCACTAGATGGAGTTACTTATTTTTTGATTGCAGGGAAGACCTAAACACTGCTAGGGACGCCGTAAAAGTCAAACACCAAAAAATAGCTCGAAGAGTGAAATCAATGTTCGAGATGAGGCATCTGTACTTATGTAATCTATGCCTATACTCAGCACAATTAACCGCCCACCTGTTTTGGTAGTTTTTTGTATTACTAACTTCATTTCCTCATTTTCCAGACGGCATGCCAACCTTCATAATTCCCGTGGACGGCAAAAGGGACCATTTCGCGGTGGGTCTGAACCGCAAGGTGCTGGAGGTGGCATGGGACGGAGCCCGGGACTCGGCGCGCGTGGTGCGAACCGTCACCGAAGTCGACCGAGAGAACCCTAATAACAGGTTCAATGACGCGAAGGCCGATCCGAGAGGAAGACTTTTTGCAGGTGAGTTGTACATACATCATTAATAATAATAATAAATAAATAAATATCCTTGGACATAAAATAATTATAAATCATTTATTTATCTCAAAATGGTTACATGTAAGAAGTTGTAGTAAAGTCATTCGTATTATTCTAATTGTTTTTAAGCTATTGCATAGCTTCTTACGCGGGCCTTGAGCGTGGAGACCGAATCCAGAAATTCCGTAACGAAATCACCTAACGCTGTCACTTTAGTTTCGCAACTCGCCGCTAGGTGGCATGCAATAGCTTTACCGCGGCAGTCCCCGAGTGACACACGTCTTTTTATTTATTCATGTCTTACTGCCACTGCTAGGCAAAGATAAATCTTCCACTGACACCTATCTTAGGCGATCTCGGTTTGGTTAATAGATTTTTTTTAGTAATTTCGTAACTATAATAGGTATTAATAGAATAAAATGCATGAAAAAAGGACGGAAATTAATATAAGGACTTGTATTTTTGTGTTTGACTTTTAATTATATTGACACTAATTCTATTACCAATTTCTAATCTATGGATCTATTTGTTATCTGAAGCAATAAACGAATTTAATTTAATTTAATATACCTACAAATATTAGACAATGAATAGATCGGTGTGATTTGAGCCTTAATAACTCACTGATATTAACTCATTTTTTTCAAATTTCAGGAACAATGGGCCATGAATACGAGCCCGGCAAGTTCGACTTAAAGAAAGGTACCCTCTACCGCATCTCACCCGCGGGCGAGGCGACTACACTTGAAGAGAACATTGACATCTCCAACGGTTTGTGTTGGCACGTCGCTGAGGGCGCGTTCTACTACGCAGACTCCTTTCAATACGCCATTAGGAGATACGACTACGATGTGGAGACGGGGGATATCTGTAAGTATTATAAGTAAGCTTTGTCGGAAATAAAATGAAAAAAAAATATGATCAAGACTCAGTTCAATTTTCAATTTCAAAAGTTCTTTATTCCATAAACTTAAATACTAGTACATATCCAGTGTAAATTTAATCCTAGAACGTACAGGAAGGAAGTTATTAAACATTTTTTAAGCAAGGTGCTTATCAAAAAACTTATAAAATAAATTTGTTTTTGTAGCTTGGATAGGTACCTATTATGTACGTACGAACGAACGGAAATAGGTACCTTCCTAACGTAACTTTTAGGTAGATAAAGATAGTTCTATAACACATGCAAGCTTTAGTATTAGCATTACATTTAAGAAATCATAATATTACGCACTTAATTTAAAATCTGATGGCGAAGAAGCCAATTAACTTTTAATATTTAAGTATACCAGTGTTATCTAGTCAATTGAAGTAGGTAAGTAGGTACACTACTTCAATTAAGTAGTTAGATTTGGCTGATTTAAATTAAAACGAATAGAAATTGGTGGGTAGTTTGTTAAAATTATGAGCAGCAGGAACAATAGAATCGTCCGCAGTGACAACTACTCACACAGGCGCGCACGGCACAGTCAGAGCACACTGCGCACGCGCTACTCGGCCTATATCCCAAGATAATAAGGAGGAGTATCGCGCGCGCGCGCGGCCGGCGAAGCACGAGAAGACTCAGTTCGGTTCAGTTCATTTATTCATACATAGACATAATTACTATGCGCTTAGATAGGTCATACAGTAAGTATTCAGAGAATAATAACACTTATAGACTGAAAACCCAAGGCACGGTAGAAAATTCTTTCAGATCTTCGGGGTAATTTTAAGTTTCTAATCTTCAAAGCATTGATCATAGACATCGTTTAAGTTAACCGTGAGAGAAAATATTAATTATATTTAATATGTTTGTCGTGTGTTCCAGCGAACCCTCGCCTGGTGTTCAAGTACAAAGACCACGACCTCCCCGGCATAGTGGACGGCATGACTGTAGACACGGACGGCAATCTCTGGGTCGCTAACTTCGACGGCAGTCAGGTAACTTACTAACAGACAATCACAATAACCTATTATTGTTTATCCACTAATGCTGAGCGGAGATTACAACTGACTAGCTGCACCCCGCGGTTTCACCCGCCTAAGTTCCGTTTCCGCGGGAGTATCGGGATAAAAAGTAGCCTGTGTTATTCCAGGTACCTACCTATATTCTAAATTTTATCGCAATCGGTTTTGTATTTTTTTCGTGAAAGAGAAACAAAAACATCCAAACAAACTTTCGCATTTATAATATTAGTAGGATAGGATAGTAGGACTTGGGACAGAGAATAAACAGACATTCATTTAAATTAATTTACGGGATTTACTTAGAGACCCTTGACCATGAGAGTTGAAATGAAATGAAAATACTTTATTGCACACAGAAAATAAACTTATGAACTAAAATCCTTAAAATAACTGTACAAAGGGCGGTCTTATCGCTTAGAAGCGATTTCTTCCAGACAACCTTGGTATGGAAAGAAATCGATGGGATAATAGGAATGGTGGGGGTGTACAGAAAGTATGAAAAAAATCAAAAATAAACACAAAACAACTTAATAGTAACTTAGTAGTGTAGAGCTGTATGTAGCTACCATGGCAAAAACACTCGTTATCATATAGTTTGTCCTAGGTGCTGAAAATCGACCCTAGAACCAGCAAGCTACTGGAAAAGGTACCTATCCCGGCGCTTCAGACGACGTCCGTGACGTTTGGCGGGCGCGCGCTTGACACGTTATATGTCACCTCCGCTTGTATGGATCGCGGACAACCACAGCTGCCACCCTGCGGAGCCACCTTTAAAGTCACCGGCTTGGGAGTTAAAGGACAGGAGAATACTAGTGTTAAGCTTGAATAAAGTATTAAGAGAAGCTTTTGTTTTATTGTGAATTGCTGCTCGATTCTTGACGACATTCAAAACATGACGCGGTAAGAGATTGCACGTTATCTAACTTTTGGTTTCTGAAATACCATAGAATTTTTCAAAATAATCACGCCGTGAAGCGTCGCGTTAAGACATGGTTATTTTGAGAATAAAGCGGCTGAACTTGATTATCACGAAATTTCATTTTCGTTTATTCAAAGGGTCTCTGAAGTTTCCCATAGCAGGGCAACGTATCGTCATAATATCTGGTTTTCATTTGAATATTTTAGGCAAAAAAAAACATGCAATGTATTAGACACATCTTGCTCAAAGGTTTTTACAAGGGGATTTAAAATATTTACATATTAGCTGTAAATCTACTATGAATAAATAAGTAGATAGATAAAAGCCACTTTAACCGTATAAGTAATTATGAAGTAGGCACCTAACTGCCTAGACAAGTTGAGTGTTTCATTCATTATCAATAGAAGAGTCACTTGAATCAGAATGGCTGATGACTGGCCGTATCACAAACACAATTGAATTCTCATAGAGGTTAGGTTATGCATTCGACCTTGGGAGTGAACAAGCATCAACTATCCGCCTATCAGTGCCGATTGTCGGTGAAACTGTAAATAAACATCTTTATTCTGATAAATCTATAAATTCTATAAAACAAGGAGTTTGTGAACGTAAGCTCAGTTTTGTGTTGTCATTTTGTTGGTGAAGTTATTGCACACTTTAGTGGTATGTATATCTATTTAATTTACCTATTTATCTCTTATTTTTTATCTAAGTAGGTAATGGTTTAATTAACATAATTGTGACGTTAATTTGAAGCTTAACGCGATAATTTTTATTTGTAGTGAATGAAAAACGTCTCGTTTATGTACCTTTACTTTCCCTTCATCCTTCCACCTTGCTTGAACTTCGGTAGGTAATTTATGTTGTAAGTTAATAAATAAAATATGTACCTACTTATAACTAATAAATAGAAATGAAGGTCCCTACCTAATCTTAATAAACACCAGCTTAGATATTTTTTACTCTCCTTCATCTCAAGCGCTTCCGTCTATTTAATCCTAGTCAATTACCTGTCCATATCGTTTTTAAATAATGTAGGTATCTTTATCATTATGTGTTCCTATTTACCTATTTATCGGATCCAGTTAGATACTACCACTACTACCTACTCACATACCTAGTAAGTAAAAAATAAAATTAGGTAGATACCTACTTAGTTCTTGCAAGCCCTTTTCAATTTCCTCGCTTCAACTCCTCAGATGTCGTACAAGGTCCAGAAGATCACGGCTCCTCTGGTGCTGGGCGAGGGCCCTCACTGGGACGCACAACAGCAGGCGCTGTTCTTTGTCAGCATCCATGAGAAGACCATACATAAATACGTGCCGGCGACAGGAGACCATACCAAAACTACGCTTGGTGAGACTTGTGAATCCGTCTGCTTTATGTATTTTTAGTCTTCTTTAAAAGCATTGGTGTTTTAATAGGCTGATCGGTATTTAGTTGTTTTGCCATCAACCTACACAAGCACATTAGCCATTGCTATTAAATAATATAAGTGATAATAGGTTAGATAGATTGGATAGATATTTCAAATATCTACCGAACGACAGTAAGCAGAACCAAAGATACCTACCTAAATAGATTTTGATGGCTGCAATGTTAGTTGCACAGTGCCCTTAGGGGATGGGATGGCAAAAATAGGGAGGCCGACCGAGCTGTGGATTAAATGATAATGATAGTTATGTCTATTAATATTAATTAATTACATATTTTTTTGTTCTTCAAGATGGCCGCCCCGGTTTCATAGTTCCGGTAGAGGGCACCACAGATCGGTTCGTAGTCGGAGTAGAATTGAAGTTCCAGATCATACAATGGGATGGTAAAGAGGGCAGCGTCGCCAAGGTTGTAAAGGACTTGGGCGAAGTGGACCAGCATGAGCCGAGAAATAGGATCAATGATGGAAAGTGTGATCCTAAGGGAAGACTGTTTGCTGGTGAGTTAGTTCAAAACCATGGTAATTCTTTCTCAAGGTTACACCAACTAGCTTTTTATTTTATGCTTGTAGTGGTGAACCTAATTTTTTTCTTAAAATCATCATGAGTTGTCAATTTAAGTCCTATGTCATGATGGGAATCTAAATCCTTTTTTTTTTATTTCTGGCCTGAAACATGACTTAACATTTCCAGTCTTGGTATTGACGAAGACTTATTTTCCTAAGCCAAATTTCCCCCTCCTAGGTACCATGGGCTTAGAAGATCCTCCCGGAGTATTTGCCCCTGAAAAAGGCTCGCTCTACTGTCTGGACTCAACTAAAGACAAGCCCGTGCGAGTCGTGGAAAATGTGGGCATTTCCAACGGCCTGGCGTGGGACCTCAAGGAGAAGGCCATGTACTACACAGACTCGCCAGAGACCAAGATCAGGAGATACGATTATAATGTGGAGACGGGAGAGATTTGTAAGTTTCATCTACATTTGCAATTAGACTTAGACATTAGTAGGCATACCTACCTATATTTGAAATTTGTATCTACCTAGTAAGGTGCACTTGAAAGTTTTGTAAACATCACGATATTTAAACTTACAATAATCGTGAGATGTAGTTCATCTTGTTTTTTATCAGTTACAACACAACAGCAATCTTGGTAGGTACCTAGGTACTAAATTGATCTTTATTTTCAGCCAACAAAACCTACATCTTCGACCTCGCCGCAAACAACATCGACGGGTTTCCAGATGGTACCACCATAGACACGGATGGTAATCTATGGGTGGCCTTGTTCTCCGGCTCCTGCGTGATAAAGCTAGACCCTCGCACCGGGAAACTTTTGGAAAAAATCCCCATCCCGGCACCGCAAGTGACATCAGCAACTTTTGGAGGACCTAACTTAGACATTCTGTTTGTGACCACAGCTTCTATGAACATAGACGGGGAACAACTGCCTCCATGTGGCTCCACTTATATGGTGACCGGTTTAGGTGTGAAGGGACACCCTAATGTTAATTTTAAGATATAATATTTTATACTGACCTATAATTTACCTACTCATAACCTGTAAACTGAAATTTGTGTATCGAGCTTTCAGCTAGGTATTGTACGTAACGAGTGAATTCATCCAGACAATAATTTTGTAATCTTAAGAATTTACCTTTTTGATGGATATTATGATTAATAAACTTTGCTATTGTACCTACTCTCAATTATTCTTCTCATACTATATTTTATTATGTAACCAGATGACTGATACATTTTTCTTGTAAATACATATTAAGGTATAGGTAGATGGAAAACAAACACCCAGACATGGAACAAATGCAGAGCATACAAACATTTGTCCCGTAGCGGGAATCGAACCCGCAACTTCCGCGTCTCAGCCGGGCCTTCGTCCACTGCGCCAGATATTAATTAGGTAAAGATGAGTAGGTGGGTACTTATCTAAAATAAGTGCTCAGGCAAAATGGGCGACTAGTCGCGAGTTGTTGCGTTTGTCGCCAAGTGTGCGCCTGCGGTGTGTGTGTGCGTCAAAGTCGCCCAGTCTAGTCTCGACGACAAGTTAGGTAACCTAGACGCACACAAGACGACTGGGAATAGCTACAGCGCCGCCGCGGCTGTAAGGCCCTTACTTTACCATCATTAATTGCGGGATTACTTATAGGTACTTAAGTAGGTGCTTCAGTAAGGTCATTAATTTATTTGAGACATTTTGAAAGTCTTTATTAAAGACGAATTTGTTCACCATTTTCATGCGTACAACGTCGCGGGTACCTACAGCTATAATTCAATCAGGCACCGACGCGACAACATAATATAAAACAAGGTCCTGATAAACAGAAGCTCAGTATTGTATTGTCATTTGTGGGTGAAGTTGCTGGACGGATACCTACTGCAGTAACAACGTAGTGTTTCTCTGTGACTGATTGACTACAGTTGCAACAGTGGTAAGTATAAGTACCTAATATCGTCTATAGTTATTCTATTTTATTTTATAATGGTAGGATACAAGTGAATGAACCCTATAATTTTTATTTGTTTCATTATGGTCGTGAATATAAATAAATTTCTCAAGAATTTACGTTTTCAGTCAGTCAGTTTTTCCCTCGCTTCAACTCCTCAGATGTCGTACAAGGTCCAGAAGATCACGGCTCCACTGGTGCTGGGCGAGGGCCCTCACTGGGACGCACGACAGCAGGCGCTGTTCTTTGTCGAAATACCAGAAAAGAAAATCCATAAATACGTGCCGGCGACAGGGGAACATACCAAAACTACGCTTGGTGAGACTTGTTAACCCGTCTGCTAATATATTTACTTACCTACTTTTATTTTAACATGTTCATGTTAGAAAACACCTATCTGTTGATTAAAATATAATACTAAACCAACCTGTTAAATTTAAACACAGGTATTTGCTACCACATTCTTATAATATTTTAACAAAATAAAGCCATATTTTTTTTAATCTTAAATATTATTTTGTTGTTCAAGATCACAGCCCCGGTTTCATCATTCCGGTAGAGGGCACCACAGATCGGTTCGTTGTCGGAGCCAATTTGAAGTTCCAGATCATACAATGGGATGGTAAAGAGGGCAGCGTCGCCAAGGTCGTCCAGGACTTGGGAGAAGTGGACCAGCATGAGCCGAAAAATAGTATCAATGATGGCAAGTGCGATCCTAAGGGAAGACTGTATGCTGGTGAGTGTAGTCAAAAACCCATGAGCTTATTATTTTTGCAAACTATAAATTCATTAATGCTTGATGAGGTGAAAATAGTTTGTTCAAAGTTCAAAATGTTTATTGCATTCATGTAGATATGGGTAGGTACAATAGGTCTTAAAACTAGTTCCATGTGAAAACATGAGTCCTGTAAGGACATTGCAAATATATTGCGATTTTCTAAATTGAAACTAATGTTTGTTTTTAAAATCATCATGAGTTGGCATTTTAAGTCCACGTCACGGCACAATCTAAATCCACTAATAAAAATATTTATTTCTGGTCTGAAACATGACTTAACATTTTTAGACGATGTGTTGATGTATAGTCGACAAAGAAATTGGTTTACCACTTTTGATGACATCTCCCAGTAACATAATTATTCGCTAAGGATTACTGTATTACATTAACGTAATTGGTTAACTGTGAGCCAATCACAGAGCAATGGTTAAAAGAACATGCAACTTGAACTGTGATGTCAACGCAATAGAGAATATTTTTTGTAAACACAAACCAACTTGTCCTTATAAATCAAGGAGGTTTATGCTAGATACCTACCATACTTACAAAAAACTTATTCATTTTCGAATCGCTTTTGACTTATGATCTGTCAAGTGTCAGTTAATGATCAACTCGAGTCACATAATGTCAAGAAAATGTCGCGTAATTTAAACTTACAGGAAAGAGCCGAAATTATAATTATCATTACATCGGTTAGGTTAGGATACAACATAAGTGATATTTCTAGAGAACTATCGCGATATACGGCACGTTTTTGGATAAGACGTGAAGGGGAAGAAGGTAATCTTCAAGATCATAGGCGAAGTGGTCGGCCGCCTGCACTGTCCAGCGAGCAAAGAGAAACAATGAGACGTCCGTACGAAGACCAGATCTTAACCCGATCGAAAACCTTTGGGGACTTATGGTGCAGCGATGGCATTACCGCAATGAGAGAACTCGAGATGCCATCGATAGTCATTGCCATGAAGTTTGGGAGGCTTTGCGCGGGACAGACATTTGTTCCCGCCTCGTTGGCTCTATGAGAAGTCGCTTGTTAGCAGTCATCGAAGCTAATGGTGGAAACACGCGTTATTAGGCTGATATTTTCCCTATAGTTTTTTTTTACAATTAAATGATACTGTTACGTTTTATGAAGGACAATAAAGTTATTTTTAAATGATAAATCATTGTTTATTATGAATCCCAAAACCCTTTACGCTACTAGCAGGAAATGGGACGTTTTTAAATCTATTAAAAACATAATAAAGTTCAATTCCCTGGATTCAAAATTCAATTATTTTACGTCGAAACTAAACAAGACGTTTTATTGCACGTAGCAGGAGGTTAAATTGCAAGCCAACAGTTCTGAGTTTAAATAAACAGGAATGACAGATTCTGACGTAGCAGTTATTAATCTGTCAAGCGAAAATAGACCTTGGATGTTTTGTACGTGCAAATGATATTCAGCCTTAGAGTGGTAAACCAATTTCTTTGTCGACTATACCTATGACTCCACTTTAAAGCCAAATCTCCCATCCCTAGGTACCTTGGGCTTTGAAAATTCTTTCGTATTTGCCCCTGAAAGAGGCTCGCTCTACCGTCTGGACTCATCTAAAGGCAAGCCCGTGCGAGTCGAAGACCGTGTTAATCTCTCCAACGGTATGGCGTGGGACCTCAAAGAGAAGGCCATGTACTACGTAGACACTGCAGAGAACAAGATCAGAAGATACGATTATAATGTGGAGACGGGGGATATATGTAAGTTCCTTAACATTTGCAATTTGCACCTACTTCATTATGCGACTAAAGCCGGAATTATATTTGTCTGACGTGACGTGTCGCATCAGGGTGGCATCGGTTTCATACATTTAATACGCTGAGATTTATACTATTCTGTTGCAATCTGACGTGACGCAGCGTATTAAATGTATGAAACCGATGCAGAACATAATACTCTAAAGAGCCGATGCCACACGTCACAACACCTCAGACAAATATAATTTCGGCTTAGTGCAAGATGCACTCATTAAATTTTGTTCACCTTGTGTAGGTATTATATTATATCTACTCTTGATAAAACAACGCAATATTGCGATAAGCGCCTGTCACGCCACGTGCTCCATACGAACTTACGATAATCTTAAGTAATTCAGCTTTAAAAAAAAAAAAAACTGAAGTTTCAACGACTAAACTGATCTTATTCTGCAGCCAACAAAACCTACATCTTCGACCTCCCCGCAAACAACATCGTCGGATCCCCAGACGGTTTCACAATAGACACGGACGGTAACCTATGGGTTGCCGTGTTCTCCGGTTCCTGTGTAATAAAGGTCGACCCTCGCACCGGGAAACTTCTGGAAAGAATCTCCATCCCGGTACCGCAAGTTACATCAGTAACTTTTGGAGGACCTAACTTAGATATTCTGTTCGTGACCACAGGCGCTCTAAACATAGACGGGGAACAACCGCCTCCATGTGGCTCCACTTTTATGGTGACCGGTTTGGGTGTGAAGGGACACCCTAATGTTAATTTTAAGTTATAATTTTTTTATAAACTTTTATTAGGTATACTTAAGTATATCATAGAAAAAAAAACCTATTTATAAGATGTAGGTAGACTGATATTTGTGTACTTATTCGAGCTTTTAGCTACGAGTGCATTCATTCAGACAATGTATGTTTTATTGTTAAGGATTTACCTTTTTGATGGACCGATATTATTATTATGAATATAAAATAAATTGACTATTGAACTCTTAATTGACTTCTGAAATTACATTTTTATTCTATGTTGGAGTAAAAAATACATTAAAACAGCTTTGACAAAATCAGTTTACTTTTATTTGAAGAATTTGGAAAAAAATACAAATTTATCAAACATCTAACCTGCTACTTGAATGTACATATATTTAATAGTTACAGACAATAAAAAATATCACAAGTCACAACAATTATGTAATCAAAATTTATGTTTATGGATATAGGTAGTGGCGTGGAGAATAGCTTTATATCCGAATTAATAGTCAAATCAGGCTATTAGCGTGGTCATGTTTTACTAAATTTTATAAGATTACAACGGGAAAATTTGGTAGAATTGAGGAGATGCAGCTCAAGATGTCTGCCACTACATATATCACGGGTCGCGTTAATATTCACGGACTGATATGATATCAATTTTGTTCTTTGGCAGTGGCGCTACTCGCCACCTCTATTTCACAACACATACACGTATACACTTGGCACATACATTTACTTTACTACTACACAAAAACAAAAAATATAAACATACGCTTTTTGCGTTCTTCTGACGAGACAAAGTAACTGACGGATATCTTAAAATCAAACTAATATTACGTAAAAAAAAATATTAAACACTACATAACATAAAATCGAACTCCTAGTGATTTAAAACTAATACTGAAACACCGAATGACTACTATACATTGAAACGGAATACACAACTTTTTTTTTGTTATTTTCGGTTTTTTTTTTTCTATTCAACAACTGTACAAACAATCAAGACATCGAATGTATGAAGATATATAATAATACATATAGTATGAACTATTCGGAATTGTAAAAGGGGGATAAAAAAATCATGGGCGGGATTTACGAGACTAAATTGAAAAATGTGAAAGATAGTAAGTTTTCCAGCTTTTTTTCTACAACCGGTTGGTTCAATCTAGGTTCATAGCTGTGTCAGACCTTACCCTGTGTTAAGTTTGTTCTGTTGCTTCCTACTCCGAGATTAAATCCGATTCACAGCCAACATTGTAAACACTCCAAAAATATTAACTCTACCAATGAAAATACGCCGTGTCGTGAACGACGTTTAAAAGTCTAAGTTAGTTTTTGTCAAAGAGATTATGTACGTAATTCTAATAAACTACATATTTCCAGTCTCGGGTAAATGCGTGTATCTTATTTTAGTAAATGCAGTCGGCGGAGGTACCAATAATCCTAACTATTAGTTTACTGTAAATATTCAATAATTTGGGCGTATCATCAGCTTTTAAGCGGTAGAGTTAACTATCCTTGCTACTGTACTGAGTCAAGTTTTTTAAATTACGAGTACATTATTAGTTTTCGAAAGTTACCGAGGGCGGCGCTGCACTGCATTTTCATACATTTGAAATACTCGAAATCGGTAGCAGGGATTGTATTCTGTACCACTTTAAACTAATGATAGGGCCTCAGAGTTGCCTAAAGAAAAGTTTCATTCATCAGCTTAAAAATATAAGCACAAAAACATAATCTTACCCAAGCACCGAGGTTAAATCTACATGAACATTCTACAGATGAGATCAAAGTTGGAAACTTTAAAGTTGCTTGAATACTTAATGGCGTGTTTCAATCGAGATTCGCACCGTAACCTGAGATCTGCAGACAGTGAGTATATCTATGTAACGTGGGCTTTTTCTAATGGAACAATAACTTAAAGCTAAACTAAAATAAAGCCGACAGCCGACCGGTCGCAACATTACATCATCATTTGTGACAGGTATAAGTGCGTCACGTAAAAAGAACGATGAGGGGAACGGGATATTTGGGCATGTGTCACTCGCTCACGAACGAATAGCACGCGCTACACCAAGTGCGCCGCGTCACTCCTCCAATCCTACCTAAGATACCTTAAAATCGCCTACTGCGCAGTTTTTCCCTCAGCTTTCTTTTTACGTGGCGCGGTCCTATAAGACTATCTGTAAATGTTGCCACCGGCAGCTGCCTGAAATCTAAATCGAAATGAGTTTTGTCGTATGAACTAGTTTCTTACATTTGCTTACAATTTACAGGTTCGTCTTACACATAAGGAATGCTTGACTCCGCGAATGCCCACTTCACTCTGTCATTCACATTTCAAACTACTCATTTTCAGCACCATGAACACTTATTGTAAAAATTTTCGAAAAATGTACTGTTTTTTTAATATCAGTCGGCCGATCACAGCTGTGCTAATTTCGGATTTGTTGACCAAATATTGTAAAAAATGGCAGATGCTTTCTTTCCTTTCCAGGCATTGTCAATCCTCTCTCAACCTTATACATAGTTTAAGTACACATAGAATTTACATTTTACGACAATATTATTGTCGCTTACATATAATAAATATAACAGCAATGTGTGCTGAGCGCGGAATCTACTGCATTTTAAATGCAAAAACTAAATTATGTCAAAAGAATGGTCCCAATCTATTGAGTCCTCACAGAACACAAAAATCATCAGATTGCCAGAATGTTGTAAATAAATGTATTTGACACAGGTAATTTTTATTTGAGAGAGAATCCGCACACAGCACAGTAATAAAAACAACCTGGCGATTACGAACACATTTGTGTTAGAAATTTATAGAGATTCTTGGAAAATGTTTTAAACAACTCAATAATGTGAAGCATAATTCAGCCAGATCTAATCAAAACACATCGTATACCATTTTAGACGAGCGCAGTCGTGTTAAAGTTATTTTTTTTGTGACATTTAAAATAATGATAATACCATAAACATTATCAAAAAGTTGAGCATATAGAATAATGAAAATGGATATACATATTTCTAAATTATTGTAATGGACCCAAGTTATTTGAACTACACATCACCTGTTGGGTCAAATTTCTGTTACTTAAGGTTACACAATCAAAATAGTAACATGTGGTTTACGGTTTTGCGTGACTAGTGGTGCGATTAGAAGGTTGATGTGTAGATATATCGGTGTCAATTTTAGCGCCAATGTCGTTATGTAGAGCTCTCTCTAGTCGAATGATTTGAGTGGAGAATGAGATTTAAAATCTTAACCATGAAATTAATTATAATTTCTTAAAATTAAACCCTAGTTCAATACGAGATGAAGACAATATTAAAGGTTTACTTCATGCAGATCATATTTTGAAGTTTTAAGTCATTTCATATGATTTACACCTCATATTTTTAGAGGTAAACCATTGTCATAATAATAAAATTTTTGACATAGCAGTTCTTAAATTTACCTTTATTAAGTCTTACTAAATTATAAATTACGCGATGGAAATTAGAATATTAATTATAAATTGAGGCCTCAAAATTTTAACAAGAAAAACCACACATCAATAAAATCAGAGAGAGCTATACATCTTACCACTATGTCATTACCTATCCTGGGTTTCCCCGGGTAGTGGTGGTTACCCCGGGTAGTGGTGGTCTCCCCAGGTAGTGGTGGTCTCCCCAGGTAGTATATTCCCCGGGTAGTGGGGTAGTTACTTATGCTCGGGATGGGGTAGATGCGGCATGGGGTGGAACGGCGGCGGCGGGTAGTAGTGCGGGTATTCCAATGGCTCCTCGTAGCTCACTCCCCCGCAATACTGCATACCGCCCATCATACCCATCATTGCTAAAAATATAATATAGTTTTATAAATAATCCTACTTCCTACTTCGAGAATGTTTGTGTGTTTGTTATTCTTCAACGTCTAGACGCGAAAACTTTTCACATGTTATAACGATATCCTCAACCTTTGCAATTAGTGTATTAGTTCTTATATTTTTAATATTGTGTTAAACCACACATAGGTATTTCATCAGAAAAATTGCCGCCATCGTTGCTAAAAACCGATAAATTGATCTAAATGTTAGTTTCGACCTCGGCAAGCAGTGGCTTCCTAGCTGGGTTGGAAACAGCGAGTCCGCGTTTAGGACGATCGTTTGTATTATCGCAGGTTCGAATCCTGCCGAATTCGTAACTTTTATTATTATTATTTATTATTACAAGCCTGTAGCGTCCCACTCCAGGGCAAAGGCCTCCCTTTCTTCCTTCCGCTCGTTTCTATTAAGAGCTAGTACTTTTCTTAAGATTTTTAATGTATCTATACTTCATTTATAGAAACGAGCTAATAGGAAGAAAAATAAACACACGTGATTGGTCGTCGAAAATAATTGTCGTTCTCGTGATTGGCTAGATTGTCAAATCAATGGTCAAATCTAGCCAATCACGAAGATAAACAATTATTTTCGACGACCAATCGCTTCAAGAAATGAAGTATGGTGTATAAGTGTTACCTGGATCGTTGGCATCTATCGGGTAGTATTGCACTGGGTAGACAGGCGGCGGGTAGGGCACGTAGGGCAGCGCTAGCACCGCGCCCCCCGCCCCCCCCGCGCCTTCGCCCCCCGTCTCCGGCTCGTAGCCGCCGCCGCGGTAGTACGTACTGAAGATACATATATTTTTAATGCCAGTGTCAATAACCCCTCTATCTCTGGTTTAGCTTACTGTCGGTATTTGACACATTTTGTATGAAAGTAATTATCTATACTATATTTCTTGAACCGAGCTAATAGGAAGAAAAATAAGCGCACGTGATTGGTCGTCGAAAATAATTGTTTATTCTCGGATTGGCTAGATTTAACAATTGACAGTTTGATTTGACAATCTAGCCAATCACGAGAACTAAGTTGTTTTCGACGACCAATCACGTGAGTTAATTTTTTCTTCCTATTAGTTTGATTTAAGAAATTAAGCATATTATAGAATGAGAGAAAGATGTAAAGGCCAGAGTTTTTTTTTTGTGAAACTCGAATTTATTGTCAACTCGGTCAAAACAAACAATCACTACGAAGCAATTCAATTTTATGAGTGTTGTTTACAAACCAGTTGCAAAAGGAAATATCAGTCTTCAATCGCCACGATTCCGAATGAAGAAAAACTTGTTTAGTACACTATTGATTACTAGCAGCACGTCCCAGGTGTACTAATGTAACTACCGGGATAAAATATTGCCTATGTCACTCCCTGATAGTGTAGCTTACATTTGTTGAAAGAATTTTTGAAATCGGTCCCGTAGTTTCGGAGCCTATTCGTTACAAACAAACAAATCATACATCTTTATAATATTAGTGTAGATTAATGGTTAAGTGGTTCAACTCACCGGTTGTTGGGTCCCTTGTTGGGCACGTGATTGTTGTTGTGGTTCTTGTTTTGGTTGTGGTTCGAGTTGTTGTTGTCTTGTCCGTTGCCGCGTTTGTTGAATCTATTTAGCAAACAAAATAAACAATATCTATTATGCAAGGTGTGATTCTGCTTTTTTATATTTCATCGGTGCTAAAAACCGATAACCGATCTTAATGATAGTTTTGCCTCGGCAAGTAAGGCTTCGTTAGCTGGGTTGGTAACGGCAGTCCGCGTATAGGACCATCGCTGGTATATATGTACTTGTGTTATGGTAACCAGATGACTGATATAATACTTAGATACTTTTAAGCTATTGCATAGCTTGTATCGCGGGCCTTGAGCGTGGAGACCGAATCCAGGAATTCCGTAACGAAAAAACCTAACGCTGTCACTTTAGTTCAGCAACTCGCCTCTAGGTGGCATGCAATAGCTTTACCGCGGCAGTCCCCGAGTGCCACACGTCTTTTTTTTTATAATATTGGTAAGTGTCTCACCTGGGCCCCATGATGGATCGTTGTCCGCTCCCCTTGTTGTTGTTGTTGGCGGGCTTGTCCCCGGGACCCTTGTGCTTGTGTCCCGGGTCCTGGTGACTGTTGCCGCGCTCCTGGATCGACAGCTGCTGCATATCCTGGAATACAACAATGTTATAAAGGTATTTGTGCATATCCTGGAATACAACAATGTTATAAAGGTATTTGTGCATATCCTGGAATACAACAATGTTATAAAGGTATTTGTGCATATCCTGGAATACAACAATGTTATAAAGGTATTTGTGCATATCCTGGAATACAACAATGTTATAAAGGTATTTGTGCATATCCTGGAATACAACAATGTTATAAAGGTATTTGTGCATATCCTGGAATACAACAATGTTATAAAGGTATTTGTGCATATCCTGGAATACAACAATGTTATAAAGGTATTTGTGCATATCCTGGAATACAACAATATTATAAAGGTGATTGTTTTGTTTGGTACGTTGGTGATATCCTGGATTAACACATACTACTTTTTATACCCGATATTCCCGCGGGAACGGGACTTGCGCCGCCGATATTTCGGCACAGTTGCATGCGCTATGATCACGGTTAAACTGTTAAACGGTAAATTAAACGGTTAAACAGTTGAACCGTGATCATGGCGCATGCAACTGTGCCGAAATATCGGGAAACTCATAAATCTCCAAATCATGGTAAATATCTCGTTTGTAGTGTTTTTTAATGCTTCAGCCATACTTGACAGCAAAGATTCATGTTCGCGTTGTCGCGATGTTTGATCCATGACGAAGTGCTTGGCCAGACTACAAAAAGCTTCGCGATGTCCCGCAATGAAAACCCTTTGAAATGAAATGAAAACTCTTTGATGTCCCGCATTTTACCGACAGCGGCGCGAAGGGCTTTCGTATTCGCGAAGATGATTCGCGATAGGACGAATTATTGGCCAGACGTGTCGCGACAACGCAAATCTTCGCGTTATCGCGATATGTGTGGCCGCAGCATAATGAAGTATAGTACCTGTGCTATATCCCTCGGCGAGTAGTGCCGCGGGGGCGGGGGCGGGGGCGGGGGCGGGGGGCCGTACGCCGCCCACATGCACTCCACGCCCAGGTTGAAGTAGTAGCGGAGAGTAGGGATGTCTGCGGGGAATACATATTATCTACACTAATCTACACTTCTACACTAATATTATAAAGAGGAAAACTTTGTTTGTTTGTTTGTTTGTTTGGTTGTAATGAATAGGCTCAAAAACTACTGGACCGATTTTAAAAATTCTTTCACCATTCGAAAGCTACATTATCCACGAGTAACATAGGCTATATTTTATCCCGGTAGTTTCATTAGTACACCCGTGCAAAGCCGGGACGTGCTACTAGTATTAAATAAATAAATGTATCCTATAAATATCCAGGAGGAGATAGTGCGTCCCGGGCACCCAACGTGATAGTGTTAAGCATACATAGGGGAGTACAGGGACAGAGAAAGCGACTTTGTTTTAAACTATGTAGTGAAGTATAGTGAATCATATTAATGAAGACTTCGGCTCCTTGCTTCTAAATGAGTATTTCTTACCTACTCTATCTATAATGTTTGTTGAGTTGTAAGTTTTCCTCAAATAAATAAAAAGAGACGTGTGGCACTCGGGGACTGCCGCGGTAAAGCTATTGCATGCCACCTAGAGGCGAGTTGCTGAACTAAAGTGACAGCGTTAGGTGTTTTCGTTACGGAATTTCAGGATTCGGTCTCCACGCTCCAACCCGCGATAGAAGCTATGCAATAGCTTAAAAAAACGCATCAAAATTGGTGCGTAGTTTTAAAGATTTAAGCATACATAGGGATACAGGGACAGAGAAAACGACTTTGTTTTAAACTATGTAGTGAAGTATAGTATAGATTACTATCTATACTTCATTTATTGAAACGAGCTAATAGGAAGAGAAATAAACACAATTGATTGGTCGTCGAAAATAATTATCTTTCTTGTAATTGGCTAGATTGTCAAATCAATTGTCAATTGTCAAATCTAGCCAATCCAATTACTTTCGACGACCAATCACGTGTGTTTATTTCTCTTCCTATTAGCTCGTTTCAATAAATGAAGTATAGATGTTCGTTTGTTTAACTGACCATTCATAGGCAGATCAGCGCCGTTAGCCTGCAGACTCTTCATGGCGTGCAGGTTGACGTGGTGCGGCGGCGGGAGCGGCGGCGGCGGCATCCACACCACGGGGGGCTTCCCCGCGCCGCACACGTAGCCCACGCACGCGCCGCCCACGCCCACGCCCACGCCCATGCCGGGGATACCGCCGTCTGGAACGATCATATATTTGATAAAACATATTATTACAAGGAGGCCTTTACCCGAAAGGGGCCTTAACCGATTAGTAATAAGTAGTTAGTAAGTTATTTCTAGAAACAAACATGTTATTTAAGTTAAGGAAATATAAGGCTTTTTTATTTATTTATTTATTTTATTTATATTTACAAGTATTTATCGCAATTACCTTAATTTAACTTTATCCCGACCGACGTTTCAACTGGATTGCACCAGCCGTCCGTCAGTCTGCCCGCGATCTCTACTGGTGCAATCCAGTTGAAACGTCGGGATAAAGTTAAATTAAGTAATAAAGAATTATCCTTATTTCTGGGGGGACAATCAGATAAGTCAGACAATGCACGGGCATGTCTACAGTACAGACTGTGGATATAATACTTACTCTGGTATTGTCCCGGGTACGGCATGTGTTGTGGCATAGCGGCCGGCGTGGAGGCACGCGCGCCGGGTGACGTCACCGCGTGAGATCCCATGTCTACAGTACAGACTGTGGATATAATACTTACTCTGGTATTGTCCCGGGTACGGCATGTGTTGTGGCATAGCGGCCGGCGTGGAGGCACGCGCGCCGGGTGACGTCACCGCGTGAGATCCCATGTCTACAGTACAGACTGTGGATATAATACTTACTCTGGTATTGTCCCGGGTACTGCATGTGTTGTGGCATAGCGGCCGGCGTGGAGGCACGCGCGCCGGGTGACGTCACCGCGTGAGATCCCATGTCTACAGTACAGACTGTGGATATAATACTTACTCTGGTATTGTCCCGGGTACGGCATGTGTTGTGGCATAGCGGCCGGCGTGGAGGCACGCGCGCCGGGTGACGTCACCGCGTGAGATCCCATGTCTACAGTACAGACTGTGGATATAATACTTACTCTGGTATTGTCCCGGGTACGGCATGTGTTGTGGCATAGCGGCCGGCGTGGAGGCACGCGCGCCGGGTGACGTCACCGCGTGAGATCCCATGTCTACAGTACAGACTGTGGATATAATACTTACTCTGGTATTGTCCCGGGTACGGCATGTGTTGTGGCATAGCGGCCGGCGTGGAGGCACGCGCGCCGGGTGACGTCACCGCGTGAGATCCCATGTCTACAGTACAGACTGTGGATATAATACTTACTCTGGTATTGTCCCGGGTACGGCATGTGTTGTGGCATAGCGGCCGGCGTGGAGGCACGCGCGCCGGGTGACGTCACCGCGTGAGATCCCATGTCTACAGTACAGACTGTGGATATAATACTTACTCTGGTATTGTCCCGGGTACGGCATGTGTTGTGGCATAGCGGCCGGCGTGGAGGCACGCGCGCCGGGTGACGTCACCGCGTGAGATCCCATGTCTACAGTACAGACTGTGGATATAATACTTACTCTGGTATTGTCCCGGGTACGGCATGTGTTGTGGCATAGCGGCCGGCGTGGAGGCACGCGCGCCGGGTGACGTCACCGCGTGAGATCCCATGTCTACAGTACAGACTGTGGATATAATACTTACTCTGGTATTGTCCCGGGTACGGCATGTGTTGTGGCATAGCGGCCGGCGTGGAGGCACGCGCGCCGGGTGACGTCACCGCGTGAGATCCCATGTCGCCGCCACCACCGCCCTGCTGAAAATGTATATGAATGTATGTATGTTTGTCTTTCACGCCAAAACGGCTGGACCGATTTGGTTCAAATTTGGTATGTAGATAGGTTATACCCTGGATTAACACATAGGCTACTTTTTATCCCGGTATTCCCGCGGGAACGGGACTTACGCGGGTGAAACCGCGGGGCGCAGCTAGTTTGTTAAAAAAAAGTAAAGTTGACTTTAATGGAAATGGAAGGAAGGGAGCCCTGCATCGCTACGGGCTCGTAATAATAATAATATTGTCAGTGCATCTTTCTACCTGGTTAAGCTGGGTATGATGGGATTCAGGGGGCGAAGCGCCGTTGGGCGCGGGATGGGGCTCGTGGGGCGCAGCGCCCGCGGCGGGACGACAATCCACCATCGCTGGCAAAGCTTGTACTTCAACCTGAAAGCAATCGTCACATCATCTTACGACAACCCTGTTAAGTCGCGCCACGTAAAAAGAACGATGAGGGAATAGGAGGGGTTATGTTCATGGGGCACTCGCTAAATCAATGGTGTGAAGTGCGCCGCGTCACCTTTTCACCAATCCCATCTAAGATAACTTAAAT
This sequence comes from Xanthorhoe spadicearia, assembly GCA_947086425.1. NCBI lineage: Eukaryota > Metazoa > Arthropoda > Insecta > Lepidoptera > Geometridae > Xanthorhoe > Xanthorhoe spadicearia. Next base: position 397,850 of record OX352202.1, read on the forward strand.
CGCCTACTGCGCAGATTTATACCTCAGCGTTCTTTTTACTTGGCGCGACCTACGCATCAAACTACGATATGACTCGAGGCATACAATAATCATCTTATTAGATTGTTTTAGTCTGATGAATTTGAAATGATGCAAGAAGCTAACATCTTATGAGTTGGTATGCTAGTATCGATTCGCACGCATTTGATCTAGTGACTGGATTCTAGTCAAATTATGTCTACGTTTAACTACTTTTAAGATCTTGTTAGTGTGCTTGGTTGTTTGAAGACTATAATATTAAAAGTGCGAGTCAATACTCTTTTTTACCCCGAAACCGTCACCAAAATAAAATCCGTTCTTTATACTGGACTTCATGCCTTCCGTGCAGTAAGTCCTTTTTGTCGTTGCTATCGCCTTGAAATGGTAATCGGATATGTAGGTATTTAGACGTAAATTATGCATGCATTCTTTTGATCAAGGTAAACAAACTATAGAATAATTCCTTGGCTTTGAACCCCTTTAGACCTGACCTCGCGAAACAGGTTTACAAGGTCAGTAAGATGACCAGCTGACTTTAATCTTGGCAATGGAGTGTACCAGCTGTTTGTTTCACATGAACGATGCGAGTTTTATGACAAGGGCTGCATTATTTGATCAATGTACTTGCTTCACAAAGATATCGGGAATGTATCTCTAAAATTGCATTTGTAATAGAAATGGTGTTTAAACTACAAAGTCAAGGTTGAAATTGTAAAGAATACATTTACCTTGGAGTCCTTAGACATGTCTAGCGCTTATCCTGTCAGTAACTTATCACAACTTTGAACTATTACTAATCAAAATTACTAAGCACATTAAAATGCCAAGCCGAGATATGTATGTACGCAGCGCTCTTAACTACAACACAACTGAACTACGAAATACGAATGTACGGTAGGAAACCTCTACTCTAGCTACGATATGGTAAAAAGGGTCCATTATTTTATAACCATGGCAATTGTGGGATAAGGGTCACGCAACAAAGACGCCGGCTTCATCATGAAAGGTCGCAAAGGGTCGGGAATACGTGAATAAACATGATGTCATGAAAAGGAATGTGTAAATTCAAATGAATTTGTAGGAACATTGCAATGATAAGCAGTTAAATTCTGTGATCTTTATTTCCTTAAAAAAACCACAATTGTAATGCTTATAAACCGAACCCGCCAACTCCAACTACGCAACTACTGACAGGCATGGGCTCAAAGTCAAGGTAATCCAGGTGAGGGTATGCTTCCTTAGCATCGTTGTTCTCGATCATGTCGTTCCACGATATCTTCGGGGGTTTTACACTCTTTTCTGGAGACTTCTCATCGCTCCCAACTTTCCCCTTGCGCGATTTTAGAGACTGCTTCTTAGTGATGTTGCCTGGATGTCGACAGAAACAGTTTTATATTACAAAATTAAAATACGTTATATGAAATTCGCTCAGCTGCATGACCTGCAAACAAGCTGGCGTCTAAAACTGAATGGAAAGCACCTATCTGCTGCAGCATTTGGCTGAGACTCAGTATCTGCGAGTGAGTGCGGGAGTAGCGGTAGGGCGGGGCCCAGGGGCGCGCCTCGTGGGACGGCAGCGGTTCCAACTGGTCGTAGTCCACCACTCGCTTCTCCCCGAGCTCCTCTATGAACACCAGACACGGACCCCCCTCCGGCCGCATCTCCTGGATGTGGCAGTGGTACGGAGCCAACTGCTCACTCTCCAACTTGCACAAACATTTCACACCGACTTGCAATGTCGTGCCGTCCGAATACCTAGCCCCGTAACGCAATTCTGCAACACCGTAAACTGTTATTAAAATCCAATTTAGACCGGGAGGACTGAGAGGAACGAGATTACCTTTTCTCATTTCACTCCAGACATCGAACTCGATGTTTCTGTAAATATCAGGGTCCAGAGCCTTGGCTACTTTGTACGGGAATGGAGTAATACCGTTGTCAAGTAGATCTTTGGCGCTATTGACGTTCAGACAGTTCATGCAAACATTTTCAAGCTGTATGAGACTGCGGTTAAACACAAAGATGCTCAAGGATTCCTTCAGCAAGCTTGCTCTTTCCATATCTTCAGTGTGATGCTTGCATTTCAAAGCAACTGCATTGTTATTCTTATCCTTATCATCATCCACTGTCTCTACAAAGATCTTAGCCCTTTCTTTTTGTTTCTTGCGACGTTCAACATTCTCGGTCATAAAATACTCTATGTGGTTGGATGGGATTTTGTCGTGCAGCATTTTGTCAATGGCATAAGGCAAGTCTTTGAGTTGGTAGACACCATCATATAATATTTCATAGACCAGTGCTACAATATATTTGAAAACACAATAAAAATGTAGAAAGTATTATAAATATAAAATTATTTAGGTAAATGTTATGCTGATATTTGCAGTCTTTTTAATTATTTTTAATAAGTGTTGATATAACTTACATTGGCAAAAGGATGATGCGTTAATGAAATCTTTTGTGTACACTACATCAAAGTGTTTTGTATCAGAGGAATAGAACAAATAAATGGGGTTCCCGAAGCCATTGCATATCTTGGTCTGTGGACCTTTGTTGGCTTCAAATATTACAAAATCACGTCTGCAATGATTTAAAAAATATATACTCATGCTCACTAGTTAAATGAAGTGCTTACACACTCAGATTGTATCATCAGAATGTTGTAAATCAATAAAATTTAGAATCACAATATATTCTCACCGATACATATGGCTTAGTGCAGTTATTTCTACAAGCCCGCCCCACTCGGACGAATTAGACATCTCTTTTAAGTAATTGTCTAATGGACAAGTCACTGACTACAAACATAAAATATTTTATTAGAGTTTGGTAAAATTTAAGAAGATCAATAAATGTAACATATAAAAATACCCTACCCCTTCAAATAGATGTCTGTTTGAGGCCATAAAGTGGACGCAGTCATAACGTACTTTATGGAAGTACCTCTGAGTGTTGAAAATATTCTCAGACACAGCCCTGAAGAGGCAACTCGCATCCCTAGCGGTATGTTTACGGAAAAACCCCATCTCATCGAGCCATCGGTCTGGCTCAGATGTACGCTGGTGTATTTTCCACGGTCCGCGACAACGAATAGGAGATGACATTGCGCCTATAGCAGCTAACGATCTGCAGGTAAACAAAAACAAATGACGCTCCATCAAGGAAAGTCCAAGCGCCTGCTTTGCACTCACCGTAAACACAACATTCGCACCAGATCGACGTCATGTAATCATATCGCAAAGAGATTTTTAATTTACAAAACCATATCGTAGCTAAAATGAATGAATGCAAATGGTTGTTTTGCTGTCTACGATTACAACACGTGCAAATGCTGAAAACATACTTCAGATTCAATTTCTTATTACAAAAACTTACCGAAATGAATGCTCCCAACAGTCAGCATCAGTATTTGAACTGTATGCTAAATTGCAAAGTTGTTTTCAAGAAATTAGTGAAAATTGCACGTGCAAAATGCAAACCGTCAGTAGCCGGCGGCGGGAAGCAAATCAAAATTTACAAGATGCCATTTTTGCGAAAATGTTATCGCATGACGTTTAGATGTTTTCATGCATTTTGTCATCATACTAAAATTTCATGTTTTCAATGTCTATCTCTCTTGCACTCATTAAAGAGGGTATAGCATTTCTTTTTAAAAGCTTTTATTTATGCTACGAAACATCTTTTTCCACGGAACGTAATGGGAAATAAAATGGAATGGATTTCATAGACAATTAAATTTTTATTTTGTATTGCCAACTTTTTCAATTTCCCTATATATATTCTAATGAGTGGGATTCATTAGATAAGCTACGCTTAAGATTTTTTAACCTATTGCATAGCTTCTATCACGGGCCTTGAGCGTGGAGACCGAATCCAGAAATTCCTAACGAAATTATTCTAACGCTTGTCTCTTTAGTTCATCAAATCGCCTCTATGGCATGCAATAGCATTACCGCGGCAGTCCCCGACTGCCACACGTCTTTTTTTAGTTTTCTTTCAAAAGAAATAGGAAGGAACTATCTATAGATATAGATCCTTTAAAGAATGAAACAAATTATTTGTTTTTATACAATTTATTTTCATATAAAGCACCGTCTGTAAAACATACAAAATTTTCGGTAAAAATGATTTATTGGCATCTACAGCATTATAATATTATAAAAGTGGAAAATGTATGTTCTTATTAATTTAAACATTACGTAGGAAGTAGTTTTTAGGCAAAACGGTAGTTTAGAATAATCAATCTGTCGTTATAAAGTAAACTAGTTATAAAGTAAAATAGTACCAAATAATAACCAATATTGGTTGAGCAATTTGTTTAACTTTATATTTAGTCACAGTATCACTTAGTTATTTATAATATTGGTTTTTACATCTTTTAGTGAAAATGTAATCAATTAATTTAAGTTTTACTTCAGACTCTGCAAGTGCACTCCTAAGTTTAGCATTTTGACCAGATTTGACATACAAGATAATATCTCTACCATGTAGGTATGTCTTATTTTAAATAAGAGAACTTAAAAATGAATCTAAGACAGAAATTCAGAGATAAAATATAAACAGAGTGCAGTGTGTTTCACAATAAATTAAATTCAGTTCTTGACATTCATACTTAATTATTCACCTCAATACAAATTAAATTAAAAATGCTCATAAAATATGCTTAAAAATACATCATACCGTTTTAAAAGTGACGTAGAAAAATTCGTTCCTAAATACTAATGATAAAGATAAGTTTACGTCCATTTCTAGCCATCTAATCGTAAGTGACGTTGGTTATTTTGTTAAATTAAAATTTAAAACGGACAGCGCGTATCGGCCTACACATGTAACTTACATCGAGATTAAAATACGGCGATACTTAGCGAGATATAGTTGCGGGGTTTAAAATAAGAGTTTAGGCTGTCTTCTCTGCCTCAATCACGTCTTTTGTGGGCAGAGGGTTCTTCTCGCAAGTCTCAGTGTGCTTCAGCTTGGTAGGGTCGAAGTTTTCGATGCCGTTGAGGAAGTTGTTCTTTTCCTTCTCGGCTTCGATAGCTGAGGAAAAAATCATAAGTTAGGATTTGTCAAGTAAGTCCTTTGTTTCCCAGGGGTTCTTTAATCACATACTAGTTGTTACTATCTTTTTCTTTATTATAATACTAGATGGGCAATTTAATACGTAAAAAATACTTTTATCAAAAACAAATTAAGAACAAATACGAAACATTGATAGGACTTTATATTAAAGAAAAATCATTGTTTCCATTTAATTCAGTTTGACATGAAGTGAACCTGTAGTAGTAGACATTGGAGGCAGGCAATATTTAGGCAGAAAAATAGCAGCTTAGTAAAAACCTTCTTGGGGTGGTAAGGAATTCTTTTCTTCCGTCGTTGCATGTTTCATCTGCGTCTTGTCGAAGTGCTCCACTCCGTCCAATAGATTCTGGTGGGCTTTCTCCGCTGCGACAACTGGTGCAAAGCAAAATCGTGCAGGGCAAAATAAATATAAATAAGAAGCTTAGTTGCTTTCGGCATGAACTTAAAACATTAGGCAAATTACATGCAGTTTATCTTGAGATGCAGGCACAACAATCAAAACATTCAGATCACTCATCAAATCACTAAGATCACTCACACACATTCGGGAGACTTGTATACTGGATAATTAATTATATCTATCAAAACATCTATCGTAAGTTGTGCTTTTCATCTGGAGTAGGTATCTGCGACCGAGACCACTAGTAACGCGTAGGTCTCTACATCCAAAGTAGTTGTTCACATAATCAGAGTTAACACACAAGTGTGAATAGTGGCATAAGCTCATGTTCATTACACAGTTTAAGTTAAAGAACGGTCAAAATCGACGTTTAGGCACATGCCTGTGTGCTATCTCTAATTACTTACTATCTGAGATTGGCGTGTGTATTCAGTTATCTAATTATGACATTATAATGCAGTGCAGCAAGCACGATCAGTAGCACTTCAGCATTGACAGTCAGTGCATTTGTTAAAGCGCCTGCTTATGCTCAGGATACACGACGACACTGACACTCGACACAAATGTCGACACTAGTGTCGATTGCACACAAAATTGATTTGCAACTAAGTGTCGCGGCGGTGGACACACGCAGACAGTCGATGTATACACTGAGTGTCTTAGTGTCTGGTGTCGTCGTGTATCCTGAGCATTAGGTTTTAACTAATTATAGACGTACCATCTTTGTCAGGAAGTGGGTTCTTCTCATGTGTCTCTGTGTGCTTGAGCTGAGTAGCATCAAACTTCTCAATTCCGTCGAATAGGGACTTCTGTGTTTTTTCAGTAGCTACATCTGCAAACCATAAATAATTATGTAATTTTTTTAAGTAGATAGATAGATAACTAACAATATGAGTTAAGTTATCATACAATATTAATAAAGTGTTGCGCACACTTTTAAAACCAACGGCTTAACAAACATGCTCGTTATTATTTTAGTGCTAAAATAATAAAAATATTAGGCTGCGAATGATGAAACCGATGAGAGACGAAACAGAGGCTTCAAAAAGTATCCCTGTTTTAAGAAGTGTATGATTTATGAGAAATTACGACTCAAGCAGAAACGACAGCATCGCAGCGCAGGCGATGTATTTATTTGGCGAAAGGCGACTATTAGGGCCACTTCGTGTTATTTCCACCCACACAATACCTAGGGCATTAGGAAGTATATTTTTTTCTACAGTCTCCGTTTTCCTCAATGAGGAAGGTTCAAATTTTTCTACTCCCTGTAGTAAGGCGTTGTGTTGTTTTTCTTGTGCTACATCTGTCATTAAATCAGAAATAATTTTAAAGTAATATTGTTTTAAGATACCTATTTACATAAAATAAACCATAATTGTAACCATTTTACAAGTCTATCCCACAATTTGTGAACACTAGTTTTCAAAACCAAAATAACAGCTTTGTTACCTTCAGCTGATGGTAGCACCATCTTTTCGTTTGTGTCGACGTCACGAAGACAGCTCGTGTTGAATCCTTCCAATTGGCTTTTGAGGTCTACGGCCACCTTGGGCAGGTCCTTGAGGGAGGGGGCGTCTACTGAGCAGGCCATTTTATAGGAGATCTGAAAAGAACAGATAACAAATCTATTAAATCTGCATAAACTATTTTGAAATGATTTTCTCTGTAGCAGTCTGCTCCATAGCCATTAGCTAGTAACCACTTAAACAATTATTGTCTCGCTTAGTACTCTAGTAAGCTTCTGTCCGACGCCATACATTACATGAGCAAATCGAGCGTGAACGTTGAATAAGCCACTCCTTGATGCATCATCCAAAACAAAGAAAGTGCTTACTGTTTGGTATGTAGGTAAAGTAGCTTCTATTAGATACTATTATGTTGCAATTGTTTTGTTTCACTGCAGGCACCTACTTAAAAAAGAAGTAGGTAGGTAGGTACTTATTTAGGTGATCAATTTACTACTCTCTAATTGTGTTTTAAATATCGCTGACTCGAAGTCTGAAGTCTCAGTCTTTCTTTTCGAAGTCTCTTGTTAATAAATAAGTAGGTAGGTTTTGTATTGACGTTAAGAACTAATAGAATCTCTATTTCAAAATGGAAGTTAAAATTAAATATTATGCAGGTAGATGCTGTTTTCATACATTAGGTAGGTGCCTATATAACTGTTAAATAAGTGCGAGAGCTTTGTGGGAGACTTAACTGTTCATTTTATTGTATTCTGCATTAGACGAAACAACATTCATTGTGCCTAAAAGTATGTCGATGTTTTCTTGAATGACTCATTTAATTCCTAACATTGAAATAAAGCATAAAATATAAAAGTATTTTGCATTATGTATAATCAAGTGCCTATTTTATCTGAAAACGGGTAATAGTGTATCGCATTTGGCAACATTTTTAGATTGCTTGTCTGTCAGTATAAATGATTGGGCCATAGACAATTATTTGTTTCAATTTGAATTTTCTCTCCTACCTCCACCCTCTTCTCTTTACAAACAAAATTGAAACCAACGCAGCGCGCTTTTTGAATATTAAAAAGTAGGAGCCATTGTTTACGGCGAGTACGAACGCAATCAATTTGTATACAAAATAATGGTAAGCTACAGATACATCCTGCCTGTTTGAAAGAAAGGAAACAAGCCTTTGTTTCTGTAAATTGGATAAATCTAGCTTGATATTTTTCTTCACCCTGTGCTTTATTACCTAGCAGTTTTTTTATGGTAGGTTATCTGCTTTTGGCTTTAGCAGGTAGTAGGTAGGTACTATAGTTAATTAATGAGACACTAGGATCTAAAGAGAAATTGTTTTTTCGTCTTGATTACCATTTTAGGTAACTTGTCCTGGCTCATTGATAGCAGACTTAATTAATTGGTTTTCCATCTAAGTATGTCAAAGTAATAAAACTGCTGATTAAACAATTTCAAAGATATCAAGTAGGTAGACTTGTTTTTGAAAATGTACCTACTTCCTACACCAATAACTCTTTGTTTTGGTACCTACCTACCTCTTTTCTATTTTAATATCGTTGTAGGTACCTATCTACCTGTCTCTATGTAAGTATTTTAATCGCTTCCGAAGAAGCGGTACTTACTACATAATACGATGGTTCGAGGGACCACAAAAAATCTACCAAAAATTACCTATGATTGAATCAGTTTTGATGATTCATGAAAGAAAAAAAGAAAAAATATTTGTGCGTCACTAATTATAATTCAAGTCTCACATGTTTAGGTACTTCTTTTATCAATACCTTCGTAACAATTTTCTAACTCAGAAGAAGGAAAACAAACACTAAACGTTCGATTACCGGCAATGACCTAAATTAAATTACCCACGCTACTAATACTACCTAACTAAAAATTTCAAGTCTGTAACCTGGCACTAAGATTGCTATGCGGTTAGGTGTTATTAGCTGTATTGTGAGCTGTATCCAGTTACTACGAGTAGATACGTCGTGGTCTACTGAGCTCAATGAGCACATTGAGAGTGGATCTGCAGATATTTTACTAATTTACCTAGGTACATTTTTACACATAATAACAACCTTTAGGGCGAACTTCGTAGCGACAGACTGTCGCCGACAGTACTACTTAGGTATTTTCGCCGTTCAAACCTGCTACCTACAAATATTTCATTCAAGATCAAAATATTGTCATCAACTTGCAAATAGTACATAGCTAGACCAAAGAGGATTGACCATCTGTTTGGGTAGACACAGATAAAATCAACGACCTATTGTAGATTAAGCCAACGGTGCACGGCATGTCATGGCGCCTTTCCAAATCCATATATGGTTAACAACCAGCAGTGTTGTCCAACAAGTTGTACGCAAACTCATAACTCTTGCTCTTGGCTCCATAAAAAATGTGACGCATGCGCACCATATGGTGCACATTTCTGAAATGGCCGCCCAAATTAAACAACTTAGTCGTTACCGAAAGGCTTAAAAGTGTGAGTTATTTATCGAATTATGTGCAGTAATTAATAACATCTTGTGAAATAATCATAATGTAATATTTTTCTTGTATCACCGCTCAGACGACCGACGTGTCATTGATAGTACCTTTATGAATAATGCAACATCAATTAAAACGGAGATAACTCAAGAGCATTGTTATGCAAACAGACGATTGGGTAACAGATATTTCGCGAACGAAAAATATTGGGGAATCGATGTGATCGTCTCCGATGCTGCTGTTTCGGAGGGGAGCGTACAGTGAACCGGTGAGTCATGTGCGCTGACGGCAACCCGACACCGTAGAAAGTTTTGAAACTTATTAACATTTCACCGTAAGATCCACAGAGGGAGTAAGATCTCTTCAACATCGTTCGCTGATTTACATCCATGTTCATTTATTGTAGATGCAACATTGCAGACTTTCAGATAATTTATCCGTTAAACGAGGAGATTGCGTGACTGGCATAGCCACTTATGTGAAGACGAGGATAGCCAGACGAATGAAGTTCAATGAACACAATCACATCAGACAAGATCAATAAAGGGGCGGACGCGGGGGACGGGACTCGAGGCACTTCCTACCTAAACATGAAAACAAGAAACGGTTTGGAGATTATTGTGATTCTTATAAACACAGAAAACATGAACAAATGACCCATTAAAACTTGAACAACAAAGAGTTTGTCCTTATAAGGGAAGCCATAATTTAAGTTCATTTAGGTACTTTCCGTTACTTTGCAGTAACGGTTTAAGAAATAGGTACCTACTTTGAATTTTAAGCAATCGAATGTTTTGTAAAGTCTGCTACAAGCTAGTTCATTTTACTGTTAAGTATTTCCATAACAAAAGAATGACTAACGTAACAGTCGATCATTGCAATACGTGGGTCGTTTTTGAATCAATAAGAAAAATGAAAAACATTACAGATAAGACGGCAAATAAGGATAACATCAGATTACGCTTAGAAGTACGCAGCCACAAGGAGGCCGTGGCCTTGCATCTATTTATACGCCACATTCCGTTCTACAGGACCATGTCATCTGTACTGTAACGATGACCTTGCAGCTAGGACATCCATACAAGGCACTGCATGTGCATAGAGCATGGCTGTGCACCTTCTAAGGCAAACTAACTACAGAATTGGGTCGAATAAAGCAAGCTAATAAGATGTGTTAGGAGCATTCTTGGCGTTATAGCGTTTAAGTGACTCAGTTTTATTGGAAGAGGCAGAGGTCGATTTAGCTCTGCAGGTGTTCCAATCAAAATGTCTAAACTGGTCACAGGATGATTAGATTATAGCCAGCCAAAACATAATCTACTTGAGATAAAAGATGACAACAGTTTAGATAAAACACAAATATTGATAGCTCGAAACATTCTATGACAATCGAAAGATATTAAACTTTGTAGCTAGCGTAAAACTTTTTTAAACAAAAACAATAACAACGTGTAAATTAACAATGCTATCAATTATTGCACTCAGGACATGTCCGATAATACAATCACAAAGAAGTTTATCGCTGAATAATCACATTTAATGACGCCTTACTCATACAAAACAATAACTGTAGTCCATTTTGGTTCGTTTCCTTGTTTGGCTGACGATTAGTCAAGAGTTCAAAAACCACACTCATCATCTTGTTTGTTAGGTAGGTTCTTCGAAGTCTTAAATCTGTCAATTTAAACTGCAAAATGATGTCCCAAGCAAATTATCCGAGCGGAGCAGACGAATTCCAAGTGGACGTATTTTAAAATGTAACTTTGCGAAAGGTCGGCGTCTGCGATTCGCGAAAATCTAATTTGGTATCAAAGAATTCATGGAAACGAACTGGAAGACTGCATACAATTCTATTTTCCGCTATGCATCATCAAATCAACGCCGACAGAGTTCGTTAGCACTAGTAATATTGTTGGGCTTACAAAACAACTGGCACAGATTTGAGAGGCAAAACTGAGGCACGAATTTGACCTACAACGCGTCAACAAACTCGCTAGACATTCAAATTATTTGCCTGGCCAGCTTAAACCAATAACATTCGTGTAGTATTTACCTACTCAGTGCAAAGCAAACCAACAAGATAACTCCATATATCTTTTAAGAATAACTCAAGTCATAAAAAGTCAGGAAGTGCAATTAGTTATTTAGGGACCACCTGAAATATTGCTCCAGGCGCATAAAATTATTGGCTCTGAGACTCAAGACTTCAGTGGAATTAGATTTGGCTACCAGTTGCACTATTTGGCCTTCATCCAGGCTCCGGAACAGTTCCAGGGCGTTAATTTAGAACTAAAACACTGGCTAGATGTATTGCGACGCAAATGGGATGCCATAGCACTTATTACAATCATTGGAACCTTTAAGAAAAACGGCGAGAAAACGGAACATAGTATTCCAGATGAAGATTCATACTCTGATCTTTCCAGAGATAAGTAGGTAAGTACTTAAGTTAGTAATATAATTCTATAGAAATTCTCATGGAATGATAATAACGTATGAATACGGTAAACTGAACGAACTTGACCTGCCATGACCTTGAAGCCAGATTTTACGGTGTTTGTAATGGTTGTTAAACCTTGTTCTATTATTTATTCTGTGGTTAAACTAGATCCAACAACAGCCGATTATAATGGGAAAATAATATTAATATTTATTATTGTTTCAGTTACAGCAGTAATCTGGATTACCTACTAACCTACTTACTATAATTTAATGGAAACTTGATATAAATAAAATAAAATAAGTAGGTACAAAAATATATCGATGAGTACCTATTTTATAAGACTCGAATGACTAATAATAGGTACTAGGTAGGTAATCATGTATCTTAGTAGATACTTAATTTTACTTACATTTCGAAGAATTATGCTAAGAAAAGCGAATTAAGTAAGTATAGAAAGAAATACTGGAACCCTATCTGACTCCAGAATGCAACTTGACTTGACCATGAACAATTTTGCAATTATTATGAAAATTATAATTACACTTTTGATAATGTTTATCAAGTTTGTGTTATACCGATGACATAATCCATTGAATAGCAAAACGCAGAAGGCAAAGTAAGTAAACTAACACTGAATGGAATACCGGCTGTGGACTGTATTCAAAACAACTCCATAAAGCTATTGTTAGGTGTAAGTACCAAAGTAAGTGACTCAACGTGTCCTCTCTACTGGCGATTCAAGGTGCACCTCTTACGTGGACGAAATGGCCATAGTAAGTGCAACGGGTTCTTTGCAAGACCTGTTTCTTTGCATGCGCCCTCAGCCCGGCTTGTTTACGCAGTTTTATGTGTTTGAGTTCAGCTTATTTTTTATTCTACAAATGAACGAAACTCACATCTGCGTACATATTGTTGTGCCAGAACTCTTTTTCGTTGTTTCAGAAAACTTACGTATTTTTTTCCAAATATAGTCTATCTATAGACTAAAGAAGACAGAGTAGATTCCCTCGACCGAAATCAATTGAATTCTGCAGGTACCTCCTTATGAGTTGGTAGGTCGGTCTTTACTTTACAACCAATAAAATATCAGCTCGACCATGAACCGCCTTGCTCACTGCCAGAGGTACCTAGATATTTGTTCAGAGACTCATCGAATCAATGTAAGTAGGCAATGCATAGTCACGGACTAGGACGCATAGCTTTCCAATACACGCACTGGTAAAGTAATAAAAGCTACTAATAATATCTGTTTGGCTGTAATCGACCGCACAGTTTCTACATTTTATAGCACTTTCAAGTTTTCAACGCGGCACTGCGTAAAAGCTTCGACGTTTTATTATGATTTAGAAATCTATAAGCGGATATGAATGTCTTAAGGAATAATTATATTTCTTTGAGCGCACTAAATATCAGGTAAATCCCAATACGGGTGAAAAACGATTTCTGCATTCGATAGTTAATTTCTTGAGGGCAAGGTATAGGAAGGCCCTTTTTTTCAACCAGTAGGTTGACAAGAGAGTATTTATAACCGACTATCAAGTCCATAATTCACAATTCCGAGAGACGGACTATGGTAATCAATCACGTAATGGTTGTTAGCGGACGCTTGACGGCCAAGAGTCCTGATAACTCGTCTGACAATTGACTCATCATATCGTCACATTCAGTAAATGTAATGATATTATCAACAAGAATACAGAGGGATATAAAGACCCAGGAATTGAATATAATCAAATTATCCGCAAATATGACACTCTATAAAAGCAATTCTCCGACTACCCTCAATTCGCCACCATACAAACGATGTCAATTCATCCCTTTCCGTCGCGGCCCCTACTGCCGCAAGGGCACAGGGGTGGAACCACCCTCACCACTTACAACTTGTATAGCTATGGTAATAAGTTAGATTTAGATAAAGTCTTGCCATTCCGGGAGACGCTATTATGATGAAAATGCGAAATACCTAAGTACTTTGTTACGGACGATAACAATGTTTTCTAGTTTTCAATTGCATACCAACTATACAAAGACGGTTGCTCCGATAAGACTAGGTGTTTGCTGCAAATCGAAAAAAAGGAAATATCTAATATCAACAACATTAGCAAGTTTATAGTTCAAGTATATGTTAAGTTGGTAGCTAACTCTGGAAAAAGAGATTTACGGCCGCCGCGCCAAGAATGCTTTGCCGAGACCAATAATTTAAAGTATAGATAATTAGATACCCATAGTAAGGAAGCACTCAAATTCATTGCGTGAGCAGGAAATGGATAAGTTGGAAAAGTTCAAATTAAATTGAAGTTAATCTTTATGACGACATTTTCTTGGAAGAAAAAGAATCAGACATGGTTAGTCATAATCTACCATTTAAGCAGTAATATTAAATCATTATTTAAATTGTACGAAAGTATCAAAGAACTTAGCTTATCTAAAAATCAGTAGGTAAAAATATAGACAAACAAGACTGAAGTCAACGACCTCATCTAAGCACAAGATAGAATGTAACGTCTAAAAGATACGTCTCAAATTTTATGGAGCGTCAAGTTGGCCGCATTTGCAATTAAGACATTTTTAAGTGAAGCGTCTCACGGATGGCTGCAAAACAACTTTCCGGCAACATCCCACGTTTTTATCTTAAAATCTCTCAACATGACCCAAACATGAGATCTACACTTAAAAGAAGTTAAGTTTGTAATATTGGACGCAGAAAAATCAAATTCTTTGACGGACGGGGAGAGAAGTTTTAAGAGTGAAGAGATAGGCATAGTATTCGCAATAAATACTAGCTATAAATGTAAGAAAGTAATTAGTATTTACTATAATCTAATTCTGCAGTGTAAGCAAGAATCATGTCTTTTAAAATGCTTCTGACTAGGTGTAATCTTTCAATTATCAACCGCTCTGCAAGTAAGTAAAGACTGTCTACCGTACTGCGTCTTAGTTTCCCTTTTGTTATTCTTGGTGGTTATCTAGGCTAGGAGTACCCATTATGATTCTGTTATCGTACTACACAAAAATCTACTATAGTTCAGAAATCTACAGTCCGTTCGGCAATGTACATATAGGCAACACAAAAACATTAGGATGTAGGTAAGTATTCAGCCCCCGCGTCTGGGTCTACAACTTTTTATTTTATTATTACTGCAGCCCCAAATGTTGGGTGGCTCCCCTCGCCATATTGATCGCTACTAGGGTACCTAGGGCTTCGCAAATGCCATTTGTTACATCGTGCGTATGGTTAAGTAAGGCGTATTTGGCAAAACTGTTTTCTAGATACATTCATTTCTGTTGTTATACTGCTCTTTATTCAAACGTTTTTAATAAGTTCATTCACACGACCGTAATGGTTTCTGGACTAATTAGTTAAGTAATAGCGATCATAAAATAGAGATTAAAATAGGTATTTAGTTTTGCTAGTTTTAAAGGAGAGAACATCACACTTCAACAAAAAATAACAGAAAAAGCGTGTGTTACCCACGATGAAAAAGTAGCTCCTATTATACGCGGTTGTACCAATTTTTTGTTTCACGTTGCATTCATCGTTAGTTTCTCATCTTATCCAGCTATGTTCCAACAAAATTTGCTCATTAATATCTAATTTTATCGTTATTTTTGTTGTTAAATTAGCAACACGATCTGTTCATTACATCTCCAACGGTCATCCCCTCGCAATGGGGTATTATTTCGATTACTTCCCTCGCAGACAGCCCTAGCAGTTAGGTATTTACATTTAGGGGTGCGTCGGACTCCGGCCAATCGATTCTGGGATTCGGGATGTAACCTCCCTCTCCCTCCTCTCAGTCTGCATATATCCCTCTCTTTCTGATACAGGAACTGATGCTGTCTGAACAGATTTCATTACCATACTGTTTGTCTATGTTGTCCTATGTACATAATGTATTCTACTTAGCCTCGGTTCGGCTTGAATAGAAGCGTGACACAGGCGAAGCTATCAGTTGGTTACACTTTAAAGAAACAAAGCAAGGAAAATTTAATAAACGCTAATAGGTCGCTAATGATTCCACGTCAACAGGAAAATAGTTATTAACCGAAGACAACCATTCAATCGCTAAATAAAATAAGTGTCGCGTGAACTTAAACTTTCATTTAAAAGCGTGATTGGAAACAATAATCTGTCTTGTTTCTAATAGACAATGCGATGTAACAATGCATAAGTAGAGGTAATTGATGTGCTGTTAATTATAGATTTGGTGGATGATGCCGGTGGACGCTCACGCGTGAAAGCGGCGAAAGTTACTCGTGACAAACTGAACCGGTTAAGTTACAGCTCTTTTGTTGTGCTTTACAGATGGTTTCTTTTTGATATACCTTAAACGTTTTACGATGTTTTTAAATCTTTAAGCTTTCCGTGAAAGTTGATTAAAGTAAAGCCTTTAATCAAAGGATCATCTGTACTCTTTCAAGATGCTTCACAGACTTGGCCATAAAACTCTTCATAAGAGTTTAATAGTTATTATGCGTTGATTCGAAACAAGGAGCCGTTATGGCCGCGACATGTGTTAGTCAGATATCTATTAATAGTTACAACTGATACAAAACTTTGGGTTCGTTAACCACATCGCTGCCTTTCAAGGGCTTGTTTGAAACTCATCAGCTGAGAATGTCATCAAGTTAGATAAAGAGCTTTTAAATTTGTTATTTTTATCTCTTTTAGCATTGCACCTCTTTCAGTTTTAACTGTTAATTATATTTAGTTTATATATCAGTTTGTTTAGAGGTTGGTATTTTAATATAAAAAATCTTTGTATGATTTTCAAAAGGATGCTGTATAATGAACTCATTAAGCTCGAAGCGCCATCGAAGCTTATCTTCCTAATGAGGCAGCCTCAATATTTTACGATACAGTTAAGTTATTCCGAATGCAGATTTTCGGCTAGTCGAAAAGCTTGAATCTAAGTTGAACGAACCGCAACCAGGTAATTGTATTTATTAACATAATAATATCGCACGATTAACGAACCATGGCAGTACGGTTAGTTTGCTTTTTGCCTAGGCACTTTTTCAGATTTAGAAATTTCTGAACACGTCTGAAATGAACGTGACCGAATTTACTTCCTGGCTGCGGAGGAAGCACGCACATTTGATGTTGTTTTTCAGATATTTGTTAACAAAGAAATTAACGTTCGCCGGACGTTATACTTGAACAGTACCTACCTACCTAGATGCGTTACATCCTATATTAGGTGTTTTATATTGAATTATCCCTAAGCCCGTGTCCCTATTAAATTCTGGTTATTGACCGCTAAAGAGGAAAAACTTATTAATAATCCTCAAATCACGTCCGTTTGTACAAAACAGCTCGTTCCATGCGTGTATAGAATGCATGATTGGTTTCGTAGCGGATGTGCACAGCACCAACACAATCACTACCTGCACCAGCTTATAAGTAAGAAACAACAAAGAAAATGTCACACCCATACACCATTAAAACTTCTTTCTGGCCTATCAAACCAAATGACTCACAGAAGTCACAGATAATCATACGTTATACAGCCGCGCCCCAAACAAAATATGATTCGAAAAATTCAAATTGTACCCACGAAAATTGACAAAAGTAATTTCAACCGGCCGGCATTCCCGATCAATGAATCTACAAACGCAGACACATTGCAAGCCGGCTCCCGAGGGAGGCTCTATTTCACAATTAATGCTCATTATATTTGAAAACTAGGAAATTTGAACCCGCACAAATAATTTACTCATCTAAAATCCTTGTAAAGAAAAAAATTAAATGAACTTACCAAGTTTAATTGACGTGGCAGAAAGGTTCTGACGTGCACTTCGCTGCGTTGTCCAAATGCGACTGGCGAATTGTAGAGCGTACTGCGTAGCGCGGGCGGGCTGGGGTGGATACTCCCGGTGAAGCACGACGACAGCGGAATATTAATCGGAACGGAAAATGATTCATTCCGCGTTCGAAAACAAAAGGAATAAATGCTGATGTCACACAATTGATTTCAAAATCTTTATAGTAACACGTTTTGGTGTGATTAAGAGTTATGAGAAATACTTACCTACACACCTATTATAGGTAGGTACGATTAATAGACTTGAAAAGGAGATTAAGTTTGATAGGTGTTACCAATGATAAACTACCCACCATTAACAGGCTAAAGTCTACTGTATTTTAAACGCTCAGCTTTGTCAAATTTTTGTTGTTGTAGGTAGGTACTTGCAAGCTTTTATGATTTTTATCCAAAGTTGCCATTACTTTAAGATTTATTTTATTACAATAAAACATTGAACTCCGTTCATTTAACCAATTATGTACTTATAATGAACTTGGAAATAACAATGAAAAATAAGGTAAACATTCAAACAAAACTAGGCGATAATAAATTTATTAAAATGCCGCTGTACCACACCGCGAGTAGTGAATCATCCATCACCCATCACAGCAAGCAAGGGGACCCTCAAGTACCTACAAGCGCTACTTAAATTCCGTTTTTTACTTTTTAACATGACGGAATTAAATGTGACACCCAAAAGCTGGAATGTATAATTAAAAAAACTTATAAGCTTTGCTACGATTTATGATTAGGACCACTTATGGAGCATCCCTTGGGTTTGGGTAGGTAGGTAGGTACCTAGATTATGTATTCCTATGAAAAACTTTAAATAAGTACATCATCATCATCAGCCTGATCTCTCCCACTGCTGGGAATAGGCCTCCCTTTGTTTCTGCCATTTCTCACGGTCCTGCGCTTGCCTGATCCACTGCCGGCCCACGACGTTGGCAATATCGTCGACCCATCGTGCTGCTGGACGTCCGACGCTTCTCTTGCCAGTCCTCGGCCACCATGGGATCATCATCATCATCATCATCCATCCACTTTAACTACATGGGAATTTAAATTAGCGAGTTTTATAATATTTAGTTGACTTATTTATTATTGCATTTACGATTGCCGTCAAGGATAACAAATATCAGAAGTGGGGTACCTATAATTTTATGAGCATTTAAGTACAAGAAATGTAAAAGTAATGCGTGGAATTCTCCACGCACACATCACTCTTTTGGCGATGGCACTGCTCATTTACTTACCATAATCATTAAGTACCTATAATTTTTCTAATATAAAAGAACTAAAGACACAACATCCACTAAACAATGATGAGTACTCATAAAAAATTAGGTAAATGTAATTATTCTACTATACCACACAATTCTGAAATCAATGACCAAATACCTTGTTCTTAAAACCTACTTTTAAAGGTAATTTAAATGATTTTATCAGTCTTCTCACGGTGACTGTTGCAAGCAAACGTCTCTAAATAAGGTTTCGTTCGTATGAGCAAGTGGCCAACTTTGATGACGGAGTTCCTAGGCCGCCTAAAGGGCCCTCCGAAGTACGGAAGCGGTCATTAATGCCACTTGCGGTCACCTATCCAAGTAGTGACGGCTCAGAAAGTTGCTTAACTTAGACGATCTATTAAGAACGTCTTACTTAGCAAGCTTCGCCACGAGCGCCCCTGCTAGTTTTGTTTTAGCAAGAGTCGTCTATGCGAGACGCGTTCTTACTAACGCCTGTTTCGTGACGCTAAATTAATTTTTTGTTTAAAAAACTGGAGAGCGTTTGAGGGTAAAGGCTTATATACCCAGCAGTCGGTATAATTTGAGCTACCCATGATGATGATGATATAACAGCAGGAGCGAGGAATATTGTGCCTTAAGTTAGTGGTTGGTAAAACTCTAAGCTAAGTTTTCTCCTGTTTTTATGTTGATTCATTGAAATATAATTTAATGTGTGTTGATGTGCTGCCGTAGAAAACTTTCTATTCGATAACCAACACATAACTATTTTGGCAGAAAGTCACTTATTTGTTGTAAGGTGTAACTTTTCATTTCAGATTAGGATATAACTATGGGGTAAATAAACAGAATTTCTCTGTCAATAAAAAATCAAATATGCTGAAAAGAAAAAGTTTATTATTAATCATTTTTTTCTGATATAATCGATTAATCTTTTTCGATTCTTTTTCTTTCTCATTTTTTTTTTCAAATGCTTACATGGGACAACAAGTATTTTGTATACCAAATTTGGGATAATACAAATACAGAGATCTTATAATGGTCTTTACAATCTAATTTTATAGTTAATAAAAATATTTTTTCCGATATAACTCTAATAACAAGAAACAAAGATAGAACCTCTAGCGGTAGGCAGAGTGGTGGGTTTGTATCCATTAGTTGAAATATTTATTACTACACATAAGCAATGACTAATTAAACAATCAATATCCTATAGAACAAATTATCTTTTTATAATCTAACATTTTGTAGCATGAAAATTAAATGACTAAGATGGAGGGTGTTTTAATGATTTTTGGGTCTTGTATAGCAATATTTGCAATTTAAGGGCTAAAAGCAGTATTTTGGGAAAAGCTGTTTTGAAATCGGCTCTCAAAATAACTTATAATTTACCTACAATCTAGTCCGATATGATTCACCAAGCTTTAGCGCCCCCCTAGCACATTTTTTTACTGTCTAATGATTTATTTTTTAGACTATTAAATAGAGGCCAACTTGACGTTTAATTAAATTGTGGTCATGTCTTTACATTTAGTGGTTTATTTTGTCCACCGAAGCGATTGAATAGACACTAGTTTATACGATACCATTTTATAATGTAGTAGTTAGTAATTTTCTTCGCACAAAATTCGTTTATAGAATTGATATAGCATTCGTTATATTCAGAAGAGAATTATATTTATTCAGAATAAAACCTCGTTATACATATAAGAAAGTGTGCAAGGGGTTTATAAAACCACGGCTACCCTAAAACAAGTCCTACTAACCTTTTGGTATAAAACCAAGCTAACTTAGAAGAAAGATTGGCAGATTTTTGCAACTAAACTAAACTTACTGTATTTTTTGTATAAAATATATATTATTAAGCTCTGTTCGGTGGAGAACGTCATTTTTAACTTTATTTACATTTAACTCTCAAAACGAATCTTGACGCTTAATAATGAAAAGCTAGTCTTAAGAGTCATACTATCACAAATCCGAACATTCAAGCTACGTTACAATAAATACAAATTAAACTTAATTCCCGGCCGCGATTAAGGTAATATAACCTTTAATTTGTTTAGTGAAAGATTGCTTTTAATAACGTAGTATAATTTGATAGTTCTTTTAGTATAAAAGCGTGGGCGATATCATTTAATATCCCTTTATATCATTTTGTAGAAGACATTCCCTTTTCATGAACAAATTTGATATTAAGAAGCATTCTCTCAGTGAACAAAATATAACTAACACGCATTTTATTGAACCAAAGAAAACTCGCATCCATCGTCTGTTACACCAGAACTTAACGGTAAGTGAAAATTAAGACTAAATGATGGTCCAAATATTAAATTTGACACATATGGACCAATAGCTTTGCCGTGGTCATTTTCTATTTACAGCATCGTATGTACAAGGGAGGCCTATTCCCAGCAGTGGGAGAAATCAGGCTGCGGATGATGATGATGATGATGTACAAGAATCCGATAGGTCACTCTTAAAGACCTGACAAGGGTTGCTACGTTTTGAGTTTAAGCAATAACAAACATCAAATTATCACTTTCAATATCTCATCATTACGATTTTGATAGTGTTGTTACTTGGTCGATATCATATCGCTTTCAAGACCATCATGAGCTATACTTCATTTATTGAAACGAGCTAATAGGTAGAAAAATAAACACACGTAATTGGTCCTTGAAAATAATTGTATTTCTCGTGATTGGCTAGATTTGACAATTGACAATTGATTTGGCAATCTAGCCAATCACGAGAAAGACAATTATTTTCGACGACCAAGTGTGTTTATTTTTGTTCCTATTAGCTCGAATCAAAAAATTTAGTAAGTATAGTATAGACATTATATTAACACTACGGGAAATTCCTAAGGCGAAAATTGAAGACTTAAATACCGACAATGTTTCGATTCTTCAGGACAATCTTCATCTGCTGCTCGATTCTTGACGACATTCAAAACATGACGCGGTAAGAGATTGCACGTTTGTGAAAAACATACAATAGGCATTAGGTACGTCATTTATTATAGCCTGTGGTCGTTCACCCCTTCTCTCCAAGAATATTCCATGTGCAAGACGTGTTAATAAATTATATTGAAAATTAATATTTTTTGTTGTTTAATCCAACAAAATTGGTGCCGAAACGATAAAACAAGTGCATAAGTGTACATTAGGTACAATGAGTGTGGTGTGGGCGCACGGACTATTCCAAATATCAAGTCAAGATTTGCCGGTCGGGTGCGTGATATGTCCGCCATTTTCGTCGTGTCTCATCGAAAATCGAAACAAGCAATCAATCATTAAACTCATTCGGTCAAACAAACTGTTAGATATAGTTTTATTGGAGTTGGCAACAACTCTACTCTAGTTTGTCTGTGGAAAAATGTCTTCTGACTGAAAGCCATTGCATAATACAAAACTGAGTACAAAGGCACTATTAACTACTATCTGTACACCAACTTCACCGGTAAACGAGACATATGAAATAATTTGTGATAAATTGAAGAAATACTACCATCCAGTGCAAAACTACGCGCTACACCAAGCGTAATTTCGAAAAAGATCTCAAAAACAAAATGAAACTATAGAACAGTATATAGTTGAACTGAAGAAATTGTCTGAAAATTGTGAATTCAAAAATTTAGACTCGGAACTAAAAGAGAGATTATTAAATGGCACATATTGTGATGCAGTTAAATTCGAGTTATTAAAAGCAGCTGATAAACCATTGGGAAAACTGCAGAAACTGCATTTAAGCATACAAACAAAACAAATAAGATCACTTCACTCCAACCACTCACTCTTTGAAGTACCTATATGATCTGTGGCGCAGTCAATCAAACATTGTTTACATTCAAAGCCGGGAAGCGGTTTGCATATCTTCCGACGAACAGAACAACAAATTCTATTACTTGTTGAGTCCTAAAAAATTGTTTCTCCAAAACACAATGACTTTCAGGTAAAGGGCGAAGATGCTGTCGCAAAAAGACTGCGGATGAATATTGGTAATACAAGGGAAGTAGGTAGGCGTATTAAATACAGGGTGCCACGAAACATGTTTACATTTGTTATAAAATTGTTTCAAATAAATTTTGCGACAAAATTAATTTGAAGTTTTTTTCAATTTTTTTTTCAAACTATTCCGTGGCATATATAAAAAAGCATTCTGCCATCTAGAACTACGGAGCAGTTTCACGGGGAATTGTTTGCCAATTGATAACTTTTCAATTTTGGGTTGTTCATCAGCCCTTGAAAAAATAAATATGACCACGTCAGGATTGTGCAATACTGAATCTGACCCAACGACGAAGGCGTCACAATCTGCTGAAGATGAACAATGTGAAATAAAATAGTGACATTCTCTCAAGTGTTTTAGATGAAGAAAATGGTATAAGCGATTTGTCAAAGCAAATTGTCGGATACATTTCAGGGTGGGTTGTTAAAAAAATTAAATGTCATACATGTTGCAGTGCGTTAATATCTGATCGACGATTAACCTTTTACAGATTAATTAATTTGAGAAACTTAGGTGGTTTGCTTTTTCCCACACATGATGTATTTGATATATGTATCAAAACTGAATCACTTTTGAAACTTCACAAAAAACTAAATGGCAATCATTATATACGTAATGAAAATGAGTATAAAGTTTTTCAAACTAAAATATTGAAATTGTTTATTGAATCAAATGTTTTTAATAATTTAAAATAAATGGCGTTCCCACCTCAACTTTGAGGCTCAAAGGCCTACAAAACTGGAGTGGAAAATGGACATGACACCGGCGACAAGGAGCGATTCTTCGGCGTGATGTCTAAACTACGAAGTCTACAAAAGAAGGTGGGCGCTTCGCACAATCGTCACAAGAAGCAGCACTCAGCATGTACGCAACGCAGCAAATTACCGTAATTGGACATCTCGTGCTACGATAGAAAGGATATCACAGGATACACGCCATTCATCAATGTCTTCAAGGCTGTAGTGGACCAGGAGAAAACCTTATCAAGACTTGGGCACATGCATTTTCCCGTGAGAAAAGAAGGGGACACCCAGGTCGCTTTTCCTGTCTAGAAATATGGTTTGAATGGAGCCCACCATGTTCTATTGGAGGGGAGTACTTTCCCACCGGAAAAGAGGTCCAGCATCGTTCAATCTTTGGGGCCAATGACTGCTTTCATATGTATGCTACGATCCGAGGAGGAATACAGAAACTAATATGAAGGGGCAGTAAAGAGGACCATGGCACACATACCATGCATAGATGACATAATTTCCGTGACAAGATCACAAACGAACTTTGGACATTGCACAACTTTGTAATGTGTTGGCCGAAATTCTACTAATAACAACTGCCCGTCAGGCAACAAGGACATTCTTTCCCATAAACTTCTTGTATAAAGCTGCAAAACAAGTAGGTATACGAGGTATAAGATCGGCTACCAACTTGTACCTTAAAGGCACAAAATGCTGTCGCAAAAAGACTGCGGATAAATATTGGTCAATACAAGGGAAGATTGGCCAGGGCCAAGTTTGCTATCGAACAAGAAGAATCTAAGCAAATAGATTTGGAAAACGTCAACCTTCGGATGGAGGAGATGGAAAAAGGCCAACAAAACTGGAGTGGATATTGGACATGATGGTCCACACCGGCGACAAGGAGCGATTCTTCGACGTGATGTCTAAACTACGAAGTCTACAAAAGAAGGTGGGCGGGGAAATCGTCACGAGAAGCAGCACTCAGCGTGTACACAACGCAGCAAATTACCGCAATTGGACATCTCGTGCTACGATAGAAAGGATATCACAGATACACGCCATTCATCAATGTCTTCAAGGCTGTAGAGGACCAAGAAAGCTTGTCATCTACGCAAAAACTATGTTATCTACGTAAATATTTGAAAGGTGATCCGTTGATATTAATAGAAAGTCTTCCGTTAGTCAATAAGTCATACACACAGACTTTAGATTTATTAAATAAGAGATATGATAACAAATGCCTACTTATACATATTAACACATCATGTAAATGCACTGTTAGACCACCAGCCAATATCAAAGGGTACTTCATCAGAATTAAGACATTTAGTTTCCATAACTAGGCAACATTGGGAATTCTTATTCCCATTTTGCTAAGGAAATTAGATGTACTTTCTTGCAGAGAATATCATTCTGATCAAGACAACTCGAAGCTATCAAAACTAGAGGAGTTTTTAGACTTCTTGGAGAGAAGGTGTATGGTGAGAACCGACCGCACATTCGCTGTTGGCAGCATTTTACTTCATTCTTACCGAGCGTGCGCCCATCAACTCAGTTCACGATCGCTACTCATCAAACGCGCGTGTCTCAAATCAATACAATAAACATTTATCAAACAATTTATCAATTTATCATTTAAAAGGTGTAGCTTACAGCGAATGTGCACCTTAGAGAAGGGAAGAACGACCACAGGTTATAATAAATGACTGTATTGTATGTTTTTAACAATCAACGTTATGCTAGCTTTTGTTTTCTGAAATCCATTGAATTTTTCAAAATAACCACGCTGTGACGTGCCGCGTTAAGATATGGTTATTTAAAGAATAAGACGGCTGGTTATGAGTATGGTATGGTCACTCGCGATTAGTGACTTCAGGAAGAATCGAAACATTGTCGTTACCTAAATCGACAAATCTTTACGTGAGTAATTTCCCGTTCTATTATTATATAATATCAATATCGCCTTTTAATTATATCCATTTTCTACGAAAACACAGTAGCATTTATCATAAGTATTATCTATCAGATAATCCTTATACCCGGTCGGAAAAAACTAATTCAACTAACATAACCAATGACAATGAGCATCCAAACCATGAACAAAAATGAAGTTTACACTTTCACACACACAGAAATAACAAAACAAATGTGTTTCACTTACCCTTAAGTTCATATCACTCACATAACAACAGCCTTCAGCACATTACTGATCTTACAATTGCAAACGGGACAACGCTTCGCTTTAGCCCACACTTTCTTCGCACACTTATAACAGCAGCATATATGCGCTATCCTACCATGAACAAACACACCAGACTTAGGCTCGGTTATACAAATCACACATAGTTCTTTCGCGTCCTCTCTTACAATCTCTTTTATGGTATTCGCTATAACCTTCTTAGTGACCGGCTCTATCGTGATCGCGGGATCGCTAACAGTCTTAGTTATCGGAGTGACCTCACCATCCGATTCTAGATCGCTCGATTCGGAGTACTTAGCGCGTTTGGTAGCCCTATCGACGGAGGAAGACCTGCGTTTTTTAGTCTTTCTTATAACTGTTTGGGTCTTACTGTGTGTCGCTGAGGGCTCTTGGACCTCCTGACTGTGGGGAGAGTCCACTCCCGAGTCCTGGGAGAGAGGCTGCGACATGCTGGAGTATTGGGAGAGAGGCTGGGATCCCGTGCCGAGGTCTGTCTGGTCACGCTTCTGTTTGCGTCGCGGTCTTGGTGGGAAGAAGTTTTTGCGCACCTGGAATATGGGAATGACACGCTTTTATGACATCGTTTGGAGTTAGGCTTCGGAAGGCACGTTAAATCATCTTTCAAGTTGTTAAGGCCCATAATCATCACCAGAATATGCTCGTTCAGATATCCATATAATCAAAAGGTATGGTTGCATTAGAGCGATGTGTCAATAGAGTAGACATGTTCTCAAAGGCCAAGATAAGGAATGCATGGCTTGAGGCTAAGATTGCACTACCAAGATGTCAAAACGCTCGCTTACATATCTTTCAGTTCTTAAAATGTACAGCCTAGTACTAGCTCTAAAAGTGCCTATCAATAATTTCTAGTAAAATCAGAGGTACCTCATCACGAACATTGAAATGACTCCTTTTTTTTTCGTCGGGCTATTCTTGGTGTTTGATTTTTGCGGCCTAAACGCCACAAAATATCCTGAAGAAAAAAGTCATTTCAATGTTCGAGATGAGGTATTTGTACTTATGTAATCTGTGGTAAAATCCAATATTTACCGTAAAGCACTTCTGGCAGTACCGATATAGCGGGTTGTTGTTCTCGCTGCGGCACTGCGCGCAATGCCAGTAGTCGTGGAAGTCGAGCTCGGAGTCCGAGCCGGTGTCGGCGCCCGACGCGCGCTCAGAGTCCGCGAACGTTACCTCGTCGCGCACGCACACCTCCACCACGCGGGTCTCTATTATATCCGTCTGGAAATATACAAATTTATATGTAAAAATAAATATAAATACATAAATAAATATAAATATCCTTGGACATTCCACACAGTGTCATCTAGTCCCAAGCTAAGCAACTTAATGCTTGTGTTATGGTAACCAGATGACTGATATAATACCTTAATACATTTTTTTTGTTAATACATACTTAATATAGATAGAAAACACCCAGACACGGAACAAATATCTGCAGAACATACAAACATTTGTCCCGTAGCGGGGATCGAACACGCGACCCCATCGAACCCCCCTCGACATTATTATTATATCATACATTTCATACAGCGTCATCTAGTCCGAAGCTAGGCAACTTAATGCTTGTGTTATGGTGAAATATTTGAACAACATATAAAGTCTTCATGCGTGAAGTTTAAGACCTGCACAAAAATCGAAGACGTTCATGTCAAGATAGACTAAACCTTTCTATAATCGTATGGATTTTTAAATATTTCTCTTTATTATTCTCGTATTTTAGTATAATCGTATTAAGTTTTCAATAGTTAAGTTACTTACATCGCTACACTCCGTACTGTCTGCATCGATTGGACCATCCTCATCGGATTCAGTGACTGGCTCGTATTCCAATGTATCCGAGTCGAGTGCCTCAGTGTCGCTGGTGTCCCGCGCAATATCTACAACACACCACAAGTAACAACAACGGACCAAACGCTCACCCCTGGCTAACTCCATGAAGAAACAGCGCATTATTTTTTGCTGTTTGATTCCACAACAATGTTTTTAAATTCAGTCTTATTTTTTTTAAATAATATGCATATTTTTTCATGTCTGTAGCATTCTTATTTTTTGTTCTTTCCCTTTTTGTTTCAGCGGTTTTTCATTGTTTTGTTTTGGTTTGCTTTTTGTAATCTTTTTTTTTTCAATATTCGCTGTTTTATTGCCATTTTTATCGTTTTTTTTTTAAATCATCATACAAAGTCCTTAGAATTATACACAAAGTCATGCGTTTCGTGATAAATCGTTTGATAAAATTCGATAGTTTCGCAAGATTAGATTGAAAGAAACAAATTTTGAAACAATTTATCACAAAGGAAAATGAAAAACAATGCAAATTATAATGTTATAAGGAAAATAACATATTTTTGGATTAGGGCTGCAATGAGGTAAATGAGCAATTTTGTGTTAATTTGAAGAAGCTAAATCACAAGCAAATGGCCGACCAACAAGTAAGTTAGGTAAAATATTTGTATTAAGCAAAATATAATGGTAAATGTACCATAAGATGATTGAGAAAATTTGTAAAATTCATAGCATTTGTAAGTGAGCAACAAACACACATAGTTCACTTCAATTGTCAGCCAATTGAAGCAATGAGATAAACATTGTACTCAAATTGTCCTAGACAAATCACTTAACTCATTACAACCGCAACCAAACTCTATATATTAGTATAAAAATTCACAATTAAGTACAAACACACTAATGATATCTATTAATGGAGCTAACATCCCACATTAACTTGGGTACAGTTTCTGTCGTTTAGTACTAACAAGTACGATTAACTAGCGCCAAAGTGGATTTGCAAGCATGTCAAACAAAATCAAACTTAAGGACAGACAGAAGAGACACAAGACAAGGACTCATAGCGGAAGTAAAGTTCGCCCGCGTCCTGTCTCTTCTGTATGTGTTTTGTCGCGACGCTTCTATACATTTTGTATGAAAAAGACGCGGTAGAGACAAATGTCCGCGCCCCGTCATCGTCTTACGTCTCTTCTGTTGCCTGCGTCTTATTCAATCCTCAGACAGCTTAAAAACTCCATCAACAAAATGCCAACTGATATTCGTCTTGATTACAATCGTAATTTCGCTAACGATTTCAGCCGAAAGATACAGTACATTGTCTCTCTGCCCTTCAAAAATTCTCATGATTCTTTATCTAAACACTTGAGTACAAGTATTTCAAAACATGTTATGATAACAATTGTGTCGAGCGGAGTTAACCGGTAGCTAAATACGAACTTACTAGGAACTGCCAATGGTAATGTGCAGCAGTGTGTTAAAAATCTTGACCTTTTTAAGATAAATTAGGATTTCTACAGCTGAAGCGGCTGCTAAGTTTCTCTGAAGCTGACCTTCATTGATTTGCATTATGAAGTCTTTTCAAATGTATAAAATGACTTGTGAATAACTGTGTCAAATATAATGTACTTATTCCATATAGGAGTATCATTTAAGTATGTGGTTGTGTACGAAAGAAACTGTACTATAAGGAATGGTAGCTCCAAGGCAACACTACACTACATAGCTAAATCTATGATAATGCTGTTTGTGTAATGTCCGCAGTGCAGAGTCCTGTGCCTCGGGCCTCGGCACATTCAGGGCCCGTATCTGACAATACCATCAAGAAAATATTAATATTACCCACTAGATGTGTACCTAGAACTACGACTAATACTTAAATAATATGCTCCAGGCTTTTTGGAAAGATTTGTTATTTATGTATTATTTATTTGTAAATGAGCAAAAGTCCTCAACAATGGTCACCTCTTCCCACACTTGTTCAATATTCAAATGTTTTAATAAGAATATGTAGGTGATGTTAGGTATCACAATGCTGCTAAAGTTGATATACCTAGTCAATGAAGAAAGCTATGTGAATCAAACTAGGTATGTTTTATATACCTATGTAACTTTTGTCCAACTTTTTTGAGATTTTAATCTAGGACATTTAAGTACCTAAAATTTGCTATTTGAATTAAAAAAGGTTAGGTAATATTAAAATGAATTCATTAGTCTAACTAATCATTGCTAATGTCTTCATAATACTTACCAAGCTTGTTTACCAAACTACAAACCTTAAATAATAAATTAATTGGGCATAATGTCAGAAATATATTCTCTAAACTTTTGTAATATCTGCCATAGTCTGACAGTCATACGTAAGTAGCATGTAGGTGTGAATGGAGCAGTGTGCAACGTCAATGTGGTTTTATGTATCCCACGCATTCTTCACACCCGATATAGGATTAAATTTTCCTCCAAAAACAAAATATGAATAATAATGAACTAAGAATAAACCAGCACGTTTGAACATGTCGATTCTAATTCGACTTGCAGCCCGCGTGTCTGCGTGAATGTTAGCGGAAGTTTTTGTACAGGGTGATTCATTGCATGAACAATTACAGGACCAATGCAAGAATTTTAACTCAAATTCTAACATAGTTACAAAAACACTATTACTTTATAATGACATTTTTGATCTGCATACCTATATTTTTTTTTTTAGAATTTATTTTGTATAATGAATCATCCTGTACTTATGAGAACCTTTTTCATTGAGTGTTCTGGGGAATACCCCAGTTGTATTTTATGAACTATTTCCATGAAATATACAGGATGTAACTTCCTACATAATTATTATTACCTACCTGTCTACAATAATGTAGCTAGGAACTTTCTATAGCTATGTTGATGAGGAAGATTACAACAGAAACTGGCATGTATTGATAATAAGCATAAAAATATATAAACTACACAAGTACTTGATAATAAAATAAAAATAGGTTTATCATTAAGTAATCTCTTGAAGTCATGTAGGTATTAATCATTTTATCATGTAACAATATTTTGATATAACATATTTTTATAATTTTAAGTGCCATTGGTTCATTCACAGGGTGATCTCTGTTTGATAACAGCAAAGAGCAGATCACTTAAGTAGGTACTTTTGAAAATACACAAGACAGGTCCAAACAAGTTCCGACCACTGCACTTTCTGAGTCAGAGTGACACAGAATGAAGTATGCAAATCATTATGTCTAATAGGAATTCATGTTTATTTATTTGGTCGGACAACATACAACATGTTATGTCTAGATTGTGTTGATAAATAGGTATATTTACCTCTCTGGGAGACATTAAAAGTTATTAAGCTTACTTCTTGAGAAATATTCTGATTTTTAATACCTAAGTAAAGTTACCTAGTTTGTGTAATCAGTGTTGACAACTGCAGATGGAGCTTTTAAGCAAACTAAGGCTTTTGTCATGACTTAACAAATTAAAAGCCATTAATTACTGATAAGTACGGACAAATATTTTAACAAGATAATGAATGAATTAATTGGATCTAGTCGTTCAATACACCACTATTTAAGTCCAAAAAGTGGTAGCATGTGAAATTGTTACGTGGGGTCCGAAGAAAGTACCTACATAATTCATTTCATTTAACTTATTTTTTTTTAATGTACCTATACGTAAAATGCATAAATTTATTTATAATAGACAGTGAACATGCATAAATAGACAATAAAAAGCAAAACCAAAACCAAACACGAAAATATTAAAAGTAGTCCTTTCTTGCCTTATTCATTTAAGAACTTTTTACATTTGTTTCTCTAATTCGAACATAAAGGAATTTAACATAACATGTAATCTTTTCTGAAAAATAACAGATGAATAAGACACTAAGTACCTACTCATGCACAGCATAATAAAATTTACAACAACAACATTCCTTTGAAACTAAATAAAGGAATGCAACTCAAGTTTCATATGATCAAAATCCCCCACTCAAGTCAGTGAGTCAGCAAGTAGGTTTATAACTCTACCATTTTTACTTTGTTTACTAATTATTTATATTTGACACATAGGGCACTTAATTAGGTACTGAGTAAACTCTGTCTCATGATTTTTGTCAATCAAATCAGTACCTACTTGAATATTCCATCAAGTGGAATAAATCATTATTATCAGTGAGATATACCTATTATAGGTGTAGATTATTATATCTTGGTAATAATTGTTTATTTTATCATAAGAGTTTTCTGGTATATACCTATAATGTCTTTATTGCTATTAAATTACTTTATATAGCAAATACCAGAAAACATATCATGAAAACTGAAACCAGACCATTTTAGCTCTTATTATATTTTGAATAACATGTTTTTAAACAACTTTTCTAATGGATTGATGTTATCGGAACAACAAAAACTTGGATCTTATATGTGAATATTTTTATAAATTCCAAGTTTTTTGATTATTTTATAGTCCAAAACATTAGTGTTGGGTAAATCTTATTCTCGTAGGTACTTACCAGTTTCTTTCCCTTGAATGCTGAAAATGGTTTCTGTTGAACAGCGGCGACTCCATGAATGTTCTGCAAATAACACTCTTTTATCAAAAAGAGTTTACTCCAATAGATGTCCAGCAACTATGCTAACAAAATTTGTTTTAAAATGTTTTAAGTAGTCAAGGAACAGCAACATTCGAAAGTTCCCGCGCAATTATTATCAACCTAACTCATCAACCGCCAAAATTCAATGCTAGTGCTAGATAGAGCGAAATAAGATACCTATGTTCCATTTATGCGGAATTACTGCCATATTCACTTTAATGATTTGCTCAGTTACGAATACGAATCACAAAAAATAACAACACTGTAACCTTGTTCCTTTTTTTTATAGGTTGCTTGGTACACTTCACTTGTGTTAGATTTTTAGATGCTACTGTACTGTTCACAATCTTGTTTGCCTTCAACCTTCGAACGCAAGCCGGTCTACACGCTTCTACTACGTGATTGTATTGAGAACAACAGTAGATATATACATAAAAGCTTCGTATGGTCCTCCCTCGATTCATCAAAAACCAGCTGCACTTTTCACAACACAATGAACACAAACATTACAAAATTCACCACACTAGCTCACCTGTTGAGGAGTAGGTTGCCGTTGTGTTCATAATCGAAGCTTAGACCAAAAATTGAATTGGCAATGGCCAAATTTTCTTCTGGTTTGGTTGAATTTATAGCTTTTACTTCGGACTCGTCAAAACTCGTTTTTGGATTGAGGATAATTTCAAAATGACGACATGAATGAATTGCTTTGATTTCCACAAGACAAAAACTTAACCTGCAAAATGCACCAATAACAAAACTTGACCCTGAAGTTGTGAGCCAATAACGTGAGAGGAAAGTTTAATTATCAGTATTTTGACCACTCACAAGATTTTACAACAGATAAGTGACGACGGAAACAAAATTGTTTGACATTCCAGCGTGGATCTTGTGTTGCCATTAGATAATATTTTTCAAATCTTTAGCGAATGCAACAAAACGTCCGTCATGCATGCTGTGTTAAATTTTTATAAAATTGGGCATTTTATGTAAAGGAAGTAACTCTAATTAGATCACTGTATTTTCCTCTATTTTTATGGCAGTAGGTACCTACTACTTTCGGTGCTTAAAGCTACTAGGACTAGAACTAGGACTGTATCCCGAGCGGTAGACATTTCTTTCAGATCTTTAT
Organism: Xanthorhoe spadicearia; assembly: GCA_947086425.1. Taxonomy (NCBI): domain Eukaryota; kingdom Metazoa; phylum Arthropoda; class Insecta; order Lepidoptera; family Geometridae; genus Xanthorhoe; species Xanthorhoe spadicearia. The sequence goes on from OX352202.1 coordinate 431,277, forward strand.
GTAATTCTTAAGATCGTTTGAAAATGTCTAATGGGGTAGTCAGAGGTATGTCCTAATACATATTTGGTACGTATGCCCACTTTTTGCAGAAGTTAACTTTCCATACGTGACAGGTTGCAAGCCCATTGACGCTGTTAGAATTTTAGAAAGCTTCCTCACGATGTTTTCCGTCACCGTTAAGCTCGTGTTAAAAAGAGCATTTCACTTGATCTCTGTACCTAAATCAAGTTTGAATTTATTACGTGAAGACGTCGTCTTCTTTTTAGTGGGCACCTATGGGCCAAGGTTATTGATGATAATGTCTTCTTTTTCCGTCATGCTGGTTGGGACGTTTCTCTATGGAATACATTTTTATATAACTGGCAGCACTGATTTTTTTTATTTCTTTCTTTTTCAAAGTGGCATGGTGACGGCGTAAGGTGAGTTCGGCAACTTGTGAAATAAATTTAGTTTTACTGCGCAATTTGTGTAATTATTACAAAATTGTAATTACGTACTGTTTTGTACACCTTGCGAATAATAAATCGCCAGTTATTTTCTTCCGGGGAAGTAGTGCCGATCCAAAAGGATAACACGTGGATGTCGAACTGAAATTTGCTTGTGGAGTGAAGAATTGTGAAGAAATTTGTTACAGCAAGACAGAACTACTATTCTTAACGAGTAGACATCTGTTTCAACATAAAGTACAAGATCTAAAGAGACTACGTGGGGTGCCTTCATAGTGCTAAGAGGTTATGTGTCAAACAGCAAATTACTAAGGTAAAACTTTTGTTGTAGTTGCCGAATAAGCAACCACAATGCCGCAGAACGAATATATTGAGCGTCATCGTAAGCTCTACGGTAGAAGGCTCGATTATGAAGAGAGAAAGCGCAAACGTGAAGCGCGTGAGCCGCACAAGCGTGCCGACAAGGCCCGCAAGCTCCGCGGCATCAAAGCTAAGATCTATAACAAGGAGCGGCGCAATGAAAAGATTCAAATGAAAAAGAAGATCAAAGCGCACGAGGAGAAGAATGTCAAACAGAACACAGAGAAGGTGGCTGAAGGGGCTCTGCCCGTCTACCTTCTGGACAGAGATGTACAATCTCGGGCCAAAGTACTGTCCAACATGATCAAACAGAAGCGTAAAGAGAAGGCTGGCAAATGGGATGTTCCTATACCTAAAGTCAGAGCACAGGCTGATGCTGAAGTCTTCAAAGTACTGAAGTCTGGTAAAACGAAGCGGAAAGCTTGGAAGCGGATGGTCACCAAAGTCACATATGTAGGAGAGAACTTCACACGTAAACCTCCGAAGTTTGAGAGATTCATCAGGCCTATGGCGCTGCGTTTCAAGAAGGCACATGTAACTCATCCGGAATTGAAAGCTACATTCTGCTTGCCCATCATTGGAGTGAAGAAGAATCCTAGTTCTCAGATGTACACAAGTCTAGGAGTTATAACGAAGGGTACTGTTCTGGAAGTTAACATTTCCGAGTTGGGTCTGGTCACGCAGGCTGGTAAAGTGGTGTGGGGTAAATATGCCCAAGTTACAAACAACCCTGAGAATGATGGATGTATCAATGCTGTACTTTTGGTCTAAGTTATGTAAACTTTTGTTTGACGAAATAAACTGTGAAACTTTTCTGTATCTTTTATTACCTACAACCTTTTTAGATAATAGGTATTGACTTCTGTATGTTATCTTAGAATTAAGGTTTGTTTTTGTCTAGAATTTCTTTAATCTTTTTATTCAAACAAAAGTATATTTTATGCTATAAAAAAAGTAGGACCAGGTCTCATTCAAAATAACAAGAAAATCAACAAATAAGGTTTTATAAGAATCTCACCTTTTTGTTTAGAAAGATACTTATAAAAACCCATAATTTTCGTCCTCCAGGTCATCAATATGCAGATTTTCGTTAAGACCCTCACGGGTAAAACCATTACCCTTGAGGTAGAACCCTCGGATACCATCGAAAATGTGAAGGCCAAAATCCAGGACAAGGAGGGAATTCCCCCAGACCAGCAGAGGTAAATATTGCTCAATCTTTTCTTGGGGAGTAGGTACTTACCTAGGTTAGGTATAGAAACTTTTTTTAAATTGCTAAATTCTATTTCCACTTCAGTTATTGTTTCCATGATCTAAAAAGTCGTGGTAGGTACCTACTCTATTATATTATCTCACGGTCATCAAAAGTGGGATGGAACAAATGTTTAGAATTAACTTATCTAAACCATTTTTTGTACGAGTCAACAAGCATACAACTCAATCAGGGTGGAAAGTCAAGATCATAGCTTGAAAAATAGCGCTCTTACAGGTGATTGCAATAATTTTCTAATACCTAATCACCATTTTCCAGATTGATCTTTGCCGGTAAGCAACTGGAAGATGGTCGCACCCTCTCGGACTACAACATACAGAAGGAGTCGACATTGCACCTGGTGCTGCGCCTGCGCGGTGGCGCCAAGAAACGCAAGAAGAAGAATTACTCCACACCCAAGAAGATCAAGCACAAGAAGAAGAAGGTCAAGCTAGCTGTACTTAGGTACTACAAGGTGAGTGTCTTTTCATTATATTTCTGTATATTTCTTTTTTTTTTTTTTTTTTTTTACTTAACCTATACTGTCCCACTGCTGGGCAAAGGTCTCCCCTTTCTCCTTCCACACATCCCGGTCCATTCCTGTTTCCGGCCATGTGTATATATTTCTTACATTATCTTTTTTAATTCTATCCTTTCTTGCGATCTGCCAATTTGGCATTAAGCAAGGAGTTGTGTCCTCATCCTGCCGTTCATGGAGCAAGTCCACTGACATGTCCATGTTTTTCTCTTAATAGGTCTTGTGGGGCTCTCCTCTTCAGTCTTGCGTTGTGCAATGTTGAGGATTCCCTCATTAGACTATTCGCCAATTGGTTTGGGTGCAGATACATTATCTTTGATTGTTTTTGCATACCTAATATCTAATTGGAAAATCTAGAGCTGTCTTAGGCAAGAAATTGTCATTCATTGAGACGGTTCTCTAGCTATTTGTAACACCTAGGTATTTTGAAGTTATTTCTAAGTTAAGCCTATACTTACTGCGTGATCTCACTAAGATGATTAGGAGAACAGGATAATAATAAAATAGTATTTCCAACATATTTCTATCATGCCCCCGTACCTCTAGGTTTCTACCTTGAGGGGGCTTGAATGGAAGTCAATGAATCACAGGATTTGTTGTAAAAAAAAACCTAACAGGATAAATTTTTTAAAAACAGTGGAATCCGCATTCCAACAAGTTCAAGCAAGTTAAGGGCATTATAAACATCAGCATTTTGTGAGGATGTCTTAAAAGTGGAGGGACAAGTTAAAACTCGCGCGCGTGACTCAGTGCTTTGCTTTGTATGGGTTGAATGAAGCGTGAGCCCTGCCTGACTCACACAGATGTTGAGATAATCTGAAGGATAACAATAACCCTTTGGATGTTTCACAATGTTTGTTTTTGTTGTGAACGTTCCATTTATGATGACGCGGTTGTTATGTTGAATTGGTGTCATCTCGAAATCAATTCTTGCAAAAAATTCATTAACCAGTGTAAAATAACCCTATATTCAACAAAAGTTGGTAATTAAAATTGGCCTCCATTATAATTATTAATAGCGAAAAGCTATAAAGCCCAAAGTTTTCTTGTCGTTCTTATTTATAAAAAGTCAAAATTTCTAGTGGTATGAATGAATGTAAGAAAAATGTGTTTTTTTCTGTAGGACCTAACACTCGCTACACCTAGAGTTGCGCCTGTATATCTTGAGGTGTAGCTGAGGTACAGGTATTATGTACACCATTACAAGTATAGAGATTTACTAAGTTCCTAATTCTCTTTCAGGTTGACGAGAACGGTAAAATCCACCGTCTGCGGCGCGAGTGTACCGGCGAGAACTGCGGCGCCGGCGTCTTCATGGCTGTCATGGAGGACAGACACTACTGCGGGAAGTGCCACAGCACCATGGTCTTCAAAGACGACGACAAATAGATTCACCATAAGATAGGCTAAGCGACCGCTCGCGACCGCTGTGTATGACGGATTGAATAAATCTTGACACAGTGTCCGAGTATCTGATAGTTTCATTCCTGCTTCCTTTTTGTTTTCAGGTTTGGTAAGTGTGAGGTAGCTAAGACTAGTTTGGCCAACCTAATACTAAAAGTTCGAGTAGAGTTAGGTGTTGCCTTAGCATCTAGTAAAGATTAATGAGGCATGGCTCTATAGACGTTTTCATAAGCTTTACAAATCAAACACTAAATATAGAATTAATAAGTTTGGTTAGATTCAATAGGTTAGCTTAGCTCCATAACTACACTTCTTGCAACTCACTACACAAAGCCAATTTACATTACCTACCTACAAAAATAGTTTAAAAGCCTGCCTATACAAAAGTCAAGTAAGTATCTAGTTGCTACAACAGCTGAAGATTGGATTTTGAGGTAAGTTGTGTGTACACTGGAGTTGGAGACATTCATGGTAAGTATCTGGTGAAATTAATCAATAAAGAACGTGATATTTCAATTTTCGTTTTATTTACTGATCCACAGTTTTAGCATGGACATGGTTTTAGTATTTTTTATAAGGTTTTGTTTAGTAAGAAGGTATACATACCAATTTAATTGAATACTATTAAGTGCTATTAAGAATATATTCTACAAATCAAAATGAAATGCAGTCTTTATAACAAGATTACCATTTATTTGTCTTTATATTACAACATCGAATCACTATCATCTAAACCCGATGACATCAAACACAAACAATAAAACAATAGATTGGCACCATTTGTGATAGAAACCAACAGATTTTACGGCGGACACACTAACATTTTTGACATTAAACTTAGAGAAATTCTGAAAACTTTTTTCTCACATGCGTTTGATTAGAAACGTGCGTTAGTGAACTGAAAGGTCCAGTCCTCATATAATCAAAGTGAATACTAGCAAAGCACCGTATGGTTTTGTTTTTTGTTAGACCGTGTGCCAACAAAACGCACCGAACAGTAATTTGGGGTAGATTTACCTTACTACTGGGTTAAAACGCGTTTTTTCAAAAACATGTGTACTAGCTTTAGTTCTTCATGGTTTGAGAAGAATATAATTGAGAATAGGTATTTGCGTAATCCAGAACAAAATGAAGTATCAGTCTTAGTTTCTTCCAACACCTTGTTATAATTTCCGAGATCATATTTTACTATTTGTCAGTCTACATTCCAGGAATTCTGCAAATTTATTTAAAAGACAGGTAGTTTGTATTGTATGTCTGTGTCTGCTTTGTCTAGTGTGCCCGCATCTTAGCTTTGTAAATAAACCAGGAAACAAAATTGTGACTACTAATTTTAAGAATAACTTTATGTATAGTAGCTATTTACAAAACGTATTTATCGCGCGTCTATCTTAGACATAAATATATTAATTATTAAGATATTCTCTAAACTTAATAGGTGTTCAGTTTCTATGCGAGTTACCTGTAATCAGAAAATTGGTTAAGTATTGATTTGAAAATACATAAAGAAAACATAGCTAAACTTGTTCCGATCCAAAAGAAAGTAAGAATCCGAATGATTCCATCTTAGCATGCCGTCGGATGCCTAAACGCCGCTAGGTGACGCCGCAAAAATCAAACACCAAAAGTAGCCCGAAGAAAAATAGGAGTGATTTAAATGTCAGAGTCGAGGCACCCCTGGCAGCATGTACGTACGTTATGTGGTGCGACATGGTGGCGGGTGCAGGTCCCGCTCGGGCGCGGCGCCCGCCATGCTGATGTTGAGCAGCATGTATATACGTACGTTATGTGGTGCGACATGGTGGCGGGTGCAGGTCCCGCTCGGGCGCGGCGCCCGCCATGCTGATGTTGAGCAGCATGTATATACGTACGTTATGTGGTGCGACATGGTGGCGGGTGCAGGTCCCGCTCGGGCGCGGCGCCCGCCATGCTGATGTTGAGCAGCATGTATATACGTACGTTATGTGGTGCGACATGGTGGCGGGTGCAGGTCCCGCTCGGGCGCGGCGCCCGCCATGCTGATGTTGAGCAGCATGTATATACGTACGTTATGTGGTGCGACATGGTGGCGGGTGCAGGTCCCGCTCGGGCGCGGCGCCCGCCATGCTGATGTTGAGCAGCATGGCCTCGAAGGGGTCGCTGCGCATGCGCTGCTGGTTGGCCGCCGCCGCCGCGCGCGCGTCGCTCACCACGCGGCTCGTGTCGCCGCCCTCCTGGACAATATAACATACTGTTACGTTGTTATGATAACAGGTTTCACTGCTGAGACAAGGGTTGATGTACCTCTGTGGGCTAAGGCCTGAGAAGGTTGCGAGTTCGATCCCTTTACGGGATAAATGTTCGTATTTTCTATAGATATTTATTCCGTACTAGCTGCGCCCCGCGGTTTCACCCGCGTAAGTCCCGTTCCCGCGGGAATATCGAGATAAAAAGTAGCCTATGTCACTCGCCACGACAACGAAATTGAGTATGTGGATGAATATTCATACCTCGGACAGACTATATCACCGACACACCTAACATCCAAAGAAATCCAAAACAGAATTAGCTCAACATGGAAAAGGTTCTGGTCTCTGAAAGAAATAACGAAAAATCCATCAATACCACTTTCACTAAAGAGCCGCATTTTTAACTCATGCATTCCTCCTGTAATGACATACGGATGCCAGACATGGCCTTTAACAAAAGAGAACATCAGGAAGCTTGAAACCTGCCAGCATAGCATAGAAAGAAGTATGATAAATATAAGGAAAAGGGACAAAGTAAGATTAACAGACATAAGAAAGAAAACTAAAATTCAAGATATAACATACACAATCCGAAAGCTAAAATGGAAATGGACCGGCCATCTACTAAGAAGTAGTAGGGATAAATGGGCTAAAGATGTTGTCGAATGGTACCCTAGAGAAGGGAAAAGATCAAAAGGAAGACCCTTCCGCAGATGGGAGGATGACTTGACTTCAAAGCGACGGGTGGAGCTCTGTGGAGAAGGAAGGCGCGCGACCGCGACCTCTGGAGGAAACTGGGGGAGGTCTATGCTGAAGAGCAAAGTGATCACGATTAAAGGTGTCATTAGTAAAATTAATTTTGTAAAACTAGATAGTAAGATTGCTTAATAAAAGGCTATTGAAATTGAAATTGAAATTGAATGTCACTCGCCATCCCTTCAACTATCACCACTCAAAAAATCACGTCAATTGGACGTCCCGTTATGCCGTGAAAGACAAACAAACAGACAGACACACACTTTCCCTTTTATAATATTAGTAGGTATACGGATTTGGGTGTACCTCTGGCTGTGGGCTCCACAGTCTGACGACCGCCTCGATGCCGCTGGTGGCTAGCAGGAACATGGCGGGGTGCATCTGAACACAGTTCACTATGGACTCGTCGCCGCGGAGGCAGCGCACTATGTTGCCGGTCGCGCGACTCCATATGAACAGGCTGCCGTCGTCTGAACTGTGATATACAGATAACTGTGTCAAAAGAAAAACGGCAAAGCGACGATTCGGTCGAAACGACAATTTTAATATAATTGTTACCCACTATTAAATGGGAATAGACGTAAACAACACAACCATAACATTTACAATATTCTGCTTGAGTTATCATTCATGATTCTTTAGACGAAAATAAATATCTAGGTCACTTGAAAAAAATCACTAAAAAAGTTTTTTTTTTAATAACACTAGCTTACAACTTACCCCGCAGCGATATACTCCCCCGCAGGTCCCAGAAAGTTAGCCTCCTTGATATCCGTGGTGGTGTTGCAGTGTCCCAGGAACCGCTGCTTGTAGTCTAGAGCGCCGGCTCGCAGGGCGCGCTCGAGCGCGGACGTCTGAGGGCCCTCCTCCACGTCGCTGTTGCTGGACACTGCGACCAAGGTATTGCCAGCTGCGCGCCGGTTACAACCATTGTACAACATACGTCCGCGCGGATTATCCTACTATCCCACTTCCTATCCTATCCTACTAATATAAATGTGAAAGTTTGTGAGAATGTATCATATGTACCTATGTATATTTGTTTTTCTTTCACACAAAAACGGCTGGACCGATTTGGTTGAAATTTGGTATGTATAGTCGACAAAGAAATAGGTTTACCACTCTAAGGCTGAATATCATTTGCACGTACAAAACATCAAGGGCTATTTTCGCTTGACAGATTGACCTGCTACGTCAGAATCTGTCATTCAGTAATCCTTAGCGAATAATTATGTTACTGGGAGATGTCATCAAAAGTGGTAAACCAATTTCTTTGTCGACTATACATACATAAAATCACGCCTCTTTCCCATGGGTTTAGGCAGAGACCAAGGCTCTCCATTTGCTACGATCCTGACACACCTCTCTCGCCTCACTCACTCTCATTACATTCTTCAAATATGCTCACTAGATACTATGGTTTAGGGAGAGTACAGTGGCGCCTCGTTTTAAATTGCTTTCTTTGACAATGATGGTGAAATAGAGAAATTCTAATTTTCTTCCTATTTTGCAATTAACAGGACAATAGTGGCGACAACTAAACTAATTTGACAGCACTAAAAATGTTGACGTTCTTTTTATTCCGAACGAAATTAAAAGGATGACATCAATTTAAGTGCTAATTTATTTTAGTTTCGGCTATATCGACCTATCAAGTTATATCTCAATCAAAATCGTGTCTTATTCAATTAATCAGTTTATATGTTCCACTAACTGAAATAAATGCTGGTGTACCTACCTACCATTTTGTGAGTGAAATGAATTTTATTATTATTAAACATAACAAAAATTGGAAACCAGTTGAGCCACCTAAGGATCGCAAGCGATCTATACTTCATTTCTTGAAGCGAGCTAATAGGAAGAAAAATAAGCGCACGTGATTGGTCGTCGAAAACAATTGTCTTTTCTCGGATTGGCTAGATTTAACAATTGACAATTGATTTGACATTCTAGCCAATCACGAGAAAGACAATTATTTTCGACGACCAATCACGTGCGTTTCTTTTTGTTCATAATAGCTCGTTTCAAGAAATGAAGTATAGGTAGCTCGACCGATCAATTGCCAGAGGGAAGTGGGCAAGACTGGCAACATTACCGCGCTGAAAGGATATGCTCATCCGTTCTATAATGGCGCCGGTGCGAGGGTCGCGCGCCGCCCTCATCAGACGCCCTGAAAGAATTTTGAAAACGCGATGGGCCCCGCTACACTCCGGTCCTTAAGACCAAAAGGTACAAACACGCAGGGCCTTAAGACCAAAAGGTACATTTTTTTTACTTTTGCGATCATTTTAAGACCAAAAGCTGCATATTGTCTTTTTTATACTTTCGCGATCAGAACACATGATCAAACATATTTACGGGTATTTATCGCAATAACTTAATTTTCAGTTGAAACGTCGGGATAAAATTAAATTAAGGTAATTGCGATAAATACCCGTATAAACATGTTTTATCAAAAGGTAAATACATATATGGAGATTTGCGCCTTTTGATCCTCAGCCGAATCTGCCGACGCGCCAAGCTAATTGCAGTCCTATTTCGTTGCGAACAACGTTACAAATATTTTTTAAATATAAAAATACAGGTTTTTATCGCGTTATTTACCTTATTTATTTCCCGACGTTTCGGCTATATTACAAAAGCCGTGGTCGCGACCTCGCAATAAAAACCTGTGTTTATATATTTCAAAAATATGAATTATGATAGCGAAAGTTTAAGAAATAACTTTACAAATAGAATATCAAAAAATATGACAAATAAACTGTGAACACACCGTCATAAAATTATGGTTTTGAAAATTATAAACTCTTAAAACGGACTATTTGTAACATGACGCATGTAACTGTGCCGAAATATCGGGAAACTCATCTACGAATCATGGTAAATATCCCGTTTTATGTGTTTATAATGGTAACTCTAACATATCGACAGATCCGACCGGAGGCCCTGTGAACGACAATCCATGGTACCCAAGCTGTAATCGAAATAAAAACATGCAATATTAATCTACACTTTATTTCTTGAAGCGAGCTAATGGGAACAAAAATAATCGCACGTGATTGGTCGTCGCAAATAATTGTATTTCTCGTGATTGGCTAGACTGTCAAATCAATTGTCAATTTTCAAATCTAGCCAATCCAATGATATTCGACGACCAATCACGTTCCGCTTCAAGAAATGAAGTATAGAATAGTTTACCATCAGCCTGTGCAGATTTCAGGATTATTTTAATGACAATTTTCCCTCTGAAAAGAACTATATCTACCCTGTCTGACCATACATACAAGTTTCATACATTTTAATTATTTATCCCGACGTTTCGAACGGATTGCACCGGCCGTGGCCGCGGGAAAACTGACAACGCGACTTCAAATGAAATGAAATGAAAAAAAATAATGAAATATGATCACGACTGTATCCCAGGGAGCGGTAGACATTTTTTTCAGATCTTTTATAAAATTCTTTAGATCCTTCCTTTCCTTGCAAAGGTAACGTGATCAATACCCGTACATATAATTTATAAAATATATAGACTGTCAAAGTTTACCTTCGTCGGCGTGTGTTTCAGTTTTCTCCAACGCAGAGTTGATGTCCTTTTGCAGAAGGAACACGGCGTGACTCTTTGCATGACGGGGGAACTTATCCTGAACAAAAACTTTGGATTTACATCTTTACTATAATGTACTTCATTTCTTGAAACGAGCTAATAGAAGGCAAAATAAACGCACGTGATTGGTCGTCGAAAATAATTGTCTTTTCTCGGATTGGCTAGATATGACAATTGATATGACAATCTAACCAATCACGAGAAAGACAATTATTTTCGATGACCAATCACGTGTGTTTATTTTTCTTCTTTTTAGCTCGTTTCAATAAATGAAGTATAGATATCTTACAGCGTCGGTGGCAATCTTTGCCTACGCTTAATGGGATTAGTGGCAATTATTATGTCACTAAAACTAAATTGGAAACTAATATGTAAGGAACTAGCAGCACGTCCCGGCTTCGCACGGTACTAAATAAACTATTGGGATAAAATATAGCCTTCAGTAGTCCATTCTACACATAGCTAAAAACATTTTTAAAATCGGCCGAGTAGTTTCGGAGATTACCTCCGTCAAACAAACAAAGCAATATAGTATAGCTATAGCTAGTAATATTAGTATAGTTTTACCTTAAAGTATAGCAAGCACTCGTGCGCCTCCCGGGCTCGCTTGAGGTCCATCAGCCCCTTGGCGAGCCGGAAGTGGGACTTGACGTGCGAACTGTCCAGGTGGATGGCCACGTAGCAGTCCTTTAGTGCCGCGTACGTGTCGCCCGCCCTAGGGGACAGTTTGCAATGCTTTAACATATGGAAATCATTATGTTGAAGGACATTATATGGCCATAATATGGCCAGCACATGCTGAGTTGGGACCATTTTTGGAAATATGTTAGTTTTTTGTTTATTAGTACCTTCCACTGTTTTTATTTCTGTATCTATGTCATCTAAAATATGTGTGTTTTTTAAAAATAAATGAATTTGTATTTGTACATTATTTGGGGGAGAAAGCAATAAAATAGATTGGTTAACGTGACGACTAAAAGTAAATGCTTCAAAAACATAACCTGCCTGTAAATCTTTAGAAGTCTGCCATATTGGATTTTAATTAAAGTGTACTAGAATTTTCGTGGTATTTCCAGAATATCCTTACTCATTTCCACAGCCTCATCTTCCCAAGCTAAGCAACTTAATGCTTGTGTTAAGAGAACGAGAAATGTCACATGTGAATAAAATATATGTGAATAAATAAAATGTCAATGTCACATGTGTAAATGTATAGTCTCACCATGCCCTCCTCATGAGCGCGGCGGCTCGGTTGGAGTAGAGCAGGGCGCAGTCGGGGCAGCGTCCTATAGTGTCGTTGTAGAACTCCACAGCAATGCTGTACTTGTGTAAATGTAATGTCTCACCATGCCCTCCTCATGAGCGCGGCGGCTCGGTTGGAGTAGAGCAGGGCGCAGTCGGGGCAGCGTCCTATAGTGTCGTTGTAGAACTCCACAGCAATGCTGTACTTGTGTAAATGTAATGTCTCACCATGCCCTCCTCATGAGCGCGGCGGCTCGGTTGGAGTAGAGCAGGGCGCAGTCGGGGCAGCGTCCTATAGTGTCGTTGTAGAACTCCACAGCAATGCTGTACTTGTGTAAATGTAATGTCTCACCATGCCCTCCTCATGAGCGCGGCGGCTCGGTTGGAGTAGAGCAGGGCGCAGTCGGGGCAGCGTCCTATAGTGTCGTTGTAGAACTCCACAGCAATGCTGTACTTGTGTAAATGTAATGTCTCACCATGCCCTCCTCATGAGCGCGGCGGCTCGGTTGGAGTAGAGCAGGGCGCAGTCGGGGCAGCGTCCTATAGTGTCGTTGTAGAACTCCACAGCAATGCTGTACTTGTGTAAATGTAATGTCTCACCATGCCCTCCTCATGAGCGCGGCGGCTCGGTTGGAGTAGAGCAGGGCGCAGTCGGGGCAGCGTCCTATAGTGTCGTTGTAGAACTCCACAGCAATGCTGTACTTGTGTAAATGTAATGTCTCACCATGCCCTCCTCATGAGCGCGGCGGCTCGGTTGGAGTAGAGCAGGGCGCAGTCGGGGCAGCGTCCTATAGTGTCGTTGTAGAACTCCACAGCAATGCTGTACTTGTGTAAATGTAATGTCTCACCATGCCCTCCTCATGAGCGCGGCGGCTCGGTTGGAGTAGAGCAGGGCGCAGTCGGGGCAGCGTCCTATAGTGTCGTTGTAGAACTCCACAGCAATGCTGTACTTGCCTTGACCTACCAACTCGTTCGCCTGATATACATATAATAGAGGTAAGTATATATTGAAAGATGTACAAACGGGTATTGAAAAAAAAAATCATCATTCTCCTGCCCATATCCCACACTAGGTGGGGTTGGCACAACATGTTCTCTTCTTCCATTGGGCGTTTTTCCATTAGCCGGCCCGGCACCGGCACGGCACCGGCATGGCCGTGCACCGGCACCGGCGCCGGGGTTTCGTTTTTCCACTGCGCCGGTGTCGATGCCGGTGCCGGTGCCGGTGAGTGGTACAGTACTGACACGGACTTACACACTCACACGGCTACAATTCATATAAATATGCAACCCATGCAATTTTGCCGGCCGGCACCGGGTGGGAAGCTTGCTACCCCGGCGACGGCGACGGCGCCGGCAGTACTCAATGCCGGGCCGGCGCCGGTGCCGGTAAGTGATTAAGCGAGCCATACATTTTCATACATTTTTGCTTCCCCGGCCCGGCACCGGCACCGGCGCCGGTGCCGGTGCCGTGCCGGCTAATGGAAAAACGCCCATTCATCTCTATCATTCGTCAACTCCGGATTCACTCCTCTCACATTCATATCCTCTTTCACACAATCCATCCACTTCTTCCTCGGCCTTCCTCTACTTGTATATCCATCCACACACATACTCATAACTTTGTTAGTAATAAAATTGGGTATTATAAAAAAAAAAAGAAAAAAATATTTAAATTTTGATTTTGATTTTAGTATTTGGTTCTTCATTAGGCAGGGCCTGTATAGATAGAGATAGATAGATTATTTCATTGTTATTTTAAATTTAAGGTTTGCAATACATAATTTTTCATTCATTTATCCATTCTATGTAGTGATAGTGATTATTTGTTCGTGTACAATAAAGAGTTTAAGAATTCTAATAGACTCACCAGTTCCTTGAGTTGCCACACATCCTCCGGTAGAGGCGCCTGCTCCACCGTACCGTTCTGCCTCCGCGGCTCCGCGGGCGGCGAGGGGGAGGGGGAGGGGGAGGGGGAGGGGTTGGAGGAGGGGGAGGGAGGGGAGGGGTCGGCCCCCTCGCGCCGCTTGTGGTTGTGCTGGATTATGAAGGATTCCACGAGAACAGGACGGCGGGACGCGCTCATGTCGAATATGTATATCTGTTGATATTAATTCGAAAAAGTTTATTTGCGCTTTAACACGAGCTTTAAACGGTGAAGGAAAACATCGTGTGGAAACCCGCGGCTAGTCAGCCCCACACGTATTGCACATTGTCTTTCCTGTGGATATGGCCGGCTAAGCTGAGAGGGTGGTTTGGGTGCTTGGCAAGCCTATTCTATCTCAACAATGTCCCAGGCACTACAGTGTCCCGTTAAATGTAGGTAATAAATCATCTAATAAGAGATGTAAAGGCCTAAGTTTTTTTTCATATGATAAATAAAACATAACTATATTTACAGGTATTTATCGCATTCCCTTAATTGAATTTTTATCCCGACGTTTCAACTGGATTGCACCAGCCGTGGTCGCCGGCACATTAATAACTATCTGTGGGTAGTTGTTTGTACAACGGTCACAAGCTAACAAAGGTATAGAATACCTATCGTTCGTTCTTTCTTATGAGCAAGTGGCCAACTCTGGAATACCTATAGATCGGTAGGATAAGATAAAACATTCGTGTGATAGAATTTATAGACGCTACCTGTTCGGAGCCTAGGTTGACGAGCAATTCATTCCCGTCGTGACTAAAGTTGAGGTACGTGACCGCCTTCTTGTGGAATATGTTCTCGGACGCGTCTATTGATAGGTGACCTGCAAATATACAAAGATAAGTAAGGTAAAATAAGTTTTATTTGAATGAATGAATGAATGAAAATACTTTATTGCACACTTACAGAAAGAAACTTTTGAACTACAAATCTTTATTAATAATTGCACACATAATACAGCGTTGTTCATACACGATGCGGGCTGCGTTCGGTTTGACCTGCAGGCCGCAGAGCATCCAGTGTGACATATCCTTTATTGGTTCATTCATTCATTCATTCATTTCATTTATTCACAAACAATTTCACAATCATTTTCAATGGTTAGGGTAAAATAAGACCTTTTTCAGTAGGGCTAAGGCTAGCGCAGGATCGAGGCGAATGGCAATCACGAAGGGAGGCCTATGCCCAGCGGTGGGTTAAAAATGGCTGATGATGATGATGAGGGGTACATATACTAACCAGGTGCATAGTACTGGCATGCTGCTTGCGGTATGTTATTGTCGAGGTCACCGTGTCCGGCGCGGGAACACCGCAGGTTCTGTCGCTCCCACATCGCACGCGCCTCCGTGCCCGGCGCGCCGGGGTTCTACAAACATACATACATACATACATACATATACCTATTCGAAACAGTGAAGTAGGGCACTGGTGACCCGTAGCACAGGTTCTTATACCTATTTCAGGCACCAGTCTCTCACAACATTTTTTTGTAATAAGTTCATAACCATCAAACATTTTGGATTAAGTAATTACCTATTTTTATTATTATTTTTACCTTCTTTTTCATGTACTTATATATTATTTTTATTAATATTACCTATTCTGTTTGTGAGAGAAATAAATAAATAAATGAAGTGAAATGAAATACATACATGTATATGTATACATATAATCACGCCTCTTTCCCATGGGGGTAGGCAGAGACCACG
The DNA here is from genome assembly GCA_947086425.1 of Xanthorhoe spadicearia. Taxonomy (NCBI): domain Eukaryota; kingdom Metazoa; phylum Arthropoda; class Insecta; order Lepidoptera; family Geometridae; genus Xanthorhoe; species Xanthorhoe spadicearia. The sequence goes on from OX352202.1 coordinate 446,749, forward strand.
GATCTCCACTTGCTACGATCCTGACATACCTCTTTCGCCATTATCATACAAACAACATGCTGTATAATCGCTGATAACAAACTACAACCACTGGTACCTCATCTCAAACATTGAAACCACTCCGTTTTTCTTCGGGCTATTTTTTGGTGTTTGATTTTTGCGGCGTTACCTAGCGGCGTTTAGGCATCCGACTGCATGCTATAGCACTAGATGGAGTTACAAATTTTTGATGCAGGCAAGACCTAAACGCCGCTAGGGGCGCCGCAAAAATCAAACACAATAATATATGGTGTAGGAAGTCGCGTTGGAACAGGCAATAGAATCCCCTAGTTTTAAGAACATGACGAGTCAAAGTGGTCTTTAAGATTTTATTGAATAAATATAATTTGACTTTTGACTTTTGCCCGAAGAAAAAAGAACAATGTTCGAGATGAGGTATCTGACTTATGTAGCCTATGTAGGTACTGTGTTAATACTCACATTAAGTTTAGCTAGTTTGATCATCCTAGTATCATACAGTCGTACATAGAAGTCGTTGGCGCCGACAGCGAGTATGTGAGGGCGGCGCGGGTTCACAGCCACGCACTTGGCCTCCGCGTACCGACCGAGATGGTTCAACAGGTTCACTGCCACGTTGGGCGCGGCGCCGGTGCAGCGGTGGGACACGCGGAGGTCGTGCTGACTGGGGACACGAGAGTATAGATTTATTTAAAACTTTCGCGATCTTTAGACATAAAAGAATCTTCAGAAAAACTAAAACAAATGAAACCTTCGGGATAATAAATAGCCTATGTTACTCCCTGATAGTGTAGCTTTCATTCGGTGAAAGAATTTTTCAAATCGGTCCAGTAGTTCCGAGCCTATTCGTTAGTTCGTTACAAACAAACAAACAAATTTAATAATAAATAAATGACATTCCACACAGCTTCATCTAGTTCCAAGTTGCAACTTAATGCTTGTGTTATGGTAACCAGATGACTGATATAATACTTAGATGCATTTTTTTGTAAATACATACATTATCATAGATTGAAAACATAACATTAGTGTAGATTCAGTTAAAGGCGCTCACAGTATAAACCCATCCTCCCCCGCCGACCACATAAGGTTGTGGTTATCTGGCGCGGTGGCGAGTCGCTTCACTCGGCCGCAGTGGCACGAACACTCCAGCAGGGTGGTGCCGGCCTCGATGTCGCTCGCGCGGACAGTGCTGTCGGCCGCGCATGTGGCCAGCACGTGCGGTAGAATGAACTGGAATGGGGGTAGCTTGGTTTTATTTATCAAGGAACAACAGGCTTGTTAAGGTCACGCGCGATGACACTTGCGCGTTCTTGCTGCCTGCCGCACATGTTACAAGGCCGCCGTAAGCACGGGCAGTAAAAACAAACTAGAGTGAGGGTAGATGTACCTTTTTTACCATCAAGTTTTAAGTTGTTTCACATCTAGTCGAACACATTTGCGGTCAATCAATATAAAAATCCATCATTTTCCTGCCCTTATCCCTATGTGGGGTCGGCACAACACGTGTTCCTCTTCCATTTCCCTCTATCAGACCAGAGACCAGTTAAACTGGTCTCTGATCAGACGTCATCTCATCACTCACACCTTTCTTACTCATGTCATCCCTCACACAATCCATCCATCTTTTCTTTTAATATAAAAATCCATCATGTGAAATTATGTTGAACTGTTGCTACATTATTATACTAGCAATATTGTATAAGCAAGAGATAGTTTAGATTATAATATGATAGTAGATTAGTTGTTTTAACCCAGGCATACAGCCATAATAGTATCAATTCTTACACCTCATGATTACATGCAGTTTTTGAACTGTTGGATAATTAATTTACATAATAGCTGTCACATAATCAGTGCATGTCATTCATTTACATTAAGAATCTTGATAAGTATTAAATGTAGAGTGTACAGAACTGGTATCTCTACATTCTATTATGTTTATAGTTAGTTTGTGTGCTTTTATAGGAAATCCAACATGTATGACATAATCTTTGCTACTAAACCCTGATTTATATTTATTTGGATGGCTGTATATAGTGTAAGGTATTTGTATTCTTCGTTACCATCCATTTTTTTAAATATTTTGTATAGTAGGAAACAGTAGCCTTACCTTTACTGAGAATATGTTGCCAGAGTGTCCAGTGGCCAGGTTATGCAGCTGCTTGTAGCGGTACGGGTCCCACAGCATGACGTGGAGATCGTCGGAGGCCGACGCCAGGATCCTACGACACAATAACATGATTAGCATCTTTGTTTGAGCTGAGACACTGTTTTCATAACCTTCACTGTATTTTTAACCAGATATATGCACTTACGATCCATCTTTGTTCCACTCCAGACAATTTACACATCCTGCGTGCCCGCGGAGCTCTTTCTCTAGGCCTAATCGGTCAATTGCACTTCTGGTGACCCTCAGTCGAGTTTCGAACTCTCTATTGACGTCTCCGCGCTCCCGGGCCGCAGTCAAGCCTACGGTACCCTTCGACCAAGCAGGCTCTACTCTTCTCCCCATTTCTGGTGCTTATTCACTCAAATTCCTCTTGCATAGCAATCACGGGTAGTCAGCTAGGACTTGTCTAACAACAGCCCAACTTTGTACCGTACATTACCAAACACACACAGACACTGCAACTACAGGGTTTCAATTATTTTAATATAAATAAATTAAACACTTTTAGCGAGAAATTAAAGCTTTTTCATCCACGAAACGAAAGAAATGAAAGATATTTTTTTACGAAAATAAAGCTTGAAGTGATGTGAAGGCAAAAAGTTGGAGTTGTCTGTCTGTCAATTCTGTCATCAGTCATGCCAATGTCAAACAGCTGGAGAACAGCTGTAGAGTTGCCAACTCCAGCGAGAAAAGAAAAAGTTTTTAATCTGAGGAGAAATCAAAATAAAAATAAAAGGATCTTTATCAACGAAAGCTCAGAAGTTGCAGCCAAATACAAAAGTTTCTGTAACATGGAGATCAACTAAAGCTCAATAAATAACTTTTATTTATTTATTCAAACAAAGTTTTATATCAGAAACAAAAAAAATACCTACACTATTTAAAAACTAATTTAATAAAAATGAACTCTGTATTCTAACCTAGTATTACCTAAAGATAGAATACAGAGTTCAGGTCACCGGCCGCAGGAAGGGTGCCCAAAAGGCTGGCAGCGTTACCTCGTTGAATGGCTAAACCATTGAGGATGCAGTAAGGGGAGGAGCCATCAGTTTTATTTTCTATGACGCTAAGAAGGTCACTTTCTGCGGGGGACGAGGAACTGTCTGTCAATAAGTAAATGTCAATTTTTGTGTAAAAGTCATAGTGCTTGAAGCTATCGATAGTTTATTATCGATGAAAGAAAGAAAGAAAGAAAATAAAGAAAGAAAAATATTTATTTTGTCAAAAACGCGTTACACATAAGACACAAAAATAAGTAGGACATTGACAAAATTGGCAACTACTCAGCGTATTGCTGCAACAGAAACCAGAGAATCTGTCGCAGCGCTGGTCTTCCGTAGCGCCGCGGCGCCGTAGGTATATGTGTGTGCTGCGGCCCCGCAAAAAACACACATTTTAAAGTAATTTAAGGTAGGTTGAAAAAATAGAAACAAGAGAAGAGAACGATGAGTGCGGCCAATACGGTAGGTATTGGTTGTATGACAAATTTTAATGTTATTGACAAATTAAATCACAAATTGATTTGATTTTAAGCTATTGCATAGCTTCTATCGCGGGCCTTGGCGGGGTGACCGAATCCAGAAATTCTGTAACGAAAAATTCAAAACTGGCTTTGAACCCTCTTTTTTCTGATTTTTTTTATACTTAAATCAATATTTAAGCCTTTTCTGTCATCACAGCGTCTTTTGGTGTGGTTTTACGTGGTAGCCAAAGGAAAAAATTATATCTTTGTTTCTTTAATTTTAGCTAAATTCGTAAATAATCGAAATACAGGCGAAATTATTCTTTATCTTGTTTTTTGCAGTTTTTTATGTAAATGTTGATAATACGATGAAAATTGAGAGGTCCAAAGTTGTATAAAATCACAACAATTTTGGTTCTCATTCATTTTTGTAAAAATTAGAAATAACGGAGATAGGTATTATGGCTTAAAAAAGGTTTGACCTTTAAACCAATAATGGCGGCTAATGTTCTAGTCGGATTTGGTTGAGTTTTTCGATTAAGCTATAAACCACACCTATACAATCATTGGCGGAAAAAAATCGTCCTTTAATCAATTTCAGGTTACCCCTCTACTGGTGAGCTTATCCGACTGGGCTGTAAGTCAATATCGATAAGTTATTTTGAACTGTCCCTTCACTAATTTCGCTGCAGTGACAAGCAGTGTGTCCAACTAAAAATACCTATTTCCGCGATATTGTGAGGATGGTAAATATTTTTTTAATAAAGTTTACCTATGATTTTAACAGAAGTTTAACAGCCAGAAGTTTAACTACCTACTTAACGTTCTGAAAGCTTACGTAGGTATATAATTAGTAAGTTGGAGGTATAGGGGTGGTATAGATACCTAATTAATTGTGCACCGATAATGATAAATCTAGATAAAAAGTAGTATTTTGTTATATGCACATTTTTCGATGCACGGGATGATTTGCAAATATATTTTTTTCAAGTGCATTGAAAAGTCTTTCTTCCGAGGTAAGCACTATCTACTAGTTTTGAAGTAGGTAGGTATGTAGGTGTTTTGTGTACCTACCTACCTACCTATTTGTTTGTTTTTTTACTCAATGCAGAAATATAATGCTTTTATCTATTATAACGAGTATTATTTTTCATAATTCGGGATTCGTGCTAGATAACAAAATAAATAGGTAGCATGAATATGAGTGATGGAATAGTGGAATTCATGCGCATTAAATCCTACGCCTTTCGGATCAAAGTCGAAGTAGCAATCCACTTGGCCAACTCGGCGGCATAGCAAAATACGCTAAAATGGAATCTGTTACGATTTGTTGGCAACATTATATAAATTTTAGCTTTATTCAAATTTAGTGCATAAATTGTTAATATTTAGAGGAATGAATACTTGCAGATGGAAAGTCACATCATCCTTTTGTAACCTGAAAGTTTCCAATATTTTAGGATATGCCAAAACTCTGCAATTAGGCATTTTATACTTATATCCTTCCGCGTGTACCGTGATTGACAAATGACGCGTAACCAGCGGCGCGAGAAGTTTTATTTATTAGAATACACGTCGTACTTATGACCTTGGCTGAGGGGAAAGCATGTCATAAATTGACAATGTCGTCTCCTTCTGAAAGAAGATGATTGCTCTGAGGGCTAAACTTATCCTTTTACAAACTTTTGATTTGCTCGTTTTTTATTTGTGTCAGTCATTCAGACAAGCAAATGTCAAATGTGTCAATGTCAATAACAGTGAGTGTCACTCACTGTCAGTCAAACCAATTTGCAAATGTGTACCTACCAGAGAATCTACGACTACGAGCAAAACAAATATAATCTTTTTATTGAAAAAGCGAAAGATTGATTACTCAGAATAGAAAAAAAGAGAGATCGACGACCAAGCAAGCGCAGTTAAGCCAAGACGTCTTCTGATTAGAATCCTCTCATCTCACCTTCTATTCCACCTTCAGTTCCTCCGTAGTTACCCAGAACTAGCAAGATGGGAGAGCGCAAGGGTCAGAACCACTACTACCCGCCTGATTATGACCCTAAGGTCGGGGGCCTCAACAAATTCCTTGGCACCCATGCCCTGCGAGAAAGGGCCAGAAAGCTCCACATGGGTATTCTGATCATCCGTTTTGAGATGCCATACAACATCTGGTGTGATGGCTGTAAGAACCATATAGGTATGGGTGTCCGATACAATGCAGAAAAGACCAAGATTGGCATGTATTATACTACTCCAGTTTACCAGTTTCGGATGAAGTGCCATTTGTGTGATAACCACTTTGAGATCAAAACTGATCCTGGCGTAAGTACCTTCACTATTTGCTTTCTTTTAGTTCAATTTTAATGGAGCCTGTTCTCCTTTAACTTGCAACTTTTGTAAAATTTTACTGAGAATTTGCTTTAAATTTTTACTAACAATTTAATCAATAATCTAAATGCTTTTTCCAGAATCTAGACTATGTGATAGTGTCAGGTGCAAGACGTCAAGAGAACCGCTGGGATCCCACAGAAAATGGGCAAATTGTTCCCGAGACGAAAGAAACTCAGAAGAGGTTGTTTGACGATGCAATGTTCAAACTTGAGCACAAGACTGGAGATGTGGACATTGCAAAGCTGGAGAAGCCGCGCCTCGGGAGGCTGGTCGGGAGGAACGAGACAGTGTGGAAGGATGATTATGAGGCTAATTGTTCTCTGAGGAGAAACTTTAGGGTAACTTAATGTACCAATTATACAATAATATTAAAAGGTCTCCTAAAAATCAGATGCCTAAACGCCGCTAGGTGGCGCCGCAAAGATCAAACACAAAAATAGCCCGACGAAAAAAGGAGTCATTTCAATGTTCAAGATGAGGTATCATATATGCAACTGAGGGCTACCTCCATGCTCTGGAGACTATAGGAACTGATTTACTTGCTTATCCTATAAATTATCATTTTGTCCATGACAACTTTCTCATTATAATATTGTAGAAAATGTAATAATAGTATTATTTATTTTTTCAGAAACGGAGAAAAGAACTAGAGGAAGCATCAGTCAATGACGGCTTCCTTTTAGCGAAATCATCACTGGACTTGAAACTCCTCCCTGAAACAGAAGACGACAGGAACCTGGCTTCCCTTCTCTCTCTCAGACCCTCACGGAGCATAGAAGAGAAGAAAGAATTGACCAGGAACAAGATACTGACCAGTCCGGCATTGCCAAGCTCGAGCGGTCTTCTCACCAGCTTCGGAGGAATGAAGAGAGAAGATTCAATAAGTAAGAGTGTTCAACTTACAAGAAATTCGTTAGGTATTGCTATAAAGAGAAGTAAGATTGATCACACAGCAGTTCCTAACAGTAATTCCCAAGTAGACAATAATTTAGATTTAAAACCAATAGATGATAAAATTGCCAAAGATATAAGATCTTCAGATAGTAGTCAGACTTCAAATGGGAAAATTCAAAAAGAAATAGAAAAGGTAAATGAAGGACAAAGCAAGTTGTCTTTAGTTGTAGATTACAGCTCCAGTGGTGAAAGTTCAGATTAAATATATGATAACTATTATGTATTGAGTTAGGGTAAGTATACTATACATTTGTATACTAAATTCTACTAAAGATTTAGTATAAGGAATATACGTATTTATAACATACAAAAAAAACGAAATATTGAATTACATTTTTTATTTAATCACATAGAAAACATTTATTTGATGAATAACATTTCGATGTAAATATACATAGGTATAGATCAGTAAATGATTTTAACATAAAAGCTCTAAATAAAGACTAGCTTTGGAAAATTCTATAAGGAATACATTTTTGTGCAAAAGTCAGCAAATAGGCATTGACAACAGGTATGTACTAAGGAACACCTTTTAGGAACATAGTGGTTAGTATGGAAATGCGAAATTAGGCCTTTTGCAACAACTACTGTCGTTGAGCTTAAGAAAAAAGTAGGTACATACAATACATCAATAAAAATAATTTTTTACTTTTAAATATGCGTTAAGAAGTTACATGTAACAACAATGAGACAAACAAAGACATTTCAACAACATCACTTCTAAACTAATATTCGAATAGCTTAGACACCGATTACATACCTAACTACTTTTACATACATAAATATAATATGAAAATATTTATCAACATTTATTAAACAATTGCCTTGGATAAAAATTACCTTCTTACTTAGAACATTTTATTTGTAAATGATTTCAGTTGTTTTCTTTTATTCCAAGTTTTAAAATACAATAATTTATTAATAGCTAAACTAAATTCAATACAATTGCACGATTTCAATTTGTATAAAATTATATTAGAAAATATTTAATTAAAATATAAATGACTAGCAGCAGTAGTTTTGCAACACAGTTTTGCAATGAGATCTCTGAGTAACACTATAAAAACAATGTTTTAAATTTAATACAACAAAAACAGTCATCTTCATAAAAAATACGGTTAAGTAGAATGTCTTTTACTGGAATTGCAAGAAGTAAAAATATTAATAAAGCTATAATGAGTTTAGAATGAGTTAAAAGTATTAGCCATAACGTTAATAATGATTAAAAATTAAGCGGCGCAAGTTTGATCTATAAAAAGTTTACTTTTTCTAAAACAAAGGCAAGTTTAATCTATAAAAAGTTTACTTTTTCTAAAACAAAGAATACATATGTTAGTTTTCTCTTAGTCAATAGTCAGTAGTTTTTGATAATTCTTGTAGGAAAGATATTTTACCCGACAAACGTACCAGATATGACAATAAAAGCTAGATAATGTTTTTGGCCTGTCACTTTCATATCAATAATACAAAAACTGATAAATATTTTAGGTGCAGACTGTCTTTTGTGAATTACAGAGCAATAGTATAACAACTTTACACCTTTCTCCACCATCTTTTTTTTTCTAGTATTTTCTGACATCTTACATCATAATTTTACATCAAGAACAATAAAGTTTCGTTTACAATAATATAAAACACTGTTTAGTAGCTCTTTCCAATGTAGTTTTTACCTTGTAGTCTCTTCTGTGAATATAGAAAATGTTTATTCCTGTGTAGGGCACCTTTTGTCTTCTAGTGCAAGTATAAGCGCGCACTGTATCTTGGCTTGGAGCCACTTCAGCAGCTCTTTGTCTGGTATTTCGATGATCTTTTCATCTGTCGCAAAGTAGTTTACTAGCTCGTCCTGAAAATTAAAACATTAATAGATACATACATCTTATAATAACAATTCAATTAAATAAATAAATAAATAAATCCACGCCCCCCTAACGTTCGACCAATAACGACCAGATGAATGACCCTTGAACATTTCTGATTTGTCATGATTTTTCAGTGACCATAAACAGCCTTGAACGGACCAATAAGCGCTCACTTTCCCGCTCCCGCACACCTCAATAGGTTGACAGACTTTTTTGTATTATAAGTACCTATGTAGGTATTAATTAGGAGTCTACTGGATCGCTTTAAAAAAAAGCTAGGCCCAGACCACCAAACCTGATTCTTTCCCTGGTGTAGAGAGTTGTTTTGGAACAGGCAATAGAGCCACCTAGCTTTTAAGACTGTACGTTTTTGAGTGATCCTTGAGGTCCCACGAAATAAACATATTTTTCTTTCTTTCTTAATAAGTCGATGAGTATAATACCTGTTTGATGTTGAGCACTAGTTTCCCTCCGTCCACCCTGGGCTTGTCGATGAGGTCGTCCAGCCTCACCGCCCACTCGACGTGCCACGCGCCCGCCGCGCCCGCGCCGCCCGCGCGGACCATGCTGATGTGTCTGTTATATTATAGGTACATCAGTTTAATAAAAGTTAAAAAGACGTGTGTCACTCCGGGGACTGTCGCGGTAAAGCTATTGAATGCCACCTAGAGGCGAGTTGCTGAACTAAAGTGACAGCGTTATGTTTTTTCGTTACGGAATTACTGGATTCTGTCTCCACGCTCAAGGCCCGCGATAGAAGCTATGCAATAGCTTAAAAAGCCGTGTTGGCCAAGTGGATTGGTACTTCGACTATCTATTGACTTTTTGACTTTTGACTTTTGATTAAGTTAACGAACAGTAATTGTTTAATAACGAACGCATTTGGTACATATAAAAGACCCTGGACATGTTACATTGTATGCGTTGGTAACGTTTGGTGCTCTTATGCGCTAAGTGGACGAGCCAGGCGTTATCGTGAGTGACAACACCGTCAGTCACGGTTTTCCAGGCGTTACGAATTTTTTTCGTCTCTAACTTTGACTATTCTAAGTGGAAGAGCAAGGCTGATGTTACTTTGATTATTTTTTCAGCTTGAGAAAGGAATACAGTATAGTGTATGGTGACTGCGTTTTGTATGGCTTTCTTTCTGTAGCCCTACCATGAGTTTTCGAGTTGTATAGTTAACTATCCTCGCTAACGAGTCAAGTATTTCAAATGTATGAAATTATTAGTTCATGCAAGTTACCGGGGGCGGCGCTGCGCTGGATTCTCATATATTTTGCGATACTTGACTCGGTATCGAGGATAGTATCAATACTACAGTAAACTGATGGTAGGGCCTCTGTAAGGATGTAGTGTGACTCACTGTGTAGTGAGCAGTAGGGCCGCAGTGTGTTGCGGCGGTAACAGAGCATGCGCCAGGTAGTGAGCGCGCGGGGAGGGCCCGCGCCACGCCGCGCCGGACAACGCCGCGCCCAGCGCGCTGTGCACCGAGTACGGACGTACCTCCTGGGGAACATAAAACAATCATAAATAAATATCCTTGGACATTACACGCAGCGCCATCTAGTCCCAAGCTAAGGAACTTAATGCTTGTGTCGTGGTAACCAGATGACTGATCCGGCTCGAAGGACCATTTGTACAGTCCAGTTAGACTGCACAGTACCTAAAGGTTGAGTAGGTTGAGTGCTTGAAGTAGAGTTAAAAACTGGTTACACTTAAAAATTTATTAAATACGACAGTTAGTATAAACGATTCCGTCACACGTAATTATCGCCGCGCGATCAGTTAAGCACTGGTTGGAATGGTGATGATTATGTCAATTCAGTAAAATTAGACACTTGTACGTCTTCGTACAATAATACTTAGATAGGTACATATTTTGGTCAGCGGCGCGTTATAGTACTCACCTCAGCCAGCGGACAGTGTCGTGGCAGCCTGCGTCTCGTGGCGAGGCGGGCGGGCGTGCAGGCGCGCAGGGCTCGCTCCGCGCTGCTCAGCGGAGCGCCCAGCCCCGAGCACAGCGCCGCGCGACACATGTCTGTAATAGGGAGACACATGTTGCATCAACGCGACACATGTTGCATCAACACGACACATGTTGCATCAACGCGACACATGTTGCATCAATACGACACATGTTTCATCAATACGACACGTGTTGCATTAATACGACCCATGTTGCATCAACGCGACACATGTTGCATCAACACGACACGTGTTGTAGTGTTGTATCAACGCGACACATGTATGCAACACTGACTACACATGTTGCATTACATGAAACTTGGCGAGGACAGAAGGCTTAACGTGAGCTGGCGTAGCTTGCTTGGGACTTACCATTCCCATCCCAGCTCCGCGGTCGTCTCTGAAGGAGAGGACTATCTACCCACGTGTATGAAGTGAATGCGTTAAACAAGTAACGACGTTTTTGAAAGGCACATCTTTTCGTCATTGCGCGACTTATCCAAGTAAATTTGAGCGCCAGACACGCGGATAATGTGCAAAGGTCAAAACTTGCTCATAGGTATAATCATGTAAAATCATGCAAGTCAAAGAACTACATGCTAGATAAAAGTAATATCATGCACTACAATACTCACTGCGCACATAAACATAGTCGTCGTCTATCCACAGCACAGACAGACAAAAAGTACAACAATTGTTAATGTAGAGAAAAATCTAATTGATACTACAGAATACTCACCTTGGTTTACAAGACTGGAATTAAATACTGATATAAAAACTGGTTAATTTTTGAAAAAAATGATTTTTTTTGTTATCAAATCGATTTTGAACCAAAACTTAAAAAGATCTAAGTGATCACACCGGCCGTTTTAACATGATTTAAAATTATTCCCAGATTCAAACATTATTTTAGATCTAAATAATTCAATACCCACGCTCCAAAATCGACATCCAAATAGATTATACACAGTCATGCTATCATGCAGGATATTTTAGAAAAATGTAATTATGTATATCAATTTTAAAATTAATAAATAACGTATAAAAAATCCGGCAAATTATACTAATCAAACAGTAGTTAATGCCCGAATACTGAAACGATACCTAAATATTTAAAGCCGTATTAACCATTAAGGATAGTTAAGGAAGTTATTTTTAACAGATTTGTGTAGACAAATGTCAAATTATGACATATTCGGGCAGTTCGGGCACCATTTACTTTATTAGCGTTTCAGTTTTCGGGCGTAAGTCAGAGTAGTATGATACTTTGACTTGCTCACCAAAGGTAGGTCTGGCGACGAGCGCAGTGAGCGCGAGCGCGAGGCTCGCTGCGCTCGTGTTATCAGCTGCTATCACACATTCGGGGAGGTCGTTGCCTATCACTTCGGCTCCTGTAGGTACATACAAATAAATATTCGTATAGTATTTTTATATATTAGGCGAATACATTGCGTTGTAGATGAGGAAGGGAGATCTAAATTGCAGTTAAAGTTTATCGATATATTTTATAGTTTGTCTGGATGTTTTCTATCTATAATATGTATGTATTTACAAAAAAAAATGTATCTATGTATTATATCAGTCATCTGGTTGTCATAACACAAGCATTAAGTTGCTTAGCTTGTTGGGACCAGATGACGCTGTGTGGAATGTCCAAGGATATTTATTTATTTATTTATCGAATTAAATCATATTCGATTCAACAATATTTTTAACGGATGTCAAAATCTGTGGCTTCTATATTCCACTCGTTACCTGGTCGTCGTTTAGTAGTCCTGGCAGTAGGCAGGGCTTCGAAGACGGCCGTCTCCTGCGAGGTGAGGCCTAGGACTGCGCCGGCGCCGCGCATCAGCCGAGCCGACACATCTAGTGCTTTGCGACCGAGGCAGCTTCCCTGAACATTTATTTGTGATCAGCATATTTCAAGCTCTATGGTATGGAGAGGTGTCAAATAAGATATGGCTAAGTTTAAAAATCTAAAGAAAGAGTATTTACAATATAAATTATGTGTAAATGAAAGTTTAAATTGTGCTATCAATTATGGGGTACCAACCTAAATATAAAAAAATGTGGAAGAAATATCATCAAAACTATTGTTTGATGCAGACAATATTTTTAAAGAGATCGTCAATCTTTCACGGCAAAACGGAGCGACGAATCGACGTGATTTTTTATGTGGTGATAGTTGAAGGGATGGAGAGTGACAGGCTTTTACTATCCCGATATTCCGGGACTCGGGATATACGGGACTTACGCGGGTGAAACCGCGGGGCGCAGCTAGTTTACTTTACTTCTTCATTTTGATTCCTACCCTGGTAGGCACCAACTCGCGGATGAGATCGCTTTCAGCGATAAGGTCGCCCATTGATACACTTGTTCTGTTTGTTAATTTTAAGTTTATTCTGTTCTGTGTTCCTTTTAAGGTGTACAATAAAAATATATTCATTCATTCATTCATTCATTCATTCATTCATTCAACTCACCTGACACGGCTCATAGTACTGCTTCAGTCCCCTGGAGAAGTCTCCGATGCAGCTGTAAGGGTTCCCGAGGATGTTCAGCCCCAGTACTAGCACGTGGAACTGTTGTACCAGTTGTGGCCAGTAGTGGCGGGACGCGGCTTCTACAAGCTCAGGTGGGGAGTAGGCTGAGTTGCGGACTTCTAGGTATGACATTCTGGTAAAATATAAGAAGAATTTTTGTAGCGGGACACTGTAGTGGGTGTTTGGGACATTGTTTAAATAGAATAAGCTTGCCCTAGCTTAGCCGGCGAGCTGAGCCAGCCATATCTACGGAAAATACAATGGTCAACGTGTGATGACTAGACTATACCTCCTAGTTCCTCACCGTTTAGAGCGTTAAATTGTCGGTCCCGGCTTTTAAAAGTCGTCAAGCCATGACGGAGGCCTTTAGGCGGCCTAAAAACTCCGTCACCAGATTTGGCCACTTGCTCATACGAAAGAAGAAGAACCGTTTAGAGCAACGGTTTAGCTGTAAAGTGCATGTACATTTTTCGAACGAAAACCCCACTGATGCACGGCAACATACCAAGGTTAAGCAACACGGAATAAAATGCATCACCTAAGAGTCGATTCTCGATTGTACCAACAGTTTTTAGATTGAGAAAGTCTTATTACTTTTATTACTTTTTTATATACTTACTTATATATTTTTATATACTTTTATAATTGCATTTGATTTTTTACTCAATATCATGTTATGAATAACGAGGAGATTAAATAACCTAATAAAACACTTCACTAACCTCAAAACCACATCCTTCATATCACACAGCGATGAACCCCACGAGTTGAACAGATACTCCAACAAATCACTGTTGAACAACTTCGGCCGATTCTCCTTCTTATTCCCGAACCTGGTCTTATTCGGACTGCCCGAGCTATCCGCCAGGTAACCTCGGGAAGAGAGAGATAGCACTAGCTTTATCGGAGAGAGATGCACATACTCGAAAACTACATTCCTCTGTCCAGAACTTTGAGATTTCAGTGCTATCATCGGTAAAGGTTGGTGCACCAAAGCCAAGTCAGCTCGAAGCCTAACTGCTGGTTTCTCCTCAATCTTCCAGTGGTTTAGTATATCGAACACATAGTTGACGAAACCCCTGTCTAAATTAACACAGTACTCCTGAACTAAGACCTTTAAATACTTGTAAACTTCCTGGTTCAGTGACGGTCTGTATTGTTTTAGACAGACAATTTCTATGCTAGGTTTTGGCTCAGTCAATCGTAGATCAGGGGATAAAGGCGCGGGGTACAGCACGCTTGGGAAAACAGCTTCGTTCAGCTGATTATCAATCTGCAGTCTTTGAAGTTTCAGATGGAACGATGACAGCGTATCAGACTTGCGATACTGCATCCAAACACCAGGGTTGTACATTCTGCGTAACTCGGAAAAGAATGGCTTCGTCATCTGCATCTTTTCCAAGTCAATGTGGATGTATTCTTTCAGCTGACACTTCTTTTGCTCCGTCTGATATTTGTCTTCCACCCACGTAGTCAAGTCGGGAGATAGTTGCTTCCATTTATGGTTGACATTGACCTCCCATCTCGGCGTTGAATCTGTCACGCTGAGATACGCTAACTCCTTCACCTCTGTATTGCTCTGAACGCAGACAGACAGACTGACCCCCGATAACGCCATGTACAACTCATAGTTGCTCTTCTCCGAGTTAATTTTCAGCCTGTACTGGTTTGCGATGCGTTCGTCCTGCGCTAAAGCGAAGACTCGCTGGTATCCGTCCATGTAGGATATCCAGTAGACCACGACCTTGTCTTTCCTCATCTTCTTGGTCTTCGCGTGTGTTTCCGGTAGTTCAGAGCTGTCCGAGTCTCCACTGCTGGAGTCGCAGGGCTCCGGAGACTTGGGCGTGAGTCGCTTGAGGGTCGAGGATAGTTTGGATGTGACGCTGCTGGTCGCTACCAAGGTGGAATGCTTCACGGAATGGAAGCTGACTTTCTCTTCGCCGTAGCTGGAAAGAAGGTTGTTAGATAAATCAAAAAGCAAAAATATATTTAACTGTGCTGTACCTTAGGTATAAGTCGCGCCACGTAAAAAGAACGATACGGGAGCGGGTTTGTTTGCTACTAACTATCAAATAGCACGCGTTAAATCAATGGTGTGAAGTGCGCCGCGTCACCCTTCCACCAATCCCACCTAAGATTCCTTAAAATCGACTACTACGCTTTTCCCTTCAGAGCGTTCTACTCGCGCGACTTAAACCTAGCACAAATATTTAAAATCGTGAGCCAAGAACGTGATACATTTCTGAATTAGCCGATCAAGAATTATACCTACTATGAGCATGATCGAGTATGACTACATACTCAATAGTATATGTATTGGTTGAATTGAAACCATATTGTTTTGAACTCTAAATTCAATCTTAAGTAACTGTGTGAACTCGAAAGTTCCTACACTCACCCGTCTTGAGCGAAGTTGGCAAGGAAGCCCTTCCCCTTGTTGTTGTAAATGTTCCACATTAGCCTCCGCTCCTTGCTCGGGTCGTCCCATGTGTAGAGCATCGACTGGTATGGACTCAGCAGGGCCACCTGGAAGGCCAATGTATAAAGAAATGCTCATAATAGTACTAAAACAATGTTGCAACTTTGATTTCTCTTTCAATAAAACTCTACGAGTATAATAATAAAGATGAAATATGATCAAGAATGAAGGGAGTGGCAAAGCTTTCAGGTCTTTATGTTTTAAATTTTTTATGGAAATATATAAAGGGTCGTCAGAGGTATGTCCAAAATCCAAATACATATTTGGTATATGACCACTTTTGTATAAGTATAAAGTATTTATTATTTGTTCCGTTCCGATATCCGGAATCCATATTGAGTCAAGCCTCTGTCTTTTAGCGTAACTTCCGCCTAGTTAGTTCCTCCCTTCTACCACCGGCGCCACTGTTCACCTCTTTTTTTTGCAGCAAACAAGTTTACGACCGAAGTGCGGGTAGATATTTTTCTTCATTATAGCGTCGTTTTACCTAGCGTTAACACGTCTCCGCAGTAAAACTAAATTACTTAAATATCATTTTTGATATTTATAGAAGTATTAAATTAAATTGTTTTAAATTAAAATTTAATTCCTCCCTTCGTTATGGAGAACGAAGACAAAAGTCGTGATCACGTGGAAGTGCAAAGTGACAGTGAAAGTGAAGACGACCACGTGTCACGAAAAAGGAGTCGTTCTCCAAGTTCGTGGAGTATTTCGTCGGAAGATTTACAGGATGAAAGGAAATCGAAAAGATCTAAACGTGTAAGTGATTTGAAACTTGAATTCTTATCCCAACAAGTGGCCCTTTTAACGAATCTCATTTCACAAAAGCATTATGAACCAGCAAACGCTTCACGTTCAACCGAGGTTTCCAAAGAGCCAATGAATCCCCCTGAGGACGGATTAGGGCTGCGGCCGCCGGCGAGTGCTAGCGATAATGATCAGCAACAACTTCAACTGTCAGAGTTGTCGACAATTTTGAAAGACCCGCCCTTTCCTAAATCTAACGATAAGCATTTAGAAAAGATAATCAAATTGCAAAGATTTCAGTGTAA
This sequence comes from Xanthorhoe spadicearia, assembly GCA_947086425.1. NCBI lineage: Eukaryota > Metazoa > Arthropoda > Insecta > Lepidoptera > Geometridae > Xanthorhoe > Xanthorhoe spadicearia. Next base: position 463,642 of record OX352202.1, read on the forward strand.
CGATTGGTATGCTATTCGTTTTTCGGAGGCTCAGAAAAAATATTCATCTACCCCCGGTTTTGTAGAACTCAGTGTGAACGATGAATTACGACGTTTTCATGCGTCTGGTTCAAATGATGATCGTTCTTACTTGCTGGAGAGAACCTACGCGGCATTATCGAGTGCAGTTTTGACCCAAAAAGATGAATTACGTAACGCCTTGCAAACATTAGTAGATTGGTCTAATGATAAAAATACGACACTTACACCGAAGTCTCTTTTTGATAAAATTGAACAAACATTCAGTGCTGACTCGAAGTACACCAAGGTGTCTGATGATATTTTGCAAATGTCTTGCGGTAGGCGCGCTGACTGCATGAATTCTCGTAGAGAAGCTATTATTAAGCAGATTTCCGAAGAATATCATTGCGGTGCCTTGCAGAAAATTCCACCCAGTGCTGAGAATTTGTTTGATAGTGACATGCTTGCCACTTACCTTCAAAAAATAGGGGGGGCCGAGAAACTAACTGGTTGTTTTCAGCGTTCACAGAATACAGCAACAGCCTCGACGTCCGCCTCAAAGCGTACTTACAGTGCCAAGCCGAAGCCGTCAACAAGCAAACAATCAAATGATAACTTTCGGAGGAACAATTTCAAGGATAACTCCAAAGGTCAGTCAAAGGCATCAGGAAGCAATGATAACAAACCTACCAATGCGAGGAACAAGCAACGCTATCACAAAGGTAAGAAACCACGTTCTCGCTCGCAGAATAGACACGATCGCTTATGACTATCAAATTACACAACCATTTCGGGGGGGCTGTCTAAAGCTATATCTGAATGCATGGAAAAATCTAGGAGCTCCCAACTACATATGCAAGCTTTTAATGGGAGCACGCATCCCTTTTGTTTTGAAACCACCCCTGATCTATCCAAGACAAACTATCATGAAAAATTTTGCGACAAAGAAAAGTTATCACATGACACAACAGATCGAAAATATGTTGAAGACACATGTTTTAGAAAAAGCCGAGATGAGTCCCAGCTACCTCTCAACATTTTTTCTAGTACCGAAAGCAGATGGCACGTTTCGACCCATCTTCAATCTGAAGCGTTTAAACTGTTTTGTGAAACTAAAAGGTTTTCAGCTTTTCAGTCACTTTCGAATGCCAAGTTTCTTACAAGACCAAGACTGGATGGTGAAAATGGACCTGAGCCAGGCGTACTTCCACCTGCCTATAGCCAGGCAACACCGGCGGTTCCTGAGACTGAGCTACAACGGCCAGCTCCTACAGATGACCTGCCTACCATTCGGCCTCTCGTCAGCTCCAAGAACCTTCACGTCCCTGACGAACTGGATCGCCGAATACTTGAGAAGCCAGAACATAAGGTGCGTAGTCTATCTAGACGATTTTTTGCTGGTGAATCAGTCCCGAGAGGTTTTACAAGATCACATAGCCCTCACAATAAACCTAATGCATCAACTCGGTTGGACTGTCAACATGGACAAATCTGTACTGGTTCCGACTCGCCGCCTAGAATTTCTGGGCATCACCTGGGACACACAACTCAACACGAAGTCCCTGTCGGAACCAAAGTGCCATACGCTACGCAGTGCACTTACAGTTCAAATGTCCAAAGGCAGTTGGTCCCTCAGACAGGCCCAGTCCCTAATGGGGAGACTCAACTTCGCCTCGTATGTGATGCGCAGAGGAAGGTTGCATTGTCGCACTCTTCAGTTCCACAGCCGATTTCTTCCAAAAGAACATCCATACCTACAAATGCCGATACCAGAGGCGGTTACGGTGGAAATGAAGTGGTGGTTAAAAGCAGTCCAGGGCTCACTACCAATACATACAGATCCGTTCTCTCACCTTCTAACTACAGATGCATCGGACTTCGGATGGGGAGCGCAACTGGGAGATCTCACAATGTCAGGACGGTGGACGAGACAACAACTGTCGTGGCATGTGAATCTCAAGGAATTGTACGCAGTACATGCAGCGATCCAACAACAACACAGGTACCTTCACAATGCTCACATTTTATTGCAAACCGACAACCGCACCGTTGTTGCCTATATCAACAAGGAAGGTGGAACCAAATCGAAGAAACTACTGAACAGAACACACAAACTACTAGCAATATTGGACAAGGTAAACATCCTTTTGACAGCACAGTACTTGCCCGGCCGATTCAACTGCGAGGTGGATGCCCTGTCCCGTGGCAAAGTTTGCCCAGAGTGGCACCTGACGCCGGTAGCAACGAGAGACATCTTCAGGATGTGGGGCACTCCAGAAGCGGACCTGTTCGCTTCCAAGACAGCTCATGTGGTACAGAAATATGTCTCACTAGATCCACAAGATCAAGATGCACTATCCTGCAATGCGTTCCTACATCAATGGACCTACACACTGGCGTGGTTGTTCCCACCACCGAACCTGGTACCTCAGGTACTGACTCAACTGAACGAAGCTCAAGGTCAGTACATTCTGATTGCTCCGAGGTGGCACAAGGTGTTTTGGCGAGCAGATCTTCAAGCCCGATCCAGCCACAAACCGTATGTCATACCGAACCTTCAACAAGTACTAATCGACACGAGAACCGGAACACATCCACCGGAGATCCAGGACCTATGTTTGGAAGCATGGCTGATTTCGGGTGGACGGAAACAATCAAGGATTGGTCGGTAGGAGAAAAAACACTTTTGTTGTCTAGTTGGCGAAAATCCACTTTAAACACCTACAGACCCGCATGGAACAAATGGAAGACTTGGTGTGCTTCACAAAATATCTCTTATAAGGACCCGAATCCGGAACAAGTAGCTCGTTACCTAGCCTATCTACACAACAACAAAGGTTTGGCCTATAGAACGATATTAGTTCATAAATCGGTGATTGCTACTTTTACAAATTTTTCTAGTGGTAAAGATTTGTCATCTAACTTTTTTATTAAACATATGCTTAAAGCTATTTCTGTAGCAAAGGATAAGAAAATGAAACCACCAATTTGGAATGTTAAACATGTATTGCAATTTCTCGATAACCATTCACCAGATGAAAATAATTTGTATCAAGTTTCCAGGCGTTCAGCAATTCTCCTACTGCTAGCTTCAGGTCGCAGGGTCCATGACCTTACACTGCTGAGAATTGATGACGATAAATACATAGATGAGGGCGATGCAATTGTATTTTGGCCCAGTTTTGGATCGAAAACCGATGATGTCAACTACAGACAATCTGGCTGGAGAATAAAAGTACACCCGAAGAGAAACTTGGACTGTGTACATTGGGTTCGTCAACTAATTAGAACTTCACGGGATCGTCGAAATACAGGTACCTTACTTTCCGAACTTTTCTTAACTGCTAGAGGTGATCCCAAGCCAGCGTCTAGAACAGTCATAGGAGGTTGGATCAAGTCTGTACTTCAAGAGGCAGGTGTCGAAGCCTCGCCAGGCTCGGTAAGATCCGCCGTAGCGTCTCTTAACTGGCTAGAAAAATTTCCAATTGACCAAATTCTTGAAACTAGCAACTGGAAGCAAGAACATACCTTTAGAAAATATTACCAGAAAGAAATAGTTAATCAATCAACACTTGCTGATTCTGTTTCATTATCGAAATTCTTTAAACCAGTGCGGTAAAGTTTAATTTAAGTACCTAAATTTCTTAATTAAGATACTGATTTATACATTGTCTGAATTCTGTATTGATTTTATGAATATTGTTATACAAATTCTGATTTATTATGTGATAATAATATATTAATTTTCATTTTGTTAAACATGGATTTTTACTTACCTATCAAACACATTATAGCATCATGACCTACATTTGGCTACCAGGAGATAACAAACACATCACTCAATATGGATTCCGGATATCGGAACGGAACAAATAATAGAGGGTTTTAACTAACAATAAAACTTACCTATTATTTTTCCAAACGATATCCGGAATCCAGGCAATGCCTACCTGGTAAATCGTGAGTATAATGAAGAAAAATATCTACCCGCACTTCGGTCGTAAACTTGTTTGCTGCAAAAAAAAGAGGTGAACAGTGGCGCCGGTGGTAGAAGGGAGGAACTAACTAGGCGGAAGTTACGCTAAAAGACAGAGGCTTGACTCAATATGGATTCCGGATATCGTTTGGAAAAATAATAGGTAAGTTTTATTGTTAGTTAAAACCCTCTATTTTCGGAACCAAATACAAAGGTAGGTAACTGATAAAATTACGTACGCTGGAGATTGCAGTAGTTAAAAAACTGTGTCGCAATCTCCAGCGCCCGACCGACAGACAGAAATTAACCATACATGACAAGCTACAAGCCTATGGACGCTATCTATCTAAACTTTAAAAATTATTTCTTGATAATAATTGATAAAGTATATTAGTAGGTACCTAATAGGGTAGTAAAGCTATGAAGGTATATACCTGTCCCGAGTCTTCCTGATGCAGCTTGAGGAAGAGATCCTCACACAGGTTGTCGATCCTGACGGGCGCGTCTCCCGCGCTGTACGGCTTGAACGAGATCACGAACGGACGCTCCATGCCGCCCGTCACCTCCACGCAGATCGCCGACTGAAGGAAGACATTATATTAGTACCTATGTTCGTACATACAGTACCGTATAGTTAGCCTATTTTTGCACGATATTACATTTAGGTATGCCGAAGATTCCAAAATTTGCTTATATTCAAAGGGGTTTATTCATAAAAACTTGACAATTTAATACAGGTTTTAGGAACGTTTTAGAACGTTTTTTTCTTGTCACTCATATGTCAACGAAAAGAGATAGCAACAGATTTAATATACGTTTTAGCTAATACAGGTTTTAGGTCGAATATGCATAATGGGGTACGTCTGTAGTTAGAGTCAAGTCTTCGTTCAAATATCGATTTTTCGACAGTTTTTTTAGAAACTAGGTATGTGGATGAATCACCGCTTGAGACACGATTCGTGCTTGAGTATGGACTCAAAAACAGGGATATTTATTGTGCAGTAGTTGTAAGCGATAAGAGCCTTAGGATGGAAAGAAATCGAAGAGATAGTAGGAATGGTGGGGGTGTACAGAAAGTATGAAAAAACAAAAAGCAACTTAAAACTAACTAATCTAAGACTAATATAATACATTGGATGTTTAAAAAAACAGATAAAGAGGCGTCGTAGCTGTGATGTTATAAGTTTACGCAAGTTAAACAAATAGGTAAGCACTTATCACGTAAAACATGTCACTGCTAATACATAGCTTTTAACTGTTTCAGTAGGTCACACCAAAACACATTTTCGGAAGCAGCAGAACTTATGTTTTTACAGAAAACATTATACAATGACGTTTACATAAGACGCATTCGTGAGCCCGTTACAGGCATGACACTAACTCAATTAGCAACTTTCGTCTTCACCTCAACTATTATAAGGCCCAAACCACGGGCTTTCTCTCAGTTTTCAGAGAGCATTCACACCCATCCGTTATTCCAATTGTAAAATGAAGTTTGTGATTTTTGTTGTGTTTTGTGCAGTGATAGAGATTCAAAGTGAGAAGTACAATCAAAGATACGGACCGTACATGCAAGGGTATACGAGAATAAAGCGGGTGAAGTACTCAAATCCACCTCAGAGATTCTACAGCAGACCTCCAGCTAGTTTCCCAAACGTGGGAACGTTCTCATACACCCCACCGCCCGGATACATGGAAAACGACGAGCCATCTTACCCCGGGAATTTCCCAGGAGTCCAAAACACACGGCCAAAGGTTAGTAGAAGACCTAACGAAGGCTTAGGAGAGGAAGACTTACAGAATTTCGTCAAATATTTATCGAAACAAGATTTAGATAAGATACTAGAATATTCTGGGCATAGGGATAATGAAAGGACCAAGGAATATAGACCGTCAAACGGTTATAGAAATAACGTCAATGGAATACTGGATACAGAAAGTTATTCCCAAAAACAGAATGAAGATAGTCAAATATTTAATACGCTGGTTAAAGAAATCGATGTTGATCATAAATTCAATCCATCAAACACCGAGACTGATAAATTCAATGAAGTACAAGTGATAAAATCGAATAATATTTACAGCAATAATCCAACTAGCTTTGACACAGAACCAACGCCATTTGATCCTTATTACCAAGCTAAAGGATCTAATGAATACATAAAAACACAATCATTCAATACTGACCCACAAAATATATACAACGGCCTTTCGGACGTACAAAACATCGTGGAACAAAATACATACACAGAGAATGACCTATCTGATAGCAAGGTGACCGAAGAAATCCTGCCAAGACCATTAAATCTTAGAGACGATGACTACGAAGTATCGTTTAGCCATAACGTGCCCTCAGTTTTAAAGGCAGATTCGTATAAAGTGGAGAACTTCGGAGCTCTGCCGCTGATGAACTATAACTCTAAGTTGGACAAACTTAGCTCGTACCACGTACCACATTATACAGTAAGTATTTAATCACAAATTAATTACAAGAAAAATGGAAACAAAATGTAGTGACAAAATTATAAATGTGGGTCAGTGAAAGAAAGCATCAAAAGATTTTCGTCTAAGAATGCATAACTTAATTGTTTTGATCGTAACTGTTATTGAAAGTAGTATCACTTTTATCGATCTCAGCTTTACAGAAGCCAAGCCCAAAAGCTCAAACGAACTCTTCTTTTCCTGTGTTTATATCAATAGTACCTATATTCATTTTATTAAACTTTTTTCAGGTAACATCAAGCCAATCGGTATCATCAAAAATAAAACCGTCATCCTACTATGCCCCCCCATCATCATCATCATCATCAAGTGTCTCAGTAGAGCCCGCCCCACCACCGTCTGCGGCCAGAGAACAAAGCGATGCTCACTTGAAAGCTGTTAAGATATGGTCCCACAGGTCCAAAGGAACAGCTTACACTTTACATGACGATGGAACCTTGTCGCTGGAGAAACCCGGCAGACCGAGATATGGTTATTAGATGGATGGAATCCATAAGGCGAGAATTTGAGCTTTAATATTTGTCGGAGAATGGTTGATTTGACTAGTTGAAAGTCAGTCAATTGGCCTACTAGTGGCGCCCTCAACTACTCGGGAATACTCGGAGCGCCAGCGCCATTGTTCGGCGCTAGGCGGAGTCTACTTCGGAGTGACGGTGGAGCGAGGAGCAGAGTCTTCGTTCGATCACCGCCCAGTAAAGTCGTAGAAACTGCCTCGCGTTCCGTGTAGACCTAAGTTGTTGATTAAGTACCTACCTAGTTCATCAGTGTCGTTATAAACTCAGTACTGTGTTGTTAAAGTTTGGTAAAATAATAAACGTTGTGATTGCGAGTCAAAACTGTGTACCCTTATTGAAACCGACACTCACCCACACTGTGCCCACATGATAGTTGCCATCCATGGCTGAAAATAGCAGTAACGAAAGCACCCTATTCCGTTATCAGAAGTGCGATCAGTGTCGGTTCAATTGCACAGTGAAACTAAAAGTGAAAATGATAATTCGCGTGGCTGTTATAATGACTCATAGTGGCGGTATGACGTTATCTCAATAAACGAAGTAAGCAAGCACGGTTTATTAGCGTCGAGTCGTGACTTTTGCTACTACCCTCATTAATTTGAGAAAAATGGCAAACCGAAGGAAAGTTTAGCGACTGTTTAAAATGAGGTCATACGTAGCTGCCTTATCACGTATCTAGTTGATGGTTGAGCGGAAACGATTTGATTGTCGAACAAATCTTTGTATCGACGAGAAGAGACACAGTGAATAATTAAAATGATGATGTAAATGTGAGACGTCAAAAGTTTTCGGCGTTATCGTAGACAAAGTGTCGTGCCTGTGATGCTAATCGGAGACGACACGCGAGTGGATTATCGCAGTAAGAAGAGCGATCCGAATAAAACCTCATCCTGTGTGCTTACATTGTTCGAGTTTTACGAAAATGGAAGAGCATGCTGTAAACTACATCAATGATTGGTTGTGGAAGATGTGAACAGTGCAATACCTACCTACCGACTTCTTACAGCATTTGAAAAGGTCATGTAATCGTTTTGTTTTTCTTGTCTTATTTCGTTTGAAAACAAGAACCAAACGTGCCTGATGTTATTTGTTTCAGTTGTGATCATCTTGTTGTGAGCGGCAGCGCCAGCTAAGCGGACGAGCGGTCCTGTGGACGAGCGATCCTGGGCGACTGGTCCTGTGAATGCTGTGGACCCGTACTCGAGCGGTCCTTGCTCCTGATGACGCGCTGTGGACGAGCGGTCGAGCTCGCAGGCGAGCGCACAGTCCCGCCAGCAGGCGATTACGCAGTCTCTCCAGCAGGTCCCGCCAGCAGGCTCCGCCAGCAGGCGAGCACCGGCTCCGCCAGCAGGCGAGCACCGGCTGCGCCCGCAGGCGAGCACCGGCTCCGCCAGCAGGCGAGCACCGGCTGCGCCCGCAGGCGAGCACCGGCTCCGCCAGCAGGCGAGCACCGGCTGCGCCCGCAGGCGAGCACCGGCTGCGCCGCAGGCGAGCACCGGCTCCGCCAGCAGGCGAGCACCGGCTCCGCCAGCAGGCGAGCACCGGCTGCGCCCGCAGGCGAGCACCGGCTGCGCCGCAGGCGAGCACCGGCTCCGCCAGCAGGCGAGCACCGGCTCCGCCAGCAGGCGAGCACCGGCTCCGCCAGCAGGCGAGCACCGGCTGCGCCCGCAGGCGAGCACCGGCTGCGCCGCAGGCGAGCACCGGCTCCGCCGCAGGCGAGCACCGGCTGCGCCCGCAGGCGAGCACCGGCTGCGCCCGCAGGCGAGCACCGGCTGCGCCCGCAGGCGAGCACCGGCTGCGCCCGCAGGCGAGCACCGGCTGCGCCCGCAGGCGAGCACCGGCTCCGCCCGCAGGCGAGCACCGGCTCCGCCAGCAGGCGAGCACCGGCTGCGCCGCAGGCGAGCACCGGACGGCATACAGCAGTGGTGGCCCGGGTGCGACGCAATCTGAGCGACGAGTGGACGTCTGCTTTATGTAAACGCCATTGGAGAAAATGGGTTTTTAAGGTCAGCTGTATAGTTTTTCTTTTGATTTTAGTACTGAGTAGTCGCTAGTTAAAGAAAATGTTGCATCTGAATTGAGTGACAAGCGATTTAACAATATTGTTTCAATGATTGGTATTTGTCAAACATTTTTGGTCATTCGGCACTGAACAAGTCTCATGTTGGGTAACGATCCTTGATCAGTAAACGTTTTAACGTTACACGTTGCGAGTTTTAAATTCAGATGTACCTTTTGACAAAGTTAGAGCAAAGCTATGCTAGTAGGTCATGTACCAGTCGTAGAAGTTTTCAGTAGTGATAATCATGAAGTTTTGGTGGCTCAGTGAGAGCGTAGTGTAACGACTTCATCAGCCGTGGTATGAGTCGACCGCTTGGTGGTCATACGGGGTGTGAGTCGACCATAGGGTGTTCACACGGGGTATGAGTCGACCTTGGGTGATCATACGCAGCGGTGATGATTGGAGTGGATACGCGATTAGTATTGTGTTAACTGGATTTTGAAAGTTTAAAACGTTGGTACATTGGCTCTAGCTGGTTATTGTTGTTGTAGTTAATGTGAAGTTTGGTTTAAATCTTACTTACTAGGTGAGATTAGTACACTTGGTTACACGGTAGAATGATGAGAGTTTTGAGTTTTAAAGTTCTTTAATTTTAAAAATGTGAAGTAAAGTTAAAGTATGCCGGAAAGTCATGTACCTGTCGATGTAGAAGTAAATGATGAGTTGGAAACTAATTTTTCACAGTGCGAGTAAACACTACACGGTTTGTGTTTGTTTGTGTAAATCACAAATGTGTGTGAGTCGACCGGTAGGTGATCACACGGGGCGTGTAAGCGCAAAGGAGCAATGAAGATTGCTGGTTGGCTAGGATATGCCGTGGTGTGGTGATAGTGAATTTACTCGATAGTCTTTGTTAATGTAACGCGATAATGATGGTACACGACTAATGGCTCTGTTGGTTAATTTAAAGTTGCTTTGTTGAGGTTTAAAGTTTCTTAAATTTTGAAAGAATTCTGTTCGACACAAGAGTCCCTAAGTGTCTACCTGGTCAGGAAGGGCCGAGTAAGAAAGAGATATTGGCCTTGGAATGTTTTGTTGCAGGATAAACACACGAGGACGTGTGTTGGCAGGATGGCCGTGTCGGAGAATGGTTGATTTGACTAGTTGAAAGTCAGTCAATTGGCCTACTAGTGGCGCCCTCAACTACTCGGGAATACTCGGAGCGCCAGCGCCATTGTTCGGCGCTAGGCGGAGTCTACTTCGGAGTGACGGTGGAGCGAGGAGCAGAGTCTTCGTTCGATCACCGCCCAGTAAAGTCGTAGAAACTGCCTCGCGTTCCGTGTAGACCTAAGTTGTTGATTAAGTACCTACCTAGTTCATCAGTGTCGTTATAAACTCAGTACTGTGTTGTTAAAGTTTGGTAAAATAATAAACGTTGTGATTGCGAGTCAAAACTGTGTACCCTTATTGAAACCGACACTCACCCACACTGTGCCCACATGATAGTTGCCATCCATGGCTGAAAATAGCAGTAACGAAAGCACCCTATTCCGTTATATTGATATACGTATTTGTTGTTTTTTTATTTGTTAATGAATTCTAATTTATTTCAATCGTGTTGTTATTTTCTTCATACTTTCCTGACCGCAAATTCGTAATAACAAAGCATTTAATGTGCACAAACATAGGTATAAACAAAGCAAACTGTCTGTAATGTCATCTTGCCGCAGTTTAGACCTACCATCCATCTTATTTTGCCTAAACAATAACATGTACCTAAGTATAGGTACCATAGTATAATATTAAATGTCTAAATATTGAATTACCTACTTGCAATAGGACTTATGTCTTACAAGGAACTTATAATAAGATCTAATGTACGTAATACATGAAAACAAATAAACGTTTGAACTTTGAACATTGAGAACTCACCCCTTTATCCATCCTAAGCACTGTAACATGATTCCTAGCGATAGGGAACCGTTGCGACACCAGCGCCGAGTCTCTGAACTTGCAATGCATCGCCATAGACCCAGTGGCGGGGTGGAAGGGAGCGCAGGCGAGCGGTGCGAGGTCCATCCAGAGGTCGGCGGCCTCATTCTCCTCCATGTAGCGGAGGGGACGACGCGTCTCGTTGGATACTATGAAGTAGGGGAGGAGGGTCACGATCTTTGTGAGCTGCGGGCTCAGTTCTGATAGGGTCACCTGGAAATAGAATTCGTTATTATAGCTTGAAGTCAAAGTCAAAGTATCTTTATTGCGAGAAATACATGTGTGTAGGTAACGATGTCAAGATAATTACTATAGGACCTAGGAAGTCTGTCATGAAATACTGTCAGTCCCTCTTGTACATGAACATAAGGAGTCGGTGTTCGAGATAAGGTATCTGTACTTATCTAATCTGTGCGTGTACTCACGTGCAGCAGCAGACGGTCAGTCCCCCGTGTACTCGCGGTCAGTCCTCCCTGTACTCGCGGTCAGTCCTCCGTGTACTCGCGGTCAGTCCCCCGTGTACTCCCGGTCAGTCCCCCGTGTACTCGCGGTCAGTCCCCCGTGTACTCACGTGCAGCAGCAGGCGGTAGTGTGTCCGTCTCTCGGTGTGCGCGCACACCACTAGGCCGGGCGCGGCGGGCGGGAGGCGCGCGGCGCGGGACCAGGCGGAGTGGTGCGCGCGGAGTCGAACCCGCGCCCCGCCGCGCCCCCACCGCCCGCTCCACACCAGCGGCTCGGAGCGGAGCGAGTGCACCGCGGACGAGTGACGACCCTGCACCACACATGATATGAAATCAAATGTCAAAAACTCAAACTCAAAATATTTTTATTCAATAAAATGTAATTTTTTTTTTAAATATCACCACCTTCGGATGCAAGTCGAAGTTTGAATCCACTTGGCCAACACGGCTTTTTTATAACTGTAGAAATCGTTATTAAAACAAAAAAGACGTGTGGCACTCGGGGACTGCCGCTGTAAAGCTATTGCATGCCACCTAGAGGCGAGTTGCTGAACTAAAGTGACAGCGTTAGGTGTTTTCGTTACGGAATTTCTGGATTCGGTCTCCACGCTCAAGGCCCGCGATAGAAGCTATGCAATAGCTTAAAAATCAAAGTGGACAAAAAGCTTTTGCTCTGCCGTGGGCTTTAAGTTACAATTAGTAACAACACTCACCTTCATCTCCAAAGGCAAGCCGGTCTTGTTGATGAACCAGTGATGTGCGTGCACATAGAGCTGCCAACAATCGCTCCGCTCCACCGTCACGCAGATCTGCGTGGGGGGGACGCTCTCACCCTCGTCTAGTGCTAGGTTCACGCACTTCTCTGTTATGTCTGAAATAGTGGAAACATGTTGACAAAAAAGATCTTGCAAGTTGCAGTCACTAATCATCAGTCTCAATATTATATCGTTTGTTTTGCTTACTGTGGGTAGATATTTGACATTACTTTCATACAACAAATTACAAGAGCCGTGTTGGCCCAGTGGATTGGTACTTCGACTTTCATTCCGAAGGTCGTGGGATCGAATCCGGCCGTGCATCAATGAACTTTTCGTATCGAAAAATTTAAATGCGCTTTAACACGAGCTTTAAACGGTGGAGGAAAACATCGTGAGGAAACCAGTTAGCTTTCTAGCAGCGTCGATGGGCTTGCAACCTGTCACGTTTGGAAAGTTAACTTCCTCAAAAAGTGGGCATGTACCGAATATAATATTTGGACATACCTCTGACTACCCCATTAGACATCTTCAAAGGATCTAAAGAATTACATAAAGATCTCTAAGAAATGTCTACCGCTCCCTGGGATACAGTCGTGATCATATTTCATTTCATTTTTCATTTTCAATAAATTACAAACCTACTAAGCAATAAAAAAAAATTGTGTTAATTTCATAGGTGCTTGGGAGCGTATTAATCACATTTTTTCCTGTGCGTTAAATAATGACAAAGATAAAAGCGTTTCAGTATTTGAGAGTTAGACGTCTAAAAATAGAACATAACAATAAAATCCTAAAATAAAATAGAAATAGTCATAATTGCTACCTTTGAAAAATTTACGACTTGTTTTTTTAGCGATTATAATGAGCTTCATTACAATATTTTTTCCATGTATAGGCGACCAAGAAATTGGTTTACCACTTTTGATGACATCTCCCAGTAACATAATTATTCGCTAAGGATTACTGAATGACAGATTCTGACGTAGCAGGTCAATCGGTCAAGTGAAAATAGCCCTTGCTGTTTTGTACGTGCAAATGATATTCAGCCTTAGAGTGGTAAACCAATTTCTTTGTCGACTATACATAATTGGTTATGTAACTTGGTAATTTAGGAAGACCAATGGTCGTTACTTACCAGGTGAGAGTGTAAAGCTGCCGGTCCACGCTGATCCCTGGTAGTTCATGGTGATGTTAAGTTTGTGCGAGTGTGTCAGTTGCAGCGTGTAGGTGTGCAGGCGCTCGCCGGACTCTATGCGCACGTTCCAATCCTTAGTGGCACACGATATCTGGACACAATATTATTATGATGAAGGATGGCAATAGAATCCCCTAGCTTTAAGAACGTGACGTTTCAAAGTGGTCTGTAATAAGATTTTATTGAATAAATATATATAGACTTGATTATAGACTAGCTAAAATATGTGGCTCTCCCAGACCTTTGCCCGGCAGTGGGCCAGTATAGGTTAAAAAAAACCAGTAGACCCAAAGTTTAAAAAATATTCAAATAGTTTAACTAAACTATTCTACTGTATACTGCGTTGTGTAGGGAGTTGCGTTGGAACAGGCAATAGAATCACCTAGCTTATAAGACTGTACATTTTTAAGTGATCCTTGAGGTCCTACATAAATAAACACATTTTTCTTTATTTCTTTTCGTAGGAATTTTTCATAACTAAAACATGATAGTAAAATAATTCATCTAAGCTTCGTACCTCAATAGCGTAAGGTAAGCGATTGTACAACGCCAGTGGAGGAACCACTCGGACCAAGTAGTTAGGTATCGTTCGGTTCACTTTGTGCGATTGAATTCCTGTAAAAATGATAAAACAAATATTTACGGGTATTTATCCCAAGTATCTACGTATTTCGAAAGCGTTTCAGTATTCGAGGGTTAGACGCCTTTAAATAGAACTTAACAATAAAATTTATAGGCTTGCAATGTGGTTAAAATGATTATTTACCTTCAACAGCTAGTATTCTCATAGCAAATATCTTCTTATCCTGGTCATCCTTGGCGGGGCAGATCATGTCCCGGGGAGTGCCGAGGTCGTTGGCCAACTCCATCCACCAGATGCCTTGTGTGGCTGTTTGATACGACCTATATATGGAACAATAATGGTCCTAGTAATAAGCCCTGAGGTACGCTATAGAAAAAAACATCAAAAAATGTGTTTTGTATGATGAGTTTTCTTGAATTCTACATAACTAATGATTATTAAAATTTATTTACAACACTATTACACTGCTTTTATACTTTGTTTATTTAAAAATCAGTTATTGTCTTATCAATGCGATCAAAAACTTTCGATGTTTATAGAAAAAGTTGTTTTGTGTTTGTTGTACAAAATTACATAAATTATGTTATAAAAGTAGTAAGTACTTAACAAATATTGCATTCTCTAACTCTATTATTTTGAGGTTTTAGGCACCACAAATTATTTGGTATCATGTTCAAGAAAAATATTGTAAATACCTCCTAACCATTCGTTCATGCTCCTTGGTTATACTCACTCAAAGTTACTTGGCAACAGGTAAAGCTTGCAATGATATGCGATATACAGCGGTACATTATACGTCTGTTGCGGCGCGATCACCGCCAGTCGCACCTTGTCGTCGAAGGGGTTGGTCAGGGAGCCTATGAGGTCTGCTCCTATTGCTTGCAGGTCTTTCTTGTTGTAGAACAGTTCTAGGGCGTATGATGTCTCGTTTCGCACCTGGGAATATGTAAATAGTTTTCTTAAACCTACATTAACTAAATTATATTTTTTTATGAACATGTCGTGTCCCACTGCTGGGCAAAGGTCTCCCCCAAAATCTTCCACTGACCCCTATCCTTGGCGATCTCCCACCACTCCTTCTCAAACACAATAATAATAACTTTGGACAATTAGTTAAGTTAAAATAACTCACTTGCAACGGCGAGCGAACTACAATCTTCTTGCTGTTGTAATTAGACTGCCTTTCCACCACAATGTAATATCGGGTAGAGTTCTTGCTTGGATGCAAAACATGAAGCTTTGACACCGTACGTTGTGGGCACAATATCTGGAAGAAAATAATTAAATTGAAAAGTTAGCGTTATTTCACGTGTGTGTGTAAAACGAAGTTATCCCAAAAACGCTATTAAAAACACATGACGTACATTGTGGATGTTTGTTGCTCTGTCACGAGAAAACTAATGAACGAGTTTGGCTAAAACTGGGAATGTATTGGAATTACGCTTCTTTTTACCCAAGTAGATACTACGCGAACGAAAGTGCGTAAGCTTATCTGGACACTCACAATGAGTAGATCCCACTCACTGGGGTAGTGGTGGAGACATCTATCCAAACCTTCGAAACTATAAATATACTCACAGTGAGTTGGTCTAAATCATGCAGTCGCACAGTGAGCGTCATGTCAGTGAGCTTAGTGACCACTCACTGGGCGCTCTTAGAGACATCTGACCACTAGGGAAACCTTCTAAACTATAAAACTCACAGTGAGTTGGTCCAAATCATGCAGTCGCACAGTGAGCGTCATGTCAGTGAGTTTGGTGTGTAGCTGCGGCGGCTGCGGCGGCGCGCCTGGTGACCACTCACTGGGCGCCGGGGGAGACATCTGTCCACCAGGGAAACCACCCTCGAAACTATAAGAAAGAACACAGAAATAGGTTTATGATCAGGCTTTAGTCATTGGATAGAGTTGCAATCCTCCAATGATTTCAACGACTAACCCCCGGTTCCTATAACAAACTAACGGACGTCCGTAGGACTTGCGCCATAGCAACGTTGTTATCTGTCAAAAAGTTTCATACATTTTATGTTGAAATAACAACGTTGCTATGGTGATGGACCTACGAACATTCGTTAGTTTGTTATAGGAACCGGGGGTTAGTGTCTTTGCTGTCCATATGCGCAAAACCTCAATTTTTTCGGCGTCTTACCAATCCCATTCGTCGCTGATATCAGTCATTTCGTGCTTCGGTTTCTCTTCAGTCTCATCAAGAACATCTCCTGTAGACACGTCACATCCTAAAACAAGTAAGATTTTGATAAATGCGTTTTCAATAATCAATCGGAAAATGTAGGCCAATTTATGCCGAGTAAAGGTGTGGGTAAAGATGGCGGTTATATAGTCGCGAAAAAGAATATGATATACATGAAACAAATGTACCAAAAAATAATTGTACCTGTAATCAATTAAATTGTAGGTACCTCTAAGGGCGTTATCATACTAGCGGATTGCGAACGTCTTTAAAGCGGAGCGGGCGCGCAACGAATTCGTTACCGACACACAACGAACACGTCGCGCATGCGCAGCGAATTCGTTGCGGACGCGCAACGGGATTCGTTTACGGGGGGTTTTCGTTTTCGTCTCCGGCGTCTTCGAAGTAATAAAATCAACAGCAGTGTCATCAATCCATTGTCATCAATCAATCCATTTTGTAACTGAGTGTATTGTACGGCGATAATTTGCTACAAACGCGCGACGAAAACGGCCATGCGTCCGCGACGTCCTCGCTGCGCAGCCGCGGCGTGTTCGCGACGCATTCGCTGCGCGTCCGCTCCGCCCCGCAGCCGCTTCCAAACCGCTAGTATGATAACGCCCTAAGAATCAAGAGTAATGAGTAAAGTGGTTTAGCCTATGTAGATAAGTACCTATATATTTTATTGAGGTTTCATCATGGTTTGTCGAGACAGTTTGTTTATTTATATAATGCTTACCCGGGGTGCTAGGTCTACTGGTGTCGACGTCGTAGTCCGCTATGGCTATCACCCTGTCGTTGCCGGCCAGGTCAGTCTCAGCTTTCGTTCTCAAGTGCACAGTGGAACCAGGTCCTGTATCAACAATATCATCAGTAAATTAAGGTTTTTGTGTTATACAAAAACGAAATGCAAATAACATTGTGGGAAAGTATTTTGTAGGTAGGTATCTTTTATAAACACACTTTATTTTATCTTTAAGCAGCAACTTTTAGTACCTATCACCAGGAATTGGTAATCTATGACGGAGAAAACAGCACTAGTAGATAGCCGACACGATCACCGCGCAGCCGCTGACAGCGCTGCACAGCGTTTAACCCTTCATTCTCCATCACATGTAGCGCTAGACGCTCACCTATATCATTGACGAGCAGCAGGCCGCTCTCCGCTGTGACGATGGCCGACACCGCTGCCGTTCTATCGCTGACAGCGCTGCTGAGGGCCAGCAACACCCTGGCGGCTGCTGGTGTGACGGTCACGTTCAGCATATCTCTCGCTTCAAGCATTATGTACGTGCAGAGTCGCTCCGCTACTGGCTCTGTCTCTAGGCCTGAGTCCACGCTGTCACCGCGGATTGGGTCCTGATGGAAATTCAGTATCACCAAGTAAATTTTGAATACTTATTCAGGGACAACATACAACTTAGACGGGTGACTGCAAGGGACATTATTATTTGAGCTCTTCCGTGTTACGAAGGGCACGTAAAGTTGTCGCTTATAAAGTCGTTAAGCCAGGACGGAGGTCTTTAAGCGGCCTAAAAACTCCGTCGCGTTGGCTACTTATTCATACGAATGAACGATTGGCGTGCGTGTTATTCCTCACCTGCAGAGTGACGGTCTTATGTTCGTCTTTAGCCTTGTGACCGTCGACAAACGTGACGGCCTTGTCATTATCCTCATCATCAGCGTCCGCGTCGCCGTCGCTCTGCGGCGCTGATGAATCTTCACCGTTGCTTAGCTCCTCGCAACTTGACTCACTAAAAGTGGAAAAAACACGGTTTTATCATTGTAATTATGTAAACTAGCTTTTGTTTTCTGAAACCCATAGCATTATTCAAAATAACCACGCAGAGTCGTGCCACGTCAAGACATGGTTATTTGGAGAATAAGGCGGCAGGATATCTAATCTTCTCATATTTCTATAAATAAATTACCTACTGTTCCTCTGTTTCGCTAAATCTCGAGATTTGGTTAATTTTCATCTTCAAATATTTCATTTATTCATTCATTCATCTTGAAACAACTTACTCAGTAAACAAATGTCCAATAGCCGTCGCCAGCTTATCCATCAGTCCGTTCTCATTCTCCGAATCCGACTCATCATTCTCCAGATTCCCCAAGAACGCCATATTTCCAAATTCCATATTACAATTCCTGCTTTCCCTCCCATTAGGGTTCCGTATAAAAGTCATTTCGTTGTCTGTATCGCATTCGTCGGCCGACGTTTCGGATTCGAACTCGTTCTTCTTGCGACGTTTCTTAGGATCTGACGTTACTGAGGCGTCGACTTCTGTTTCTGGCTGGTTGGTTGTTTCCAGGCGGGTTGACATGGAGTAGGCTTTGTCCTGTAAATTTTTGGTAGTAATGCTGTATGTAGAATGTATTTTTATTACGCAATAGGTACAACAAAATAACATAAAGGCAAACTATTTTAAATGTTTCACTTTTAAAACTATCGTGAGTTGTACTAGACATGATTATAATCACGAAACATTGGTATCTAATTTATAAATATTAACGGGACTTAATCACGTATTGATAAATATGATTCCAAGTCGCGATAGTTTAAAAAGTATTGGTATCTAAATCGACAATATTTTTTGTTTAGACCTCCTTTTGTTTTTGCCATATCTTACGGTCCTGCTTATTTATAGCTGGCCTTTGCACATTACGGTCACAGAAGTTAACACTAAACGCACTTTCTAAGGAATATTCTTAGATATAATATCATTACTGACCTGGAAAACAGTAGCAGTGATCTCCCAAGGGCGGTATACATTCTCGTTGATAACGAGAGGTTCTATAAGTGGCTCCCACGCGTCCACTCGCTCGTTGTAGACGGAGCCCTGCGCGGTCAGCAGCGCGGTGCCGTGGAGCTTTTGAGACCAATCGTGGAGGGTCACATCTCCTGTCAACTGGATACGAAGATTCGCTTTATTAAAAACTCGCGACCCAATATCATCAATCGCACGGGTCCAATAATTATACAAAAAAAATATAGGTACATATTTTTTTAAGATGCAATGAATTTTAAAGGTTCCGTTGGTGAACCTTGTGACACACCTCGCAAGATATTTCATAAAATGTTTAAGAGCTTGTTTGAAATTGATAAATTTATTTAAAATAGTTAACCAAGTTAATATCTATTGCTTAAATTTATTAATAACTTCTGAACATTTGGCTAAAATACAAATTTCTCAATATACATTCAATCAAAAGCTTTTCTAATCTCACAATATTGAGTATGTTACCTTCATCATTAGAACCGGAATCCGCACCGTCTGCTCGATCTCGAATATAATCCTTACAGATGGTATCATCATAACGAAAGTCTCAGTCGGTTTGACCGTCGGATACTTGGGTTGGTAGCTATCCTCTGGAGCGATGGTCGCTGTTGGCACTATCTTCTTCGGAGACCAGAGATCTTCCTCTAGTTTATCAGTCTTGGGGTTAAGGAAGTTGAATTGTTCTCTTTCGTCGGGAATCATCATTATTTCTGATTGGATCTCATCTATTATATCTGCGAAGAATTGAATCTATGACTTGAATTGCATACATAAGAAAATTACTCGTTCGTTTATTCGTTCTTGAAGTAAATGGCCAGCTCTGGTGACGGAGTTTTACAGAGTTGCCTCAATAAACAAAACATAAAATATTGATACGTACTCGTTACTAACTCGATAACTACTGTTAATAAATGTCATGTTTACGCCTGCAGTTTTTCAACAAGTTGGTCTATATTGGTTTCAACTGCAACGATAGGTACTAAATCTGTTTGTTATTGTTCAAAATATTAAACAATGATCATCATCATCATCAGCCATTTTGAACCCACTGCTGGGCATAGGCCTCCCTTCGTGATTGCCATTCGCCTCGATCCTGCGCTAGCCTTAGCCACAAAAATAATTGATATTTAAATAATGATAATTGGATTAAAATATCCAAACACTTCAGGCCCCCTGAGATCTCTCTACGCCTCTCGGGTTGAGAAGTCCTGTTTTAAACGGTACCTACCAGTAACAGTATGAACCGTGGTAGCAGCGATGTGTACTTCTATCTCCGACACGGAGGTTTTGACCCACACTCCTTCCTCAAGGTTCTTGAAGGACTTTGAAAACTCAAGGTCACAGGGCTTTAGGACCAGTTGCGGAGGGAGATTCTTTAGCTTCGATTGGAGTTTAGACATCACCTGTAAGTACACAGATGATAGATTTTATATTTTGGAACAAGAAGAATGATGGAGTTAGTTTGAAAAACTTGACTCAGAGTTTGCATATTTCTATGAATTTGTCTGAAAACAGATATTTTATCACAAAATAATGTTCGTGACCATCAGTTTTACCACTCGCTGCGAAGCACATTATCTCCGGCTGACGAAACTGGATCGATATGACGATGTTGAGTTTAAAAAAGACATGTGGCACTCGGGGACTGCCGCGGTAAAGCTATTGCATGCCACCTAGAGACGAGTTGCTGAACTAAAGTGACAGCGAAGGTGATTTCGTTACGGAATTTCTGGATTCGGTCTCCACGCCAAGGCCCGCGATAGAAGCTATGCAATGGCATAAAAACTATTTTATTCTCACCTGCAGTCCAGCTAAAGATATAACAAGGCTCTCAGTGCCGCAATGCGAGGAGTAATCAATCAGCAGTTCTGTCCTCAGCAACAGCGCGTGACCGTCAGCTTTACCACTCGCTGCGAAGCACATTATCTCCGGCTGACGGAATTGGATCGATATGGCGATGTTGGGGGCGTCTTCGGACATTGATGTACCTTAAAGATTATTTGAAGTTAGTGTTTATAAAATAAGAGGCATACAGAATAGAATACTGTTAGTCTTGAAGGATAGTCAGGGGCACAGAACTCATTCTATTTTTTGGCGATGTTTAGGGTTCCGTGTCCAAAAACGGCACTAAGACTCCGTTGTCCGCCCTTCCTACCCGTCCGGGTGCTAGTTTTCTACAGTACCCCTGTAGGTGGCGCTAATCAGTGCTTTCTTTTTTCAGTCTCCTGTGTAACACATACCTGTAGAATAGTATCCGCTGGTGGAGTCAGTAGCGCTATGCAGTCTGGTGGAGCGCGGGGGACGCACATGGGTGCCGTCACCAACGTAGCCGTGGTTCACCACGCCGCCTTCTAGCATCTTCTCTCCTGTGTTATATCAACGTTTTTTAATAGGTTATTGTATAAACACATTGACTGGCTTCCAACAGAAGCATGACTATTTAGATTGTCGGCTGCGACTAAGCGGAGGTTGCGGATTCGATCCCTGCTAATAACCCCGAATTGTAACCCCTGTAAAAAGGCTTTTTATTTATTTTATTTTATTCTAATAACCCCCCATTGTTTCTAATAAGCTGTGACCTTAATTCATACCTGGCATAGCATCCAGCAGGCATCTCGCCAGGGTCAAGAAGAACGGCAGAGACAGGTTCAGCCTCGTCCTATCCACCCTCACATCCAGCTGGCGGGCCTTCGCCCCCGTGACGCGCAGGCTCGCGTCGATCAGCGGAGGCCTGCGCACCGAGATGCCGACTGTGTCGCGACGGGAACCGCCTTGGGACTCGAATATTCTGGAACAAATTAAATTAGTTGTATAATTAGCAATAGTTGTAATATGCGTCACGTAAATAGCACGCAGAGGGGAAGTGGCGTTATTGCATGAGTACACTCGCTGACGAACCAATAAACGCAGTAAAAGGGGAACGAGGTACTAGTTACCAATGACCTGACTAAAAGTTTACGGCTTAGAATGCAAGCGATCGTCCTTGAAGTCCGGACTGCCTTCCCACTCGGCCACGAAACCTATAGCACTGAAGACGAAAGCACCTAACATGTCGGTGCTAACCTCTTGATGAAGACATTAGGCTCCGTCCTGATGTCATCAATAAGCAGGCTGACAAGGCTAGCTTTGACCTCCAAGCTGGCATCGGAGAAGTAATCCAGCTGGACAGTAGCCTCGCCAGCTTCGACCATATTCGAACTTCGACTGCCTTACCACTCGGCCACGAAGCCTATAATACATGATAAGCTGGTGCTTACCTCTTGATGAAGACATTAGGCTCCGTCCGGATGTCGTCAATAAGCAGGCTGACGAGGCTAGCTTTGACCTCCAAGCTGGCATCGGAGTAGTAATCCAGCTGGACCGTAGCCTCGCCAGCAGAGAGCCGAGCCAGGCCGTTGTTTACATCCCGCACGGGAGAGCTTAGCACTTCGTCTATGTCGGAGAATAGACGTAGGGTTATACCTTCCATTGTGAATCTGGGGAGATAATACATTTGGCTGTGAATGAAAAATTAGCCAAGTGAGAGTCGGCGAGTCCAGCTCGCACTTCGAATATTTTATTTACAAATCAGACAATGTCGATGATCTTTGAGATCCCACATAAATAGTTGTTTTTTTGTCTTGTTTCCTAAATTTAAAGTAGGAACTGCAACAAAAAACATTTAAATAGACACCTTAATACCTTGATGTTGGACTTAAAAATCGTTGTTTTATGCACATTTTATACACTTACTTCAGGTTAAGGGTTCCGTACCATTTTTGTAAATATTTCAAGCCTCCACATAGTGTTATCAATATTGAGCATAAAACGGTAAAACACACGTTTGTTGTTCGGAGCATCCTCTCATTTTAGTTTTATGTTAGTGTACGTTAAAACTATATAAGTTTGTACCTAATAGCAGCTTCTTTCCTGATGGGCTCTCCTTGTGCGAAGAACGCTTGCAGTTTCTTCACAGATGCGTCAGTCTGAGGCACGTCCACCGGCGAACTTGGGACTATGCTGCCTGTAAACAAACAATAGTTTTTTAAATGCTTTTAGAAGAATTAAGTGCGTTTGGTTTTAGAAAATCGTTGTTATTTTTTAGGGTAAAAGTTAATTGCATTTTTACTTACCCTTAGTTAGCCTTAATGCCATAAAATTTTTCCCCACCCCTGTGTAACGTGAGCCAATGTTCGGTTATACATACAGGGGCAGTGTACGGTGCAACCGACCGCACATCACATCATTTAAAAGGTGTGTAAGGTACACCTTTTAAATGATGTGATGTGCGGTCGGTTTAGCAGAATTAGGTTCTATTTGAATTTGTTTCTCTAACTACTTGTAGACACTCACCTATAAAGTGCTCAATGCTCAAGTTATCCTGCCACACAGCTAGTATAGTAGCCAGGTCCTTCTGTCCCAGGTTCAGTAGAACGGTGTCGAGTGTGACGTCAGCGCCGACAGCGAGCAGCTCTCGAGCGCTCGAGCACGCTTGTTGGTACGCCACGCAGCGCTTTATGTCGCAGCGAATGCAGATAGGCTCGAGTATTGGCTCCTGGGGATTAAAGGTATAACTCTGTTATAGTAAGAACATTCTTTTGTTTTTAAAAAGGTAAATTCTGCCACAGATAACATTATGTTCTGTGTGTATAACGCGGTCACATTAACTCGACGCATCTCTGGAATGCGGGTCCCCGCCCGCTTCCCCCCGCATTCCCCTAGCTCGCCCGGCAAGTGTCAGTACGGTCAGCACCTTTGTTACCGATACGCGCGCCGATAATTTGACTAGTTGTTTTTGTTAGATTATTTTTTTGTTGTGTTTGGACATTACTGTTACGTTTTTTTATTGTTTTGTTAAGTTTAGACTTAAATTTTAAATTTTTATATTATATTAAATTTTATATTATTATATTAAATTTTAATTAAATGGTTTCGGCTTTCAACATAAAATAGTTTTTTTATTACCTGTTATTTATGTGAATATTTATTTAAATTATACTTTAAATTGACGCTTTTTTCCTTTAAGTAAATTAACTGAGCAAAATAAGAGTAAAACCGCGTAAAACCGCGGGGAACAGCTAGTACGTAAATGTAATTCAAGATTGGCTTGTAAAATCCATGTCCCAAAAATAAAATCGGCAGTTTTATTGTTGATATTTTTTTGCACACCGTACTTGAGCCCCAAAATGACGTCATCAACGCCAAG
Organism: Xanthorhoe spadicearia; assembly: GCA_947086425.1. Lineage (NCBI taxonomy): Eukaryota > Metazoa > Arthropoda > Insecta > Lepidoptera > Geometridae > Xanthorhoe > Xanthorhoe spadicearia. Next base: position 487,783 of record OX352202.1, read on the forward strand.
CGTCTAGTTAATGTGACCGGGTAGTATGTACAAATAGAGAAATCTGCATGTAAAAGTTTATAAGGTAAGTGTTTTAAGGGCTATTTAGGCTAAAGGTTCTGTTTCACAATGAACTAATAAGTTCTACATTAGTTTCGAATTTGCTATTTCTTACATAATATGTTTTTGATTACCACTACTCGTGCGAAGATCTTGCACTAAAAAGTTGTCAATTATTGGCTGAAAGTAGATGCTGAAGGAATCATAAAGAGTACAGACCTGGACTTCCAAGGTACCAGCTAGAGTCATGACTGCTCTCGCAAAGGTAATGTCTTGCAACTTCACTAAGATGTCGATGATGGCTGGATGGGGCTGGATGAAAGACTCTAAACCTGCCCTAAGCTGAAGGAATCAAGGGTACAGACCTGGACTTCCAAGGTGCCAGCTAGAGTCATAACTGCTCTCGCAAAGGTAATGTCCTGTAGCTTTACTAAGATGTTGTCGATGATGGGGCTCTGCATGGGGCTGGAGCCTTCGTGAGGGTTCAGTTGCTTGAAGAAATTCTCGATGAGGAGATCACCTGAGGAATGATTGACAATGTCAACACTATTTTCATTGGTTTCAGAGAGACGTACCAAAACTTGCACTCAATTACGAAGCTGTTTTTATTAAAATAAAGATTTTAGATATGTAATTTTGCAGACCTTTTTATTCATCAGTCTTCAGTCAGTTCAAAAAATATAATTCTTTTTCGTTTTTTTTAATATATTTGTATAATATAATATTTTGTAAATCATCTTACCCATGTTGAGGACCAATAAATTGGGCGACGACGGTTTTTGTGGCAATAACAAAACCGGAGCATGGATCTGCGAACACAAATACGTACATACATTGTTATTATTTTCTTTGATTAGAGCTTATTTGTAATAGGGCAGAACAATTAAAAAGGTTTGGTGATGGCAGGTGGAATAAGGTCTCCAACATTCACTGGTCTCATTCTATAGACCTCTTGGCAGGCCACCTGGCAGATGGATGGACGGCACAGTTGCTGTACAGGGTAAGACCGTGTTTGATTAAGAAATGAGAAGGCTAATGCCAACGCTGAGGGTAAAAGCTGCGCAGTAGGCGATTTTAAGGAATCTTAGGTGTGATAGGTGGAGGGGTGACGCGGTGCACTTCACACCGTTGATTTTTGCTGCCGCTATTTGCTGATGACAGCACAGTAACTATATCTTGTAACAATATTAATACTTACAAATATGACATTAATTTAGCTTTGACATCAGTTATAACATGGTTAGATAATAATAATTTGAAAATTAATTTAAATAAAACTAAAATTATAAATTTCAGACAACGCGCTACTGCTGCTACATTCGATTTTGACATACAATATAATACCAATAATATAGAGAATGTTCATAATACAAAATTTTTAGGGCTACACATAGATGACAAACTTAACTGGAAGACACATGTAGAACATTTATTTAAGAAATTGAATAGTACAGTATATGTGCTTTTTAAACTGTCTTCCATAGTAAACGTGGAAACAATACTTATGGCATATCATGGTCTGGTTGCATCACTAGCTAGGTATGGTATAATATTCTGGGGAAACTCGACAAATGCTAATCTAGTCTTTAAGTGTCAAAAACGTTGCGTTCGTGCAATGTTTCGCCTTAAAGTTACAGACTCTTGTAAACCACATTTTATTAAAAACAACATTCTAACTCTTCCTTCACTGTATATTTTTGAAACGGTAATGTTTGTAAAAAACAATTTAAACCTATTCGGTCGCCAGTCTGATGTCGTAGCTCGCAACAGACGGGATAATAGTAAAGTTTGTATTCACAAGTATAGGACTACTTTAATGCGCAAGAGTGTCTTCGGCATGGCTCCTATGCTTTTTAATAAACTTCCACCATGTCTCAGAGACATGCCTAGCTCCATATTACAAAGAAAATTAAAGACTTTACTTATTAATAAATGCTATTATGGAATTGACGAATTTGTAAATGACAAAAATTTTATAATTACCTAGACTTTTTTTTTTAATTATTAATACCTATTATTTAATTTTGTTTTTAAAATACTCGAATTTAAATTCATTTTATAATTATTATTATTATTTTTATTTCATTTGACATTATTGTAAATTAATATATTGCATGCTTAATTAGGCAGAATACATTGTACCTACACATAATGATTACCATCCCTAAACACATGTATTTCTCGCAATAAAGATACTTTGACTTTGACTTTGACTTAGCGCGTGCTATTGGTTCGTGAGCGTGTTACCCGTGCGCAACATCCCCCTTTCCGTTCCCCTCATAATTTCCTCACCTCAATGACCAGGTTAAGCCTAGTGCTCCATGTCCGGAAGCCGTGCGAGTGTCTCTCGGCCCTCTCCGCCGCGACGGTCGCCTCCTGAGCCATCGCGCCCGGGATCAGGGGCTCCAGAAACTGCTGCAATACAAACACTGCCTGAACAACTCGTCATACACAAACAGGACTGAACAATTCCTCAATTTATAAATGAAAAATCTTATAGTTTGTATATTTTTATAGTAACCACACTTCGAATCCCGTCGAAGCCCAGAACTTTTAGTTAGTAAGTTTTTTTTTTAAGGAACCGTCATGTCCTGCTGGGCAAAGGTCTACCCCAAAATCTTTCACTGACCCCTTTATTTATAAATGAAAAATCTTAAGTTTATGGCTTTGAGGGGATTCGAACCCACAAGATACAAGCGATTGTTCTAAATCCGGACTGCCTTACCACTCCGCCACGAAGCCCTAGTGTCGTAGCTCGAAATTATTAGTAATATTTTTCTCGGTTAAAGCACCGACTAGCGCCATCTAATGTAAAAAACACCATTAATTATAGATCAAAATCTCTTCTACAAACAGTACCTGCGTGCTATGTAACAGCTCAGTGCTGGCAACACAATGCAGCCTGCCCACATACAGCCGCAGTTCACCGTGCGCCTTTAGTTCCGAGGACGGCCCGTAGAGGCGCGGCGCGCAGCGGACGTATTTCAGCTCTATCACCTTGTCTTCATCGGGCCAGATTAGCTGAAATAAATATTTTTGATAGAAACAAAACAAATATAGGAAAAAATTGAATAAACAAAATGAAAATATTTGGTGAAACGTTAACAACTCAGTCTATTTGCATCGATTCAAGAATGAAGCGCTCATTTTCAGGAGACAATGGAATACTAGCTTGCTAGCTTATAGACACAAGCTTATCCTAGCTAATAAAACTAGCCTCTAACTAGTAAGAAGAACGCTGTGGGGAAAAACTGCGCAGTAGGCGATTAGAGCGTGCTATTGGTTCGTGAGCGAGTGACCCGTGCGCAAACATACCACCTCCCGTTTCCCTTATTACGTTAAAGTTGCACCATGACCTCACCTTACGGTACAAAGTGGTTTCCCCCAGGTCATCCAGCTGTAAAGAGCTAAGGAACAGTCTGAGCGTCATGCGATCATTCGCGCGGAATACACAGTCGCTCTCCAACGTACTATAACATCTAATGAGCGTTATGACCTCACCTTAGGGTACAAAGTGGCTTCCCCCAGGTCATCCAGCTGTAAAGAGCTAAGGAACAGTCGCAACGTCATGCGATCGTTCGCACGGAACACACAATCGCTCTCCAAAGCGCCGAGTCGAAGCTCAAGTGCGCAGAACTCTGCTTGGCACAGTTTTATCGATATTGATGAGGACCTGGAAAAGATAAACCTGGATATAGCACTACGTTAGAAGAACGCTGAGGGGAAAAGCTGCGCAGTAGGCGATTTTGAGGAATCTTAGGTGGGATTGGTGAAGGGGTGACGCGGCGCACTTCACACCGTTGATTTAGCGCGTGCTATTGGTTCGTGAGTGAGTGACCCGTGCGCAAACATACCCCCTCCCATTCCCCTCATCATTCTTTTTACGTGGTGCGACTTATAACTTAGTTCACTCAGGCTTTGATGTGTTGGATGGATGGATGTATCTTTGTCACTCTTTTACGCTCAAACCACTGATTTGAATGAATCAATCAAAGGTAATCTCCGAAACTACTAATCCGATTTCAAAAACTCTTTCACCGATGTGTAGAATAGACTGTCGGGATGGTTATAGGGCATATTTTATCCATGTAGTTGCATTAGTCAAATCGAAACTCATGCCGGGACAGACTGGACCAGAAAGACCAGTGATAGAACAGAGTGGAGAAAAATTGGAGAGGCATACGCCCTGCAGTGGGCCAATATATGCTGAAGAAGAAGAAGTTGCATTAGTACACCCGTGCAAAGCCGAAACGTGCTGCTATTACAAAATAAAATCATCATTTCCCTGCCCTTATCCCACACTAGGTGGGGTCGGCCCAACATGTCTTCTTCTATTCATCTCTTTCACTCGTCAACTCAGAATTCACTCCTCTCACATTCATGTCCTCTTTCACACAATCCATCCACTTCTTCCTCTACTTGTATGTCCATCCACACTCATACTCATAACTTTCTTAGTTATTTGACTTCCAACCATCATTATAAACTCTTGTATTCGAACACTTACCTGACTGAATAGCTGAACTTGGTAGCCCCCGAAGGCACGGGCGGGTCTGTCTCGGGCTGCATGAGATGCTGCCACAGGCTCTGGGTCTTCGGCACCACTACGCTCTTCAGGTTTATCGAGTGCCGGTTCTGAATCCTGGATGAGACAAGAATGAATTTTAAAACAATCAGACAGTGATTTATATGCGAGCTAAATCCCGTTGTATTAATGTAATGTCTAGTCAACTCACGATAGTTTTGAATTATTGATGACGACCTCTGTGGCGCAGTTGGGTGAACGCCCGGCTGAGACGCGGGGGTCGCGGGTTCGATCCCCGCTACGGGACAAATGTTTGCATGTTCTGCAGATATTTGTTTCGTGTCTGGGTGTTTTCTATCTATAATATGTACGTATTTACAAAAAAAAATGTATCTAAGAATTATATCAGTCATCTGGTTACCATACCATACCACACAAGCATTAAGTTGTTTAGCTTGGGACTAGATGACGCTGTGTGAAATGTCCAAGGATATTTATTATTATTATTATTAGATACTTACCTTAGTGATGTCAGACAGTACTCACTTGTTAGTGATATAGTGCAAGTACTTGGCCAGGGTCTGCAGTGCCGGCGCGTGGAGCAGCAGAGACAGATGTCCCGTGTCACAGACTAGCGCCTGTTCTACCGCGTGGAAGTGAGATCGGAACTCGGGGTACAATACACTTACCTTAGTGAAGTCAGACAGTACTCACTTGTTAGTGATATAGTGCAAGTACTTGGCCAGGGTCTGCAGTGCCGGCGCGTGGAGCAGCAGAGACAGATGTCCCGTGTCACAGACTAGCGCCTGTTCTACCGCGTGGAAGTGAGATCGGAACTCGGGGTACAATACACTTACCTTAGTGAAGTCAGACAGTACTCACTTGTTAGTGATATAGTGCAAGTACTTGGCCAGGGTCTGCAGTGCCGGCGCGTGGAGCAGCAGAGACAGATGTCCCGTGTCACAGACTAGCGCCTGTTCTACCGCGTGGAAGTGAGATCGGAACTCGGGGTACAATACACTTACCTTAGTGAAGTCAGACAGTACTCACTTGTTAGTGATATAGTGCAAGTACTTGGCCAGGGTCTGCAGTGCCGGCGCGTGGAGCAGCAGAGACAGATGTCCCGTGTCACAGACTAGCGCCTGTTCTACCGCGTGGAAGTGAGATCGGAACTCGGGGTACCATACACTTACCTTAGTGAAGTCAGACAGTACTCACTTGTTAGTGATATAGTGCAAGTACTTGGCCAGGGTCTGCAGTGCCGGCGCGTGGAGCAGCAGAGACAGATGTCCCGTGTCACAGACTAGCGCCTGTTCTACCGCGTGGAAGTGAGATCGGAACTCGGGGTACAATACACTTACCTTAGTGAAGTCAGACAGTACTCACTTGTTAGTGATATAGTGCAAGTACTTGGCCAGGGTCTGCAGTGCCGGCGCGTGGAGCAGCAGAGACAGATGTCCCGTGTCACAGACTAGCGCCTGTTCTACCGCGTGGAAGTGAGATCGGAACTCGGGACAGTCGGCTCGCACCTACACAAATAACATCTGTACATCTGATCTTAGAAATAGACCAAATAATAGATAAAAAAAAGAGTAAACGACTATTCCTACACTTTTACGCTTATTTTATCATCGGCACTGCATGTAAGTATGTATGTTCGTATGAGTTATAGGTCGCGCCACGTTAAAAGAATGATGAATGGAAAAAGCTGCGCAGTAGGCGATTTGAAGGAATCTTAGGTGGGATTGGTGTCGTGGTGACGCGGCGCACTTCACACCGTTGATTTAGCGCGTGCTTTTGGTTCGTAAGCGAGTGACCCGTGCGCAAACATACCCCCTCCTGTTCCCTTATCGTTCTTTTTACGTGGCGCGACTTATAACTCTCGTGACGAAGTCTAACACCTGAAGGCTGAAAGCCTCAAAGCTATACCGATAGTTTAACGCCCCCCCCCCAAACATAAAACGAACAGATTAAAAGCTCACTTCGCTGATGGGACTCTAAAATGAACTTAGGACAGAGCGAGTTATAATGCAACAAATTACTGCTGTGTTATTGCTTAATTCTTACAGAAATCTTGACGTAGATACTGTACGGGCCCAGAGGTCTTTAGTAATTGTTGTGAGTTGACGAAAACCACAGATATCCCGATCCAAGTTTATTAGTAAAAAGTTATAAGTAGTTAGGTAGGATGCTAATCCGCGGTAGTTCGCTGAGGTAGCGTAATGTCAACTGAATTAGAATTAATTAAAATAAAATGTATAAAGTCAAAATGTAGGTTGCGGCGTAAGCAAATAACTTAGCTGTACGTGAACCGTACATGCTCCCGAGGGAACAACGAGGGATGAGCATCCATTACAAAGTCAATGTAAAATAATAAAATGTAAAACTGTATGTAAATTAATTAATGTCATCGAATTGAAACGCCTTCCTGGGTGGCGGTGGTCTAGCTTCGCTGTACATGGGCTCCGCCTGCACCGTGCGCCGAATTTCTTGTAACTCGATGTCCTCTGCTGCTATGTTGTCTGTTCCTTTTAATTCTGGTCGTTTTTTCTTAAGTTATCGAAAATATTCTCCATAACAGCATACTTTTGTTTGTAAGTCGTATCTTCATCTTGTAAAATATAGTCAAGCTCCCAATTAGCTTTCTCGATGTGTTCCCACTTAGTTTTAAGCATGTTCAAGTTATCCTCAAGCTCCCACTTCTCTCTCAATGATAACTGAGCTGAGGTTATCTTCTCCACTGTACGTTCAAATGCTCTAAAGTTACAGTACTGTTGCCGCAAAAGATCTTGTTCTTTGTCATTTGTTTCAGTAGTTTTGCGAGGCGGTACATGAAACTCAACTTCATCGAAACTAAATTTCATCTTCTGTGTTTGTTGTTCAGTAGGTGACGCAGAAGGTGCTACACCGCCGGATCCCGTCTGACTCGTACTTGCAGACGGTAATTCCGCCATTCGTTTCAGGATGTTATGTAACACATCTTCATAAATCGTCTTCGTTTTGTTGAAAACGCCCTCCTTGAAGTACGGATCGTCGTTGACTTCCGAGTCTTCCAGAAGTTGGTTGTTGGAAACAAACTTCTCCCAAAGCTTGTTTAGACGAGAAAGTCGGTCTTGCAGGTACACCAAACTCTTCCTCGTAGAACTATCCTTCTTGTAGTTGATGCAAATTTGCTTCAAGTCGTTAAAGATAGTCTCCTGTTCACGAATCAGTTGCGCGACACTCTGAGCCATAGTTAGATTGTTATGCGTTGTTAGGGTAATAGAAGATGTATCACCGCTGCAGGCACTAGTTTCCAGTACTCAGTGTATTCGCACTCTATCTACAACATTTCCCCCTATCAATTCAACTGGGGCGACCCGCTTGTGGGAGACCAATTGAACCGAATCGCTGTTGCTTAATAGAGACACTGTTTACACCAAATACCGATCAGTAGGCTTCAAAGGACCAAATTGAGATGTACGGGCCCAGAGGTCTTTAGTAATTGTTGTGAGTTGACGAAAACCACAGATATCCCGATCCAAGTTTATTAGTAAAAAGTTATAAGTAGTTAGGTAGGATGCTAATCCGCGGTAGTTCGCTGAGGTAGCGTAATGTCAACTGAATTAGAATTAATTAAAATAAAATGTATAAAGTCAAAATGTAGGTTGCGGCGTAAGCAAATAACTTAGCTGTACGTGAACCGTACAGATACTCTTCTGATTAACACGTTATGTCCGGATATTTTGATGTAAAGGGACAATTACCTTTCTATACAACAAATTAAGCAGTTCTCCATGACTGGCCAACAGTTCCAAATACTGTCCAGTGCTGCTGTGTTGTTGCTTAATTCTTAAGGAAATCTTGACATAGATACTCTTCTGATTAACACGTTATGTTCGGATATTTTGATGTAAAGGGACAATTACCTTTCTATACAACAAATTAAGCAGTTCTCCATGACTGGCCAGCAGTAACAAATACTGTCCAGTGCTGCTGTGATGTTGCTTAATTCTTAAGGAAATCTTGGCATAGATACTCTTTTGATTAACACGTTATGTTCGGATATTTTGATGTAAAGGGACAATTACCTTTCTATACAACAAATTAAGCAGTTCTCCATGACTAGCCAGCAATTCCAAGTACTGTTCAGTGCTGCTGTGTTATTGCTTAATTCTTAAGGAAATCTTGACATAGATACTCTTTTGATTAACACGTTATGTTCGGATATTTTGATGTAAAGGGACAATTACCTTTCTATACAACAAATTAAGCAGTTCTCCATGACTGGCCAGCAGTTCCAAATACTGTCCAGTGCTGCTGTGATGTTGCTTGTCAGTTAGAAGAGCGCCAGCAACAGAGAGTTGTACAGCGGGGCCAAACTGCATCAGTGCCACGTCCAAGCACACTTTGCTGATGGACACCATGATGTATGGCTTGTCCACTTGCTCCGTGGAGCGGGAGAGGTTGATTACTATTTCACCTGTGGAGTTTAAAGAGTTATAGGCCTAGAACGCACCTAGCGGTAGACCGAGATGCGGCGTGCCGTTGCGGTAGGCCGCACATTGATTTTTATATGAAACCGCATGAAAACACGCACTGGTTTGCCGCAAATCAGTGTGATGTTGCGAAAAATGTTTTTTTAAGTTGTACTTTATCTTTAACCTCACATAGAAGAACAGCTTTTAATTTTTAAATGTTTACTTTAGCCCGCGGACCATTTCGATGTCTTTAACGCGTTGGGTGCCCAGGACGCACTGGTTCTAGTACCTGCTGCGAGGCCGCAGAACTGGACCATGGTTGTGTTAAATGTGTATGGGGTACAAATAAAACAGGCATCCTCACCAACTAGGCCGGCGAACCCAGGGGCTGTCAGCTGACGTTGCATACATACTTACCTCTTTTTAAGCTATTGCATAGCTTCTATCGCGGGCCTTGAGCGTGGAGACCGAATCCAGAAATTCCGTAACGAAAAAATCTAACGCTGTCACTTTAGTTCAGCAACTCGCCTCTAGGTGGCATGCAATAGCTTTACCGCGGCAGTCCCCGAGTGCCACACGTCTTTTTTTTTGAGGTAATCAGGCATGCAAGGTCATGTTTACCAAAAGAGTAAAAGAGAATGTCTTACCTACTATAAACCGAAGCAGTGTATTGATAGTGTTGCTAGGCGACACGTTATCCTCAAACCCTGGCAGGTCCACACTCCTGGCGAAGACCTCCAGTTCCTCATCACTGTGCTCGGAGCCGGCGAACCCGGGGGCTGTTAGCTGACGGCGGAGCGCTGATGCTGAGTCGCACACTGTTTCTGATGATCTGAGAAGTTTGAAGCTAGTATAGTCGCGCCACGTAAAACAACGACAAAAAAGAAAGAAAGAAAAATATGTTTATGTGGTAGGACCGCAAGGATCGCTTAGATAAATATGAACAGGTTTATAAGCTAGTTCTTATAAGCTATTGCCTGTTCCAACAAAACTCCTGACACCAGGAAAAAAATCAGGCAAGAACCTGGTGGTCTGAACCTAGCTTTTTTTAAAGCAAAAAAGTAAGGGGAATGGGAGGGGGTATGTTTGCTGCCAGGTCACCCGCTCACGAACCAACAGCACGCGCTACGTCAAAGTGTGAAGTGCGCCGCGTCACCACACAACCAAACACACATAAGATTCCTTACAATCGCCTACTGCGCAGCTTTTCCCCTCAGCGTTCTTCTTACGTGGAGCAATCATGTTTTCACTTCTGTCCTTGCTCTATTATTTATTCTTCACACCTTAACACGTTGTATGCCCCGGACGCACTACCTCGTCCTGCTGTTCCGCCGCCGCGGCGGCGGAACAGCAGGACAAGCCGGAGGACTTGGGCCTTGAAGGGGTTATAAACTCACTTATTCCTGCTCAAATAAGCCGCAACAATCTTCTGCCTCAGCCTCACGAGCTCCCCGTACCCCGGGTCAGCCGTCACCCGGTCAACCTCCATGACCCGGTCATCGTCCCCACGGTCCGCGTGCGTGATGGGGACGGCGGTGGGGAGGGGGGCGGGCAGGTTGTCTGTGAAGTCCAGGAGGTGGCAGATGATGCGGTCAGAGAGGTTGAGCTTGAAGCTTGAGAGGGAGATGTTGAGTTTGTATCTGGAAATAAAAAATGAAATAAATAAATATAAATAATAACTTGGAAATTTCACACAGCGTCATCTAGTCCCAAGCTAAGCAATCTATCTATAATATAAATGTATTTACAAAAAAAATAGTGTATCTAAGTATTGTATCAGTCATCTAGTTACCATAACACAAGCATTAAGTTGCTTAGCTTGGGACTAGATGACGCTGTGTGGAATGTTTAAAGATATTTATTATTATTTATTGTTATTATGTCTATGGATAAATAAATGAAGTGAACTGAAGCCCTCACCTCGGCAACAGCTTGTATTCCTTCTTGATGCTGTTGGAGAAGACGACCGTCATCTTGATCCTGGGCACGAGATGGAGCTCCGAGTCGGCGTGACGGCGGGACTCACGCCACGAGTCGTTACAATCACAGAATAGAACCTGCACACAAAGTTACACAAAAACAAAGTGACGCATATTATAATTTAGAACAGAGAATAGAATATTACTTTATTGTACACCTTAAAAGAAACACAGAACAAAAAAACTAAGATAAACAAACAAAACAAGTGTCGGGCGACCTTATCGCTGAAAGCGATCTCTTCCAGGTAACCTTTGGATGGACAGGATAGAGTTAACTTGTGAAGACGGTGGCATACATAAAATATTTAAGTAAAGAATAAAAACGTATAAAAACAAAAACCTAACCTACTTAAAATATACCTACATACCTACTAATAATACATAAACTAAATACCTTTCACCACCCGGTCACAAGGTAGACCACGGATGAGATGGCGGGACGAACTAGACGCCTTTGAGAGGGACTGGCAGAGGAAAGCATGGGATCGGCGTAACTGGCGAAAGCGGGGGGAGGCCTTTGCCCAACAGTGGGACAAGATAGGCTAATGGTAATGGTAATGGTAATGGTAAATACCTTTATTTAATATCTATTAATTATAGGTATAGGTCGCGCCACGTAAAAAGAACGCTGAGGAGTAACACTATTTCGCCTACTACGCAGCGATTTGAAGGAATCTTATGTGGAATTGGTGTCGTGGTGACGCGGCGCACTTCACACCATTGATTTAGCGCGTGCTATTGGTTCGTGAGCGAGTGACCCGTGCGCAAAAATACCTCCTCCCGTTCCCCTCATCGTTCTTTTTAGAAAGAAAGAAAGAAAAATATGTTTATTTCGTAGGACCTCAAGGATCGCTCAAAAACGTACAGTCTTAAAAGCTAGTTGACTCTATTGCCTGTTCGAAAACAACTCCCTACACCAGGGAAAGAATCAGGCAAGAACCTGGTGGTCTGGGCCTAGCTTTTTTTACGTGGCGCGACTTATACTTAACTTTTCGTGCTTACCTGAGCAGACACTTCAGCGTGCAGTCTGTCATACAATTTTTCCTCCAACTCCATACAAGTGGCGTCCTCTAGCGCCAAATCATTCGGCTGGAGATCAGATTTGATGATGATACGACTGATGTCCACTATCATCACACGGCCTGATCTAGAAACGTTTAATAAAATTAGTTTTTTGTTCAATTTCAATTTCAATTTCAATAGCCTTTTTATTAAGCAATCTTAAATCTAGTTTTACAAAATTTATTTTACAAATGACACCTTTAATCACTTTGCTCTTCAGCATAGGCCTCCCCCAGTTTCCTCCAAAGGTCGCGGTCGCGGTGTTTTTTGTTATTCACCACATCTTGTAAGTATGTACCTAACCGTATTAGAAGTATTCAACTTTTAGACCTTGGCGTGTGTATATCCGCGTCCTCGTTTATATATCTAATTTATTCAATATTCTGTAATATTTTGTATATTATAAATACATGGCAAATACACAAATAATGCGAATCCAAAAAAACCTGTTATCTCTTGCCGGATTTTTTTTTTTCACGCTTACAACATTTGTAAATTAGTCGGCAAATTGTGATGTCTTGAAAACGAAAACAAAGATTGTACAACCTTTTCTCTTCAGGAATTTAGTTTTCATCGGATATTTTTTTCGTAAATACCTAACTTATTTGTAAACATGACCTAAGCCATTATAAAACTACGATACTTAAAAACTTTAAACTTACTTCTGCACACACCCATGGTCCGGTATAATAAGACACGGTGCTTTAACATCAACATTGACATGGAAGACCTTCCGTCTGTGTATAGCGTAGGCCAGCAGCGAGCGGCTGACGGCGTGAGCCTGGTTGGCTGCGGCTGAGAGCTCTGTGGCTAGTTCTGAGGCTGACATCGAGCGGGTTTGAAGGAAGTTTATTAGCTCGGTGAAGGCGTGCTGTCAATATAATTAAGAAATAAATAAATAAATATCTTTGGACATTCCACACAGCGTCATCTCCAAGCTAAGCAACTTAATGCTTGTGTTATGGTAACCAGATGACTGATATAATACTTAGATACATTTTTTTTTGTAAATACATACATATTATAGATAGAAAACACCCAGACACGGAACAAATATCTGCAGAACATACAAACATTTGTCCCGTAGCGGGGATCGAACCCGCGACCTCGGCATCTCAGCCGAGCGTTTGCCCAACTGCGCCACTGAGGTCGTCAAATATATAGTAGAGAGTAGAGATAGTAGAGAAGTAGTGATAGTAGAGATTAGAAGAGATATCTATGTCTTACCTCTACATATGTCAGTAGCACAGGCTCCATGAGACAGCAGAGCGCGTAGTCTGCCTCTATATGGTGCGGGTTCTTTTCCAGGTCGACTGCTAGTAAGTTAGTTCCGGTGAGCGCCGCACCGCGCTCCGAACTCACGAGGGGAACCAATTCGCCGTCTGAGTTCGTGCCTTCGATTACTATGTTCTCGGCTCGGGCTGATAGCTGGGGGAAAAAGAAACTTGATGATTTATTTATTTACACACAATTAACTACAACATTACAGTTCGCTTCCAAATCGTTATCTATACTATATTACTATATTATATTCATATTCATTTATTCATTGTCTCAAGTTGGTACATTAGGTCTTAAGCTAGGTTTGGCCGCAACAAGAGCCCCGTTGGGACACCGCAATGTTAACATTAAAATATTTCTACTTTTAGCATTATCTTAAAGCTAAATATGTTTAATTAAGTTATTTAATTTCACAACATGCTTATTCTAATATTTATTAATATTATAAAGAGGTAAAATTTGTTTGTTTGTTTGTTTGTTTGTTTGACGGAGGTAATCTCCGAAACTACTGGACCGATTTCAAAAATTCTTTCACGGGTGTGTAGAATGGACTGTCCGGGAGGTTATAGGCTATATTTTATCCCGGTAGCTTCATTAGTACACCCGTGCGAAGCCGGGACGTAATACTAGTCACTAATAAATACCTTGTACGCCTTAGCAGAAGGTCTGGTCTCCAATGACGCGAGGAACTGTGTGACTGTCACCACCATTATTTCCTTGCCGCGGTTGATCAGCGTCAGGGAACAGTTGGCGAGTGTCAGGTTTAACTTGTGCTCTGAAACAAGAACATTCAGATTTTTGTACAATTTTCTTACAAGATCATCATTTGACGACCTCTGTGGCGCAGTGGGCGATAGCCCGGCTGAGACGCGGAGTTTGCGGGTTCGATTTCCGCTACGGGACAAATGTTTGTATGATCTGCAGATATTTGTTCCGTGTCTGGGTGTTTTCTATATATAATATGTATGTATGTATTTACAAAAAAAATGTATCTAAGTATTATATCAGTCACGCATAGTTACCATAACACAAGCAATAAGTTGCATAGCTTGGGACTAGATGACGCTGTGTGGAATGTCTAAGGATATTTATTATTTATTCAAACTCACCAATGTACTGCTTAGACTTGTCCTGCCTCGGCGCGCCCTCCACATACCCTATCAGCTCACAAACCCTCTTCTTCTCAGGACTAGAGAGGTGGCTCCACAGTGTCCTGCTTCGTTCTGTCTTCACGCACAGTTCTACTCTGGATTGTTCTGGTTCTGGGATTTCTGGGTCAGCATCTGTAGGGCTTGATGGCTTCCACCAGTCAAACTCTGTCTCTACTACTTCGATTCGCTCTGGTTCTTGGGTGAGTAGCTATAGAGAAGTAAGTTAATTGGTATTTTTTTTAATCTTAATTAGAATATAATAATAAATACTATTTCATACTGTGGTGCCTATTATCTTTTGTAAGTTAGAAAAAAAAGAAAAATAACTGGCGATCGGAAAGTTTGAACAAATACAAATTATCTGAGTCTTTACAGTCCATCAGACTCATGCGTTCGAAGCATAGAGGACTTACACTACAGTGAATTACAGTAACTTACCTCGAATTTAGCATGTTCCCTCGCAATAACAACCGCCACGATCGGCAGACTATCCTCACACTTCTGAAGGTCCAACTTCAGCTCCGTATCGTTGGGGCTGCGCAAGGTACTCTTATAGGTCCTTTTGTATACATTATAGTTCTCTCTGTGCTTTTTGATAGACGCCCAGGTGTAAGGACGGACGCGTTGTTCTAGAACGACGTTGTAGGCGTACTTCCACCATTGTTTCACGTTCTTTAAGAGAGGCACGCCGGGGTGGAGGTGGCGGTAACGTCTGAAAGATGAGAATGTTGGTATTGGACATAAAAAATTATAACCAAAAGAAGCTACGTAGTTAGATGAAAAGCATATAAGAGATTGCAGTTTGAGATTTCAGATTGCAATTGAAGTGTTTAATAACATGCATGAGACAACTCTCAAAAAACTACATCTTGTTGACGAATGATAGAGATGAATGGAAGAATAGGACAAGTTGGGCCGACCCCACCTAGTGTGGGATAAGGGATGATGAACTAACCGGTTAAGTTTGATCCTTGCGAAGGAGGAGATAAGGTTGTCTATCGACAGATACTGCCTTCGAGACAGCTGGAGTGCACTGTCGTGGACAACAGCGTCGAGCAAGAGACGCGGTACTCGCGCTTCGCCAGAACGGTTGATGAGCACTTTTACTTTGCACGACACAGGTTTTAACACTGAGGAAATACATAAAATTTATTTACAGAAACTAAACTATACTTCATTTATTGAAACGAGCTAATAGGTCGAAAAATAAATACACGTGATTGGTCGTCGAAAATAATTGTCTTTCTCGTGATTGGCTAGATTGTCAAATCGTTTCACGACCAATCACGTGCGTTTATTTTTCTTCCTATTAGCTCGCTTCAAGAAATGAAGTATACTCGTAGTACAAAATACATATAGAAACAGTTGAGCCAGGACTGTTGCAAACGGTCTAAAGGTAGCTCAACTCAGACAGGTATAACGGCGGATTCCTATAACTAACTTACGGATGTCCTTTATTCTTTATTGTACACGAAATAAAAATACATAAAAAGCAGATACGAAAAGGCATGTACAAAGGCGAGCTTAACCCTTTAAGAGTGAGTAAGATGTAAGTAGGACTTTCGCCATAGCAACGTTGTTATCTGTCAAAAAGTTTCATACATTTTATGTTGTAAAAACGGACATGCAAATATTTCTCAAGCACAATTTGTTTTTTAAAGTTCATAGATCGTAGAGTTCGGCGTAGCTAAGACCTACGCAGCTACGATGCGCTACGAAACGCTACGATCTAATGCTACGACATTTTACCTGAGAATTTGTTGAAAATAAAAAAAAGTCAACGGATTTTGATGCGTTTTTTTTAAATAGACAGAGTGATTCAAGAAGTAGGTATTTACTGTATAATTATTGGACCCGTGCGAAGCCGGGGCGGGTAGTAGGTAAAGTACAAATGTCTCAAACTTACAAAACTCAAAGTCCTCGCGATGCATAGAGAACTTGTCCAGCCCAGTGAGCATATAATGCTTCCAGTTATAATACTGCATCGGGGTTATGTGCGCTGTCTCGGCGTCGTCTAGCGCGGTGCACACAGGGTTCCAGTATAAGGAGAGCGATTCTATACGCATCAGTTGGTAGACGGTAGACGCGTTGGCTGGCGTCACTGATGGCTTCCATTTGCTAGAAAACAATTGAATTTTAAGAGCCTTGCATCAAATAGGTAATGTTGGTTTGTTTGTTTGACGGAGCTATCTCTGAAACTACTCAGCCGATTTCAAAAATTATTTAACCGATGTGTAGAATGGACTGTCTGGATGGTTATAAAGCCTTTAATTCTTTGATTTGTTAAACAAATTTATCTCATTTATTTTGCATCAGAAACTATAAACACTGTACCACACAACCACTTCAAACAATCTTTACTTTTTGCTCTATGTTCATACCTGGACCAAAGTCTTTATTTCTAACATTGATGATCAAACCCTACCAAGCTAAACTGAAAAGACACTCACCTGTTAGTAGTCTCAATAGACAAGCTCTGCAGACAGAGGCCACACGCCAACGGGCCATCCTTAGAGCTGATAGAATCCTCATACCGCACATGGACATTTCTCACATAAATCTGTATATTATTCACAATCGCCGTGAACAAGCTCTCGAAGAAATTCTGAGGTCCCTTCAAAATCTCATTCTCAGCTTCAAGGTCTTGGAGGATCTTTCTCTTAGCGGCTCGTGTGAGTCTTCTCTCCCTCTCAGGGTCGAAGTATGAGTTGGAGATGGCTGGACCAACGAGGAGGAGGACATCTTCTATGTTGACGATGACGGGTTGGGTGTAGAGGCCGGACCAGGGGATTTGGAAGCTGATCCGACCGATGGTGCCGATCTTTACATCGATTGGGAGATCGAGCTCGTACTAAAGCAACGGATAAGTAATAAAATAAAAAAGTCTCGTAATAAATAAATAATAATAAATATCAATGGACATTTTACATATAATATCTTTCGACATTCTACACAGCGTCATCTAGTCCCAAAGTAAGCAACTTAACGCTTGTGTTACCAGATGATTGATATAATAGTTGATATTTTTTTCGTAATTACATATTATAGTAGCAAACACCTGGGTGTCTGGACACGCAACAAATATCTGCAGAACCATACAAACATTTGTCCCGCAGCGGGGATCGAACCACCTGCGCGTCTCATCCGGGCCTTCGCCCACTGCGCCACAGAGGTCATTAAATTGTTTAGCTTGGGACTGTCGAGATGACGTTGTTAGATCGTATTTATTTATTTATAGGTAAATGTGTCAGTAAATCTTCATTCTATAAAAGCTTTTAACACAAAAGCGGAAGATAACGGTTAGCTTCTCCGGAGTAATTACCGAAGTTTATGATGAGATCATGTTTATCTCCAAAGTTCTAATGAACTGTTCTGAAACAAAGTTCTTACAGCGAAGCCGAGAGCATAACTCATAGTATATTAAAGTTGGTAAAAGTACAAGCTGAACTTTTATAATTATCCGACTGAAAATATGTAGTCAGCAAACAAATAGCTGCTATTTTATTTTCTATCTGCGCCCCGCGGTTTCACCTGTGTAAGTCCCGTTCCCGCGGAAATATCCGGATAAAAAGAACCCTATGTCACGCTCCATCCCTTCAACTATCACCACTTAAAAAATCACGTCAATCCGTCGCCCTGTTTTACCGTGAAAGACGGACAAACAGACACACACTTTCACATTTATAATATTAGTATAGTATGATATGATTTAAACTTTCGCGATCTTTAGACATAATTTATATGGATTTACGGGACTTTATCACGTATTAACCTTATTATTTTATATTTCCCGACGTTTCAAGTGCTTTGCAGCGCTCGTGGTCACGGGTAGACTGATGTACTGGAGCTACCGCTGCTAATTGAGAGTAGGATCCACGACTACTCAAAAGTACTAGTAAGTACCTAAGTACTATAAAGTCCCGTAAATTCATATAAATTAATATTAGTAGGATTAATCCACTCACCAGAGCCTCAGGTTTAAGCTTCAGATCCGTCAGATTGACATTCCCGGAGAAGATGCCCACGTTTAGGTTCTCTGTATCCAGATCCTGCACGTACTTGCCGAGGAGGCGGTTCAGGATGCCCGCGACCGCGCCTTCGAACATTCTGATGGCTTTTCTTTACCCTGGACAGGAGGAATAGACTTGAAAAACCGGCAGAGAAAACTGACGAGGATCTATGACGTCCTCCGAAGGTCTTCATCAGATCCTCAATCTATCGAGATTCGAGATACAAAAAATAGTATAGGCAGTACCTATACTATTTTTTTTCTTTAAAATAAACACACAGTGGAACATAGAAACTTCTCTTTTGCAGTCGGTTAAAAGGACT
Source organism: Xanthorhoe spadicearia (assembly GCA_947086425.1). Classification (NCBI taxonomy): domain Eukaryota; kingdom Metazoa; phylum Arthropoda; class Insecta; order Lepidoptera; family Geometridae; genus Xanthorhoe; species Xanthorhoe spadicearia. The sequence continues at coordinate 506,612 of OX352202.1, forward strand.
CATCATAAAGTCGTATATGTACCTACTAAAATCGGGGTAAGTACCTCACTAAGTCCTGCGTTGTTTGCCAATACACTTATCTACCTAACAGTAAGTAAGTAGGTTGCTCGGAGAAATGCGATTTACTTTCAGCCAACGTACGCAATCTCGAGATGAGATATTAAATTTCCACTTCAAGGTTTCCTATATTACAAAACTATAACTAGGTCAATTGATTATGACGTAGAACCTAAGATCGAATATGATCTTTCTTCACGAGGCTATTCCAAGGAAAATTGGTCATATGATAAAGAACCCCACCAGGGCAAGAGCGAGAATAGAATCCCCTAGTTTTAACAACGTGACGATTCTAAGTGGTCTGTAATAAGATCTTATTGAATAAAGATATTTTGACTTTGACTTTGACCATTTAACGCGATGCAAATAAACAAAAATATGGTGAAAATGGACCTTTACGGACTTCACCACAATTTAATCTAAAGTAAATAATTAAATGTCATGAATTACCTTAATATCGATCATATATTTATAGCCATGAGGGAGGCCTTTAGGCGGCCTCAAAACTACGTCACCAGAGTAGGCCACTTACACATACGAACAAACGAACGAATATATACAAAGATTTATTTATCTGACAGTAATACAACACTTGAAGCTCCAATTCATATATTAAAAAAACACATAAAACTGGTAATATATTTTGTTATATGTACGCGAATTGGCAGTGTAAACAAAACAATGGTTCGCTCGACTAAGCGTTCACTAATAAAATGTTATCGGTTGTATCGACACGTATCTGATAAGGTATCAGCTGACAGCGGCTAACGAAACTAATTTCGGGAAGTAATTCCCTTCATCGGGGATTTTTTACAATATGTCTGTAGACGAAATATTTTTTACGTACCTCTCATCAACGAGCAGTAGTCTTACAATGACCGTTAAAAGTGATTCAATTCGTCCTAGATAATGATGTCTTGACGTAAGCTAAGGCGCTGACGACGTAAAGTTAGAACACTAAACTGAATTTAATGCGTCATGGTAAGCAAGAAAGAAAGAAGGAAAGAAAGAGAAATATGTTTATTTCGTAGGACCTCAAGGATCACTTAAAATAGTAGTCTTATAAGCTATACTTCATTTCTTGAAACGAGCTAACAGGAACGTAAATAAACGCACGTTATTGGTCGTCGAAAATAATTGTTTATTCTCGTATTGGCTAGATTTGATAATTGACAATTGATTTGACAATCTAGCCAATGACGAGATAGAATGTTATTTTTAACGACCAATCACGTGAGTTTATTTAATCTGCCTATTAGCTCGCTTCAAGAAATGAAGTTATATGTGACTCTATTGCCAGATCGGTGAAACTTCATTTAGCCCTATGTTATAAATGCTTAATCAGTATCAGTCGCTGTAGTCGAAATCAGCAATTTTTTTAAATTTGTGTTTGAAATTAAAAGCAACTGGGTACATTTTCTTTAATAATGTTGTCGGGATAACTACTCGACCAAACCCATCTGTAGTGTATAGAACTACATCATGGTATCTATAATATAATAATATAACATTGTATATATATCATTTATATATATCTGTCGTCTCGAGCAGCGCACTCGCAGATTGTGGGGTAGATCGGAGTCAGTCGATATCCAACCGCCGCGGAGTGAAGACGAGTGCGTGTGCTAGCGAGCCGATATTATATATATATATATATATATATTATTATGTCTATTACACATCTACCTACATTGATTAAGTGTACACTACATTTTGGCGACGAGACAAATGGTGAGCAATTTTTAAATTTTTGTAAAAAGGAAAAGAGGAACTACCCGCCTACATTTAATTTGGCTAACTCTTTAATCTACACTACATAGACTAACTAGGTAATCTATGTTAATCTAAAAAGAAAAAAAGAATTCAAATGATTGTCTTTCTACCTATCAAGATGAAACTAAGTACACATATAAGTACTTAGCACAGTTGCTAATATAAGTACTTTAAGTAGATATTTCTTTTCTACTTTTTCTTGCATGGTCAAGGAATAAAAGATTATTGAAGTACCTAAACATAAACCTATTACCGTAGGTACTATTATGAAAAAATGCTTTGCGTTGTTTATGCATCTAATGATAAAGAAGCTAAACAGTATAAACGTTGGTGGTTTTGTTTTGTTTACCTATCGTTTGCAATTGGAGTAGTTTATTTTGTCCTTAACTTTCAACTAAGTTAAATAAATAACTACTGAACTAATTTATTATCGTTAAATAGGGTTCTTGTATTGACGCAGGTTCGAGTCCTGCTCATGTTGTGACTTTTATTACTTACATTTCTAAATACCTACCTAAATATGGTTTAGCACTAGGTACATAATTTAACGGATTTCAAAAGTGTGTGTAGGTATTCTATCTAATGTGTACCTACCTATGTTTAATACTTACATAATATTTGATGTTGTATCGCATGATGGAAGTACCTACTTCCCTAGGTAAGATAAATGGTTTGGAAGTGAGTAGGGGCGTTTTATAAGAACGCACTTACCCAAATACTAGTACCTACTTACTTACTTCTAATTTTGCTTCAGTAGGTGGGTAAGTGAACCTTTAATTAATTTAACCTGAAATTGGTGATTTGGTTTCTTACTAGCAATTACAAACAGGTATACCTATGTTAATAATATTATTTCAAAGTTAATCACTAGACACTTCCTAGCTTCCTACATAGGTAATCGATGTCCTTACAAATAAGATGTAAGTAATTCTTGGTTTGGGTTTGAATTGGAGGCCAAGTAGGTTATATATAGCTAGTATTCTTTTATCTGTGTTAATAGGTACCTTAGGTAGGTACCTACCCGGGTGGATATTGGTCAAACTCAAAGTGCGGTCAAGGTGCGTTGTGTAGATGTTTTACTTCCTAGATACATGATAGATACACTGTTATAAGATGTCTTTGGTGAACATTAGCACAGACCTTCAATGACCCTAGGCAACTTAAACTTTATTTTCTGTGGGTATAAGATAAAGCTAAAGATAATTTTATTCACTTACTTACCTAGGTATATAAAGTATTTTGACATAGGTATAGTTACTTTGAACATTATCTTTAAAATAAATAATAAGATTCCCATGATCAACAGTTATCTCGAAAGTATCTACAGTATAGGTAATTTATAAAGGGCACTTAAAGTAGTTAGAACTAGAAGTATGAAACAAAAGTAGAATATAAGTAGGTAGTGTTCTAGTTTAAGATTATACTTACCTACTTGTTGATATCTACTTACTTGCCCATTTTATAGGTACCTACTGTAAGCCTAATTTAATTATGTGCCACCAAGGTACCTACTTGTAAAGGAGGCCTATGATAAATAGTTGACTGTACATTCAATTGGTTTTATTCGATGAAACAAGTAGAATAACTTGCGTTGTAACAATATGGGGTCATAGAGAAAGTACCTATTGAAGGGTCGCGAGTGTTCTCTTATGAGCATACTACTGAGGTGTTATCTGATGCTAAATTAGTCTGTGCTGTGGTTCCCAAATTAATAATTATGTTCTTTTCTAGTCTATTCTACTCAAACTGACGACCTCTGTGGCGCAGTGGGCAAGGGCCCGCCTGGAACGTGGGGTTTGCGGGTTTGATTCCCGCTACGGGATAAATGTTTGTATGTTCTGCAGACATTTGTTCCGTGTTTTCTATCTATGATATGTATGTGTTTGAAAATAAATGTAACTAAGTATTATATCAGTCATCTGGTTGCCATGGCACGGGCATTGAGTTGCTTGGCATGGCACTGGAATGACGCTGTGTGAAATGTCCAAGGATATTTATATAATGGTACTGAATAATAATTCAGTACAGCTTTAAATAGCGTTGGTGTAGTATTTGACTACAAGCATTAAATTGCGAGGTACTGTACAATAACACTGTGCAGTACAGCTTTAAATAGCGTTGGTGTAGTATTTGACTACAAGCATTAAATTGCGAGGTACTGTACAATAACACTGTGCAGTACAGCTTTAAATAGCGTTGGTGTAGTATTTGACTACAGGCATTAAATTGCGAGGTACTGTACAATAACACCGTGCAGTACAGCTTTAAATAGCGTTGGTGTAGTATTTGACTACAGGCATTAAATTGCGAGGTACTGTACAATAACACTGTGCAGTACAGCTTTAAATAGCGTTGGTGTAGTATTTGACTACAGGCATTAAATTGCGAGGTACTGTACAATAACACTGTGCAGTACAGCTTTAAATAGCGTTGGTGAAGTTATCTAACTACAGGCATTAAATTGCAAGGTACTGTACAATAACACTGTGCAGCAGCTTTAAATAGCGGTGGTATAGTTTATACCTAACTACAAGCATTAAATTGCGAGATTCAAATTAATATCATTCGAGTTAATTTTAAAAGAATGTAATGTAGATATATTATTATGTGTGCGACTCAACACTGGATTTTAGATAAGCTATCAGTTGATCCCTTACTTTGTACTGTTATTAGTCCATACAAAAGAAAGAACGCCACTAGAGGCGGTTCACTAATTTTTGTTAATTTAAAATAAATAAATAAATGCAAGGAAGGAACGTAAAAGGTGTTGTTAGTCTCTCTATCGAGAGGACCATTGAGCTGTCATATGTTGAGCTCATCATTGTGAGTGTTTACCGTCCACCTGATTCGGATTACGGACTGTATGAGTAATCCATGGAAGAGGTTTTGCTCAAGATTTCTACTAATAGTAAAGTTTTAATAATAGGTAAGTATGTGGGGATTTGAATGTAGATATTATTTTAGATTCATTTTCTAAAAGGTTCATTATGTTTTGATCTCACACATAATTCTTCAATGAGTCAACTAGAGTAACAGCCACAAGTCTAGACAATGTTTTTGGTAATTGTGAACCAATTAGTAAAGCCCCAATTAATAAGTTTATTTTTATAAGTTTCATTTGATTGGTCAATGCTCAGAGCAATCATCTTCTCAAGGTCAATGTGTCAAATTTCCTAATAATCTGTTAAATAAATGTCATAAATTCACAAACCGATTAGTCGTATTGTTATAGGTTTCAGGATGGTATTGAATTTTAAAATATCAGTTTATTAAATTCAAATGACCTCTTTGGCAGTTTGCCTAATTTGATAACTGAGGAACATAAAAACATGTTTGAATGAAAGACTTGCACTTCTAGAACTTGTGCTTTGTAGAATGGGAAACATTACGTATTTATAAAAGTGGAAATGAACTTTAATATTATGATCTCTATTCTACGAGTACCTAGGGTAATGTTCCGTGATTTTTCACATAAGCATCACATTAGGAATTAGGTACCTAAGTATTCAAAGGGGTAGGTTGGGTGGCTGGGTCAATGTTCTTAAAAGAGTAAAATTGAAGCAGAACCTGACAAAGTTAAGGCCACTTGGTGGTTGATCAATGGTGAGACGGGTGAATCAGAGCCTGGACGCAAACAGATGAATCTAGGAGTCAATGATCGTTTATTGATTGGGAACAGTGAGGTCGCTCAAGCATTTGAGAGTTGCTTCTCGAATATACCGCATGTAGTAGGGCGCAGTCATTGGGTTCACCCGCCAAAAAGGCATTTTACCTTTTAGAATTCAGTCAGTGTTGTCCAGAGTAATGATGAGTTCAGGTTTGGTCATGTTAACACGAACGATATGTTCAAAGCATAAAATAGCTTAACATTAAAAATACTGAGGATTTATGGTAAATGTCAACTGGGACTTTGACTACTGGTTGTTGGTAATATTGCGCAATACTTATCTTACATTTTGACAATTGTATTGACATGGGAGTTTTCCCGATCCAATGGGGTTAACTAGGGTTATTCTTTTATTCAGGTCTAGTAATGTAACTGACCCCGCTAATTAGGTATAGACCAATCTCGGTTCTACCTGCGTTGAGTGGAATATTTGAGGAACTGATTCCTAGTCAACCACTCTCTCATTTTAATCTTAACGGACTTCTTCATGAACATCAATTTGAATTTACGAGATCAGCGACCGATGCAGGTAGGTACACTGCTTCTAGGGCACATTTTGATGCCTTTGAGAACTCGCAAGACTTAGTCGGAGTTTTCCACGATCTGTCTGTGAAGGTATTCGACTGCGTATTATGTCATGCGACTCTGATTTCTAAGTCGAAGTGTTGTGGCGTCGTAAACCGGGCTATTGATCTGATTGAATCGTATCTTTCTGGCAGGGTCCTTATAGTACAATTTAAACTTTCGCGATCTTTAGACATAATTTATAACTCACTCACTCGAAACGTCGGGAAATATAAAATAATAAGGTAAATACGTGATAAAGTCCCGTAATTTTCATATAAATTAGGGTCCTTATAGTTGAAGTAGGAGGTGAATTCAAAACCTGGACATACCTACATAAACTTAACTGAATTGTTTTCGAGTGGTATAAAGTTAAGAGACAATTAATGTTTTCAATAATAGTATTATTTACATTAATAATACATGTAAGTAAAATCTGACTTTTACACCATAGATTACTGTTGTGTAAGGGTTGGGCACGTGATTCACAATAGGTTGTTGTACAAACTCTTGATTGGCGTCGCTGAGGACCAGCGCTTCATCAGCCATAGTGTGTTATAGGACTTAACATACAATTTAGAAGGTTTAGAAATGGTTGATAGAGATAAACTATAACAAAAAAGAGAAAGGGAAGGAGTAGATACATAGATAGAATGAGAAAAGCTACAGAGTCTAACGTAGGTAGTCTCGAGGTAGGCGATAATGTGTACCTATGTTCAAATATAAATAAGAGCAACAATAATAATAATAAAAGTTTTATTTAATTTCACACATACCTAAGATAAAAAATATTTTGAATATTAATATAAATTTTAATAATATTAATATTAAATTGGCACTGGCAATATTAATGTAAGTAAATTGAAATAAGTAATGATTGAAAATAATATTAATAAATATCAATAAGTTACTACTTAATAGTTTATCAAATATTTTTATGTATGGACCCCTTTCGGGTAAAAGCCTAAGAACGACAAGTTAAGCTTAAACTGTGAACCAAAATCACACACTAATGAGACTACGAATGGTGGTGACGTAGTTCTACAAATTGATGAGACTGGTCAGCAAGTCAGGCGGCTAGTAGGTAAAATATTATATTATAGGTATAATCAGTCGTAATAAAAATGCACAATGCTGATTCAAAAATCAGATTGTTTTATTATCTAAATTATAACAAGGAAGGGATGTAGTGTATAGAACTACATCATGGTATCTATAATATAATAATATAACATTGTATATATATCATTTATATATATCTGTCGTCTCGAGCAGCGCACTCGCAGATTGTGGGGTAGATCGGAGTCAGTCGATATCCAACCGCCGCGGAGTGAAGACGAGTGCGTGTGCTAGCGAGCCGATATTATATATATATATATATATATATTATTATGTCTATTACACATCTACCTACATTGATTAAGTGTACACTACACCATCCGTTTGTGTCTGGACAGTGTATACAGCATCCATCTCCACAGACAGGTAATGAAGGAACGCGACGACGCGACAAGAATTCATTTAGATGCTAATATAGTCTAATATAGCCGGGATAAACAACTAATTAATATTACACGAGTACCTATATACACAGTGTAATATGTGTCATGTGAGTGTCGTGGGCCGGCAGTGGATCAGGCAAGCGCAGGAACGTAAGAAATGGAAAAAACAAAGGGAGGCCTATACCCAGCAGTGGGAGAGATCAGGCTGCGGATGATGATGATGATATACACAGAAGATTAAATACCGAATCTTATGGTATTAGTTCAAAAAAAAAAAAAAAATCAAAAATCATTTATTTTGGAACAAATAGAAAAGTGTACAAAAAACAACAAGGAACGTTGACTGCCACAAAAGTTTAAAACTGCGTAGTGGAGTCAGCGCTCTCCTCCAAACAAGTGAGGATGAGTTCCAACTAAGCTAAGGTATATATATATTTAAAAGGTTACACAAAGAGCAAAAATAATATATAAGGCTAAGATATTATAAAAGATATTAACACTGAAATACGGAAGGAGGGGTGTGTGTGTGTGTGTGTGTGTGTGTGTGTGTGTGTGTGGGTGTGTGTGTGATTGGGTGTGTGTGTGTGTGTATGTGTGTGTGTGTGAGTGCTTGTGTGTGTGTCTGAGTGAGAGAGAGTTTATGTGAATCTTAGTGAATGTGTGTGCGGATGTGTGTGATGAATGCCAGAGTGTGTATGTGATTTATGGATGATTGTCAATAGTACCGAATAGTACCAACCTAATAAAAAACCTATTAAAATTGACCTATTTCGGTGTTACTAGCAGGTCTTCAGTTTCCTGATAGGAAAGGGTAAGCAACCATTGCATGCATTTAATTTTGCATTTGTAATGTGGAAGAGGGTAAATGTTCAGAATTTTGTTAACTTTGTTGTACAGAGGAGGACTAAGATATTCGAAGTTGCGGCCCGCCACAGATGTTCTACGAGATACAATTTTACACACTAGATCAGAGCGCCGTTTTACTACTATGAGGTTAGGATCAAAGTTCATTTGTGATTGTTTGCGTAAAATCGTCGCTAGGATAAATAGTTGTCTGACTGTTAAGACCTCAGACAGTGAGTATAAAGAGCTGGTCGAGAAACGTCTCGGTTTGGAGAACATGACCTTAAGAATGGCTCTCTGAGCTCTTTCCACTCTTAATAAGTGAGTTTTTAAGGCTCCGCCCCACGCTGTAATACAGTATGACAGTATGGATTGTGCAAGCGCGAAGTACACTGTCTTGAGACAGTCACTGTCAGCTCCATCTCTCAAGTTTTTAAAGACATATATAAGTTTGCGAACTCTAGACACGGTACTGTGAATATGAGACGACCATGAAAGAGAGTCGTCGAGAAGTACACCGAGGTATTTGATGGTCTGTGTACGTTCTAGATACAGACAGCTGCAAGAGTTTGCAGAGGGATGTGAGCAGGAATGAGCACGAATGGAAAAGCATGAAGGGGATTGGAATCTGGTAGAAGGCGAAAAGGTTATAAATTTTGTTTTTTGTACGTTAAGTGTGAGAAAGTTGACAGAAAGCCAGTGGAGGACAGTGTTTAGAGCTGATTCAGCCAGGGATTGAGCTTCTGACCAAGTTCTGCCACTTACAATTAGAGCCGTATCATCGGCATAAGTGAAAATAGAACAGTTTGGGATAGATAATTGACATAGTTCGTTTATATACACCAGAAAAAGAGTGGGGCCAAGTACACTTCCCTGAGGCACACCAAAAGTGACCGGTTGTTCGTCACTGAAGGTGCTGAGGACTTTAACAACTTGTGTGCGGTTCGATAAGTAACTCTTAAACAAATCTCCGACACTGCCCCGTATACCGATTTTGTCTAGTTTATTCAAAAGGATGGGGACAGAGACAGTGTCGAAAGCCTTCGAAAGATCTAGAAACACACCTACAGTTTTGTACTTTCTGTCAAAGTTTTTGACGATAGTTGAAGAGAGCTCTGTGACTGCGTCTTCAGTAGACATTCCGGTCCTGAACCCGAATTGATTAGAGGCTAGAATGTTCTTGTAGGTGAGGTATTCAACGAGTCTTTTATTTATGATCTTTTCTAGAATCTTCGACAGAACGGACAGAACAGAAATAGGCCTATAATTGTTAACGTCGAGGTTATCGCCGTTTTTGTGTATAGGGTGAACTATAGCCTTTTTGAAAACCTCAGGAAATGTACCCGAGGAGAGACAAAGATTGTATAAGAAGCATAATATGGGGACAAGCTTACTTCTAGCTCCTTTAATGACTGAGGTGGGGATCTCATCCCATCCAACGGCACTTTTGTCCTTAAGTTTTAATATAATGCATTCAATCTCTTTGCAATCGGTGGGCAGGAGAGCCATAGAGTCAGAGGGGTTCAAATAAGGGTTGGTGAGGATGATATTTGGAGTTGAAGTAGAATTGATGGGTGGCGATATATTTGATGCTAGGTTTTTACCCACATTTGCAAAGAAACAATTGACACTGTTAACTGATATTTTAGGGCAAGGGTCTAATTTTAATAAATCTTCTGATGTTGATTTCCTAGTGTTCAGATGAGCTTTGTTTTTGACGAGGTCCCACATAGCCTTTGGATTGTTTTTTGCCTTCCTAAACTCACAACGTTCATATTCGCGTTTCACTTTTTTTAGCAGATTGTTACAATATGTGCGATATCGAGTGAACGTGAGTTTTAGACGTTGGTTTTCTTTGTCTTTCTTATATTGCTTGAAGAGCCTGTCTCTATGACGTATGCACCTCAGCAGGCCAGGTGTAATCCAGGGTTTTATGATGCGCTTTTTACTAGGAATGGTTTGCTGAGAGTGTTTTCGGATGATTGTGCAAATGATATTTATAAGAAGTTGCGCTGCAGTATTTGCGTTGGATAAAGAAAATACTGTGGAAAAGTCAGTTTTTTCAATTTCTGAAATAGCATCAAGGACTTTAAGTTTAGATATGGAGGGTTTGATAGGAATTTTAGATTGAACTGAGAGTGCGATAGAAAGGAGAATCGGAGCGTGATCAGTTATAAAAGAGTCAAGGATTAGTGAAACTATGGAACAAGGAGATTTAACAATAAAGTGATCAATGCAACTGTCAAGGCGAGTTGGTGATGTATGTGCTGGAATCATAGCGTGAGAAGCAACTAAATTTAAGTATTCATCAGAGTGTGCACTGTTTGAGCTTGGAGCAATGTTAATGTTAATATCACCAACGATGATAATTGTAGGAAAGTGGGATAAGTTACTTAAAGTATCATCAAGACAGTTCACAAATCCATCAGTATTATTAAATGAAGGAGAACGATAGATGGCTATTACAGCTAATTTCTTTTGAAACAGCAGAATAATGCAGTTTGCATCTACGAAAACTGGAGTTTGAACGTTATACGAGAGGTCGTCCCGTACATAAGCTACGACACCTTCGTTTTGTGTGGAGTAATTAGATGAAAATGAGTTAAACCCAGCAAGTGTGGGAATTTTAGGGCACTTACTTAGCCAGCACTCAGAAAGAATTATAATATCCATCTGGGGTTTAATTCTATGAAGGAGTGTTAATAGACTATCAAAGTTGCAGTTGATGCTTCTGATATTTAAGTGCAGCACTTTAAGCGAGGTAATATCGTCTTTTACATATTTAGTGATATCTTCGGGAGAACAGTTATAAGACTCCGCCAAGGAAGTTTCTTCAATATCATTAGAAAGTGAAATCAGATCATCCATGTTTGGCCCTATGATTAGACAGTGGGAGCAAACACAAGCGAACAGTTATTGACAATTTAATAACTTGGACATTTGAGGGTAAGGTCCTGTTGGTGTAGGCACTACAGTGTGTGTGATTGTGTGAGTGTGTGAGTGTAAATAGACATTGTGTGGGTGACATCAAGCCATTGAATGATAAGCCCCTATAGTTACCAACTAATATTAAAAACGATGAAAGCACCGAATCAGGCAAATAACAAAAAACACAAAAACAGGAGCATAGTCACTTAGGATCAGTAGACACCGCGGCGAGGTCAGCCTCACTGTTTACCCTCAGCACCGAGCCACCGTCGCGCTTTCTCAGTAATATTTTGCCATTGGATACCCAGCAGTATTTAAAATCATTGGCTTTAGCATATTCACGAGCAAGAAAGAATAGCTTTTTCAGCTTTGGTGTGAGGTTTTCCGATATAAATATCGGCTTAGATGGTCCAGAGATCCTCAATTTATCGGTGGTCAGTCTGTTATTCTCTTTGATACCTCTCTTGTACTTATTGATTATTCTTTCCTTCTGGAGAACAGTTGCGAGGTACATACGTAGGTATCTATAGTCAAGTCAAAATTAATCTTGCGGAATTTAGTATTAATTTATTACGGTAACTACCAAATGCGGCGCTCATGACGAAACTTGCTAAGACTACGTTCTTGAATTTGATGGATCGTTTAAGTTAAGTAACGTACTGACCGGTCACCACTTGGATGGGTGACCGCATTAACCGGATAAAATAAAAAAACCCAGTGAGCAGTACTTAGTTTACTATCAATAAAATTCAGCGAATGGGTTCGTCACCGATCACGGAATGCTTCTACAAAATGTAGGCATTTTACATGTAACAGGGGCATCTTACCTACTTGGACGTGCCCCTGACTGCTCCCATAAATAATATCTTCAAAACATCTTAAATGTAAGTCCGTGATTAAAACAAGTACTGAGCCTGTTTTACTTATGACGTACGAAGTTCCCAATATGGATTTTCATTTCGCTTAATAAATTTTAATGTCGAACATCAGATAATGCCCATCCAACTTTGACATTATGCAATCGAGTGTTAAATGCGGAAATCACGGAAAGGTCACGATGACCCTTCATTTACGCAGGTACCATCTCTTATCACGCCGTATCATTGATAGCTCAATCTACAAGGCAACTTTAAGATGACCCAAAGACGGTAAAAATGGCGATGTTTTTCCAGAACATAAAACCATAAATCAATCTTTAACTAATTATACATAAATCTAGATCTAGGCGATCCATCATCTAAGAAACCAGCCATCTTCCCAATTACAAGAAAAAATTAATAAATTACAAAAATAATGATTTTTAATTAATAAAGCTACAGAAAATAACTCACCGATATAATTACATGGTTTTGCACAAATGCACTCGGGATAGCAATAGATTGATGCAATGACGTCAAAGGACCACACCGGGACTGGTGTTTGACAGCTGTCAAATGAGCAAGGAGGCGCGCATGGGCGAGATCCGCGCATGCGCAAACTGTGGAAACTTTTGAGGTATGCGTTCGATATTGAAATGCGCGGCGCATCCGAGGGATAAGAAAGTTATAAATAGGCCCAGCTTCCTTCCTAGGCTGTGGTGTTATTTTTCAGGAAGCTAGTAGATCTCTACGAGCGCTACGAAGTGCTACGAGCTCTACGAGCGCTACGAAGAATATTAATTGCCCGACCGATGTAGACTTGGAATACTTAGTTAATTTTGATTGCTCAAGTCGTTCTAGCCGCAGTAATGTATTTTTAAAATTATTTATTAAGTAGTTAATTTGTGACTTTAAATAAATTAATTACAGTTATTTATTACTTTCCTGAACGAGCATTTGTATATACAGTATGAGTTTGATTTATATCTCAAAACAATACTATAATATTACGAATAAGAAGGATTCGATATATGTAATTTTAAAACAATGCTTTCATTTGTGGGGAAAATGGAGAGACAGGGCTTTGTAGTAAAGAAAAACACAGCAGTAATAGAAAAAGCTTTAATTATTTATTTTAAGTGTTTAAGTGCATGTCATAACAAGACTCTAAATTACAATAACAGCTGATTTAGAAAACTCAAATCAACAACATAACTTTTTTTTCTTTTTTCTACATAACTTAATTAAAAGTTCGATTTCATTTAAGTAGTCCTTCTCGACAGGTCCTGGGGGCATCTAAAAGTCTTACAATACTTATTCTTAAATCCAGGTGATTAACAAAGTAACTCATAATCAAATACAGGTCATCGCAAAACACACTTCTAGCACATTTCATTAGAAAAAAATAAAAGTTACGACTTCGACAGGATTCGAACCTGCGATGATAAAAGCGATTGGCCTATACGCGGACTGCCAGTTACCAACCCAGCCAACGAAGCCTTACTTGCCGAGGTCGAAACTATCATTAAGACTTAATAATTAAGAAGATTTAATAATTAGATATTATTATTATTATTATGAGCCTTTAATGTCCCACTGCTGGGCAAAGGCCTCCCCCCACTCCCTCAATTAGATATAAGTATTTGATTTATTTTTGTGATTGTGATAATGTATAATGTGTGCTATGTGGCCAATACAGATCTGTCTATGTCTATGTCTTAAGATCATTTACATTTCATTAGGTTTAATCCAGGTCATCGTAAAAGTCCAGGTGATCGTAAAAGTCCAGGTCTTCGCAATATTCCAGGTGATTTCGTCCTAAGGTGTCCGGGGCAAGGACAGACAAGCGTTACAAGTCCCCACCGGCACCTGGGCCGCGAAGCAAGAAGAGGGGCAGATGGGGCAAGACGCGGAGTAACTGCGAGGGTACGCGCAATCTGTTGTGTTGCGCCATTGGGAGGGCGATGCGTTCTGAAATAAATAAAATAATAATAAATATCCTTGGACATTCCACACAGCGTCATCTAGTCCCAAGCTAAGCAACTTAATGCTTGTGTGTTACCAGATGACTGATATAATACAAAGGTACATTTTTTTTGTAAATACATACATATTATAGATAGAAAACACCCAGACCCAGAACAAATATCTGCAGGGTACAAACATTTGTATCGCGGCGGGGATCGTACCCGCGACCTTCTGCGTCAACAACCAATTGCTGATATATTTTTTTCATTCGACTATAATTACAGAAATAAGCGCGTACAACAGACTTAACGGCTTTATTATAGTATAGACAAAGACATTGACTAAGATATCGTTCATCTCACCCTCAAGAAGCTGGTCTGTATACAGTAGAAGACATCATACGCGGCGCAGTTCTGGCTAGCCCCTTGCGCCGGCAAGTCCTTGTCCAGACAAGCAGCCTGCGACGAAATATTGTATCAGTAACTTTTATACATTGTACATTTTGATACCACAGATAAAATAATACTATGTACAGATGGTCCATCTAGAACATTAATAATATGATTAGTCTATTTAGTTTATTATTATGTAGTAAATCGAGTTTTTTGTATTATCTTATTTATTTTTGTTAATGCACCCGACCAATCATCCTTCCAGCGTAACTCTTTTCCATCCAAAGGTTGCCTGGAAGAGATCGCTGTTAGCGATAAGGCCGCCCATTGTACATGTCCAACTTTGTTTTATTTTTCTGTTTGTTATTTTTAAGGTGTGTGTGTGCAATAAAGAATTTTTCATTCATTCATTCATTAATTTCACTCCTGTTTTTCTTTGGGCTATTTTTTTGTGTTTGATTTTGCGGCGCCCCTAGCAGTGTTTAGGTCTTGCCTGCAATTAAAAATATTAGCACTAGATAGAGTTACTTATTTATCATATTTATTTATCATAAATAAAATAAAATGTAGGTACTATGCATAGTCGACAAAGAAATTGGTTTACCACTCTAAGGCTGAATATCATTTGCACGTACAAAACATCAAGGGCTATTTTCGCTTGACAGATTGACCTGCTACTTCAGAATCTGTCATTCAGTAATCCTTAGCGAATAATTATGTTACTGGGAGATGTCATCAAAAGTGGTAAACCAATTTCTTGGTCGCCTATACCTAACAGACGAGCAAAATGACCACGTACATTTTGCTCGTCTGTTAGGTACATAATAATAATAATAATTATTATTATTTATTTATTTATTATGACAACTGAGTCCAATTTTGTTAGTAATACTTAGTATCTAGGGGTTAGTACTTATATTCTAATTTAGATTTGGTCCTCTGAATTAATTTGAATATCAGAGGACAATCAAATCTTAGTGCTATGGCACTCAGAATGTTGTTGCCACTGGCACGTGTTCTGCTAAGCATGACAGTTTCACAGTACGACCTTCCAACATACCTTCAGATGCTGTACAGCAGGCGACCACGCCGGGTGCTCGACCGCGAACTGAGTGTAGTAATCAGTCAGCTGTTTCTTGTCGACAGTGTCGTCTTTCATGGACGACGCGGTCGACCATCCCGCTTGGCGGAATATGCACTTTACCTTGTCGCACTGAAAACGAATTTACATTGGACATTATTTGTCTACACTAATCTATACTTTTATCTTTTCTTTTCTATACTAATCTATACTCTATACTAATATTATAAAGAGGTAAAATTTGTTTGTTTGTTTGTTTGACGGAGGTAATCTCCGAAACTACAGGCCCGATTTCAAAAATTCTTTCACGGGTGTGTAGAATGGAGTGTCCGGGTGGTTATAGGCTATATTTTATCCCGGTAGCTCCATTAGTACACCCGTACGAAGCCGGGACGTGCTACTAGTCTATTATATAGAGGTAACATTTGTTTGTTTAACTGAGTTAATCTCCGAAACTACTCAACCGAATTCAAAAATTCTGTCACGGGTGTGTAGAATGGACTGTCCGGGTGGTTATAGGCTATGTTTTATCCAGGTTCATATAGAATAGGTTTTATATCATAGTAAAACGTCTTAATAGCCAAATATAACATGTTTTCTCAATGCCTGCCAGTAATATATTAGCAATATGTATTCGTAAGTATGATAAGTAAACAAAATAAGTGAGAAGTCACCTCAGACAACGGCCTGTTGCATTTCTTGATGACCGCTTGATTGACCACCTTTGGGTTTTCCAAGCACGAGAAAACCTAAAACATAACAATAGATAAAATAACAATAAAGTAAAGACAAAAAAACAATATTGAGTCTTGCTTTACTTCATAATCTGGGTATGAGTATGGTCACTACTCACGGGCGCGTCTTCTGGTGTGATTATAATGTTTAGTAAAAGTCGCGCCACGTAAAAAGAACGATGAGGGGAACGGGGGTATGTTTGCGCATGAGTCACTCGCTCACGAACCAATAGCACGCGCTTAATGGTGTGAAGTGCGCCGCGTCATCCCTCCACCAAACCCACCTAAGATTCCTTAAAATCGCCTACTGCGCAGCTCTTTTCTCAGCGTTCTTTTTACGTGGCGCGACCTTTACAACTCGATAGTTTTGAAAGTGATATACTCACGTTGTTTGGTGTCTCACCACAGAAGACCTGGGGCTGGGCTAAAGGTTCAGCCGGCGGCGGCGTGGGGGCTGGTGGCTTAGCGGCTGGCTGAGCGGCTGGCTTAGCGGCTGGCTGGGCCTTGGCTCCGGGCTGTGGTATAGCTAGGCAAACCTGTAAGTTTGTATGAGACCAGAAGTTTCAAACCGCCAGATATAACCACAATATAACCAAGAAATTGTGTTTAACACAGGCCACCTCAAGCCTTTTGAGAGTAAGTAAACAAATATACTCGTAAACCTGTTAAATTCGGCTCTTAACTGGAAGCGTTTATAGATTTACGAATCATATCAATTGCAAACAAATTCATCATTCATCATTTCCCTGCCCTTATCCCACACTAGGTGGGGTCGGCCCAACATGTCTTCTTCTTCCATTCATCTCTATCATTCGTCAACTCCGAATTCATTCCTCTCACACTCATGTCCTCTTTCACACAATCCATCCACTTCTTCCTCGGCCTTCCTCTACTTGTATGTCCATCCACACTCATACTCACTAATTAACGTAAAAATATTCGTATAAAATATTAGGAAATACTTACCACAAGAGCGCAAGCCAGGATCACACATTTTAAAAACATCTTTAAGGCGAAATAATACACGAACACAACCGTACAACTAAAGTTAGCTAAACGAAGTGATAGACGAGTTTGTCAATAAACTGTTTATCTTTACCTACTATTTGACCCAAACCGAGGTCTGGGTCAATTCAATTCACGCTTGAGGTCATAACAATCAGTAGGTATAACTACTTATAACTCCGAAAAATAGTTGGATATTATTTGCACAGTGCCACTTAGTAACAAATCTACATCTACACTAGTCTACATCTACACTAATATTATAAAGAGGTAAAATTTGTTTGTTTGTTTGACGGAGGTAATCTCCGAAACTACTGGACCGATTTCAAAAATTCTTTCACGGGTGTGTAGAATGGACTGTCCGGGAGGTTATAGGCTATATTTTATCCCCGTAGCTCCATTAATACACCCGTGCGAAGCCGGAACGTGCTACTAGTCTTATCTAAACTTAGTTGGCATTTAAACTTGAACAAAGCAACCTTGAACCAAGGTCCAGTATCGTAGGTACACAAAGAATACTAATGTGATGTCGTTTTAAATGTATTGAAAGAACTTATATTGCATTAATCTTTAAATTAATACATAATCGTCATTGATTAAAATAAAGAGCAGAACTTACGTAATCTCTTTTTAAGTTCTTCTAAAAGTTATTCATTTTTAATTCAACAGGAAAATGGTTTCATATTTTGATCATGCTTTAGTCTGCAAAAGAAATAATCAAAATAAAAATGTTATCAAAACCAGTTATTAAAACAACAAAAACATTGAAAAATATATTTCTCTTATCTTAGATCTACACCTTCGCAGGTGTTGAGAAGAAATCTCTCTTAAGTACTGGTAATGCCTCCTCAGCCCCCATGTCCCAAGGTAATTTGTTGTCAAAGTGTGGGTACTTTGGATGCCACCAATCAAACACCATTATGTTCTTAACAGTGTCTAAGACCACTGTGCATTCGGGTAGGATGTCTTTGGAGACAGCGTAGTGGCCCGTGTTGAAGCCGAGATGCATTCTGTGGTGTCGGAAACCTTGAGAGAGCAACATGCTCACAGATGATAAGGTCATACCCATTAAGGGAGGCACGGCATTGAAGTTTTGGCAGATCACCTGAAAAAGAAAATATTTATATAAGCAAAGAAACAGTATTAATAAAAAAAAACATAGCCTCAATTCACCCACACACATTATTTCTGGGAATAGCCAACTGGCTATGAAAACATCACTTACATAATATCCCTACATTTCATAATAATAGCTAATATAGTATGGCTTTAAAGAATTTCTGATCCTGTCATCTATACTAATATTATTAACAGGCAATAGAGTCACCTAGCTTATAAGACTGTACATTTTTAAGTGATCGTTGAGGTCCTACAGAAATAAACACATTTTTCTTTCTTTCTTTCTTTCAATAAAGATATGACTAATATAAATACAAAAAGTGTATCAGATAACAATATTATCATTGTAGATTCTACTTTAGATAAGGAGTCTGTTGTTGTACTAAACACAAATTGGTTTTATTGGGTAATACCCGAGTCGAAAGCATTCATAAAAATAAAATAAACATACCTATGCACAATAAAATGCACAATGCCCAATACTTTATACTGGCTAAATCTATACTAATATTATAAAGAGGTAATTGTTGGTTTGTTTGTTTGACAGAGGTAATCTCCGAAACAACTCAGCCGATATCAAAAATTCTTTCACCGATGTGTAGAATGGACTGTGAGGAAGGTCATAGGCTATATTTTATCCCAGTAGTTTCATTAGTACACCCGTGCAAAGGCGGGACATGCTGCTAGTGTAATATAAATATTTGATAAGGTATAATAAAGTAGATAAGTACCTCTAAAACTTGAGAGCTCTCTTCAGGATTAGCATCTATCCTCCCGAGCTCCTCAATTATATCAATATTCTCATTAATAGTTATGGGCCTTTGTTTTTTAAACTTGAAGAATATAGACCAGTGCGCTGCCCCTTTACAGAACCATACATTGACACATCTCCGTCGGACCAGCTCATGTGGCTTACAATCGTGGAATGATTGCTGGAACACTTGTTGAATGAACACATCATATGTGTGATATAGCGCTCGTATCACCCGCTGCCTTAGGCCGTAGTTCCTGTAACTATTCTCTATCTTCAACCGCTCCGGTAACTTTGGATTGTTCTCGCAGTATCTCTTGTAAATGGCTTTCCAAAACGAATTTTTTTTTGTAATCGCATAAGTAGTTTTATTTATGCCAGCAAATTTACCAATATCTTCCGGTTTGATGTATTTAGATATTTGATACCACACAATCTCTGGGTAGACGATACCCGGGCGTTGTTCTATGTCGTTAGACTCGGATTTAGAGCTCTTTTTCTTGTAGATAAAGTTCTTGGTTCCATCTTCATTGACCTCTTCAACAATGTCAATATGGTCAAAAGCATCCTCCGGCACTTGGTCCCAAGGTATGTCAGCAACGGCAGTCTCGTTGGCAGTGGACTTTTTAACCCGACCCACCGGCTTAGGAGCGTTAGCGCAGTCGTTTATAGTAAAATCTGGAATGAGAATTTGCAAGGTTACCTTTAACTTTGTTTGGCGGCAATTATTGGCAATCAATTCTTATGAAATCGTTAACGTGGTTACTTATTCATTATTGATGTTAGGATGTATTAAGTTAACAAGAGATTTTTGAAATACATTCAGAGCCACTAACCTTTAGGAATGTTTTTCTTTTGCCCTTTTTTCTTCGGCATTTGTTGATGTCAAAGATAAAAACACGTAATGTGTGATCATACACATTCAAACGTAGCTTTATTCTCAATAAGTATATTACTTGAACTTTATAGAGCTTCCTTGTTTTATCTATTTCAAAACAATAATAATTAAATGGCCTACGAATAAAAATGAAATTAAAATTTGACTATTTTGAAAACGACGACCACACACATTTGGCCACAGAACAATACCCTAGATTTGGCAGACCAACACACACGCTCGGGTTTGTTTGACTGTTGACTAACATGACATGACATGACAAAATAATATTTCAAAATGTGACATTGACAAAGTAAACACAGACTTTGGCAGTCAGTCAGACAGAATACTTGTTTTTTTTATTGGAATTTGGCTATACATAATTAATTCTTAGATCGCCATTTCAAATATTTTTCATTGTTTTAATGATTTTTTACCAATAAATAGATTAAGGATGTACTGCAAATTAATAACCATGAAAACAGTTAGTCATTTGGACTGCAGCATTCTTTACATTCCAAATTCTTTGAGAATAAAAAGTTGGAATTGGGAGTGCGCAAAAAAATTGGCTCATTCATTCGCTGCTAGCGACCTCTATTGGTACTATGCATTATGACTCAAGTGGCAAGAAGTAGTAAGTAGTGATCAAAGAGTGTGTACAAAACAGATGTGACAGAGCCATTTCTGCAGAAAACAGTAAAACTTATTGTTTATGGAGTTGTGGGCCAAAACCGTTATCGCACTCGCATGGCCCATTGATATTGGGTAAGCAAAAAATAATCGTTAATGGCATGGCAAACCACCACAGAATAGAATAAATTAGTAAGTGTGTAGGTAGGTTACTTAAATATTATAATAAGTAGGTAGGTATCCTTAGACATTCCACACAGCGTCATCTAGTCCCAAGCTAAGCAGTTAAATGCTTGTGTCCTGGTAACCGCAGATGACTGATATTATACAACTTAGATAGGTACATTTTTTTTTCTAAAAA
The DNA here is from genome assembly GCA_947086425.1 of Xanthorhoe spadicearia. Taxonomy (NCBI): domain Eukaryota; kingdom Metazoa; phylum Arthropoda; class Insecta; order Lepidoptera; family Geometridae; genus Xanthorhoe; species Xanthorhoe spadicearia. The sequence goes on from OX352202.1 coordinate 527,721, forward strand.
CACACAATAAAAAAAGGAAAAGAGATAGACAATAGATCATAATTAACACACATTATCATTATCTCCCCGTACCTAGTGGATGGATGGCACAAAGTAAGGGAGGCCTATGCCCAGCAGTGGGTAAAATCGGGCTGTGGATGATGATGATGATGACCTAGTGCACTATGTGGCATAATATTTTTCTTTTCGATAAACTCACCCAGTTTGGTCCTTTAACTTTTGCAAGTTTTGCATAACAAAACGAATTCATTCCTGAAATATTGCTAGTTTATATTCAACGTGAAGGTAGGTAACAAAATGTAATCTGTCTCATCTGACACTGCATGCCTTAAACTTTTTTTTCTTTGCCTCTGATTGACGTTCCATTCCAAGATGGCAGACATGCCGCTTGAGCCATGATAGTATGGAATCGTAGGAGTAAAATTTTTTAGGTGTGTCTTTCCAATTAGCGAACTAGAATGTATCCCAAATTGTTGACTAAACTCTTGGACGAATACTTTTACAATGTGAATTTAATTTCTCGCGTTACATGCGCTAGATTTAGGTAACGTTTGTGCCGGAACCTATGTAATAGAACGGTGATCGAAGTGTTTTTTCGGTGTCGTGTACGTTAGGTATTCTGGTTTGATGTTAAATTAAAATGTGGAATATGATGTGCGACGTGATGCCCACGATATCGGAGGACAGTATCAGCCAGAGGAGCTCGCAGTTGTCCGGAGAGGATGCTAACTTCGAGCAGTTGATGGTGTCTATGTTGGACGAGCGAGACAAGCTGGTGGAGAGTCTGCGGGAGACGCAGGAGCGCCTCGGAGACTCCGAGCTGCGCCTCAAGGAGGTCGAGAAGGAGCGGGACTCGCTGCATCGCCAGATCGCGGCCAACTTACCTCAGGTCAGTCTACCTTACAGTTGTTGTCAAGGCACTCCTCAAGAAACTAGTCTTCGGTGATAGCTTTTATTGCTGTGGGTGGTTTAGATCAGTTAAGCGTCACTAATCGTTTTGAAATGTTATAAAAAATATTATGAACTTCAACAACTGGGTACTTACTAGGGTAAGTACATTGAAGGAAAGAAATTCGTGGGCTCATGTATCAGAGCACAGTTTTCAAATAAGTAGTCTTACCTCTTCACTGATATATGAAAACGAAGTAAATATTAATGAGTGCACTGAAACAGTGCTAAATAACTTTTAGGTACTGCCTTATTTGTTTTGAAGGATGAAACCCTAAATTGTGGGGATTGCACCTGTTACCGCTACAGCTCAGGTGGTATTTACTCACAGCACCACAGAAGTCATCTTTGATTTACTTACCATGTTGGATTGTGTTTAAAAGGTAGTGGATCCTTTTGCAAAAAGGTTTTAAAAATATCATACTGGACCAATTTTCAGTTCTAGTGGATTTCAATCTTAAATTATCTTCTAGACAATCGAAAGTATAAGCTGCCTCCTTTCATTCTACAAATTCTTAGACAGATACTAGCCTAAAATGATACTTTAAAATTATAATGGGCTATTAACCGAGACTATCTCAAAGATGTGATCATTTACAAGTATAGAACTATAGGCCAGTTACCCGCCTACAATATTAAATACCTCTAAGAGGTGACACGAGTAACAGAGAGTGGGTCAAGGAAAAGATTGCAATAAATGCCCAACGACTGGAACTGCACTGCGAAATGTCTATCAAGTCTAACTGACAAATTAGGTACATAATATTAACTGCCTGTATTATCTAGCTAGCATATTCATTTAGCATATTTTCAGTAAAATTTTCTTTAAAAATCATTCTCATTGCTTTCAACTACACATTTTGGACACTAGACTTTTTTAATCTTGAAATAAATGCTGAAAAAAAATACTTAAGAAGTTGTAGGCTATTGTGATCCAGCTTCTACGAGTAGAATCTTGAACACCTCTGTTAGAAAGTAGTAGCCTTGTGTTTTGTAATTACCTATTTGCATGTTTGATTAATTTAAATGATAATTATCAAACTCATTTTGGATTTGCGTAGATGTCTAAGCTTGTCGCTTCAATAATGTCCCTAGCAGCACAGCATCCCATTTACTTGGTGAAATCATAAGTTGAGTTTTGATACTGTAAAAATTATTCAGATTCTTAAGTTATTATTGAACATTTTGCTTGATAACAGTCCCACATCTATTTTAAATATGTGTGTATTAATCCAATTCAAGTTCAAGAACTATTAACCGGCGGATTATGACAGCGTTATCAATAAGTAAATGACATAATTGATAACAGATATCATAACTTTATTTCCGTTGCAGGCAGCATTTATGTACCAATGTTATTGTATGTTTTATTATTTCTTGCACTCTTCAGGTGATTTTAGAATTTAATGTTTACTAAATTAATGTCATTGACCCTTCCCAATTTTCATCTTGTACTTAGTATTTTCAACTGTAGATGCTTGAGTAATTTTTCTTCTGCATTAACATTTTTATTGAATCTGAACAAGTCCTACCTGTTATAAATAACTTTAAACACTGTCATCAAACTTTTAAATTTGAATGCAAAGATAATTAGGTTTTTATTTTTTACATTGCTTCTGTATCACAATACAGGCTAGCATCTTAAAACTTTTTAATTAGTCATTAACAGCATCAAAGTTACTTTGACTAAATGATCCAATTACTTATGTACATATTTGAATAAGCTTTGACTACTCCTTCAGATATTTAAATTTTCTATAGAAATCAGTGGGATACAACAGGCTTGAAATAAATAATAAAAAAGATCTGCAGTTTAGAAATAGAATCGAATAATTGTTTATTTTTTAGCGTGACCTTTGCGAATATTAAAACTAATGATATTTTACCTGCTTACCGATTCCCCACACTATTTATTTAACAACACTTCAACCCCTTTTATTTGTTACCTTCCACAAATCAAATGGTCGGAAAATCCACACGTCAGGCGTCGCAATGAAACAAGCAACAACAACAAATAAATAAATAAATAAAAAGCAATATTTTCGTCTATGAATCAACAATTTCCTTGTATTTTAATCAACAGTTGACTTCAAACTTCCATTCTGTAACATATCCGGTTATCCCACAGCAGATATCCGGGTCTGTTCTCAACGCAAATGAACCGTATCGCCTCCAGATTTAACGTTCTCGCTATTTTTAAACGCACCAAGTATTTTTAATACTCTAATGTGCTGTGATGAACCAGGAATGCTATTAAAGAGCCGTCCATTATCTGTAAGATTTTCTCAGCGACTTTATTATCGCTAATAGAAACTGATTTATGATTGTATTCTATCCACAATATTTATTCCAGTAATATTCTTCAAATAAACTATTTAAACTATTTTCTTATACGTTGTACGTTTGTTGACGTTGGTCAAAAAGCCGCCAGTTTGAAGTGGAACTGGGGACACGTTTGTCGGATGTCGAACGAGTTGTGGGCGAAGAGAACCACAGAGTGGACCCCACTCAACGCGACACGACGACGTGGACGACCCAGGATGAGATGGCGCGACGAACTTGACTCCTACCTTAGCACATGGCCTGTGGTCGCGCTGAGTCGCGAAGAGTGGAAGAAGGGAAGGGAGGCCTTTGCCCTGCAGTGAGACGATTATGGCTGAATAATAATAATTCTTATACGTCCTCGATTAAATAGGTGTAATCAAAGTGAATTGTCGTCTGCATCACCTTGACCACGGGCTTGATGCACCCATTGTTATCTGTAATAAAGCAAAACAAGCGCTTTTACAATTATATTTCATTTTCGCGATTTGAAGTTGCGACAAATATTACAAGCGCTTGCGATCCGCTGAATGCTGATTAACGTCAAAACACTCTGTCATGTTTGACAGGTATTCGGAAACTTGCGCTTGTTGGAATTGTAATAATTGTCGCTGTCTAGTTTAGACTGAGATCAGCCACCTTATTCTCCAAATAACCATGTCTTGACGTGCACGTTACTTCGTGGTTATATTGAAAAATGCTTTGGATTTCAGAAGCAAGATAATGTGCAATCTCTTACCACGTCATGTTTTGAAAGTCGTCGAGAATCGTTTGTTTTTGATCTAAACTAATAAGTCTTATTATTTGGATTTCGATCCAAAATTATCAGCTGTTTCGTCAAAATCGTGTTATTTTCTTTAAATAAGTAACGTTATCTCTTTGCAATAGATTGCATTACACTGCACTACATACTACCAAGGTCACATCAACTTATAATACTGCTTAAAAATACAAATCCGATAAAATATACGCCTTTCGCTCGCTTACGCATAAATTGTTCCAAAGATGCAGAACGAATGCAAGCAAGCCGTTCAGACCATATCGATCTCCATTCTACCAATTCACGATGTCTTTTAAGCTCCGTGCTGGTTGCTTCGTTGTCTCGTATCCCCGCCATTTCACAAATCCGCCTCGCTTGCAATATTTCGACAAACTGTCCATTTCCATACTAACATCTTACTCAACAATTCAACTTCGTTACGAGAAACTCGTAATGACTTTCAATTACATATTAGAATCCCATTTACAAGTTAATTACATAGAAAACGCAGAAAAATTATGGTTGTAGATAATGTAAATGAGGGGTATACCGTCGTAAGTTGACCTTGACAACTGTCTCGAGCCAAGGCAAGCTTGGCTTATCACTGTAATTACCTAATGAATATCTGTGTGTTGGTATAACGTAGCGTGGGACAATTTACTATGAAAACTACGAAGGTAATACACGTGAGGTTCTATTATTAAATACCTACAATCTTATCATCATAGATTCTATCCAGAGGTAGTGATCCTATAATGGTATCATTTATTAATACACCATCTTATCATCATAGATTCTATCGAAAAGTAGTGATCCTATAATGGTATCATTGATGTGTCCACTGCGTCAAAAGAAAGATTATATTGTCGCCAATCGCCACATCATCAAATTACGTCACCGCTAAGTCTAAAGAAATTGTCTCGTAAGACATGTTCACCTAGCTGGCTCAATTCCAGCGCACGAGTAGGCTTTACCTATACCACTTTCTATTGAAGCGATTAACTACAGTTGATCGCGATGTTATAGTGATGTAGGGCTTCTGTGCGAGATTCCTATCATGCCGCCACCGTTGGCTACTGGTGCTAATCTGACTATACAACCTCTCAGTACACTCCGTTGACGAAATTGTCATGATTTAGCTTGCTTGTGGATAGTCGGTAAATGCAAAGTTCGAAGCGGTCATAACACTGATAGGTTACCACTATTCGCTAAAACAATTAAGCTTCTTTAGGCGAAATGTTAAATTGTAGAGACTGAATATGTTACTAGAATTTTCTCCATATTAAGTACGTATTTTGTTGCTTGAAATAAATTCGCTGTTTGGATATGCATAGAAAGACTACTCCCCAAGAATACAGTTTTGAACGGCCTAAATTTAATTTCCGTCGATATTTTATCCGCAGACGAGTTAGACTAGCCTATTTTGCTGTCTTGTCAGTCAGTTACAAACCTAATAAAAACTGGAACCAATTTACATAAGGTCTCCAGCACAAAGTGAGACGCACTTTGTACCGGATTAGGGCAGACGTTTCGACGACACCGCAAGCATAAAATATGTGTCTAAATTTTCACGCGCGCGCTAAACAGGTGAAATTACGTAAGAGAAACTACGGAAATATGTGTTATGTTGGAAACAAACACGTTAAACAAACTATGACTATGCCTTTATTGCCTTTAGGCTGATAATGTTTGCTCTTTATCGTTTTGTTTTAAATCTTCTAACATTCTAAGCCCTAGTATACTCGTACAATGCTCAGACTACATTTAAGAACTGAGAAAACAGAAACGTGTACTATAAATGTCAGTTTACCGTACTTACTAGTTACGTTGGAGCAGGCAATAGAGTCACCTAGCTTATAAGACTACATTTTAAAGTGATCCTTGAAGTCCTACAAACATAACACATTTTTTTCTTTCTTACAAGTCTATACCTACTGCCTCATTACTTTGAAACAGCGCTGGGGGGAATAAACTCCTAATAAAAGTTGAGTAATAAAAAGGCACAGAGCAACAGATGCATTGATATTATTCAACAATTAACAATAACACGCTAAGTATTGTACTCGTGAGAAGATACGCGTGGCTAGCCACACACTGGTCAATGCAGTCAATAGCTGTTGAAGAATGAAATTGTGAAACAATTAAACTTTACATAAGCGAAATGAATAATTTACTTTCACTGTTTCATTGACTGACTGCTCGTTACTACTATTTCAGACCTGTTACTATTACAAAAAACTAAATGTGTCTGCAATGTTTAAAAATAAACACATCGCTGCCAGTTTTTTCTTTAAAATTACTAATTAGCTTAAACTCGTTAAACTGAGTTTAACTTATTTTCGATGCGCAATTAAGTTTTTAAGCAATTAAGCATTGCTTCAACAATTAGTTTAAATATCCTAACACATTAACACATACCAAGGCATTTATGTACATCCTAAGTTAAAAGCCGTAGGTTTAGCCATGATTTGAGGCAAATCAGGCGTGACGTGGCGCCTCATTGTTGGCTAGGCCTGCGCCAATCAGGGCGTGACTGGACAGCTTCTGTCATGCTGCCTACTCCCCATTCAGATCTATACCATTCATGTATGAATTGAATTAGTAGCGGCACCTAGGAAATATTGATAACGGGATTTACTCGTAGAAAGTTTGAAGCGCGCAGATGAAATGCCAAGGGTCTCTTAAACGGAATAAGATTCTTGGTTAAATGTATTCAGGTCTAATTAAGTAAAACACAAACAAACTCTGAAAAACTCTCAGATTTATTAATGTATTAGGACAGCAGAATTAGTAGAATATTTAAGAATCGTCGTAGTGGAAACTCTTTAATCAACATATTTTGAATAAAACAACATAGCGGCCATTTGAAGTCAGCTGTTTTTAGAAGTGTTAGTGAACTCTAGACTAGAAGCGTGGTAACCATTACCTAACCCAACAGCAGCTAGGCAAGTGTGTCACCAGGCGCGACGCGTATGTAACAGTAGCCGAGTGAACGTCATGAAAGGGAATAACCGTCGCGCGCTGATTATCTGACAGCTCAGAGCTCTAGCTTACAATAGTATAATATACCAAGATCTTAAAAAAAACTAGTGTTGACGGCGACGTATAGAACAATATTCGTTATAGGTTTCTGTGGGCTTTTAACATTTGTTTTGACTACACATTCAATCGCCAATTTCTTGTTACCCAAAAAGGTTTTTGCTCGGGAATCCTTTCCTTATTGGCAGTTCGAAAATAACGAGTATAAATTCCGAAAGGGATACTCATAATGCTTCACCTCCAAACACTTATCCAGTCCAGCCATATTTCACCCGGGAACCCATAGCCGGTTGCCCTGTTAATAATTTACGCGTGTATGTACTGTGGGCTAAGCGACTTACCATCAAATATGAATTAGTTTGATCTGAACCGTTGATAAAACATCGTCGACATGTAATATTATTCTAATAATTCAATATTATTTCCAATCGAATAATATCTAAATTGTGGTTTAAATCTAGAAATCTGGCTCATATAATCATATCTTTATTTTTACTTAATTTGGACTCGAAATGAAAAAATCTCGCTTTAAATTATACCTTCTCGCGTATATTTTGTGTTGTTATATCTCCCCGGCTTTCCATCGTAAAATAAGCCTATCCATACGAGCCGTAATTTGAACGGCACACGCGCAATATACATATTAATTACACCTGGATGTAGCAATCAGATGAATTGATGGGACATTCTCTAATTTGAAATGAACACCGAACCATATGATACTCATTTCCATCCATTCTGCTAGTGTAATTTCATAGTTTCACGGCGGTACTCTCAAGTAAGTATAGGCGACCAAGAAATTGGTTTACCACTTTTGATGACATCTCCCAGTAACATAATTATTCGCTAAGGATTACTGAATGACAGATTCTGACGTAGCAGTTATTAATCTGTCAAGCGAAAATAGCCCTTGATGTTTTGTACGTGCAAATGATATTCAGCCTTAGAGTGGTAAACCAGTTTCTTGGTCGACTATACTTATGATGATTTAGGAGTTATTACCTCATACTTAAATATAAGTATTGAAAAGAAAGTCTTTCCATCAACAATCAGATATCGATTAAAGCTCGTTCAGTGCAGGGGGCAAGGTCGTTAAGACAATCAAAAACCGCGGACCCCTTCGTATTCTAATTCACACCTTACCCCACTGAGAAAAGAGGCAATTTCCCCTCTAAGTGCCTAAATTTGGCTCAATTTCGATGTAATGCTTTTGTGATGAATGAGCATTTATGCCTCTTAGAGTGTACAGAGACTTCATATTCAAACTCATTTAAGGCGTCTTTGTACGGGCGGAGTTTGATTGCTTTCATTGTGTTGTGCCTTATTAATTCTTTGTTGGTTGTTGTGGCGAATTATCTCTTGACACGAATTCTCTTTCAGTTAAAATTTAATCGTCTTTTAAAAAGACTCGCGATGCTCTCGTTGCCTCCCAAGTGGAGCACCTGACATGAAAAGTTTTAAATAGGCCGCTTGAAGCAAGCGTGTCCTCCCACGGACTAAAAACTAAACATTGCTCTTATAAATAGGAAAGGTTTTGTATATGTGCCCATTGACAGGTAAATCGGTCTTCGGGCACGCCTAATATCGACGTAGCTAACGATAATTGTTGGTTAACTTCCGAAATAACGTGGCGTGTCCGAATTCTTTGATTTGATACCATGTCTGTATAACATTCATGGCTAAATGGCTATTATAGTAATCAAATAAGTAGGTACTACTTGTCACGAGTATGTAACCCAAGTTACATTATTTATGTAGTTTTTTTTCCTCTGGCTTTTTATTTAGAATGTAACTTAGAGCAAAATCTATATTGCTATTTTAAAGAGGTAATGTTGGTTTGTTTGTTTGTTTGGTTGACGGAGGCAATCTCCGAAACTACTTAGCCGATTTCAAAAATTCTTTCACCTATGTGTAGATTTAGGTGTCGGGATAGTTATAGGCTATATTTTATCTAGGTAATTTCATTAGTACTCCTGTGCAGAGCCGAGACGTGCTGCTAGTTTATATAAATTTAGTAACTGCACTGTGCTGGTTTGATACTAAGATGACGACCTAATTAAATGTTTTACTTATCAATAAATTAATGAATCGTGTTCATTCCGACCTATATCTACACGCTGGTTCATTGAACTTCAAGGCCGTCCAAGGCCAGCTCCAATACAATATTCAACCAATAAACTGTCTCGCAACATCTCCGCTTTCATCCGCGATTGTGTTACGAGCGCTATTGTCTGCTGATTGTTCCTGTCGCGTTGCATTCGCCTGTCTCCGGGGTTTCTGACGTAACTTGTTATAAGGAAGTGATTATGAATTGTCAAGGACGAGAGGAACTTCCTAAAGTTGTTAATAGTTATAACAATTTGCTATTAAGACTCACTGCTAATCTGCTATGCTATTTTGTGTGGTTAGATGTTCAACATTTTGCAAAAGTAAGATGGCTACTCCTCTATACTTCATTTATTGAAACGAGCTAATAGGAAGATAAAATAAACTCACGTGATTGGTCGTTGAAAATAATATTCTATCTCGTGATTGGCTAGATTGTCAAATCAATTGTCAATTATCAAATCTAGCCAATACGAGTATAAACAATTATTTATGACGACCAATAAAGTGCGTTTATTTACGTTCCTATTAGCTCGTTTCAAGAAATGAAGTATAGCTGGCTGACAGAAGCCCTACATCTTTGAGGCCTTTGCCCAGCAGTGGTACGTAACCAAGTACAGCAGACCGAGATATAGAGGAAAGACGAGAACCTTCAATAGTAATATGGTCACCGTAAGCTCTTTATTACAGTAGGTTCATCATTAATTGAAATTCCGATCATTAAAACACTGCTCAAATGAAAGGTATTTTCCTTGTTCTTATTGAAGAAGGGTTTTCCAGCATAACTTAGCTTATGTTATACAACCCAAATTGGAGAGTAGAAAATAGGAGTGCCTAACTACGAATAATGATGTTTTCCTTAACATCCTTTTCAGAATTACCAGCTAGCAACAGGCAAGCTATTGTGCGCGTCTAAGACGTTACAAAATACTCAATGAGCTGTAAAATCAACATTGTTACACAAATGATTTATGTTCGTGTCTCGAAAATATTTGAACGCCAATATCTTGCCTTTAGACAAAACGAGTGGAGGCGAAATAAGACTCTTTGATTCAGATCCTTTCGATTTTAATTCGATTTCCTGAGGCCGCAGGATTCGGGGAATGGGGCTCTCTAAGAGGCTTTTGAGTGAGGTTGTTTTAGGAGAAGTGAGTACTGTTACAACTTTGTTAGAGTTTATTTTTCATGTAGCTTTTAGCAGGTGATGTTTGACTATTATTTTTAGAACCTGAAAAATACATATTTAATCAGACCGACGACGAGCTTGTATCAAGAAAGAAGCTCGTATGCGAGTGAATTCGAAAAAAATTGGAAAGAGGCGTGCATACTAAAGTAAATGTGTGTAATCAGACTCATAAAATACTTCAGACAAAATATTGTGATAGATCACATCATCACTTTATATGTTGCCCCTGAAAACCCGCAGAGGGGAATGTGTGTCGTTTTAATACAATTGCGTCCTATTTGCATACTGGGAGCCCAAGAATGTGACCATGACCAACTGCAAAACATTTAGAGGCCTACGGAATGTTCAACTTAGTTTTGGAGAACTTAATAGAGTATAATTTCAAGATATATTCTCAAATAGTACTAATATAGCGTCGGAAAGCAAATAAAGTACATGTATGCGATGCTAGTACGAGTATAGTTACTCCTAATTTCTGGACAGTTAATTATTGTACATATAAAACGCATTTATTCCGCACAACAAAAATGCATTTACTTTATGGTAGCACACTAACTCAAATAGCAAACTTCCTTCCTCTTTATCAGACTTTAAACGGACTTATAACAAAAGATTAGGATACGTTTTAATCTACAAAAACTGTTCCCTGTGTTTTCGATCAGTGAATTGAGAATAATTTCTCTAGACCACCGATCTATCTCCTCATGTCTCGCTTAACCAATTAATGCTAAGGTTGAAAGCGCTTAAACTATGAGGTGCACTGTGGCCTCCAGTTCACATCGCTGATTGTAATTGATAGAGGTCCTAGCACCATCAATCAATCGTTTTATAAAACCCGCCCGGTAATTAGGGCTTTGTCTCCTACCGAGGGCCACGAACGGTTTCCTTTGGCAAAGGAAATTACTAAGATTTTTGCCGCAATATTTTCTTACTAATTTAATACTGATGTTTGTGAGTACGACTCATTTTCTTTGAAACTTCTTAATTGAAACTGAACCAGCTTTTGTAGGAATCCTTTGAAGAGTTCAACTTTATTACAGTTCTTCAAGTGGCTTTACTTACGTCAGTATAAAAGATTACGCTTTGTCAGTTCGCCCACTTTATGCGTGTTTCTTATTTCAATATTAAAACCAACGAAGCAATAATATCCAACCACGTCGAAAAGTTTGAAAAAAAAACGAGTAAATTGGTTTATTGCCACAAAACGCTTGTATTTTCTGTTCTGTGGCGTAATAAAACTAGAAGGTGGACTGCAGTGCAATTTATAAACGTGGGCGATGCTTCACCATTTGTTTTATAGTGTTGTGGTGCAAGTAAGACCATCTGTACTTGAAGTTTCCGCACCAGCGCACTATATTCATCTCAAATTCCTCAACCATTTCATCATCATCATCATCCGCAGCCTGATCTCTCCCACTGCTGGGAATAGGCCTCCCTTTCATTCTGCCATTTCTCACGGTCCTGCGCTTGCCTGATCCACTGCCGGCCCACTAATTTGTTCACTCAACCATTTAGTTCAGGCAATTTAAGTCATAAAGTTTAGAAGAAAACCAGTGTCCATAGCTTAAAGTTAAAAACCCAAAGTTACTTTCAAATGTTGTCAACTATTCCAAGAAATGTTAGATCAAATAATTGAATGTGACACGTGATCTTAGATTGCGATCTCAAAAGTAAGCTTTTAAAACATTTTTGATTGATTATAAAGTAACAAGAAACTGATGCTTTACGAGTTCTGAAGTGAACTATCAAGATCATAAAATATTGTATCTAATGTTTCGCTCTACGAAAATTATAGGATATAGCAGTACGTCCCGGCTTTGCACGGGTGTACTAATAATGCTACCGAGACAAAATATAGCCTACAGTACTAGATGGCGCTAGTAAAAATGACCCGATTCTAGATCGCGCTGACGAAAACGCGCGGCGCGGAAGGACCTGCCCATACAATCAAACCAACATTAGTATAAAACTTTATTTACAGAAACTAAACTATTAGGTACCTACATATTTACATTATTGTACATAATACAAATAGAACCAGTTGAGCCACCTAAGGACCGAACCAACATTACCCCTTTATAATATTTAGAGAGATAAATGTTTAAAGATATCTTATGGGCTGTATACTAAACCTTTTATAAGTTTTACCGTTTCCTCCTTCAATTTACGCCAAGTTTTCAGGTCCCAATGCTCGTTTCAAGGGAAAATGGGCATTTTACACAAAACCGGGTCCACTGGAATATTTAAGAGAACACTCAACACTACCTCCCCGATGTATTTTGCAGGTGTTTTGTCGAGGATTTACGTACCATCCATCAAAATGCTGTCGTATTTTATGTGCTTATTCCACATGCTCAAACTTAAAGGGAAACCAGAGTATTTTACTTTGAACTTAGACAATCCAGCTGTTATTCATATCTGTCAAACTTTACTCAGGGGTTTGTTCAATTTGATCGAAAGGTACCACAATGTTGAAGCTTCTATATTAGTGTTTTTCTGTAATCATGTAGTGGTATAATAAATTCTTTTCATTCAAACTTATACTACCAAGTTTGCATTAGCCATTAGATGGACTGCTTCAGCAGTTACTGCTTATTTATGGGTCAAAATCTATACCAATATAGTTTGTTTGTTTGTTTGTTTGACGGAGGTAATCTCCGAAACTACAGAACCGATTTCAAAAATTCTTTCACGAATGTGTAGAATGGACTGTCCGGGAGGTTATAGGCTATATTTTATCCCGGTAGCTTCATTAGTACACCCGTGCGAAGCCGGGACGTGCTACTAGTAAAATATATAGCCAAGGATGAACCGACGCACCATGTATAAATAGCCAGGTCGATAGCTACTCCACTCAACGACAGTTGAAATCCGAGCCTGACGGATCCTGTATCATGTTTCCGTGATCTCCTCTTGATAACAATCTCAATTATAATTCTGGGTTCGATAAAGGTTTAGTGCGTTTCAACACATAGGAAAAATCTTCTGAAAATTCCAATTGTACCTAACATGCATATTCGCGAATGTAAAGCTAAGATATATACATTATTTATTTGTATTTTACCATCAATATGAGAGGTATTATCATATTTATATTTATTTATTTATATTTAATAGAGTCACCTAGCTTATAAGACTGTTCATTTTTAAGTGATCCTTGAGGTCCTACACTTTTTTATTTCTTTCTTCCATAACTTCTCTATTTGTCCCGATTTAAAAATATGTGTTCTCGCTCCACAACCCTATCGAACTGCTATTGACCGCCCCAGTTCAGTTAAAGTCCAGATTCCTGCATACATTACTGGATATAACTGGATGCTTCTTAACATTATCTGAAAGTATTTCTTAACGGGCATGAAATCACTTCTAGCAGGTAAAATATTCTAATGGTTTATTGGTTTTATTAAGGCTATACTAGGTTTTGATTACAATCAACTCGCTTAACATAATTAGCTTCTAATATGGTTCGCGTTTGGGACCTTGAAAAAAATGTATGTAGTTTCTATATTAACATCTCTTACGTTAACTGAATTGCTTAATATTTTATTACTGAGAAATCCTAAGAACTGCTTAACCACACCTCTAAAGTTGAATGTTTGAGCAACACTTGAAGTAAGTACACTTGTTTGTAATCCTCACCATCTTTCTTCTACACCGGTATTAAAGAATCCTAATCCATCTTTTTAGATGATCGTCGACTATTGCCAACGAATTCACGTAACAGTCTAGCTAAGAGGCCAAGGCCAAATTCTTATCCATGAGAAATAATCATGCAGACTTATGTTTACTTTCATTGCTTAGTGTAAAAATAAATCAGAGGCCCTACCATCAGTTTACTGTAGTATTGATACTATCCTCGATACCGAGTCAAGTATCGCAAAATATATGAGAATCCAGCGCAGCGCCGCCCCCGGTAACTTGCATGAACTAATAATTTCATACATTTGAAATACTTGACTCGTTAGCGAGGATAGTTAACTATACAACTCGAAAACTCATGGTAGGGCTACAGGAGTGTGTTGAATGTTGATGAGGAACATCAAAAGAAACGCCAAAGAAACATTAGATAAAAGCGATCTAAGTCCGTATATTTTGTCGGAAGTGGCTGCTTTAGTTATTACAACTATCGGCATTGTGTGGTCTCATGAATTCTCAACAGGCGAAGTCAAAGACCTTCCGAACAATCCTATCGTGATTGTAAAGGCGCGGCCCCACCGCGGTGCACGCTGTGCACGGGCACGCGGCGCATTTTAGCTGCGTGTATTCATTTGTTTGACAACGTGGGTCTACGTTTCCACTGGAGTACCTACACGAAGACCCACGACTATGTTTAGCATGGCACGGCGCACGGAGAGTGACAACGTGTATGACTGACAACTGCTCTGCGATAACCGAGCTGTACATAGTCGTGGGTCTTATTCGTGTACTCCAGTGGAAACGTAGACCCACGTTGACAGCGTTGAGCTATGTTCCGCCTATTCGAGCAAGCCACGCGTGTATCAATGACGTCAATTCATGCGTAGCCTCTCCGTGGGTTGCAGTGGACACCACCACATACATTTTCTTACAAAGCGAAGCTTAATACACGTGCGTAGCCTCTCCGTGCACCGCGGTGGGGCCGCGCCTTTAGTCATCACGTGTTTCACCCACATTCACGGTCTACGTGTGACATAATAGTGTGTTCGCATTCCATCGCTCGTTTTGCGCTCGTTTAATTTGCTCGCATTCATATCGATATTTCAATGTCATACGCTATGGTTACTTTGGTCTTCGTGAGCTCTCGAAGGTGCGTGATGGATGAACGGCAAAATGTGCGTCTTCTCCGCTACGTGGAATTTACACCTGACCTTTTCAATGGAAGGCGATGTGCTCCGTGGTATTCGTATTATCCCTCTCGTCATCTATTATAGTAACAAAATATCTTGAATTTATGTGTTTTAGTTGAGGTTGAAAACCTACCATAATGCCGTGTTAATATTTTTAATTGAAGAAATTCTTAATTTTTCTAAGTTTTCAACTTCGGCATTATTTCCACAATCATTGAGAATATTGGGATCTTAATTTCGTTTTGAAGCTGGGTTCATTAAATTTCCATCAGTCCCATTCCGATTCAAGATATTTCTTACATTTCGCTTCATTAGTACCAAGCCCTGGTCGAAGATGATATCATTAGTGTGATTTAAATAATGTCCGATTTTTAAACTTGATCATCACCAAATTAATGTCAAGTAGATCTTTTGAAAAAGACTTTATGTAAAATACGTTTTAGTACGGCTCCTTGTCCTAACAAAAATCAGTTTTATGGTCCCATCGTGAAGAAAACATGAAACTTGGCATGAATGTAGTTGTCATATATGTGCTTCAATATAGATATGGAAGCATGTTGAAAAATTGTTTTTTCCCCCCTTTCCCCCCTTCGTATGTGCTAAATCGTGGTTTTTCTTATTTTCCAATTATTTTCTATGAAAACGGGTACAGCTATCATAAAACTGTCAAAGAACAATTTGTTCTTTATTAAATTCTCTACAATATTGTCTTTGGACGTATGTTCATAGAACTTATAGTTTACAAAATAATGTACATGTAACTTTGAAGTTTTATTAAAAATATAGCTGCGCGCTACCGCGGTATAGGTATCAGCAGAGCTATGGCGACAATAACAAATTAATTATGTTACGAACCAGAATGGAAATCGAGTTGATGTCGTTTTTGATGCATATCATGAAGACAGTCTCAAGAATCATACAAGGGAGAAGAGGGGCACAGGATTTCGTCAAAAAGTTACACCAGCAGGTAAACTTCCAAAAACTGGCAACAATTTTTTCGTTCGTCACAGAACAAAGTAGAGCTTTTCAACTTCCTGGCTGATGGTCTCCAGCAGGTCCAACATGCAAAAACGATTGTTGCAACCAAAGGGGAACAAGTTTTGTGTAACGATGCCACCGTAGATTTGTCCTCCCTTAAGTCAAAACAAGAAGAAGCTGATACCAGACTCTTCCTTCATGTTTCGCACGCCGTGCAGCTTGGCCACACAGAAATATTGATTAGAACGGTTGACACAGATGTGGTTGTTGTAGCTATTGCCTTATACAGCGGCCTAAAAGAAATGGGTTTGAACAAATGTTGGATATCATTCGGAACAGGGAAAGCTTTACGTAGTATTGCTATTCACCAACTTGTGAATAAACTCGGCCCAGACAAATGCAGTGGCATGTTATTCTTTCACGCATTTACAGGGTGTGATACAGTATCTGGATTTTGTGGAAATGGAAAAAAATCCTTTTGGAAAACTTGGAATTCCTTCCCTGAAGTTACCAAAGTATTTGAAACCATGTCACGACCTCAAAATGAAATTGAAAGCCATCAATTGGATGCTTTGGCAAGATATGTCATTCTGACTTACGACAAAACTAGCGATGTAGAAGACATTAACCAAGCTAGAAAAGAGTTGTTCATCAAGGGACGGGCAATGGACAGGCTGCCACCAACACTTGAACAGCATACATATATACGTGCTCTTGAACAGCATACAAAACGAGCTTATTTACAAGCAGGATTGATCTGGGGTCAAAGTCTGATACCAAATCCGGAATATCCGAACTTTGAGAACTGGGGCTGGATGAAAGAAGACTGTATTTGGATTCCATGTTGGAGTACAACCAAAGAAACGTCCGCATCTGTAAAGGAATTGACGAAGTGTTCATGCCGCAGCTGCATTAAAGGACGATGCATTTGTAGGAAGTCGGGCCTTCCCTGTACTGGTCTCTGTAAATGTGGGGGAGATTCCTGTGATATGCATTGAAATAAATGATATATATAATTTTCACTGTATTTTACTGTATTTTTAATAAATTTCTTGAAACCCTTGGCTTTAAATCTAAGCAAAACAACATTATCGGAAAGGTGGTATTGTAAAAAGGTAAAAAATGAGTACTTGAGTCAGACGCGGCAAGCTGTAACTCTGGAAGTAATGTCTCTACGACTATGAAATAGGTGTCATTTTTTAGCTCAATGTATAAGGTATATTACTTCTTAAGTCTATTTTATCACCACTCTTGTCGCTTTCCTATAAATGGAGCAAGAAAAAAAAAGTTTGCCTGTTTTTACAATTTCATAATACGTTGGTGGCTGTAAACAGAAATATATTAATCTTACCATTATATAATGTAGTATTGTCTTGTAGGTAATTTATTGACGATGATTTGTTCTCTGAAGAGTAAACTCCTCAGTCTTATCGTTTTCGTAGAAAATTCGAAAAACCGGAATCAGGGAGATAAAAAGGGGGGGGAGGGGGGTAAACATTATTTCTTGACGTGCTTCCATATCTACATTGAAGCACATATATGACAGCTACATTCATGCCAAGTTTCATGCTTTCTTCAGGATGGGACCGTATTATAAGTTAAGGACCCGTACTATTTGGACATTCATACAACTAAAGATATCGATGACACAATAGAACCCAAATAGCCGTGGACTCTACCAAAAAAAATAGAGCAGCTGCGGCTTTATCAATGGCATACGGCCACCGTACGATATAAAAGTGAAAATAAAACGTGACACGATCGAACCACAATCTATGAATGAACATCATTTGTCACCTGCGATCACGACCGGTCTGCGCCCGCGCCGACCTTGTCAAGGCTAACCGCTTTGTCAGCGTTAGATATGTGAGAATTATGTCAGGGGTTCTAGATTGATTCTACTTAGATAATAGTATAATTTAGATTTCCCTTTCCTTTAAAACATCTACAAATGATCGTGAGAATTATTGTTACTACAGGTACTACAATGAAAAGATATTTCACACGAAGATACTTAAGTGTGAGCAAGTGATGTAGCGTCAATTAGTTTTTAACTTGATTTAAAATGTATGGTTGGACGTGACCACTTTCATCGCTAGGCAGTAACTTAGACTTCCAATTCACCGCTAGATTTGAATTAGATTAAGGAGTAGAGAGCACTTGGCCGACAGACCCCATCATCAATCGTGTACCCCATAAATGTAAAATTCATTACACGTGTCACTCCGCTATACTCGCCATTGCGCCTCGCTCGCCTTGACAGATTGTGAGCGCCCCTAAAAGTCCATTAGCTTTAATACCACACTGTACGTGCCTGCCTAAATTTTAAACGCATTTTACTGAGAGCTACTTCAAATAACTTAAGAGTCTAAGAAACAGCGACTACACTCTGTTGGACTTTAGTTTTAAGATACTAGTGGCTTGTTTTTGAACTATCCTTCTTAACTATTGAAATCTAGGTAATGTTAATCCGTACCATACTGTTTTATCTTAAACTTAATCTTTTGAAATGATAATGTTAAAAATAAAAAATCAACTAGGAATATAAAAGGTATATTCATGATAATTGGAAACAGGCAAACCAATGATATCTTGTTAACCGTCAGCGTCCCGTCGCGGTTGAACTAAAAATAGAAGCTATGCCCATTCTCCGCGTTTAGTCATTCCCATCGCTCCATCCCTACTGAGTACTGACCTTTACGTCCTCGGTTCAACCAGAAATATTTTATTCTGAGAGTATTCATTAATATTCTAATGTAACCGGACTCTTGACTGTTTTGATTTCTGACGAAGTTAGCTGCCCCTGGTGGGCGCCGTATAATGTTTTGCTATAATTTGGCGTTATACAACAATTTAGTTAACCAATACACGAATATAATCTGCCGCCTTATTCTCCAAATAACCATGTCTTAACGCGGCACGTCTTGGCGTTCTTCTTTTGAAATATTCTATTGTTGGCCAAGTCCCTTGATGATGACTATCTACAGACGGCGCCTACATAAAAGCGAGCGCACGGCTGCGCGCGCTCACTTTGCGGTTGGCTTTCGAACGAGACGGATGTCTCGGCTTCCTAGGACTTTGTGTTTCTTTAGGTTGTTCTGGTGTTTTCGTGGAGTTATGTAAACGTGTAGCCTATGTCAGTGCTTATTTTGGTTCAATGGTGTAAACTGGTGTTTCCTTTGATAACCTCAAATTGTTTGCTTATAAAGATAATTTTGTTTGGATGAGTTGACTAATTGTGTTAATAAATTTGTTCTTATTTTTTTAATGATTTTCACTTCTGGTTCCTAAAATCAGAAGTGGGATGGAATTACACTTCCCACTATCATCCTGATCGCTTTTATCCTGTTTTTCTTTGTTAAAGAATTTTTGAGGGTATTTGAAAAAAAATCGAAGTAAACACCAATTTTCTTTGTTCGAGTTATATTTTATTCGATGACCAACGTAGGTCTGTGCACAAGTCATGTCGATGCGAAGTAGGTCGTGAAACTTGACGCGATCTCGAAGTAGGTCAAATTCTTGTCGACACAGGTTTCGTCGTCGCGACAGGAGTGATGATTCGCGTAGTAACACTCGTTCTCGAAGCAGAATTCATTCTAGGGATAGATCTAGTTCGCAACGTAGGTCAAGGTCGAGTCGTAGCTCTCTCAAACGAGATGTGATCTCATGCAGCAGGCGTTAGATTCGATTCTATCTCGACTGAACACGGTTGAAGGTTGGTCTGGTACTCCCCTTGAGGTGTCGAGCGGCGAGTTGGTGCAGGGTCCTGGGTATCCTGGGTCTCATATCTCTCCGATGCCGCGCAGTCTTAGTAACGTCACAAGTGTAACACATCTAATACTCCAGCATT
Source organism: Xanthorhoe spadicearia (assembly GCA_947086425.1). Classification (NCBI taxonomy): domain Eukaryota; kingdom Metazoa; phylum Arthropoda; class Insecta; order Lepidoptera; family Geometridae; genus Xanthorhoe; species Xanthorhoe spadicearia. The sequence continues at coordinate 547,736 of OX352202.1, forward strand.
GGAATCGACCGCGACGACAGGCGTTCTTCAATCAAAAAACAAGATAGCCGAAATTTAACTTTCAAGCGGCCAGCTGTGAATCCTACGTGTAGTATGAGTTGTTTTAATGTAACTATGGACAGTCGAGCCACAAGGTTTTTCACTGCCCGAAAAAGTCACGTGACAGTCTAATGATTTAATTTGTGAGTTTTGTAAGAAACCGGGACACAATGAAAACTTTTGCTTAAATGCTGTTAACAGTGATCTGAAAAACGCAATTATACTAATAGAAGGCGGCATATTGATACCACGATAGCTTGGTCCCTTGAAATCCTGTCTCCTAACGATGTCCAGCGGGATATTAAGTAAGCTAACATTCAATAAGCAAACAGTAAGTAAGCTCGTGTAAACTGAGTCGACTTTCCGTGGTAACTGTTTCTTTTAACTCCCAAATAAAAATAGGGGTGTGTCATAACTTTGATTGTTACAAGTACGTGTATCTGTCTATGGCCGATTTAGCTGTAGTTTGTTCAAAGCAGGTTTATAACTGTGGTTCTTATACACATTCTAAGCTGGCTGAGCCATTTAATGGAAGTGTAAGTATGGATGAGTAAACGAGTTTCCTATTATGTAAAAGTTTAAAGCTGATTTACAAGTACGTACTTGTATAGTGTCGAAAGTTAATTACTTTTAATTCTACGAACTTGTAGTTTAACGTGTCGTTCTACAACTGTTGGTTTACCATTTAAAAAAGAGATCTACGAAAATTACAGCTTGACTTTAATTGTCGATATGTTTGTTTGGTGACGCAAAGTCGTGCAAAGTCGTAGTTGAGTGGTTGTGTCTCAGGGGTTGTGATTTGTGAGTTCTGTTCGTGGCACGAACATCAATGGGTACTTCCAAAACATCTTTTTATTTGTTATTTTGTACATGTTTATTAACCAAGGTGCGATGGTGCACCGTTATCGTATGTTTCGCAGTTGTTTAAAGCGATGACGAGTCGAGCCGCTCTCGGTCACGTCACCGACAGCGCTCGTCCGGGGTGTGGAGTGATCGCTCGCGGGACAGGAGGTCCTGTGGCCGGCGGTCGCGCAGTCACACGCGAGATGGATCGCTGCACCGGCGCTCTTGCGATCGGAGGTCGCGCAGCATTGCGCGTGGTGCTTCGCCGCGCCGTCGCTCCCGTGCCCAGCGACTGTACAGTCGCTCGCGTGGGCGTACACCGCATCGGTGCTCGCATGGCTGTCATGGGCGACACGCCTGTGAGCCATCCTCTCGCGATCACCAATCTATGCTTCCTCGTTGTCACGGCGAGGCGTGCAGTGGCAACAGTCACGCTGAGGTACCTAGCTGCCAGGTACGTGTGGCGCCGGTACCACCACGGAGTAACTGTGAGTTTTTTTTGATACTTAAACGTTGTGTTGTTTGTGATCGAGGTATACGTCTTATGTGGTAAAGCGCGAGGCTTCCAGGTCTTCTGGCAGTGGGATCTGCCCGGAAGGGATGATTTCGATCAATAAAACTAGGGCTTGAAGTCTGGAGAGAATCCTTCAGATTTTGTTGCACTTTCTATATACGGAAGTTGAGTATCTGGACTGACTAATTGAACAAGGTCAGGTACGGCCGAGCTCAGGTATGATTAAAGCTCGCTCTGAATCACCAAAACTCAGTCAGATGTTTCATACTAGACATCCCTAATACTGACAGACATTCAGGTCAAGGTCATTTCTCTACCAAGCTCTGATAACCTTGTTGGACCATTGATCTCGTGTGCGTTTTTTTCTGTACAGGGCGCTTGCTCCTGTGCGACCGGTCCTGTGGACGCGCTCTGGACGCGCTCTGGACGAGCGGTCCTGCGGACGAGCGGTCCGGTGGACGAGCGGTCCTGTGAACGAGCGGTCCGGTGGACAAGCGGTCCGGTGGACAAGCGGTCCGGTGGAGAAGCAGTCCTGTCAGCGTTCGATCCGTACTTGTCTTGGTCTGACATTGCTTGCGTACCTGTCAATAGCCACCACTACGTTCTTATTCAACTCGTTTTCTTTCATTCTTTCTTTCTTTCTTTCTCGTACACAGATATTCTCATGACACTTACACTTACACTTCACTCACACTTAGGTAGGTCTAGGTAGGTCACTTAAGTACTTAGAGAGTCTAGGTAGGGTTAGGCATAGGCTGGCTATGGTTATTGATGGTGACGTATGTAATGGATGGATTGAGATGAGTCGGACGGATAGCTGGACGTGTCTTTCGATACGTGTCGGGCGGTAAGGCCCTCGGTCCCGCATTGCGGCCGGCAGACCTGTGAGCAGTGCCTAGCACTCGACAGGGGAACGATCTTATGGTCGGCAGACTTGTGAGCAGTGCCTAGCACTCGACAAGGGAACGATCTTATGGTCGGCAGGGATGTGTGACTTCCGTAGTCCTGCCCTGGGTCCTACGCTTGGAGGAATCCTTGCTATGGACGGTGAACCCATTGTTGGGGGGACGCTCACATGCGTCGGTTGATCTCCGCGACGAGAGACGGAGCCGGGCGGTCGGAGCTGGACCGCGATGCTGTGTGAAGATAGGAGCGTGTAACAGGGCCCTATTTTCATTATTTGAGACGTCTCTGAGATGAAGTATGTGAGAGCGTGCTTCGTTATGATTCATGGTGTGATGTATGAATTAATTGAAAGTGTTTTTTCGGAGTGAAAGGAGAACGTTAAACAATCCGATTTTAAACCTTTGATGTCCGTTCTCATACGTTGCTTTTCAACAGGTGATGAACCTGATGAGACTAATGCATGTCCATCAGCTTCCGCAGCACAGGGACCAGCGCAGCGTGTACAGCGCTCCATGCCTGTGTTAGGCGCGATCCGGAGGCGAGTTCGCCGTCGGCAGCTGTCGCCGGTTTCAACGGCACCACATCGCGTTCCCGGGTCGAGGACGACCCTCTGTCAGGAGAGGCCGTGTTGGCCAAGTCCCTTGATGATGACTATCTACAGACGGCGCCTACATAAAAGCGAGCGCACGGCTGCGCGCGCTCACTTTGCGGTTGGCTTTCGAACGAGACGGATGTCTCGGCTTCCTAGGACTTTGTGTTTCTTTAGGTTGTTCTGGTGTTTTCGTGGAGTTATGTAAACGTGTAGCCTATGTCAGTGCTTATTTTGGTTCAATGGTGTAAACTGGTGTTTCCTTTGATAACCTCAAATTGTTTGCTTATAAAGATAATTTTGTTTGGATGAGTTGACTAATTGTGTTAATAAATTTGTTCTTATTTTTTTAATGATTTTCACTTCTGGTTCCTAAAACTATGGATTTCAGACAACAAAAGCTAGCTAACGTGCAATCTCTTACCGCGTCATGTTTTAAATGTATTCAAGAATCGATCTCCAGAAGTCTCATAATCAGAACAAGCAATAACTTACACCCAAATGCAAATTAATCGATTTATCTTATCGATTCGTGAACTCTTTATCGTTCTGAATTGAAAACGCTAACTCCATCGCAGCATCAGTGACGTCAACCGAAGCGAAGCCGAAGCATTGCCCTTCTTTTCGTTTCACATGGGTAAAATAGAATCTAGACTAAAACGGGGCGCGTTCTTCTTTCGAGTTTAATCTAACTTTTGTCCCAGCTCGGTCATTGCCCGGTGGAGATAGGTCGAAAAGATATATAATATTTCGCCTACTCGAGACTGTTTTAGCTTTAATTCTATTATAAAATAAATAGTTTTTTGCGATATTGCTTAATATAGACTGCGGGTTATACTTTGCTATTAGACGACCAATGTGGCGCAGTTGGGTGAACGCCCGGCTGAGATGCGGAGGTCGCGGGTTCGATCCCCGCTACGGGACAAATGTTTGTATGTTCTGCAGATATTTGTTCCGTGTCTGGGTGTTTTCTATCTATGTTATGTACGTATTTACAAAAAAAAATATATCTAAGTATTATATCATTCATCTGGTTACCATAACACAAGCATTGAGTTGCTTAGCTTGGGACTAGATGACGCTGTGTGGAATGTCCAAAAGATATTTTTTTTTTATTATTATAGGTAGGTACTTTATTGCGGTATATCTTGAGGCTTGATTAATTGTGCTATCAAACGCAAGGAATCTAATTAGCGGGGTTAATCACATTTTCGTCTGTTTAAGTGGTTTGGAAAATACTGCATATACAGCGGATTCATGAAGTCTTATTCTTAGTTAAGCACTTTTTATACCCAAAAATAACAAAAATACAGAGTAACTGGACTGGTCCTGAAAGAACATACCCAATGAGTTCTGCAATTGTGTCGATATTATCTCTATACTAATATTATAAAGAGAAAATGTTGGTTTGTTTGTTTGTTTAACGGAGGTAATCTCCGAAACAACTCAGCCGATTTCAAAAATTCTTTCACCGATGTGTAGAATGGACTGTCTGGATATATGTATATTTTATATTGGTAGTTTCATTAGTACACCCGTGCAAAGCCAGAACGTGTAGTTAACAATCAAATATTTTCTAAACACTGCAAGCAAGTATTGCACTGGCCCAATATCTTACCCATCGAATGATATCTGCAGTCCCGACCAAGGCTATATTCGATTTACTTTTTGCTCGCGGTAACGTTCCCGACCAAGTTATTTTATTGGGTGTTTGCCAGAATCTGCAACCCTTTCGTAAATTGTCGCTTCCCCTAGAACAGGGGCTAGGCTGTAGTCAGGATGTAGTGGAGGGGTCGTCATGGTCTATGACAAATTAAATATGTATAATGACAGTATTGACTATTAAACCGATTTACGAATTCTATGTTGAACTGTGGAACTTTTTGCCAAAACCCGCTTTCCATACCCTTGCCGAATCTGTCATGAAGGATTATTGTTCGCACAGCGGTTACATTCAAACACCGATTCGGGAGCGTTAATTTTTACTGTGAAAAGCTTTTCGGTCTATAACAGCCTTAGCTTGTGGTCTGGCTCACTTTGGGCTAGCGAAAGATATTTACGACACCCGTGACGCCCAACTTCTGTAATTTAAACAATTAGGTTTTTGCTCGACAGACCCAACACTTGCGGTCTATAGCTCGCTATTCTATCATCTCTACACTGGTAATCAGTGAGGCAATACATCACAAAACATCCAACACTCTAAATGAATTTGATTCGAAGATCTTTGGCGTTTGCTAGCCAAATGAACTCTTGAATCGAATGCATTCCGAGAATTTTGAATCGCCTCACAAAAAATAACAATATAGCCTTGTATGTTTTCTGTTAAATCTTTCTAAAATGTTTAACTACTGGGCCAATTCAGTTCAATTCAGTTTGATTATTTTTAGGTAAGATACGTACGTTCATATACCTTTTTTTGTACATATTTTAGCCTCTAGTGGCGCATTGTATAGTAAATACCGCATTTTTTTAAGCTGAGGAAGACTACAATATTATTTAATATTATAGTGTATGCCATTATGGTAACACAATAAGTACTGTATAATTAAATAAAAATATATTGTTAATTTTTGTTTGTGTAGAATATAGAACACTTACTAAATCTTCTCTGTTGTCATGTATTCCCAGTCTCTGGTGCATAGGAATTGTGCTCGTTTGGTCACTACAAACTCGTATAATCGTATGAACCCTTTATGCTTCCGCTAACAGTACGGCCACTCCACAAAGTTGTTCCTCGCCTCTTCCTCCAGTCGCCCTCTCGGGACACAACTTTGCGCCTAATTTGTGTGCACAGTTAAGCTTGTTACGCCGTTTGTTTGACTGTGAATGCTCTAGTAATTTTTTCATGCATAATGAGCTTTGTTTTCGTTCGTTGACGCTTGATCTCATCTTTTGGTTGTAATGGTTGGTGGGCGTTTAACAAATTTTAGATGGTTTTCAACCCTTTTCTTCCCTATTTAAGCCGATTAAGAGGGTGTTTTTTAAACAACTCGATAAAAGGGTGTTCTATGTTCCAGAGTATGTTTTTTTATATATGTTTAGCGATTTTTTGATTCGAAATAAATGGATAATATAATTTTTTTGTTTGAGAATATGTAATTCCGACCCCAGGTGGTCCTATTTAATTTTTTATTTTATTTTATCTGATGAACAGAAATTCTCCTCGAGAGTGCAAAAATCTCATGAAAATGAAGTCTCTTTTTTTTTAACTTGTTACCTGTTTACAAAATCTATTTAAATTCTAAACCTACGTGAGGAAAAGTAGAAGTTCAGACGCTTTCTTCATATCAATCGCTGACCTAATTAAAAATCTTAACGGAAACTAAATACCTGCGTGTTGGAATTTCATCTTAGAGCGTTTCCTTTCATCGTACAAGCTTATGAAATCCGGACGCATACCAGGGCACGACACATATCCGTGGTATTGTCCGAAGCATTATAGTGAATGTAATTTTAGCCATCTGAACCACAATGTAACATTGGTTTGGAAGACAATAGACCTAGCGAAAATCAAATCTAATAAACGTTTAGCATCCCAAAAGGTGAAAACAACAAATGCAATATCAAAAATTTCATTTATTTCCCAAAATTTAAATCTCTACGTGTAGTGGATACCTTACCTACTAGAGATTCAAAAAGTACACGTATGCCAAAAAGAATAAACACAGGACCACAGTTAGTATGAAAATGTGAAAGCAACAGCAAACTTCCATTTTGCAAAGCTCAGTGCTTTTATATTATGCAAAGAAATATATTCTTGTTACGAGTATGTAAACTGACCTTTCTTTTACCAAATTCTGTGTATTTGTTACATTTAACAGCAGCGCCTCTAACGGGTAAACATGAGACTATCCTTCAAAAGGTTCTAACAAAGTCAGAACCTTTTGGAGGTTCTCGAAAACTGCAAGGGGTTGTTGTTAAACACCCTTACCACGGTTACTTAGTTCCACCACCCTCGTGTAGATGGCGCTAGCAGTAGTGTTCACACCGAAACTTGCTAAACTAACATAGGTTAGCCATCAAGGTTTATCATAGATATAAAAATCGCATGCACGGATTTATAACTTAAAAGAGTTAAATAACTCTTTAAAGTTCAGTCTCAAAAGTTATCCTTAGACAACGTTGGAATGATAAGATTTTGTAACTTTTTATCACATGTTTTGACTACAACATCGGTTTATACTCTCAAAACATACGGGGTACCCTAATATGGAATCCAAACATCATAATCGTTATTACTCTAATAATATTAAACATAACACCATAAAAGTCAAAGATCAAAGCCCTTTGTTGCTTCGATGCGAGATTTCCCTAAAGATCGCAGACATCTTTACGGGCACGCAACATCGCCTCACATTATGTCTAAGGAATAGGGAAATAAGAGCCGTGTCGATATATCATCCAATTATAATAACTGAGAGTCTGAGATACTCATCATGATATTGATACGGTTTTTTATTACAGCAAATACTTATAAGTGCCCTCAAACAATGTGGCTATATCATCCTAGCTGTTGACCATTCCCCTTCCCCCCATCAACCAAGATATTACTGTCTGCAGCGATACTGTTTATCGAGTCGGAGTTGCATTTTCTATATTGATTGAATTCCCTTGTGTTGTGAGACGGCCACAGGACTGCGAAGGGTCTAATGCATTATACTTTATTTCTTGAAGCGAGCTAATAGGAAGAAAAAATAAACTCACGTGATTGGTTGTCAAAAATAATTATCCATCTCGTGATTGGCTAGATTGTCAAATCAATTGTCAATTGTCAAATCAAATAACCCTAAGATTCCCTTAAACCTTGTGTGATCAGTAACTGAACTGAATATGAATTACGATTTAAAAAGTTTATAGAACGACTTCATTGTGTACCTTATCCTAGTTTGAAATATAAAAAATACGCTTCAAAGATGTATTTTCCAATACTTCAGTGATCAAGGCCTTATTCTTGTAGCTTTTCTCGGAAATTGACGCGATGGTCGTTGTATAAAAGAGTTTCCTTATTCTCCGGAACACGTAATGGGGTGTTAATTAATGTCAACATTGGTTTCCTGGTCCCATCTTCCGGGAACAGTCGATCATTATTATATTCAACAAGTACCACCAAAAATGTTATTTAATTGATGTAATTTAGATAAGATTATCTCCACAAGTTATATAAAACAAGACGTAATGTAAATCATAGTCATGGTATTAACAACGGTGTCTATTTTTGTTACAGGTATACTAATGGCGTGGTCTTCGTATTTTATTACTAGTAAGTGACAAAATGTCTAGACAATTGGATTCTGATATTTGATGTCTATTAGTAAATATGTCCACTCCCAAAAAAACCTGCGTATTGTCCAAGCTATTAAATAAATCACTATTAACCGCAATACACAGCCGATACTCAGCCAAGCCAACAATTAGTTAATTGACGTCTACCATGCCTCATTTAATTGTCTCACGCTGGCTTTTAACCCACATATGTCATGGAAAAAAAAGTAAATAGTGTATTTGTAAAAACATTGTCTAAAAAAACTATCGCTCATTGGCAGAGTGCCTGACGGTCACGTGTCTATTTTTATAAGCGCACACGCACGCAGAGTTCATTCATTCGAACTTTTAAATTTAGAATGCTTTATTGTGGCTGCGATCAGTTGGGTGCGGACCGTGGGTGTGGGCGGATGTCGTCGTGATGACGACGCTATTAGATCACGGTGGAGATCATCGATTTTAAAAATACAGAAATGAGTAATCTTGATAAAAACTTAAGACACTGACAGAACATTTTCAGGCCTAAGATACACCCTGAGATAAACATGTAGCCAAACGAAATAATCATCACTTGTACCTACAGAAGTTCAGGGTCACTTAGCAACAAAATTCTGTTAGGAAAATTGTAAGAAAAATCTCCGACTCTGATTTAAATTCAGATTCAGTCTCTCCCTTGAATAATAGGGCAACGCTCTGTTTCTGACAGTCTTCAAAAGATTGGAATCATGGACCGCTTTCGCCGAATTCATCCTGAACATTTGAAACGCTTAGGCTATCTTAATCGCCTACGAATACGACTGCGTAAGCTCCCTCGGCGTCTGTCTGATTGATAGCCCGCCGACAGATCTATTAACCGCTTTTACACGAATAAAACTCTGTAATTACGATGTTTTTGGCTCGCGCGTACTAGTGTTGACAAATGAATGGAAATGGAGAAGTTCTGTGAAGCTCAAGTTGCTTTGGTTATAAAAATTTAATGACAGACTGAGATTGAAGATAAATAAGGGCACTTGTAATGCAACCGAAAAATGTCGGTCACAAAAAGTATACTTACAAGAAATTTCCAAATTCTTGAAAGTTTCAGACTAAACAATACATATTGCGACTGAATGAGGAATAGATAAAATGCATCAGTCGCATGTAGGTCTATCTCTTCTAGGCAATTTTGTCTCCGGGATAAAAATTTGTATATCATGTAAATTTTTTCCACCTTGGGGTTGATCCCGCACCTATTACAATTCTTCCGACAAGCTACAGAAGTCATCATTTATTTATTTGTACGTGTGTCATCATCATGTCCGCAATAAGCCACAGAATAAATAATAAAAAGATCTTAGAAAGTGTAAAGTCTATGAATACAATAGAAATGTATAAAAAGTTCCAATCTTATAATCGTTACCTCGTTTGAACATTAAACACGAAAAATCCTTAAAGAATGATTTTTCAAAAGTTATAAATACGATAAATAAATTTAACACGTCAAAACAACTTGGTGTTTGTGGAAATGTTTTAATTTCGAAGAAGCTGACTCGCCGGAAAGTGACAAAGATGAATTCTCCGAAAGTGTGAGACCTTGCGAGGACGCGAACATTTCTTTTGAGTTATTTCCGAGTCATTTGAGATACAGAAGTGTAATAACACTGAGTGACTTTTTTGATACGTCTTAGAGCCTATGCACGGCGGTTTTCGAATGAGCAACCATTGCACAGTTACCTGCTAGTTTGCAACGTAAAATGCGTTAGACGGCAGATTTAATTAAATGCGGGGCAAAACACACAACACGTTAAGTTTTTTTTACATAAAAAAGGAATTGGAAATGACCATTTTTTCCTACAATCGGTATACATAGATTCGCGCTCGCGCCTTATCTAGTCTCTACTTTGGCCTGTGTGAGCAACGCGCCTAAACATTAAAAATACAATAAAATCGAATGCAGCGCGTTTGTGTCAATACATACGCGAGGATCGTGTGCATGGGTTACATCACAGCACACGCAGCTTGCTATGCATTTGCCGCGCGTCCGTACAACATTTGTATCGACAAACACCTCCGTAAAAATACGCTATACGCATAGGTTCTTGGCTATCCCGAGTATAGAAATTCTAAATAAGTATTCTGATTCATTTTCCATTTTTGAATGCACAATTGTAGGATGCCTTCTTCCTTGAAAATAAAAATCATATTCACTATCGCCTCAGCGTCTAAAAGCTTTATTTGGTCATTTTAACACGTTCGCTGCGTAGCAAGATTTTTGCTACCTACCCATTACTGCGGTACGAGGTCTAAACAAACTCGTTAATGACTTTCTCTTATAGCGGGACGAGGTTCTTTACATATCGTACGTACTGTCATCGTAAAATCAAAATATCTTTATGAAAATGGTCAAAAATCTCGAAATGTTTGTATATTTCGTTAGATTATAGATGTGGCATTATGTATGTGAGCTCGCCCGACGATCAGAATTTAAATGAAAACAAAATAATAAAACAAAATGACGAGACCTATATAATCTCGTAACGCACTGAAAGTATGTAAATTACGAGATGTATTAGGTCGCGTAACGCACATTAGTCTTTCAAATCGAAGCAACAATAGTGATGGGATCAAATATAAAATGAAGAAGATATCGATAGTCAAGATAATCATCATTTATTCGTTATCTTATTAGACCTAAAATCTAGACCATCTTGTTCTATTTTAGTTGTGAGTGAAGGTTGTAAATTAAGGGTGTAATAAGTCAATAATGGCATTGGAAATATGCTACCTATTTACTAGGAAACTGATTGGAGATTGTTATAAGATGATTGGGATTACTCACGTCGATATGTTTCTGGTTCACGACATTTGCAAGTCCTTGTTAAGTGAGTCCAGATCTGAGAGTTTTTGTAAGAATGTCGTCACATGTGGCCCTTGGAACATGTTGAAGTACTTTTGATAAAAGGTTTGTGATTTTGGATAATTATCACTTTTCACCATCACATAATCATCATCATCACTATTCAAAAATGAGAGTTTTAAAGTTCTTCGTGACCATTTTCCATTGGTTTTATTCAAATTGATGATAAATATCACTTGCACGATTCAAAAGTTAGCACAACACTAATCAAATTGTGATCAAGTTTCGTACGAAGTATTTACGAGATCCAATGAGTCTCGTATCGCACTGAATTTAAATATTTACTACTTGGTCGCTACGAGACCTCTAATATCTCGTTCGTTTTTTTTTATAAAAAAAATACATTTACTATTATTATGAATGGTGGTCCAATCCATCTCACTCTAACTTAAAAAGAACCTATAGAAAATACCTTCGCCGGAACGGCAAGACAAGCAATTTCGCTCCCGCACTGGCTTGAAAACTCATACGAGTACTTTTAGATCTCGTAACGCAGCGAACGTGTTAAGCCAGCACCGTGCACGACACGTCGTGACACATTTCCGTAAGCCAATACGTCCATTACCTTGCTTTGTGCATAAAACGCTGAGTAAAGCCTCACGATAACCGATTTCAATATGACACGAAAGGTGTTGGACTTATTTTTAGTATTTTTTAGTAGTCACACACACACATGACACACATCGAGATACGGTCCCACAAAATAAACAAAAATTTGAAGTGTGTAGTGCCACTTTTATTTTGACACATTTGGTTTGACCTTGTAAAGGTCATCCCAACCTGAACCCCTATTCTGCCTTCTATTCCGAAATCCTTTGGGACATCTATCAGATATCTAAAGAAAACAATATTCGTACCTTTCCATATAAATCCAGTAGGATATATTGAGAGGTATCGAACAGAAATCAGTCGCACAAAGGTCCTTCGTTATTCCCATCACTAGGCAGTTCCGGTGGCCGAGTGCGGCGGAATAAATCAATTAAAGCAATTGTTCCGGCTTTCGACGGAGTTCCGCTTGAATCTCGTTTTCGCCTGTTTTCAACTCGTAATAAATAAAGTTACCGTTGACTGTTATGCCAAGTTGAACGGAGGCATTCCTGAGTAGACACGGAATACCAACTTGTGAATACTAATGTTTTGTTTTATTAACATTGCTATCAGAAGTTTCCGTCAGATACTCGTTGGGTTCGACAATTTATCAGCATATTCTTTGAGCAATCAGACTGTTGATTTAACGAAATAAGTTCATTAAACTATCCAAAAAATCTCTTCAATAAACTTGATCGATGAAATAGTTTTTATGGAAATCGAAATTTAATTTATCTGAAGAATTTTAGACGAATTGTGTTCCGGTACGGAAGGAATGCTCTATAAACTTGAAACAGTAAAGAAACAGAGATTATATCAAGAAATAACCTGAAATTAATTAAATACAGCTCTGCAGTTACACCCTACCTAGCATCTTAGACGTATACAGCTCATAAAGTGGTAGAACTAAACCGTCGCCTGTGCACATTATGTACCTATGCGCGCAACTGCTCACTAAAGAACAGATTCAGTCCAGGCCGGGTCAGGTTTGTGCTTTTATTTCACAGTACATTTATTTGCTGAAAGGCTCTTGCTCTAATTTATTGCCGGCCAGTTCGCCGCAGGAAATACAAATGTTTTCCAGACATCTTTATACGCAGTAGGTACTGCCTCTCCCGCTTTTATTGAAATAATACCTACACGAGCTTTACGGTGGTTTATTGGAATAATCGATTCAATTTAGTTTGTTCAATGGAACCTCATTAATACTACACTACTTAGTTGTTTTTGTTAACTTTGTGGTTCCTACGGATATGGACAGAGAAGTAAGGGTTTATAAGAGTCAATTCTGCTTGTATTCTTATTTCTGCTTGTTACTTGATTGAGCTTTTTTGAACTGCTGATCAAATGATTAAGAGTCCGAGGTTATCTCAAATGATAATTTTCCTGATTGCTCTTAAAATACCTCTAAGCTACAAATACGTGTACAATCAGCGATAGAGCCATTTTTTTTTTTTTTTATTCAACCTATTGTGTCCCACTGCTGGGCAAAGGTCTCCCCTTTCTCCTTCCATGCCTCCCGGTCTACTCCCATTTCCGGCCATGCTGAGTCAAAATGATCCAGGTCGTCTCGCCATCTTTTTTTGGGTCTGCCGCGTCGTCGGTTTCCGCTTGGCACCCAGTGTGTGACAAGATTGGCCCAACGACCTGGATTCATTCGAGAGCCATTGTAAAGACAAAAAATACAGAGTGCCCCTTAAAGTGAGATTGGAGAGAGCGTAGGACGCCGATAGGTGGCGCCCCGTACAGAGGCCAATCAAAGCAACTGCCTCGGGGCGGCTATTCAATTAGAAATACGCTAGCGATGCGCGCGAGGCAAGAGATTCGCGTTTTACACAACACTGCGAAGAAAGAAAGAAAAATGTGTTTATTTCTGCAACCCTTCTATGATCACTTGAAAATGTACAGTGTTATAAGATAAGTGATTCAATTCCCAAGGAAAGATTCCAATGAGAACCTGGTGGTGTGGGCCTAGCTTTTGTTTAAAGCGAATCCATTAATAGGTAGGTACCTACCTACACAACATTTTGATTTGCATTACAGATTATTATCTTAACTTTTTAATATTTGCTGTATTATTTTTTTTAGTAATTTTTGAACTTGTTCTCGTGAATTGCGCCAGCCGTTGTATAAAATTAGGCCAGTCATTTTAGCAATTCACCTCGGAATCCGAGATACCCAGCTGGAAAGTCAGTAAATAGTTGCTTAATGACACCCTACAAGTTGTCTCAAAACCTACATATGGTAGCGTGTGCGCAACTATTAAATTTCAAGGTCAAAAAGTCACAAAAATCGGTTTTTGGTAGATATCTCATTTCCTATTGGTTTTTTGATATTTGTATGTTTTCAATATTGTAGAATACACAATTCTCTACAAATTTTGTATAACAATTTTTTTTATACGGTGAACCGTTTTCGAGACAGAGGGCGGAAAGCGCGCGGCACAAACAGCATCATTTCAGGTCAACCGGTGCCTCCGGTCGAGAGGCCGCGGGCGGAGAGTGCTATAGTATAATCCTATCATACTTCCTACAATGCTTCTTGCTACTAATTATTGTAAATGTAAAAGTTTGTAAGAATGGATGTATGTATGTTATTCTTTCACGCAAAAACGGCTGGACCGAATTGGTTGAAATTTGGTATGTATATAGGTAATACCTTGTATTAACACATAAGATACTTTTTATCCCGATATTCCCGCGGAAACGGGACTTACGCGTGTGAAACCGCGGGGCGTAGCTAGTAGTTAATAAAAATTGACAAATATTTATAATCATTGATTTATCGATAGTTCATCAACTAGATTATAGCCTATACCTATACCTATATGGCGTATTTTCGACCGGAGGCACCAAGTGATGCTGCGACCGACCGCGCGCTCTCCGCCCTCTGTCTCGAAAACGGTTCACCGTATAAAAAAAATTGCTATACAAAATTTGTAGAGAATTGTGTATTCTACAATATTGCAAAACATACAAATATCAAAAAACCAATAGGAAATGAGATATCTACCAAAAACCGATTTTTGTGACTTTTTGACCTTGAAATTTAATAGTTGCGCACACGCTACCATATGTAGGTTTTGAGACAACTTTTAGGGTGTCATTAAGCAACTATTTACTGACTTTCCAGCTGGGTATCTCGCATTCCGAGATTCTTACCTAATTTAAGCTAAGATGACTGGCCTAAATGCCGTTCTATCAAGACTCGTCGCGAACTAGCAGCGGGTAGGTAAATTGGGTCGCTTCAGATAATCCGTCTCGTGACCTTTCATTTCTTCAAATGTTTGCTCCTTTTACTGCTTTAGACGGGGCCTAGATTCCTTTTATTTTAACAGAATTCTGAAAACGCGGCAGATAAAAAATCTTCCGGAATGATTTCATTACATTAAGTAGAAAGTTTGTTCCTGATTTGTCTCATCATACGAATCAGCTTTCACATTAATTAAAAAACCTTATTTTTCCGTTTTTTGTTCATTAACAGAATGAACGGTTGGATCAATTTGCCGTAGTCCTATTTATATTTTCAGGGTAAAAACGCTGTTATCTTGAAATGGACGACCGTCGTCGGGTTCGTTAAAAGTACATATGAAATCTTATACGGCATGGTTCATATGCGATAGTAAATGTATTGAAATCAATAGTCCTTCTAGCCGTTCGGTGGCAATGCTGGTAAAAAAATTACTACCATAATATGTCTTTGTAATTCATATGAGATGGGAAAAAATATTAGTAACGAAGGTCAGACAAACGCCCATTGGCTGAGAGAGAGATGACAAATTACCGAAATGTCGTGGTCTTTCTGTTTTATTGATAATTTTCTATCCGGTTTGGAATAAGGAAAAGTATGAAAGAACCCGCAGGCATCCAATAACCATTCTTATACCATCAGAACTAGGACCGCAATTTGTGATTATCGTAGAAAAATGTTTGCGTAGAATATTATATTCATTGTTTTGTAAAGAATTGATATCCAACCAGCTTCGTTACTTAATGAAGTGGCACAATTGCCTCGCACAATCAACAAGTTGTCTATGTTGATCTATATTCGTTTATTTTTGTATTTTTATTTCTTGCTTTTATGAATGAGTTTAAGAGCGCTGCTTAGAATGGTATTCTAGGCGTCTATCGGCCTAGGCTCACCTTTATATTGGGCCCGCTCAGAAAGTCGCTCACCTTCCACAATCTATCAAGAACTATGAAAGTTAAGCTACGAGCACTTCAGCGAGTTTTACAAGAGTAGAAAAGGTGTGCATTGACGTTCTGTATCATATCCCTTCATGTGGCCATTGAGGCATCAAGTTTATTGGTTATTGATACCGGCTCACATAAAAACAAATTGTTTTGTGTATGCCGACGCCCGCGGCGAGTCGTTGCTTTTTACTGTGCGATTGGGAGACGAGTGGCCCAGTTCAAAAGGCTTTTGTTATTTAAATTCGCAAATTGAAAACTACCTACGGATGATTGATTGGATATGTGATGGTGGATGATGCATTGTTGGCGGTTTTTAACAGCTGCATTGCTGATATCGCAAAAAATTCCGTCAAAAGAAGCATCGCACCTGTAATCTTAGTTCGTTTATCATATAAGCTAGAGGCGAACTCCATTGACCTTAGTACAATACCAAGATTACTATTACTTTATTAGAAATCTAGACAATACCAAGCTGCACTTCACTCCAAAATATTCTACCGTGATATGAGTCACCGTAGTAGGCAATGACTTGACTTGCTCAAAGGCAAAATGCGTTCCACCTGGTAACTCATCTCAATAAGCTGTTCCCGGGACATATTTACGCCGCGGGGCGCAATAAAACAGTTTTGCGCGTGCTCGCGACGCGTGCGCCCTTTTACGATTTCCTTATTGGTGTGTGCTTGCAAATTTTTGAGTGTGCTCGCGTTTTCTGGCCTGTTTTTTGTCAACTTTATATAAAAGGGAATGAGATTACAGAATGGGTGGATCTACACTCTATCAAAGGAAATTTGAACGCGACTCGTAACATAGCTTGTAGATTCACTGAACTACCTAGTTGTGTTTACTGTTAAACTTTATGTGACATGTAATAACTAATATGATACTGGATCTTCAACTGATGATGACTTTTACATCTAATGAAGTCACAAAGTACTTAGGAATATTATTTGAAATAGAACTAACCTCTCAATTACCTATATTTCGATCTAAGCCTCACAAAAAGTACATAATAATATTTAATATGCAGCAAATAAAACTCAAATATAAAAGTGAGTTCTAACCTTGACCTCGTATCCACCTGGTAAAAGCAACATTTGGACTGAAAACGTATTCAAGATGCGATCTTACCCTTTTAACAAGTCCTAAGTGAGTTTGCAGTTAGTGGAGTCAAAACCTTGGGCAGCGATGCGGCATGCATACCTAATGTTGTCTTCTGCCGAATGTTGATGAGTGATAACTGCCTCTAGAGTCTGGATCATTTATAAAGCTACACTTTGCTCGGTTAGTATGAAAGCATTAGTCGGGTTTGTGTTATGAGTTTTGTAATTCGTTTTATCGCTTTTTATAATCATCTGTGTCATTACATCTTATCGTATTTTTTTTCGCGTCTTCAAAAAAAGGAGAAAGGTTTCGGAACATGATGAATTTTATGGAAAAGAGATATTTCAAGAGACCACTCATACAAACATTAAGATTTTAGAGGATCTGAAAAGAATCTTCGGAGTTATGACAATGCACCTCGAAAGAGCAGGAAATTACTATCTTCTTACGAAATTGAAGTTGTTTTGATAAAAAAATATTGCCACTTGTTACAGAACGAAACCTTAAAAGATTATATAAAGGAAAAAATCCCCAAATCGTGAAGCCTGTCAGCTTCGTGCCTGAGCTCAAGAGTTGATTAATAGATTCCAAGATAAGTTGGCTATTTTCACGGCGAGAAGCCTACGCACTTTCTAACAAATTGAAACTATAAGACCCTCGAAAATTAATTAGTTCGCTCTCGTTATAATTATAAAATAATACCACCTTTCAGAATTTCCAAGAGGATCACCTGAAATGAATTGAAATTTTAATATTAGTCGTTAAAATTGCTAATGAAGTCTAGCTATCTGATAGTTTACTTTTGCAGTTACGACAATGTAAGGCAACATATTCACGGCAGAAATAATTTAGTCTATTGTTTCCTTTCCACCATCCCATAACGATATCAATAACATAACACGCTCGACCTAGTCTCTGTGTCACCAAGTCGATAACCCGCCGCTTTGGGTAGGATAGATAGATAGATAGAAAATACTTTATTGCACACCATATTTACAAATTATCAGAAAGTGCTACAAACTAAAAATACCTTAACTATGACATACAATCGGCGGTCTTATCGCTAAGATGCGATCTCTACCAGACAACCTATAGATGAATAATGAGACAGATTAAAAGTATAAAGTCCATGAGAATAATTGTGTGTTTATATGATCTGCTGGCTTATTCTATTGATGGAATTTAATTTAGACACCATTATCATCAAGAGCTATCTGAGGATTAAAAAAAAATTGCCTCAAATGTTTAGGATTGCCATTCAGCGTGGTAATGTTGCCAGTGCCATGGGTATGCTTGCGTCTAACATTGGCTTGGCTCAACTGGTATTATTGGATTCTGTAAAGTGATGTAAAATTTTAGTAGTTTAGTTTCTGTAAATAAATATACATAATGGTAAACTAGCAAATGGTTAGTACGGTAGTGTTGGGAAAAGTCTTATCTTAGTACAAACAAACCGAGTATTCTTTGTGCCTCTTGGCGCGGCTATTCAGCTCCCGGGTAGATAAACGCCTTTGTGCGTACTGATTATAATTACAAAGATAGTTATTATGCCCTTTTCGGGATAATTGGAAAGCGAAAATAAAAGAAAATATTTTTATAGAAAGATGTACTTTTTCAATACAACTGACTAGAGATATTCAGTGCAGTGCTCTCTAAAGCTGGGCGCACACGTCATGTCCTGCCTGATGCGTGTCTTTGTGAAAGAAAGAAAGAAAGAAAGATAAATATGTTTATTTTGTAGGACCTCAAGGATCACTCAAAATCGTACAGTCTTATGAGCTAGGTGACTCTATTGCCTGTTCCAAAACAACTCTCTACACCGTCATACATTTTGATGTACTCGTATAATAGTGTGGTAAGAACACTTTAAACTAGTCGAATTTATTCGCCATCGATTCAGTTAGCCTTAGCCCTGTTACAAACAATCACAGCCAGACAAGCTAAAATAGTTCCAATTTATAGTACCGTCTACCCTCTAATTCTGCGCTGGTTAATTTGGCAGTTTCGGCTTGCCAATTGGCTGGAATCGTTCGCGAGTTGGTGCCGAACCTGCGTTACTCAAACGGAGCCAATAACCGAACTAATACTTCGGCGAGTAATCAGTTGCCGACAGCTTGGCGTTATTCATAACTAGCTGCGCCCCGCGGTTTCACCCGCGTAAGTCCCGTTCCCGCAGGCATATCGGGATAAAAGGTAGCCTATGCTCATAACGATAAGCTCATAGCGATAAGACCGCCCATTGTACTTCACTTTAAATGTTCTGTGTATCTGTAATTTGTTTTAATGTAAATGTGGTGTGCAATAAAGTGTTGATCTATCTATCTATCTATCTATGTGTTAATCCAGGATATCACCTATGTATAGTCGACAAAGAAATTGGTTTACCACTTTTGATGACATCTCCCAGTAACATAATTATTCGCTAAGGATTACTGAATGACAGATTCTGACGTAGCAGGTCAATCTGTCAAGCGAAAATAGCCCTTGATGTTTTGTACGTGCAAATGATATTCAGCCTTAGAGTGGTAAACCTATTTCTTTGTCGACTATACATACCAAATTTCAACCAAATCGGTAAAGCCGTTTTTGCGTGAAAGAATAACAAACATTCTCACAAACTTTCACATATAATTAGAATAAATTAAAGATGAACTGCCCACGTCTAAGTTATTAGGCCAAAAACCATGGCAAGTGGCCAGACTTTAGTAAAATCAGCTCTGTCCTAGACAGTTACGGCGATCCTTGCACCAAGTGCATGCAGTTAATAGTCAAATTAGGGTTTAGTTTGGTTTTTTTATAATATATTTAGAAGCGCTCGTGGTAAAGCTTGCTAAGACGTTCTTGATAGATCGTCGAAGCAACGTTCTGAGCGGTCACTACTTGGATGGGTGACCGTAAGTGGCATTATTAGCGCTTCCGTGCTTTGGAAGGTACGGTTTGTTTGTCGGTTGTCGGTCCCGGCTTTTAAAGTCGTTAAGGCATGACGGAGGCCTAAAAACTCCGTCACTCCGACTTAAGTGGAGGTAATGTTGTACCTACCATTTTGTGTGAGATAAATAAACGTTATTATTATTATTATAATTGAATGGATGAAGTGACATAGCCTACTTTTTGTCTCTTAACCCCCCACTTCCCTCGAATTTAACCCGAGTGAAGCCGCGGACAATAGCTCGTAGTTCGATAACTTAGTAGGATAAGGGCAGGGAGATGATGAGATGATGATCCGAGTAAATATCATCGACCTCCGAAAACTTGGTTATTTGCGAGTCACTCACTCGAGTCACTCGCATCATTGCGTTACGTTCTAGTGGCGAACTTTGCTTTCGTCTCTGAGCGTGGCATTTTACGTTTACTGTCAAACTTCTGTTTCCTGACGTTTTGAGCTCGAAGTTTTTGATGTATAAATTATTATTAAAAACTTGTTTTAGAATTTGATACACTTTTTAACAGATTTATTTGTTTATGAATGTTAATCAACTTTAATTTTGAAACGAAAACGTAAATATCCCGTTTTACGTGTTAATAATATCCTTTAATTAGCTATAAAATAAAATAACATTGTTATGGCAAGTTGAAAAGTCACCAACTCGAAAGAAATAATCAAAATTATAAACTTCGTGTCTACATTATTATTTAAAAATAAAAATAAAATGTGTCCATAAAGAGTGATACAAAGTATCAACTAGTATCAACTTTGCTTGTTAACTCATTCGTGTCATGGTAAATTGATTTGATAAAATCAAACCAAACATGTATGCTAGAATGTTAATGCAGTTTGACCTGACTCATTCAAAGGTTAAATAAAATTATAACAATATGAAAAACCCATAAAATATATAACCATAAACCAGGAAGGTTCTTATTCATCTGTAAATTTACCGTAATCTGTATAAAATTACTTTTATATGAATATAAAATTCATTGAAATAAATATATTTTATATCATAATACATAATCCAATCGTATCTACCATAGTAAAATAATACAATCAAAGTTACGTCATAATCCGATCTTCCTCGTCGCACTGCTACGGCCGGTCTACGAGCGTAGCTCCTGGCGTAGCAGTGGCTACGCGCGACTCGACCGCGTAGCGCGTTACTCCGGCTCTACGCTTTCCTAAAGATTGTTTGGCGTACTTTGTTAACGTAAAAAATATAACTTTGTGATATTCCGACTAACTTTGGTGAATAGACAGTTTAAGGTTCGCTTACAACGGTTTAAAGTTTGTGTTGAAAAATAAATGTTTCCTTGTTAAATTAAATTATACAAAGGTGAAAGTTTTTTAATTAAACACGGACTAAAGCTAACTAAAGACTTGCACTGCAGTTTCTACACTCGCTTGTTTGTAATTACATTTTCTCTGGTACTATTGCTCTTAATTGAAAAAATAGAGCCAGAATCGTTGTTTTTACACTGTTGATGTTTGGCGCTTTTACCGTATAGTCAACAGTGTAGTGTGGTTGCTTCGCCTGGTTTAACGTATCGGGTGGTTATCATAACAAAAAACATAAAACTTACAACCTTTCGTCAGTAATGCGAAGTTGTTAACGAAACACATTACACTGTCATTTTTAGGTAACTGTCGCTAATTGTTACCTGCAGATGTTCATAGTGTTGAAATAACAAAATATAACAATAAAAAATAAATATAATAACAGACACATTAAAACAAATTTATTTAATGAAATCAACTAAAATCAAGAATGTAATAAAATGACCTAAAATGAAAAAGTTACCTACCAGTGGGTAAAAGTAAAACCTAAAGTCATTAGTACCTCAAAATGTGATGAAGCAAAGATGGTGGAAGGTCAGAGCCCCGGCGTGTTCTTCTCGGGAGCCAACGGCGCGGGCTACCGGCTGTCGCTGCGAGGAGTGAGGACCCTGAGGAGCTTCCTCCGGGACCATGGAGCTGACTGCGTCAGGCAGTTCATGCAGGTTATGGATATATATGAAATATACCACTACTGTATCCCAGGGAGCGGTAGACATTTCTTTCAGATCTTTATAGATTTCTTTAGATCATTTGAAGATGTCTAACGGGGTAGTCAGATGTATGTTCAAATACATATTTCGCACATGCCCACTTTTTGAAAGAAAGAAAGAAAGAAAACACATTTATTTAACACATGCAACACATAACAAATAACGACATAAAAAAAAAATTGACACAAAAAGTGGTACCTAGTTATGATATGTAGCGTGTTATAACTTTGCAAATATATTTCCTAATTTGCCATTCTCTACAAAAGCTTTTTACTATGGATTTATCGATACAATGTTAGACGTTGACCTCTGTCAGCGTTTTCGAACCTAATTTATGATAATACAATTCAACTAACATTTACAGTAATTTATTTCGGAACTTCGATATTCATGGAAATGTTCAGTGGTATTCAAAACTTTTAATCATTAGTACAATATACAGCCTTTGACCTTAACGAATTAAGATCAATTAGAATCAAATCAATCAAATCAAATCATTTATTCATTTATTAAGATATTCTTAATTTTTCATCTCAGCCTCGAAATTTTGCATATTTAGACAAAAAACATAATTTGATGTGCATATTTGTGTACCTATTGTGTTATTAAGTGTGTTTTGTTCTTGTCTATACAACATTTTGGAAAGCTGTTCTAATATAATTAACTCGATCATCACAATAACGAAGTAATAATAGTCTTCTTTTCATGATAAAACATTATACGAGTATCACTTTCGGGAATAAAACCAATACCTATACTAATATTATAAAGAGCTAATGTTGGTTTGTTTGTTTGACGGAAGTAATCTCCGAAACTAATCAGCTGATTCCAAAAATTATTTCATCGATTTGTAGAATGGACTGTCGGGTTATAGGCTATATTTTATCGCGGTAGATTCATTAGTACACCCGTGCAAAGCCAGAACGTGCTGCTAGTACCTAATATTAATGGTAACGTATGTTTCGTGTTTTCAGAATATTATACTCGTACCTGTCGTGATATTATGATTGTTTCAATGTCAGTAAAAATGCTTTATGGTGACTGTATAGTACTTTCGATCAATATTTCTGTGAAAGCGACGCTTCGTAAACCGTGTTCGATTACCATCCATCACGGGCTCGTTCGTGACGCATTGACATAACCGACTGCGCTGCCTGAAGGGGTTATGTGTTCTGAGATCATGGGCTTGTGGCTTTGATTAGATTCTTCATCAAAACTGATGGCGAAACAAGTATACCAGTAAAATAAAAATAAAATAAAATAAAATGAGCTTTATTTTTCCAAATACATTACAATTACAATATTCATATAACATATTACATTACAATAGGTATTCATTATTCAAAATTATTTCACTATTCATTTTTCTTCTTCTAAGTAGGTATATGGACCGCCTGTGGCGGTAAAAGTTGCCATTCTCTTCTTTCTCTCTCTTTTATATACCAGTATAGCAAGTATATATCAACTATGATGCTAAGACGTTCTTGAATCATTCTGAGTCATGACTTGGATGGGTGACCGCAATTATTGACATTTGAGCGCTTTCGTACTTTGGTAGCATGTTACATTGTCGGTCTTGGCTTGACGCTACGACATGACGAAGTAGCTATGACATTAGGCCTTTAGAGCGAGGCCCCATTAGTGCGTTGCGCTGCGTTGCGTCGTAAAAAATATATGGAAACCGTCGCAGCGACGACGGACGCTGCGACGGTTTCCATATATTTTTTACGACGCAACGCAGCGCAACGCACTAATGGGGCCTCGCTCTTAGGCGGTCTAAAAATTCCGTCATTAGAGTTGGCCAGTTTCTCTTTGAACTGAAGATCGTTGTGTAGAACATAAAGTTTGACTTATGATTAAGTTTTTTTTTCATGATTTTCATGATACATATGTCTTCAGTATTAGCTACTACAAAATCAAGTAATAAATACACTCCGATGCATAAAATTTTCATAACAGCTCGAACAAATATTTACACAAACATTTCTCAGTGAATATTGTAAAATTGATTACTTGTGGGAATTAACCCGCTCACTGCCACAACGCGCAGACATTGCTTTGAGAGTACGTTATTTTAACGATATTCATCTTAAAAGGTCAAGGTCAGGTTCAATTGGATCAGAGAAGTGGATCATTGTGAGATGAGTCTTGGTTCAAGAACTTCCTGCCTCGATTCTGGCTTTTGTCTTACATTTTAAACCTTATATACTTGGCAAAGTTCATATTCATTGCCAAAATAAGTGCGACAAAGTAACTGCTCTACTTATCATAGGTATATACAATTTCACTACAATATTATGTAATAGTATTGAACTTATCAAATTCTACATGATTTAAGAAACATTGATATAAATTTGAAACCCTAATATCAACTTAAGATGAAACAAAACATCAATGGGAAAACAAAACTAGCTTTCTAACTTCGTGGTTCTGGTTATCCAGCTTTTATCCCCGTTTTCCTCTTGTAATGTCTTTAGGGCGCTCTTAGTAAGACAATTTTTCATTGATTATCGCGACCTCTGTAATCCCGGCCTACTTACCATTCATCTTAGTCTGCGGAAATCCTCGTTCATTACTTGATCTTTGAAATATTACCACTAGGACAAATTTTATAAATTGAATAAATTGTGCCTTAGTCATATTTTTGTGTTGGAAAAAACTTGCACTCATTAATAGAGTCACAAGCATTCAATTAGAATTAACTTTTATCCATAAATATTTAAGAAACGAATAAATGCTAAAGCGATAAAAGAAGCCGCCAGTATTGATAAAACTCGCTCTCACCGCGGATTACATAAGTACAGATACCTCATCTGGAACATTGATATGACTCCGAAGGAGTCTGTATCTGTATGTCTGCGTCTGTATTTGTACTTTGTAATCTGTGCTCTCACCAAATTCATTATTGGTGTAAAAAGCTTTACTTTAGGCTGAAGTCTGACTCCCGGACCGATAGATCAAAGTCTTGAAGCTAAGGAGCAGTGCACACAGACGAAACCCGAGAGCTGTGCTCTAGTTACTAGACACTGTTTGTCCCACTGTTTATGTTGGATCCCTATTTGCGAGGTTTGGATATAATGTTTGCGGCTGAGGTATCTGTTTGTTTAGAACATGTTATAAACTGACAGTGAATTCTGGTACACTGAAGATTTGCATTCAGAATTTGATATGGATCGGTTCGTTGTCATCTTTAAGGTTACTATTCTACTCTATACTGTTCTCGTACCTTTGGGGTTCCTTTACTGAAAAAAAAAGTACTCGTAGTCGCATTATGATGTGGTGACGGACAAAGCTTTTATTATAACATTTTATAATATGTAGCTTTAATTTAGTTTAAGCGTTTAACTATCGTTTTTATTACAAAAAGATAAACAAAATCGCGCGTCTCAGCTTGTATCCCAAGAAAATGCAAAAACAAATAGGAAATCGCTGTAGAAATTATTCATCTACCCTTCGCCTTACGCTCCAGTTTGCACCCAAGCCAACCATAAGGGTTTTGTAAGCACAGTTGCAAGTGTTATGGGCATAGATCGCAGGTGAATGGGCCGATCCATCGATTGCTGCCGGCTAGTGTTTGAAAGCGACCGATCTCTGATTGAAAAATTTGAATGCGCATAACTTGAGCTTGATTCAGGACCACTGTTTCTGAAGTGAATGCAGATTGATGGAACTTTTTTTAGATTCCAAACGATATGTGGGTTGGGATTTACTAGGATGGGACTTCGGTTCAACTGTGGGTCAATTTATATTCGCAAGTTTATAAAGAGTGAATTCTTTTGTTTAAGAATTAGTAAAGCTTGGTAAATTGTCAGAATAAGTGGGAGATAAAATACTTTGAACTTTGTTTGCCTTGCGAATTTTTATTAACTTTGCAAAGGCAAAGCTGTTATAATAACTTTACACTAAAACTTTCAAGAACTTAACGAATTTATTTTTGTTCCAGGTATGTGTCCCACGACCCACATTCTTCACGAAGCGGGGCCTGTATAAGCGCTAGTTCCAGGTAAAGTCAACTTATAGCTGTGCCATCGTTTTATATTAACTTATGTAAGGGCTCCCACACAAAACCGCGACGTCGCGTCGCATTGTCAAAATCTGCGATATCGCGCGAATTCGCACGATGGCATCGCAAGAATTTGCGATCTGCTTCGCATCGCACATTCCTACATCGCCCTACTAAACGGCTTGTCGCACAAATTCGCGCGACGTCGCATCGCAGAAACTTGCGATGCGAATTTCTGCGATGCGAGCTCGCATCGCGTCGCATCGCGGATTTGTGTGGGAGCACTAAACACTTTCTTCGCATTACCCGGGAGAATCAGATAATACAAGTTTGTATTTCTATTTGCGTAAATCCTCTGAAGTTGGATCTACGTAGTTTCTGCCGCAAAGAGTAGTCGTCTAATTTATTTTTTATGCTGACTGGATTATCCAGGCGTTTTGTATACTCAACGTAATGCCGTCTTTTGGAAGCAACGAGGTTGGAACGAGAATTCAACGAGGGACGTAATGCAAAAGATATAACAAGAGGCAGAGAGCGTGTATGATTTAAAACAAGCCATTACACATTTGTGGAAATCTTATAGCTTACTAAAAGGATTCACACATTTGCAGAAAAATTGACATATTTGTAGAGAACTTATTAGAAATGAATAATGAATAAAACAATTAAACCCTAAGACGATTATTTAGTTTAATTACCAGTGCTTATTTTTTTGATCTATATCAGACTATTCAGATCTTAAAACACCTTCATGTTATAGGTACATAGTATGAGTAAAACATGATATACATCATAGTAGGTACAAGGATAGTAATTAAATCATTGGATTTGTTAATAGAGAATTGATAAAATTAGAAAATGGTATCGGACATAAAAAAACGCTACCCCATACACAAATTGTGAAGCTTAAGTTAAACTGTTAGGTTTACATTTTTATATGAACACTGATTCCTTATTTCCTAAAACCCAGTATTTTCCTGTTTCAGCATCCTTATCCTGTTCCAAGACCTACCGAGCCAGATCGATACTCCTATACCCTCAGGACCCTCAGAACCCATCCGCACCTTCCCAATTTTCTTGAAATAAAAGTGTTCTACTCAAGAATCTGTGTTTTCTTCAATCAAACTAAAAATATTAAATGAAGAAACACAAATAGTCATTATTATAATTACAAGGGAAATTACATCTCATACATCTGGTTACCATAACACAAGCATTAAATTGCTTAGCTTGGGACTATTTAGATACCGACAATGTTTCGACGATAGTTTTGAAAGTGAACCACAAATAGTGACATATTTTTCTCGCTAAACATATAATAACCAATCACCCTCTTCATAAAACTTTTGGGGTACGAAAGCACGTTAGTCTGTCTATTATCTGTGGTTCGTTGGTTATCACGGGCGCAGGAATTTATTGCCTCATCTCATTCGCTTCATGCTCGCCCGCCAGGGACGCACCGTAATCATATGAAATATGGTGCGCGACGCTCACACCGCTAAATCTCCGCCAACTGAAGAAACTCGCCTTAAAGTTGTCACAATCCGTTTCAAGATATAAATTGAACTTTTTAATCTTTATTATTTGAAGAATAGCTGGTTATTTGTACAAGATTTGATGATATTTGTGTTTGTATCGCTTATGTTTGTTTTGTTTAACTTTCAATTTGTTATCCATACTATTTACAAAGGTTAAATGCTCATAGAATTTCAGGGTTAGTTAAATGCTGGATTATAGAGCAACACTTTGTCTAAACTAATCCTTGGCCCGGGGTTATGAGATGAGCTTGCCTAAACAAACAACTTATAATGTCGAAACTAGATTCTTAGACTATTACAATAGTAAGTTAATAAAACTTGAAATCTAATCTAAGTTCAGGAGTTCCTCTCAAATGCCTATTGAATAAGTTCTCGCAGTTTGACCTGGTTTAAAATTTATCATGTTTTCATGCATAAATGGATTCCGATGCAATATGCATGCCGGATCAGATACGGACATACCTACATGCAAAATTACTTTATTTTAATGTTTGAAAGTCAATGGACATTATTTTATTGATATTCTTCAAAAAGCTACAAACATGTTTCATATTCATAATCTATAATGAAGCGCTCGTGGCGAAGCTTGCTACGACGTTCTTGATAGATTGTCGAAGTTAAGCAATGTTCTGGGCGGTCACTACTTGGATGGGTGACCGCAAGTGGCATTAACAACTGACTGCTTCCGTGCTTCAGAGCACGTTAAATTGTCGGTTCCGATTTTTAAAGTCCCTTAGCCATGACAGAGGAGGCGGTCTAAAAACTCCCTCACCAGAGTTGACCACTTATTCATATAAGTCATCATCATCTCCCTGCCCTTATCCCACTAAGTGGGGTCGGCACAACACGTTTCTCTCTTCTATTTCCCTCTATCGCTCGTCATCTCAGTCATACGAACTAAGTAACTATTCATAATTGAGTCTTAACCAATGAATAAGATAGTTAACCAATTCTAAAACAAAGCCTTCATCAGCAGCGGTCTCTATTAATCAAGTTGACAACTTCCTAGAATTGTATTAACAGTTTCACAGAGGACTTGGGTTCTTGGAATATACCGGTTAACAATGATTTCTTAAACTTTCGCGATCACAATTTTTTTTCCACGACTATTGTAACATAGTCGAAACGTCGGGAATAAATAAGGTAACGCAATAAAAACCTGTGTTTACATAATTATTTCAAAAGTTTAGAATATATACCGTTCAGTAATATAAACGTCTTCGAAGCGACAATGAGAGGCAGGTGGATGCGGTAATGGCTCAAGTCGATGTAGATCGACTTATTCAGGCCTTCACGAGCTGCCGCATGCTGGTGACGTGATGACAACATTGGGGGAAGCTTATTCTCGATGTACTCGTACTTGTGCCATGTTCTTAATATATGATACTTAATATGTATAATGGTATATGATACTTGTACTCGTACATAATGTCAAAGAACGGATTTTGAATTCTTATTATTTCGTTATGTAATTTCTTTACTAATTGTGCAAGGAGGAAATAGCAAATCTAAAAAATAACAAGATTCTTATCTAGTGCTTGAGTTTTTTTGGTTTGTATTTTATTCATTCTTTTAATAGTTGAACGTTATTTTAGTAAATTTAAAACTATCATGGTTTTGAACATTAAAAACACATAAAACCGTGACCATGGCGCATGCAACTGTGCCGAAATATTTGAAACATCATAAATCTACGAATCATGGTAAATATGCAGTTTTAAGTGTTTATTTATGATGCCTTATATTTTTGAAAACACTGCTTAAACTTGTCCTATAGCTAAGCGTACCATATCACAATTGGTAAAAGGAAAGGTATCAAGATGTCATTGCACGTTGCTTCGACAAATCCAGCAATCTACCCGTATTGTTTCCTGGTATTGCTCCTACAGTACGGGCCTGATGGATCAAATTAGAGCGAAATCAGGCCAACATGGTTGCTACTATTTTGGAACTTCTATTTTCTTTTCTAGTAGACTTATAGGAATGTAGGAGAATCGATTGTGGCTTCTAACTCTCACACATTTATAAATCCGATAGAAACTTTACATCCATGTCAGCGTTCTGCAAGTCAGCCTCTCGACTTATCAGCTAATGAGCTTTTTCAGCCAATCTACAGTAATGCACAGGTTAGCTGGGTTGTGATATCCATCCGACAAAAATTAGTTTAACACTGATTTTTGTAGAATTAATTATTCCTGCAGTAATAAGTGCATAAGCACTAGAGTAACTATATTAGCGAATTATGGTGATAACAATATCCGATATTTGCTTGTATAATTTGTATTTTTTAAGTACTTCAAACTTTTTTTTCAGTATGTTAAAATTTTAAGACATGACAGATTTTTTTCTAGTAATATAAGTTATAGTAATAGTTACTTGGACTGAAGAATTGAAACCAGTTAATAGCACAATTAAGTAATAATTTAATAGTAACAAAAAATGCTTTCTCTTTATACCAAAGTGGCAGGACATTATCTCACCAGATCAGTTTGGTTATAAATTCAGAGAAGTAGGTAGAGTTAACATTTATATGATCCATTAAACGTTACCCAAAATACCGAACATTACCAACTATCGACAGCGTTATGTGCTTGCTATCAAAGGCTTGAAATTGGTTATGCATACGTTAACGAGGTTACAATTTGTACATTTTATCTTGGCGTCCGACAGTTATTTTCTGTACTAATATTATAAAAGGGTTATGATGGTTTGTTTGTCGGAGGTAATATACGTTCAAAAATTGTTTTGCCGATATGTAGAATCGGTATGGTTATAGTTTGCTATGGCAAAATTCCAGCGGCCATCCGTAAGAGTTGGTTATAGGAACCAGCAGTTATTAGTCTACTCAATTGCGTACAAATTAAATTGTCAGTCGTCAAGGTACAATATACAGGACTAAAGCTGTAAACAGATTGGTTATAATCCGCGGGTTGGTTCCCGCTTCGGTGGAGGGGATGATTAGGAATACAGCTCGCAGTATTTTTGTAAACCTAATGCTATTATTGTTGGTAATTGTTTGAAAAGGTAAACATTGGATATTTTATATACCAATTTTTACCTAGAACTTGGAAAATAATAATGAGAGTCAGTTGTAATGTAAAAATTGGTTCTCAAAAGAGATAAAAAAAGTACAAGTTATAATGTCCACCTACAGTTAAATAACATAAAGTATTTCTTTCCCTTTTATGTTAATACTTCATTGGTACATTTAAAAGGGTAAAAGTGTTTTATCTAGTGTTACCAAAAAATAAATTCATCATCATCATCATCATCAGCCTTTCTCATCCCACTGCTGGGTATAGGCCTCTCTTCGTTTCCGCCACTCGCCCCTGTCCCGCGCCAATCTAAACCCAAAAACATATCTAAAAAATAAATTCATTTTCTAAAAATACTGGCAACATACATCTGACACATTTACCTCAATATATCCGTAAACTAGCAGTGCCGTAAAAGGTGCACTTTAGAGGTGTAGCCCTCTGGAAAACAGGGCCTTTGTTCGACTACCCGCTTTGTAACTGTAACCCTGAACAAGTACACTCATACGAAGTAACTGTAACCCTGAACAAGTACACTCATACGAAAGGTAAGGACGTGTGCTCTCTGACCGGACTGTAATAGGCACTTGATCTTTTACTTATGGTACCTTTATTCATTCTAACTTGAATGAAATGTACCCCAAAATGTTGTTGAATTAATGTGACATCTTTGTACGTGTAGCTCTCGCATTTCGCTCATGTCGTGCAATAGACTAAACGCTTAAGTTTTTTATTGTTAACCACACTTAGACATTTCATTTTTTTTTATTTTAACCTATACTTTCCCACTGCTGGGCAAAGGTCTCCCCCAATTGTTTCCATCTCTCTCGGTCTTTTCCTAGGTCCCACCAACCCTCTTGAAAGACATTTCATTTATAAATGAAAAATCTTACTAAAAGTTTTGGGCTTCTAAAAGCTTTGATAGTTTCAAACTATCAAAGCCACGACACTAGAGCTTTGTGGACGAGTGTTAAGGCAGTCCGGCTTTAGTACGACCGCTTGTATCTCACGGGTTCGAATTCCGTAAAAGCCCAAAATGTTTAGTAAGAACTTTCGTTTATAGACGCTTAAAAAAAATAAGGACATAGAGTTCTCCATACGGCAAGGAGTTTTTGAAATCCATTAAATAGTTTCGGAGATTACTTACTGTAAACAAATTGCTAATATAAAAAGTAAGTCATACATTCCAAGTTAAGTAGAAACGCCCCTTGGATTTAACCGTCAACATTAATAAGTTAGAATATTATTCACTTTACATGACCCATTCTCGCTAAGAAATACAAGAAATTAAGTTTTAAAAGTACGAAAGAAGATAAAGTATAATTAATAAAGTCGCGTTAATTAAGTCTCGACTTGCAAAAAGTTCTCAACTATTACTGTAATAAGAAAAAGTTCTGTATTTGAGTTTCGCGGAATCCCAAAGCGCTGACAATTACCATGACGTCATTAGCAGATTTCTTTGTACACCTGCGTCTTTACAAATCCGGCCAGATACTGCTCAAACTAACTTGACCCGAATTCAGGTACTTCCTGGTTCTTCAGTCGATATATTGAAAGGAATGCTGAATAACAGGCTAAATTACAACTGCCCTACAATGTCGAACCAAAAAAATGTTATTTCGATTAGGTAAATACAACATTTTTGTAAATTAAATTAAGTAGATGCTTCATTTGTTTAATTTATCTTCTTATCTATTAAGTACAAGGACATACCCAATTACTTACCTATACATATAAAAAAAGTTTTCTAGAGATTTTTTTTTCAAATAACACTCAAAACAATTTCAATTTCGGCAGCCGCTAAAGAGGTTTCGACATGTTTTACGATATAAATCTCCCCAAATGAAAGTTGCGACCATTTTCACAAGTTTGCGTGTTCCGTGCAATTACAATTCGTAATGGTCCGATTATGGTGATATTTTTATTCCATTCCATTCATAATTCCATAGGATTTCGGAGCTTACTCAGCGCTTTGATCGTTTAGAGCTCAGTTATATTTTACTGCTTTGACCGTTCTACCGGACATGATAGTAGTTTTAACTTTAGCATTTCGATATTTTTAACCTCTGCATATAATTATATGTCTCAATGACATTTTATTTATTGTTTTTCTATATCGCACGAAATGTTTTTATAATTACACCGCTGCCTGCTCTGTCTTTGCCGTTCTAAATGAAACCAATATCACACGTGGTATGTTATAAAACTTTCATTTCAGATGTATTCTCTACAACTCTATGTGATTTGTTTTACGCGAAGCAGTAACGAACAGAGCCAAAACTAACTACTACTTCAAAAAGTCACCTGTATTTAATTATTCTCAGCAAGTTGCAGACAAAAAATGTAAAATAAATTTGAACTGCGCACTAAATTCAAGTCTTATTCGGTGCTGCAGTCGGAACTTGATAGTTCTGATAAAAGTGTTATTAGGTCAGTTAGTGTTTCATTTTATATTTCTCTCGGGTCAGGATTGCTGTATCGGAAATTATGGCACAGTTGAGGGATTTTTCTTGAAATGTTAACCTAGCTTTCTTTCGCAAAGTTGGGTAAACTTAATAGAATGTTGGAAGTAAAAGAAATAAGAGTACGATCACGTCTGTGTTTCTAAGGTGCGGTCGATATTTTTCTCAGATGTGATGTGACATTCAAAATCTTTTGAAGATACTTGATGAATGGTATGGATAATCAGAGGCACGTGTCATTTTTTAATTTATAACACACCTACCCAAATTTAGCTAAGTTGTATTACGTACGTGAAAGCACACTGCTCTATGACTCTCAAAACTGTACAAAATAATAGAATAGAATATGTCTTTATTGTACACCACAAAAGGACAAAACAAACTTAAAATTAACAAACAGAACAAGTGTATCAATGGGCGACCTTATCGCTGAAAGCGATCTCTTCCAGGTAACCTTTGGATGGACAGGATAGAGTTAACTAGTGAAGACGGTGGCATACATAAAATATTGAAGTAAGGGGAAAAAAAAAAGAAAAGGAACAAAAACCTAACCTATATATATATATATAATAAGAATTAATAATAATAAATAATCTTTAATACGCGTAGTAAAATTAAATTTTCTTTCATTAAAACGTGTCTCGTTTTCATTAGAATTCTCTTCACGTTGTTACTGATTCGTATTGCTAGTTTTTTCTTATTATAAGAAGCGAAGTTAAATTTAAATGAGTTTGTTATGATTTACGGGTATAACTTATTAGGGGGTAAAGTAGCTAACGTGAAAAACGTAAGTAGGTAAGTTTGTCTGTTCTGTAGTTCATTGGAAATATCCCTTTGTTTATTTTTTGAGCATGTTCTAAATATAGTCATACAAACATTATACATTCTGGAAAAACTGGTACTCTCTTAGAACTCTTACAGAATCTTGGCTGGAATATAAAAACCACCAAGGAGTGTAAATCTATGGCTGTTTATAATTTAGGTAAGTGGTCTCATTACACCCATTGAAATAGCAAACTTCGCAATGTAAAACAACAGTTTTAGCACTGTTATTGCGTTGGTGAACTCTGGGAGTAGTTTAGTGAGTGTTTATTCGTAGTGGGCGGCAACCAGATGGTCTGAAGTAGATTTATAGCTACTATGCTGGTGTTTTAACTTGCTCTACATTTTACACGGAGCTGCTATTAGCACGTGTTTGCATACACTGGTTTACGCGTACTTACACTATTATCTGTCTGTATATTAGACTAGTATCACGTCCCGGCTTCGCACGGGTGTACTAATGAAGCTACCGGGATAAAAAATAGGCTATAACCACCCGGACAGTCCATACTACACACCCGTGTAAGAATTTTTGAAATCGGTCCAGTAGTTTCAAAGATTACCTCCGTCAAACAAACAAACTTTTACCTCTTTATAATTAGTATAGATCTTTGAAGGAGACGGTTATTTAAATATGATATCATCAGCAAAAGCCTGTCTTTATTTATTATTTCTTCATAAAAATAAAGGGTCCTACTTGTTACTTTTTCTATTATCAAAATCGTTTGTACTTACGTCCAGAGTTGCGCCTGAAATTTTTCCTTGAGCAAAATTACGTAAGGCGAGCTAAGCTTCGAACCACGTCTGAGCTATTAAGCCGGCACATAGTTTGAAAAACTTTGTCGTATCTTTTAGGAAAAAAAATGAACCAACCCACAGAATTTGCTAGGTTACGTAAGTATTCAGTCAACCAGGGCTGTAGCACATACGTATAGATAAGTACCTATAGGTATACTAACAGTGTTTTTCGGAAGCAATAAATATGAAAGGTTAGGTGGTCATCAGTCTCGAATAGGTATTGTATTAGATTAAAACTACTCGGACCGTGGACGCGGCCCCACGTCGTGATCTCATCGACAATATTACATTTACGGTCTCCTACACCGCTTCAATCATTGGATACGATATATTGTACCTATGCTACCATTCTGGCTAGATATTTGGCGATTCTTTTGAGATTGCGTTCGATTTCTATTGAAAGAACAAGAAATGAGGATGGATGTTATTTAATTTATTTTTGTGTCTATTATTTGTCATCTTTAACAATATGTATTAACGGGACTTAATCGCGTATTATTAGTGTGTTTGTGTTAGTCATCTACACTAATATTATAAAGAGGAAAACTTTGTTTGTTTGTTTGTTTGTTTGGTTGTAATGAATAGGCTCAAAAACTACTGGACCGATTTTAAAAATTCTTTCACCATTCGAAAGCTACATTATCGACGAGTAACATAGGCTACTTTTTATCCCGATATTCCAGCGGGAACGGGACTTACGCGGGTGAAACCGCGGGGAGCAGCTAGTATGATAATAATAAGAAAATCCATACGAAGAGTTTGTAATATGGCTACAGACTTTGTGGCCTTTTCTATCTATTTTCCCCTAATATTTTTTGTCTCCAAAATAGCCTTTTAAAGTGCTATTTTGTTGTATCCTATTTTACCTTGTTAAAGTTTAAATCCTTGTTAATTTAAAAAGTTTGTGTCCCAACCTTCAACTAAACTTTGCAGTCGGCTGATTCTTGGTGAAGTTGAATCTGTTTGTAAATAAACGGTCGAATAGACTTTAGAATACCTAATCCAGTGAAACTTGGGCAACTTTAGACTGGCCAGCGTTAACCTTGTTACGCGATCGACGTACCTATATGAATAATCTATAGAAATAAAAGTACCTATTTGCTTACCAAGCAGTACAGTTACAATAATTTAAAAAAAATGTTAGAAAAGTTAGTTAGGTAGCCAAGTGGTATCGCAGCATAATGCGGTTTATCACGGAGCCAACAAACCGCGCTGGTCTTTTCATAGAACCGTAGAATATTGGTTTAAAATTCATGCTTCGAGCCGGTTCGAACATGGTTCAGCCTAACATACAGTAACAATAAACCATGTCAAATTATTAGGCATTCAAGAGCTAAGACACCTAGCTTACGTACATTTTTAAGTGATCCTTGAGGTCCTACAGAAATAAACTCATTTTTCTTTCTTTCTCTATTAGAATCCCGATTGTCATCCCTTACCAAGTTTATTTCCACACTTCACCTCCGATGGCACTGCAGCAGACTAGACTCTAGTCTTGCTCTAGAGTCTAGACTACAGCAACAAGTTCATCAAGAGCGTTGTTGGCACTCCATGTTAAATTAGTTAGATAATACCCAAAGACCATTAGACCTGACCGCTTCAGCAACTCTGAGCAACCCTGACCGATATCACCGTTCAGTAAGGGTTGTTACATCATTTCAAATTGTTAATTTATAATATTTTTTGTTAATTATGCTGATACTTATAATATCTGCGTCTTCACTCATATGAAAAGACACAACATATTCGAGAAAAATGTATCAGATTATGACCACCGCGAATGTTATGCGTTAGTCCTAATAAGAATACCTAAATGGCTGAAATATTAAATGCACCAAAGATTGCCTCCTGACGCTGTAATAATCATTTACTAAAGATGGTTACCATAACACAAGCATTAAATTGCTTAGCTTGTGACTAGATCGTTTGTGAAATGTCCAACTATATTTATTTATTATTATATAATTATTTATTAAGGCTTGAGTGAAGGTGGTAGCCCTGAATAGAGAATTCAGTAGCGTGGAATGCACTCTGCAGGCGTCAACCCACCAAGCATTTGTGGATCTATAACGAATGCTTGCTATCAGTAGGTACTGCCAGCATACAAATTAGATGGTAAGTTCGTATAAACTGGTGGCCAACTCTGTGGTTTTCGAAAGATAAGCGAAAAATAAAACTCACTCGATTTTAAATATTTTAAGAGCAAACTCATTTTTTAACTCAACTTTTTTTAATAAATGTACTAGCAGGCAAAAGCGTGAATCGGCGTGACTAGCGAAAAAGGAGGAGGCCTTTGCCCAACAGTGGGATAAGATGGGCTAGTAGTAACAGAAATAAATGTATTTAATTCTAAATATTATGTTGATGCTGACTGTTTCTCAGGCTACCTCATTTCTAGTATATATAGAGGGTATAAAACACCACAACCATTAATTCTATGGGATGGTCATAAAGACCGCGTCCTCTTTCCTGTTTGCAAAACACGGTACTTGACGTGTCAAATTATGTATGGTATCGCGGCTGATCCGTCCGTCAGGCGCCTAGTTAGTGTCCAGTTGTCCAGTGATCGGATGAGGGGTTATTAACACGGAACGGGACTGCAGTGGGTACGGGACGAGACAGGAATTCCTAACTTAAAAAAACTGTCAGGATGGTTATAGGCTATATTTTATTTTAGTTGCATAACTTATCCCAAGGGAATTGGGGGAGACCTTTGCCCAGCGGTGGGACAACGTAGGTTAATGAAAAAAAAAACTTATCCCAAGGTAAAGTGAGCCGCTACTACTAGATGTAATATATCTTGAAGAATAAATATCTGGAATCCTGATTGGTCAAAATACATGATGTATTTTGACCAATCAGCATAGCTCAGTGAACATGATAAATTATTCAAATAAAATGTTTTTAAAACCAATAATTGATTTCGCTGTCGTCGTTCGATTATTCATATATAAAAAGTTGAGATTGCGTCTCCTACACGCCACTCCGCGTCTGCTCGTCTGCAAAATGGATCGGAAAGACCTGCTTAAAATGCGAAAACCGTATAAATACTGCCGTAATTTAGATATGGAGCCCCAGCTGTGGGTACAAAATAACTGATGATGATGACGATGAATCTCGATATACCTATTTTATTTAGATTTAATATAATGTGTTAAAATATTATGGTTATATTTTTTTATGTTTGTATTAGATAGTTTTATGCCAACTTTACCAGTTCTTCTCACGTCCTATGTTTATTAACTAATTGATTGCTCATGTAGTAAATTAATAAGAAGCCCGGGGCGGAAAGGCGATTCTATTATTTATCATCCATACAAATGTAACGCATCCATGCTATTGTAACTTAGCTGAAACGTCTGAATAATAAATGAGATAAATAACGGGGTGTAATAACTAAGTGAATGTTTGTTTGTTTGACGGAGGTAATCCGAAACTCTACAGCCGATTTCAAATATTATTTCACTGATGTGTAGAAAAGACTGTTGGGATGGTTATAGGCTATATTTTATCCCGGTAGTTTCATTAGTACACACGTGCAAAGCCGGGACGTGCTGCTAGTATACAATATCTTTACAAACTATGTTGGTTGTGTGACACGTAGAATTTCATAGCCTCAGGTTTTCCTTTAAAGAGGTTCTAGAGAAGTGATACGATATCGCTGATATCCTTTGTACGTGCCTGATATCTCCTTACTAATCACCTGCGACTTTGTAGCGAGAAACATGGGTATTTGTATAAAAGACTAGCTGCTCCCCGTGGTTTCACCCGCGTAAGTCCCGTTCCCGCGTGAATATCGGGATAAAAAGTAGCCTATGTCACTCGTGGATAATGTAGCTTTCGAATGGTGAAAGAATTTTTAAAATCGGTCCATTTGTTTTTGAGCTTATTCATTACATACAAACAAAGTTTTCCTCTTTATAATATTAGTATAGGAAAAGGGTTTTTTATTGAATCTGCTACTTTAAGTTATTAAACAATCTTTTTCATCCCTTAGGTAGTCTATGTTTTTTATTCTGTACTACTGAAAACATGTTTGCAAAGTTTCATTTAATTATAACCATTTACTCTGTTCATTTATGCAAAGACAGAGTTTTATTTGCTACTGACACACATTTTCGCCATCATCATTCATTTATCCACTCTCATTATATTCTATAC
Source organism: Xanthorhoe spadicearia (assembly GCA_947086425.1). Classification (NCBI taxonomy): domain Eukaryota; kingdom Metazoa; phylum Arthropoda; class Insecta; order Lepidoptera; family Geometridae; genus Xanthorhoe; species Xanthorhoe spadicearia. The sequence goes on from OX352202.1 coordinate 586,472, forward strand.
AAGCTTGTCGGCTTAATGGGGTGTCAATTCAAAGTAAACAATTTTATTCATAGAAAACAGGGATAATTCAGATCCTCACCCTCTTACAAACCAAAGAAATACACCTGTTCCACCACCCATTCAAATATGTACGTTAACACACTTGCCATAAGTTTTACATTTTACTAAAAGTTATAGTGATATACGTCTGGATGGTATCATTTGTTCCATCGCCGCGTCAGATGGGCGGGAGAGTCGTGCCGGCCGCCCGTCTCGCGCGAAAGCCTATTGCTGCTTTAGCACGAAAATAGACAAAAATCTATTTAGGACTGCGAACTTTAAACTACACGTGATAGAGTGCAAAGTGTTAATCAGTGGATGAATCGTGCCAATTAAATGAATACAGAGATGTGGTTTCAAAATAGTTTGTGGTAACAGTTATTGGATTTACCGTGATGAAATTGAACGTTGAAGAGAAATGTATGCTGAAATGTTGATTCGTCGATTTTATGCGTTTTAAATTAGTTCGTAAACTTGGTATAAATCAAGTTTTATTGCTCGTGATTTATCTTACACTTGAGTATAATATACACTGATTTATATTGCAGTTTCGACTATAATACAGTTGTCTCGATCATGTTATGATCAATCGCTGAATTACTGTCTGTACAAGTCAAAGTCAAGGTTGTTTTCTAAAAGACATTCAACTTTATGTTCTCCGCAAAGGTTACTGAAGCTTATACTCGTAATACGTAACGAGTTAATACTGTCACAAAAATTTGTTGTAATGATGTCGTGGTAGCAACAAATTCTTTTGGGCGAAAATTCTGTACCAACGTCTAATGAATACGTTTACGTAACCTTTTCATAGATGGCGCTTCTCAGATGCGAAGACACAGAAGGTACTACATGTTACTGCTGTATCTGTTTTGATGTTAGAGCATTGCCAACTAATGCTCTTACTAAGGTTTTGATGAAAGATTTGTTTTTTTATTAAGCTATTGCATAGCTTCTATCGCGGGCCTTGAGCGTGGAGACCGAATCCAGAAATTCCGTAACGAAAACACCTAACGCTGTCACTTTAGTTCAGCAACTCGCCTCTAGGTGGCATGCAATAGCTTTACCGCGGCAGTCCCCGAGTGCCACACTTCTTTTTTTATCATACGAGTGGATCATAACGATGTCTTGCCACCAAATTAACTAGTTTGTGTTTCTTGACAAGTTTTTTAACAAAAGGACATCATCATAATTTCATCAAAATATACCGTAGATTACATTTACAATCTTCATACTATATCAGAGCTCATATCATGTATAGTGTAAAAATAACTTTTTCGTTACTCATACACGGAAAGTACGCACGAAGTTGCCTGATTATAGGGTTCAAAGTAGCATTTTCTGTCCCTAGGGAAAACAAGTACTTTCCTGCCCTAGGGCAGGAAAGTAAATAACTGTCAAATGTCAACTTCATTTTTGACATTTCTTTTGTGGCATGTCGATGCATGCTAAGTGTTCAAGTTCTTCTAACTCAATCAGATGCTAGATATTATGTCTCTCTTGCACGAATTTGTGCTTCTCTACACTTAATTATATTATATTTATTTATTTTATTTCATTTATTTAAATTTTTTCATCATCAAAAAAAACTACTGGTAGAATGCCTACTACTTTTATAGCCATTCTACCAATCAGTATTTTTTTTTAAATCTGGAACGCAGCTATGCCATGCCATCGTTAGCTGCTTTTAGTCAATATTAAACTAGTCGATTTAAAAAAAAAGCGAGACAGCTAATTTTCGTTTGTGAAATTTAAATTTTACATCAATTATTTTGGTAATTTCCTTATATTCGTAATGAAAAGCAGAGTGCTTACCTCGGGGAAAAGGCTTTTCTATGCACTCGAACTATTATCGCACTCGCTGACGCTCGCGCGATAAACCATCTCGTGCATAGAAAAAATGCCTTTATCCCCTTGTATAGCAATCTACTATTTTAACCTTCTTCATCCCTTACATAATTTATCTAGATTTAATAGCCATTAGATTGCCCGGAAAATAGTGAAATGCGACATTTCAAGATCGTAACAGACAGGGACCCCTGATTCGGTTTACGGCCGGGTATTGTATAGATATTTAATAACGCCCAGGGGAGTTGCGTATTTCCTATTCCTTGTTAACTTATTTCAGAATAGGGGAAGAGAGGAACAAGGAAGACATGGCATATAAATGGCTTATTCATTCTATTGATTAATGTATCTTTACACGGGTTTTACACAATGACAGACTGAAGACGATGTACTTTAGAATCATTTATTGAACTATATTGGATTTCAAATAAAACATCGAAATAGGCGTACCTATTGATTGTTACTATACCAATTTCTTGTAACTTTTTACTGAAAAGATAATTTAGTAGAAGAATAAATGGTAACACAGTCAGCCGCGTTAAAAAAGAAACTAACATTATAATTCACGTTTAAATACATACCGTGAAACATATAACCTCCTCCTTCTTTGAAGTCGATTAAACAGAGAGCGACTGTTTTGTTGACCGTCACATCAAGCCGGCGACAATGTTCCTAAAACTTCACCATCGGAACTAACCAGGATGAATTCAAAGAAACGAAGAAATTATTTTGCAAAAAAAACATTCCAAAACTGAAATAAAGTTCGGGGAATGTGCTCACTCGAGTCACGCAACAAAATTTTATGAAATCATTTAAGTTACGCCGGCTCCGGTCAACGAACTTTGCATACTATCTTGTACCTTGCAATGTCTTGATGGTCGATACATTTATTACTAGAGGGAGTCTTCGTGGACTTTCTTTTGAAACTTTGAAATTTATTCTCAAGCACTACTTCAATATTTGAGATCACCATATTGCAAATTTTTATGCAGCGACTCTACAGATACATTGAGAGTTTCACACTTCCTATGACGAAGATGTGAAACTCACTTCAATGCTACATTTCTAATACAAAATTACTTAGCCTTATTCAATTTACGACCAGTTTCAATAACCTATCACAAACAACACAGACTTTTACATCTTTACTTAATGTTTTTATACATAGTCAGGAGGCAATCTTTGCCTACATTTACGGGACATTGTTGAGATGGAATAGGCTTGCCCAGCACCTAAACCTCTCAGCTAGACAGAAGACTAATAACAGCAATAGGACATAGCAGAAGCACTGCTCAATTTCTCCCATAAAGGCAGTATCACGTACGTAATTCAGTGAATACCTCTTCAATGTTGTATGTGTGTCCCGATCGGCTCAGCGTGTAATAGTTTATGCGGTCGGTGTCGTAAAGGTGAGGTTAATGTTTTACAGAGGTTTTACTGCCCGTACCACGCACTGTGACGTACCACTGTCTTATATTTTGAATTGGTTTTTCAAAAGTAAATACTAGCATTTACCCGCGGCTTTGCTCGGTACCCTGGATTGTTTGACAAGGTGGTGGCGTAGTGAACGTGTTTTCATAAAAAAACTAATTTGCTGAACCATTTTTTGAGCCGATATGAAGTTAGATAGCTAAATAGTCTAAATACTTTCAAACTTGCAGCAGTTTTATATACGTTTGGTATATTTTACTATACTCGTAACTAGTACCTAGTTCTCGTCGAGTTCAACAAACTTGGCAATGATATCTTTTAAAATATATTATTATTGATACGTACTATTCTTTCCATTATAGTATAACAATCCCAAAGGCATGTCCATTTGGTAGAAGATTTTCCTTTATACTTAAATATTTTTCAATAAGTGCTATTAATTTTCGTACACTGTTCTGTTGTTCAAAGTTTTATTGATTGGGAATAATTTTAAAAGTAGAGTAGGTTTTAGCTTTCTGGTCACGGGCTGAGCTTTCATATGGTAATCGACGGTACCTTTCCGAGGGTGAAATAATGATGGAAAATTCACAATACGAATGGTTTTTGTTGTTTAGCACATTTTAATTCTATTAATGCATTACTGAACGTGACTGGATTTATATAATACAATTGAAATTTTGTTAATTTTCTCACATAGTCAAAATATTTTGTGATGTTAAATGAGTTTGCACTGTACGTAATATATTTTGTTTTCGGTATGCAAATAGACAAGCAGAATTAATTTAATTCAGACACTTTATCATGTACATTATCATCTCTCGTACTTGGCGAGAATGATGTTTAATTAAAGTAAGCTTTTCACAAACAGTTTTACAAAATTTAAGTAAATATGTTGTTATTTAAATTACTCAGTCCAATTAAAAGATACGTAAAATACAGTTACAATTATTGCTTTTAAAGGGCTAGTTAGATGTTATACATTTTTATTATATACGAGTATATTGATTACCATGAGTTATTTAAAAGTTTTTAGCGATGTACGCGAGAGGTTGCAAGCCCATCGTCGCCAATGACAATTAAAATTATTTGTCAAAAAGTATATATATTATGATGAATTGTATCAGCACTTTAACTCATCATTTCTGTAATGACTATACTTCATTTCTTGAAGCGATCTAATAGGAATAAAAATAAAGGCACGTGATTGGTCGTCGAAAATAATTGTCTATTCTCGTAATGGCTAGATTTGACAATTGACAATTGATTTGACAATCTAGCCAATCACGAGAAAGACTATTATTTTCGACGACCAATCACGTGTTTTTTTTACTTCCTATTAGCCCGTTTCAATAAATGAAGTATAGATCCGTATATTACAACGTACTCTGTGGGTTAGATTCATGATTCATTAATTCTGTGGCTCATCACCGCAACTATTTCTATTTGACCATTGTAATGGAAAATTTGATTGAATTACGTAGCGTATAATCCTAATTCAATTCATATGATATACATAGCCCGAGCGAGACCGCACAGCGGGCTTACCATGACATAGCGATTCAGTTTAGGTCCAACTACGAACCACTTTTGACGTAAACTAAGGCGCTGACGTAAGATTTTGACAGTCAGACAGAACCTAAACTGAATCGCTTCGACGTCATGGTACGGCTCCTGGTCGGGCGTATAGTACCGATTTAACTAACAAATGGCCAAAATTATCATATCTCGGTCTCTACAACAGGTAATGGTCTGATTTATAAGTCAATTATGTTGTTATTGCTGTAAAGACTGCGGAAGTTGAAGTGGATTGCACGCACAACCTGAAGGGTTTTCATTTTAGGGTTCCGAATTTAATAATAAATGAACCCTATATTTAGGTAATACTAGAATAGAGTACTGTCTTCATTTTTAATATTTAGGCTATAAGTAGTGTTTTTGTTTCTGTCTGTTACCTATTTATTTGTTACTAAGCCCTTGAATCACTTTGTAAATTGACCTTTCATGAATTTACCTGGATAACATTCCTTGACTTTAGTTTCTAACATGTTTTTTCTATAAATATCCAATTTTGTTCACTTTGTAGGTAGCCGATTCTTTTTAAAACCTTTTTACCTTATAAGAATGTTGTGGGAAGGCTTTTGTCCTTAAGAATAGCACTTGACAGATATACGTCGATCGGTACCGAAGATTGGTTACTTTTTTCTTTTGAAAACCTTTTATAAATGCTACAATGATTATGCCTACGCGCGTAGGTGACGCTACGAAGCGCCTACGAACTCTCGTAGCAAATCTACATAAATGCTGTAATGAAAATAAAATAATGTTTTAGTACACAATGAGGTGTTCTAGTTTAGATAGTATTACAGTAAATGAAACTTTAACGAAATTCTTTATTTGATTGTTTCGGTATAGAATATTTTTTTTAATATAAGTAAACTGGGCCTTATTTTCATTTCTAAATCCTATCTTAGTTCGCGGTCAGCGATCACAATCGGGATAGGTGGCCGCTAGTGGCATTCACTTCTGAGCGCTTCCGTTCTTCGGAGGACCGAGAGTTAAATCGTTAAGCCGCATCTGAGGCCTTGAGACGGCCTAAGACTAGCTCGTACAAAGTTATTTGTAGTTGGTAATTAATTGTATTGTAATTACCAACATAAATTCTTATTGCTCAACTCAATCGCATAACCTGCATTCTCCCCAGACTGTCTACTCTGCGACTACCACTGACTGCTTGTTACAGAACAGTTCAGTAATTAACCAACTTGCTTGCATCTGTGGTTTCTCCCAAGCTTTGAATACAAGTTTGTGGTACACTTCCAACATGTGACTTAGTAGCTAAATTGTTGGTTGTGTGAAAATAATTATCTCCTAGCTTTCATTTAGCTACTGAAATGCTACACCTTATAATCCTATATCCTATTTAGGTTTAAAGGTTTTTTCATGTGGAAATCACATTTTTCAGTCATAGTCCCTGTACTTACTATGACGTTTCCAGAGAGCACTTCTTGGCTGAAAACACTAGCTTAAAATTATATTTCAGTTTTTGAGTTATAACGATGCCTCTGTCCCAAGAGTTGAAACTTTTAAAGGTTTCCAGAAGTCACAGATTTCCAATAAACTTAAAGTTACTTTAAAGCGAGCCTTACAACACCGCCGAGCATCAGACCTAAACGAAGTTTCAGGAAAATCTTGTTTTCCTTTTTCACAATTTCTGCTGCAAAGTTAATACAGAGTATGAACCATGTAGTCTCCTCTGAATAGTTTCGTTGCACTAATGACGTGGAAAATGCAGCACATCAAAATGTCGGAGCGTATTAGAGGTCCTTTGACATTTTATAACTCTTTAGTTCAATTAAAACCGTGCTAATGATGTAGTAAATTTGTTTGAAAAAGTGCTGTTGTAAATCTGGTTTCCTCTGCCTCTCACTTTTTAGTCTTGCTTCATTGCACTTTGTTTATCATAAAAAATATGTTTTAATTTTAGTGCCTGCTGATCACCGCTAGATAAAATACACTATGCCGCAGTATCCCTGTAGATGGCGCCACCAGTGCTGGGAACCTATAATTTGATCTTGCAAGTAGGGCTTCGTTGCTGAGTTGGTTAAAGCGTGTCCACGTTTAGGACGATCGTTTGTATCATCGCAGGTTCGAATCCTGAAGTCGTTACTTTTATTAAGATTTTTCAACTTTTCTTTTTACGATGCCGCAATATGAAGGTAGAAGAAAATTCCATAAATATCCTGATATATTGAGCTAAAGTCTACGTCTTTCAAATACCCCTCTGGAGTCTATAAAAGACTAACCCATTTTATCCAAAAGTAAGCCTATTTTATGATAATAGCTAACAGAAGTAAATTTTTACCTGAAGGTTTATTCCGATTTGGGTAACATTTCCTCTCGCAAACCGATATCACGTTGGTATTTTATGCTCGCATTGTTGTTAAAAGTATTTCAATTGACATGGGTTGCAGGTATGATGGGTTGCTGCCCAAATGTGTCAGTTCATTGACGAGTTATTTAGGACTCTTTTAAAACCTTCGTACACCTGGAGATCGATTCTTGAACACATTTATAACATGACGCGGTAAGAGATTGCACGTTATCTAGCTTTTGTTTTTTTGAAATCCATAGAATTTTTCTAAATAAGAACGCGGAGACGTGCCGCTTTAAGGGCGTTATCATACTAGCGGTTTGGAAGCGGCTGCGGGGCGGAGCGGACGCGCAGCGAATGCGTCGCGAACACGCCGCGGCTGCGCAGCGAGGACGTCGCGGACGCATGGCCGTTTTCGTCGCGCGTTTGTAGCAAATTATCGCCGTACAATACACTCAGTTACAAAATGGATTGATTGATGACAATGGATTGATGACACTGCTGTTGATTTTATTACTTCGAAGACGCCGGAGACGAAAACGAAAACCCCCCGTAAACGAATCCCGTTGCGCGTCCGCAACGAATTCGCTGCGCATGCGCGACGTGTTCGTTGTGTGTCGGTAACGAATTCGTTGCGCGCCCGCTCCGCTTTAAAGACGTTCGCAATCCGCTAGTATGATAACGCCCTTAGACATGGTTATTTGGAGAATAAGGCGGCTGGTTCGGACCATAAAATAAACTTGAAAGTGTTGCGCAGATTTTGCGTATTTCTATTGAATATGTATGACCGTGGTAAAATTGTATCAGTATTTAAATAAATAATATTCCATCATCGAAGCTGATTATGACTTGAACAAAACGCAAAAAATGCGAAAATTTCAAAATTTTGCTTTATCGTCTTGGGTACGAATGCTTTCAACGTCCTGGCGTCTCGGAAGAAAATCAGTAGTTAGCAGGGTTCCTATTCAATCTTGCGATTAAGATTTTTAATTATTTGTTAGAGAAGGGCAAATTGCAAGCAGTCTTTTTACTAAATAAATAAAGCAAAAAATATTATTTATTTCTGTCGGACCTCAAGAATCACTTAAAAATGTACAGTCTTATAAGCTAGGAGACTATAGCCTGTAAGAACAGCACATGAAACCAGTCGTTAATTTCTGTGCAAACCATTCAATGGGTAATGTTTATTCAGTGGTACCCGGGAGCATGATAACTCAGTAACAAGGGAGCAATTAGTAAGAATATCTGGGAACGGTCCTGGATGTACCCAGGCTCAAATCTGTTAGGTTGCCAGCTGTAACGCTATTCAGGGAAACTAGCGAGCTTAAATGTTGCCATGTTTTTTATTAATTAGTGGTAAACAAATACAATTAGAAAGTTATAATAAGTGCTATAGTTACTTTTCTACAAGGCCGAGTATCTCCACAAATATATCAAAGGACTTTTGGTTTCACAAGTCAGTTTCACAAGATTTGATAGAATGTCTTGACCTTAGAAATGTCAAGATTCCCTAGAAAAAATAATTAAAAATTCGTATAAAAACCATTATTAAAATACACAAATACTATTCTTCAAGATAGGATAGTTACGAGGGTGGATTGAAAAGTACTCGGCCTAACACAGATCCATTCAATTCTCAAAATCAAATCTACCAATTTTTTTTAGCTCTGTTCAGACTAGTTAATTGTGTGAAGTTTGAAACATGTGCGATAATTATTTTTGATTTTATAAATTTTTTAATAAAGCAATCGGACATAATTTCCGCGAATGGAGCAAATCGAGCAGCGTGCCGTCATTAAGTACCTCCATAAGAAGGGGCTATCATCAAAAGCCATCCATGATGATTTAGTCAGTACATGATGGGGTTCTGCTCTGTCATATTCACTAGTCAAAAAATGGATAGCAGAATTTAAGCGTGGTAGAGAGAGTGTGAAAGATGAACCCCGTTCTGAAAGGCCTTCGACGACGTCCACTACTGACGAAAACATTAAAAAAGTACTTGATTTAATAATGGGAGACCGCAGATTAAAAATCAGAGAGATAGCTGAGATTATAAGCATCTCTTATGAACGAACTCAAAACATTATAGTCAACGAGTTGGGTTTCCACAAGGTGTCTGCGAGGTGGGTTCCGCGACTGTTTTCAATTGAACAAAAAAGAACGCGATTGCCTTTTCACGTGACTGTTTGGAGTTATTTGAAGCCGATGTAGAAGATTTTTTCAATCGTTTTGTTACAATGGACGAAACATGGGTACATTACTGTACACCTGAAACAAAAAAACAACAAAACGGTGGAGAAGACCTGGTTCACCACCCCCTAAAAAGGCCAAGACGATTTTGTCGGCAAATAAAGTGATGGCTTCAGTATTCTGGGACTCGAAAGGTGTGATTATGATTGATTATCTTGAAAGGGGTCAAACTATAAACTCTGATTACTACTGCACCTTACTACGTCGTTTACATGAGGAAATAAAAGAAAAACGTCGAGGAATGATCAGGAGGAAAGTTCTGTTTCATCAAGAAAACGCCCGCGTTCAGACGTCTGTTCAGTCAATGGCTGAAATCCACAACTGTGGCTTTGAACTGTTACCGCAACCGCATTATTCACCTGATCTGGCACCATCAGACTTTTTTCTGTTCCCTAACCTAAAAAAAACATTTAGGAGGTCAAAGATTTTTGAAAAACGACGAAGTCAAAGCAGAAGTAGACGCTTATTTTGACTCTAAGGAAGAATCATTTTTTTTATCGGTATAAATGCTTGGAAGGGGAGATGGCAAAAGTTTATTGAACTTGATGGTGTTATGTAGTAAAATAAAATAAAACTTATTAAGAATATGTTTTTTTTCTTGGTTAGGCCGAGTACTTTTCAATCCACCCTCGTACTTAGATAAGAAGGGTTTTGTATAATTTCAAGGAATGGTAGACAACAAACTCACTATTATGTAAATGAACATAATAATCACAGAAACTTCCGTAAGTTTGTCATGGCAGATCGAAAGCCACGATCGGAACCTCGTAGAAATAGTTTGCATGGAAATGTCCCGATCGCATCCGGTCTAAACTCCTCAATAGCGTGACAAGAGACGCTAATCCCCAGCAGGAAACATTTTCCCAGAATACTTTCTAATGTTGCCAGCTAAAAGCCAGTATTTCCCTTATCCTCGCATCGTTGCGTTCAGGTAGCTTTATATTTCTTCGTTTAGTTACACTGTTATTATGAAAGCGTGGTAAGTAGGGGTAGTTAGCTATGCGTGCTTTACTATTGTTAAGATTCTACCCGACTGCAAGTAAGGTAGTGATTTTTATGTCATACTTTATCGCTTAAAGTGTTAGAGTTATATTATGTTCTTACAGAAGCTTCTTGTATTGTTTTCTAGTCATTTGTCGGCAAATTAATAAGATCTTAATTTCCCCTCAAATATTATGTAAGTCCTGTTTACGACACAGCTCTCCTCAAATTTTCACTCATATAGCTAGCTTTAGGCTTTATTTTATTTAGTGACAAAATCGTGAAAATTAACAAAGAAGTAGAGACTGTATGTACCTAGTATCTGTCCAAGGATATAATGTGAAGTTGGTATGTGTAGATCTCTCCATCGCAATCTGAATTGGTCCATTCTTCTATTTGCCTGCCCATCAGGTGCCATTAAAGCACAAAGACTAATGCACTTTCCGAAGTGATGTCAAGTGTCGCAGTCCTTATGTAATATGATACAAAGTGCACTGGAGGCCGCTTGGACCTGATTCTACAAATGGACTGCCTTTTAATTGTGTCAGGTCTAAGATATTTTAAAAGTGGTACTTGAGTTCCTACAAAAATAAATACATTTTTCTCTCTTTCGTTCTGTGTTGTAGACGATGATGATTTTTACTATTCAAAGATATAGGAAGATATAGGCATCTGAATTTTATATGTTATATCTGAAGGGCGTTGTCTAGAAGGTCGCGCTACAGGGGCTGAAGACAGTTAAAAATACAAGCACTTACGAGAAGTGTGAAAATAAAACATTTTATGAGTTTCTTTTGAGACGTAACAGTAAAATATAAATGTTCGAAGAAACATTTTACAGAATGAGAAAGTGTTCATGTATCTTGTATTGTTAAGGAATTATAACTTTAAACAAACATATCCAGTGGATATCAACTTCATAATATTTTAAGTCGGCTTTATTCATATTTATCTATACTTCATTTATTGAAACGAGCAAAAAGGAAGAGAAATAAACACACGAGATTGGTCGTCTAAAATAATTGGATTGGCTAGATTTGACAATTGACAATTGATTTGACAATCTAGCCAATAACGAGAAAGATAATTATTTTCAACGACCAATCACGTGTGTTTATTTCTGTTCCTATTTGCTCGTTTCAATAAATGAAGTATTAGTACACTTACTTTAACTAAAACGGTTATTCAATTCGTTATCTCTTTTCATTGACATAAGAGTAACAAGAAAAAACATTTATAAAACCTTTATTATATTGACAAATCATTATGAATGACGGGGTAAGGACATATAATAACCTTCTTTATATGACTTGAATCAGACCTACGTAACACCGGAACTGCCAATTAATACCGCATCACATGTCACCCCAGCACTTTAGTAAACAAATTACCTATAAGAGTGATACGTGTCAAATACCCTAAAGCGGTCGTTGACCCCACGAACACCTGGAAGGGACGTAATTGGCTCACTTGCTTCGTAACCCCATGGGAGATTCTCAACTTTAATTGGGTAGGCTTAGGGCTGATTTTAAAATGCGAATAAATGAGGTATTATTGAGTAGACGTCTAAAATAATTGATGTCTGACTAAGTAGTAGGTATGCCTCATCACATCAGTGGAAAAAGCGAAGCGCTCGTGGCGAAGCTTGCTAAGACGTTCTTGATAGATTGTCCAAGTTAAGCAAAGTTTTGACTTGGGTGGGTGGCCGCAAGTGGCATTAACAACTGAGTGCTTCCGCGCTTCGGAGGGCACGTTAAATTGTCTTAAAGTCGGAGGTCTTTAGGTGGCCTAAAGCTCTCACTAGGGTTGGCCACTTGCTCGAACGAACGATTTAAAAATGTGCAACTCTACCTATTCAAGATCAAGCAGGTACACTACATTAAAGATATTATTATTATTTAAAGCCTGTGGTGTCCCACAACAGGGCAAAGGCCTACATTAAAGATAACCATAATAAAATTGATCTTGTATTGTCTTTTTATGGCAAATATAATAGAATCAATAACCGAAAACCCACGTCGTCTAGACGATAAATTGGCGTAAAAATCAATTACTTGTCCGGTTTCACACGAGTCAATTGAGCAGGCAATCGCCCCCTGGCTTGATAAGTCTTCTTTATTGCACCTAATCAGAATTTAATTTGGTACGCCTTTTGAGGCCAATCACCTCAAAATTCACTTAGACTTGACCGAGATAGATGGTTTCATTAATACGAGTTGGCAGACGCTCATTATTCTTGGATTAAATTATCTTATGAAAAGCTCAGTTTTAATACAATGGGAAATTGCTCGCGTAAAATATTATTGAGTGAGAGACGCGATCGCGAGGAGTGACCATAATCATACCCAGATAAAGATTCTCTGGAAGAATCGAAACATTCTCGGTATCTAAATCGAAAACTATCCTAGAAATAGTTCTACAACTAGTCCGGATTTTCACGGGTTCGGTTAGTATTCGGATCTGACTGATCCGAATCCGACTGATACTAACACAACCTCAAAGCCCCGCCAATTTGAATTTGATGACATAAGAGCTCCAAAAGTCTAATTTTTCTGACAAAATCATCGTATTTTCGGTAAAAGCTTCCTTTTCATGAAGCCACTAAGATTATCTTCGCGATACTCTTTGAATCTCTTTTGAAAAAGGGTCGAGTAAATCTGGAAAAAATACGCTGTGATCGCTTTACATGACAGCTTACTCGACGGGGTATAGAGAGTTACTGAACTGAACGAAATTATGCATAAATTGTTATATCTCAAAATGTACTTACCTACATATATTTGATACTTATGTTTTTTTAGTGAAACAGGTTAAAATTGATGTTATCTCTTCTTTACGATGAAGCAAAAATAGTATTTTGTTGACTTGACTGACTGTTACGAAAAAGAAGACTGATTCCAGACATCAGATAACAACAATATCAATAGATTTTCGTAACAAAATTCATCAATACCTCTAGATAGCTAAACCTTAGAACTGTGGCTGACCTGACTGTTTTGATCTCGTGTTCCTGTAATAGTGAGCTTTGTAATAATGGATCATGGAAGGCAGACATTACCGACCAGACGGACACTAACTACCTATTGTCCATTCGCTGCATTTCATAGCTCGTGCTAACAAGGTGCTTTCCATCTTGAACTTATATCATATAGCTGTCTACTAAGTATATTAGGCAGCTATATTATACATATTGTATATAATTGCACTTATTTTTTGTCGCAACGTTATTTTAATCACTTTTTAAACATTTGATCATCATCATCATCATCATCCACAGCCCGAGTTTACCCACTGCTAGGCATAGGCCTCCCTTAGTTTGTGCCATCCACTACGATCCTGCGCTAGTCGCATCCATTGTCGCCCCGCGACGCGAAACATTTGATCAATTTGTATAAAATAGTTCTACCTAAATGATTACTGCGAGAAATATTACTCTGATTACTACGAGAAAAGTCGGGCTGGCTAGTAATACGTAGCCTGCACTACAATATCCAAGCTACCTTCATGAAAACAACTCATAACTCCATCACAATAACGTCAAAATTGTCAATAGGGCTGTGTGTTTTATTTATTAAGACAACATAGTCTAATTTTGTTAGTAAAACTTATGTATCGAGGGGTTAGTACTTATATTCTAATATATATTTGGTCCTCTGAATTAATTTGAATATCAGATAATTACGAACATGTTATACTAAAGTTTCCCTTATTTAAGCTCCTCTCAGCGGTTCCATATTATATGCAATATCTGTCTTGGGTATTATGTTATTCATTCGTTCATCACTCAGTGACGTACCCAAAGTTGGCTGTCAGTTCAAATATTTGCATCCTCTATTATTTATTTAGGGAAGCTTTTTGTGTTTTTAAGATTGTCTTTATCCAAAGCTAAATAACATTATCATCTCCCTGTCATCTTATTAGCGTAGTAACATTAAAAGAGAATCACAATTGAGTGCACACTCTCATTTTGAAAAAAAAAAAAACAAATACGGTTGATAATTTAAAACTTTAAATCTATTTTGTAACACTTCATACTTTGAAAATAAATGAATCTATTTATCTTTTCCAATACTCACATACTTACCTACTTAAAATAATTTCAATGTAACACAATACTCATTATTTAAGTAGCACCTAATTATCCCTCTTAACGTGTGATAAATTAAATGTGTGACATTTTGAAATAAATTAACGTAAATGGATGTGTTTATTTCACGAGACGGGAGATTATAAATGAATATGTACATACAAAATCCTTTACCTGTTTGACTGACAAGAGTGATGTATTACGTCTCTGTGTGTTAAGTGTTATTCTTTCTATTAATAAAGAAAGAAAGAAAGAAAGAAAGAAAGAAAGAAAGAAAGAAAGAATACATTTATTTGGGAACATTAATAACAATGTATCTTTCCTTTCTTAATGGATAAGGTGGTTTCTGTTTTTGCCTTGAAATTGCCTTTGCTTCTTCTTATATAACCTGCAAGGATTTCTGTACAAAAAGACCAAAAATACCATTCGAATCTGAAATAAAAAAAAAGACGTGTGGCACTCGGGGACTGCCGCGGTAAAGCTATTGCATGCCACCTAGAGGCGAGTTGCTGAACTAAAGTGATAGCGTTAGGTTTTTTCGTTACGGAATTTCTGGATTCGGTCTCCACGCTCAAGGCTCGCGAAAGAAGCTATGCAATAGCTTAAAAAATATTCGTCGATACACAAGCGTTGTATTAAACGAGTGCACTATACATAAACAAAACTGATCTATACTTCCCTTTTAAGTATAATTAAAACACGCCCTGCTAATTCTCGGTTCAGACTCTGAGACTTTTTTCTGTTTTTGTTGAGCTTCTTTAAAATAAGTTAAACACTATTTTGCTGTAACAGTATCTGTCCAGTGTCCAGACTTCAGATCACCTTCCATCATTACCCCATTACCCGCCATTAAGTGGCCATTGTTTATTCAATATCGGGTTCCTTTTGAGAGCTAATTACCAGTAATAAGAAACTCAGTCTAAAAGAAAGAAGTAATTTCAGGTGTTATAACAAAATTTAATTTTTAATTTGAACTTTTTTGGAGTTTACGTAACCTTTTAAATACAATAGGTATTAAGCTCTTTCTACCTGGCGACTGTTAAGGTAGATCGCTTGTTTTATTTATAGCTTTTTCGATTATATTTAAATTGTAATTAAACATGAGAAATAATGATCAAAGCGCATAAACCAAATGGGTATCTGTATTGAGTTATGCGATCGCTCGCTTTTCATACAAACGAAGCATTGTAATACTAATTGCGTAAAACATTTAACTACAAATTGTGTGAGTACTTTACTGTTGTATTAACAAAGTAAAATAAATAGCAATTAGTCTGAGAGGCTAATGAAAGGTAAATTATTCACGTCGGCGTCTTGCCCCTCGCAATCTCGCTGTTTACTGTTATTGTGGGCTATATATCTCCAGGAGGCTGGCAAGGACTTTTTAGGTCTGATGGTATGCATAGCGTCTGCCCAGTATTTAGAAGATAAGCTTCAGAGTCTGTATCAGAAGCGGCGTTTCTTTTCTGATCTGTTGAGCCAAATATCTTGTCGATTCTCGGCGACTTTCAGAACATGACGCGGTAAGAGATTGCATGATACGTGATGATACCTAGCTTTTGTTTTCTGAAATCTATAGCATTATTCAAAATAACCACGCCATATCGTGCCACGTTAAGACATGGTTATTTGGAGAATAAGGCCGCAAGTCTGATATGCGTGGCTTCGAAGCCAGAAGTGCATTAATGAATTATTGAAGAATGATATATAATATAAGCGTATATCACGAGCTCTAAAGGAAAGCATCGGTGGGAAAACCAGTTAGCAGCAGCGTCGATGTGCGTGCAACCTGACATGTATAAAATGTTAACTTTTGTAAAATGTTGGCATGTTTCTGACTACCCCTTAGACATTTTTAATGGATCTAAAAATATTTAAAGATCTGAAAGAACATAATCCACCGCATCTTGGGAATAGGGAATACATATGTGGTAGACATTATATTAACACAACGGGACATTACTCACGTAAAAATTACTGTCGATTTAGATACCGACAATGTTTCGATTCTTCCGGAGAATCTTCATCTGGGTATGAGTGTGCTCACTCCTCGCGGGCGCGACGTACACTGCGGGCGGTGTATCGCTCGGCACGGGACGCAGGTCGCGGAGGAGGCGGCGGGGGGGGCGGCGCTGTTGTAGATGCCGGTGTCGTCAGGAGAGTCTGTGCTGGGTCTTCATCCTCACTCGTACTGTCTTCAGATCCGATATTCAGACACGCAGCACTGACTGTATCTCTACCAGGCCCCGATGCACCACTATAACTTTTCGTACCCCGCAAACAAGGTTTCCAGGCTGGAGCTAAAGAAAAGCTATCGAAACATTGTCGGTATCTAAATCGACAGTAATTTTTACGTGAGTAATGTCCCGTTGTGTTAATATAATACATATGTGATTATATTTCAGTTCAAATTCGAGAAAGATCTGTTATTCTATATGATTCTATCCATGAAACATTACGCCTTTCATGTTAAATCAAATAGAACATTTCTACCAATGATAAATCTAACGCAAACGTTCTCAAACGCAAACTTTTCATAAAACTTTACTGTTATTCGTTTGAAATCCGTTCTCAAAGCGAACTATTCGCAACAAACGTGAATAGGCATTCATTATGCATTGTCTGTCAGTCCGAATCGCGGCAAGTTTAACCCGAAACTCATGACTGTATTATGAATTAATCGTAAATTCATACACTGTACAATTAGTCTCATAATGTTGTTAGGGTTGCCAGACATGCTATGAATAGCTATTTAGTGTTCGAGTAACAAAGGTATCAGGTGTTCTACTAGTGAGCTTATTATAAGCTCAGACGGCTGTTATCTATTGCTATCTCTTTTCATACACTTAAGAGTAACTAGAAAAAAATTTACATCATTATGATAATTTGTAGACTCATTTCTGTGGATACTCAAGTAAAGTATTAGAGTTCCTAACCTATAAATGTATCCCTCTATTGTCAAAGGTCTTGCCCATCTCCTTCCTCTTCTTTGATCATTATCACTTCCCAGCTCTACTTGAAATGCATCTTTACTTCATTCATTCATTCATTCATTCATTCATTCTTTTTATAGTCTGCCTCGGCGTTTGCCGTCTAACTGCAGGCTCTCTATTTTCTAATAAAATCACCTTAAAGAGGCTACTAGTCTTGACGTTTCTAACATTACAAATGGCTAGGAAACCATTTAGCATTCAACTGGGTGGCAATGGGCTCTAAACCTGTCACGGTAATGAAAACTACTTGCAAGATGTCGGCATGTGCTAAATTCGTATTTAGTCAATGGATGTTGATGCCTAAAGCATGCTTACTATACAATCGTGAGCATCTTGCGTTGTTTTACAATTTTGTTTACGTTGTTTTAAAAAGTATAAAAATGTATTATGTTTTTTTCTATTCTGATCCAGAACTATGCATTTAGTATAGCATTAGAAGGTACATACAAAGTTACATTACATTATCATACATCCATCTTCACGAATGTTGTAGGTATTTATAATTTAAAGTAGGAAGAATGGACCACCTATGTTTCTTGATGTGTTAAAGCAACCGTACATTTCGTGAACTGGAACTCGAACTGATCGTGACATGTTGAAAGGATGCGCAGTTAGATTGCTTTGATGCGGGAACATCATGTCCTCAGATAATGGAATCCGGATTTATTTCCATTTGAAATGACATTCCGATCGGACAATCGGAACATGAATTTCTATTTAATATTGTGCTTCGGGTTAGCACGGTCTGGTGGTCTACAGATTGATATGACGTTGTAAAATGTTTTATATGATTCTTTTAAATGTATAAGTAGATTACATCATTTCATGCTGCTTGAGCGCGCAATTTTTAACTGACAGTTTACTTTATTTGCTATTCTTGCTATACAGGTAAATAAATAAATACCTATAATAACTAAACATAATACTATTCTATTCTATTCTACACAGGTGGGCTGGCTTTTACAGACGCGCCGTAAATCGAATGTAGAATGTCCGGAGAAAACGCGTTTGCTTTTTTGTTAGGCTTCGCTGACAAAATACTGCTAACCAATGCCGAGCCGCGCCTCACCCTTACTTAGACTTAAAGAAGCATTTCTGAAACACCAATACTGTGACGGGAGCGTGCTTCCCAAAACGGACTTCACTTTCAGCGGTCGTAAAGCACGTCAATTACTGTATACGGCCCCGATGGGAGCCGCCAGCAGCCCACGGACCGACGGAATCGAAGAATCTCCGGGGTACTTCCCACTGAAGCGGAGCGGTAGTTTCTATATTTTATTAATTTGTAGCAATTTTTTTGGTTAATTTGGTTTATCTATTGGTACTGCACGTAAAACACTGGCAGATTGAACATAAAAATATCACATGAAATAATCCTACGAGCTGAGAGATTAGTAGTACCTACTACTAACCCTTTGTAAATGGCACGAAGAGTCAGGGCAATAAATAAGGTTCGGAGCGTAACTCTTCGACTTTTCGGTATCATACATTCAAATAACAAAAAACTGCAAACGTATAGAAAAAAATCTAACGAGACATTGCTAAGAACAACTATGACATCGGTGTATGTGACGAAAGCAAATCCATGCATCTACCTACATAGGTAGATGCATGGATTTGCTTTCGTTCTACTTTGGCAGACGCTGGCTTTTATGATTTTATTAAGATTAACAGTGCTCTTCACTTACACTTGTTTCTTGGTTTTGCTGAAAAGCTGACAGGCTAGTTTTTAAATGAAATACTTACGGCACTTTTGCAACTTTATTTACGAAGTACTTTGTGATTCCCTTGGAGAATTTATGAAGGTGAAATGTAAATGTGTACAATGCATTGGACTAAGTAGGGTACCATATTTTTGACCCTGTACATAATGTGTACATTTTAGTTCTCATTATATAGAAAATATTAGAGCAAACCATGCAGCATTTTATTTAGGAACGTTATGTTTTTTAGGAAGTCCATCGGCAGAAAGTAATGCAACAAGAAACTTACAGTAGTTTAACTAGAGGCCATTTAAAGGTCTCCACAAATAAATATAGGACTTAAAATGAAATACTTACGGCACTTTTGCAACTTTATTTACGAAGTACTTTGTGATTCCCTTGGAGAATTTATGAAGGTGAAATGTAAATGTGTACAATGCATTGGGCTAAGTAGGGTATCATATTTTTGACCCTGTACATAATGTGTACATTTTAGTTCTCATTATTTAGAAAATATTAGAGCAAACCATACAGCATTTTATTTAGGAACGTTATGTTTTTTTAGGAAGTCCATCGGCAGAAAGTAATGCAACAGGAAACTTACCTAAACTAGAGGTCATTTAAAGGTCTCCACAAATAAATATAGGACTTAAACCATGTTTACTACCCTAAATCTTTGAGGGTCGCTTAGGTAAGAAAAAGGATCACTTAGCTCCTAGAAAGTGCTTGACTTGACCTAAAAAAATCTCAATACGCATTGCAAATTTTCATCTTCAACCCTCCTTGTAAGACGTTGTAAAAGCACATGAATCAGTAAAGCGAAGCTAATATTTCGGCAGCTCTTCCCAAACCTCATATTTTATTGTTGTTTTCAGCCTTCCCCTTACCTGAAACATATTTTCGTACTTTAAACAGGACTGTGTTTTTATTATGGATTTTACCTTGAGTTATTTTATGATGTTCGTCTGTGCGTATTTTTATTGTGCTTTTTTTATTATTGTAGATTTTGTAGACTATACACTACAGTATAAGAAACAGCCATAATTAAAACCATATGTTAAACTACTTAGCTTTTCTTTATTTAATACTTGGACTTTTTCCTCATTTTGGGATAGTTGTGTAGTTATAAAAAATATTTTAGTATTATTTAAATATGTAGGTAGATACCAACCTTTCAATACAAAAGCCAACTCGAATAATTTACGAGTATACAGGTAAAAGATTATGATGAAGAGTAACCGCTTATAAATTAAACAAATAGGATTATATCCTTAACTGTGTGGGTTCTGAAACTCGCAATTTCATCGTAATTCCACTTACAAAAGTCCAAATGAAATTGCAACTTGGGAGCTCAGCGGAGTCGTTCTTGAGAAAACAACAGCTTGACTCGTCTTGTGCAAATTGAAAGTATTAAAATGTAACTTTTAACATTTTAAATAGAAAAAAATACAAGTGTAAATACAAACGTCCGACTCATCAGAAACATTCCCCGTTGGGAACGCAGTCCAAACTTCGTCCAAATGAAAACCGACCAAAGTAAATAGTGCTCAAATACCGAAACATATCTGGAAGTTTTACGTCTAAACTTGTGTTGTGTTTTGTATCTATAAATATTCATCGAAGTTTTGTTTTCCAATCGACTTCACCTGAAAACATTCTACCGACCAAACGTTAAAGATCTGAAAGTTGGATTTCAATGAACAACAATTAAACTTTTTCTATTGTGCGAAGATAAATCCTTAATGAAATCTGAATTAAAACAACTTCAAGACTTCGAAAGATGAGTCTATAGTGATGTGAAAATACAATAAAGTGTTGTAAAGTGGTGGTGTAGTGATGTGCCGGTGACGCATGCGCGCTGGCGGCGGCATGGTCGCGCACGATGCGCGGCGGCGCATGCGCATGGCTCGGCACGCCTTGCACACGCAAAAATGGCGCAGTATGCACTTGCAGGGTACACACGGCTTTACTCCAGGTCAGTTGGTATCATGAAGTGTGTTTATTTGTTTAGTACTTAGACACAACAAACTTTTGAACATGAAACCTTGTCCCAAGCTTTGAAAATTGTAATATTTTTGTGTTACCAACAGCAACGTAAGTTTTAAGGAAAAACATATCGACTACAGCGAAGACCTGGACAATAATAATGATAGACTCCAGTGGGGAGCCTAAGGTTTATCGTATATTGTAAGGATCTCTAAACATGATTTAAAAATGTTAATAATAGAAGAACCTGAATCCTGATATGTAAAGCTCTAGCTACGATAATTGAAGTCTGCCTCTTTTCATCCAATGTATGCATAGTATAGTATCCACATGCCTACACTAGGCACGTATAGAAAATTCAATTTCGCAGCGTGGACAGAGCGAAGAAGCGTTGTGGTAAAATCCCATTTACACGATGCAACAATCTTTATTCAAAATACTTAAATAAATATAGCTTCCATTTAATTGTATACTAGCTGCGCCACGCGGTTTCACCCACGTAAGTCCCGTTCCCGCGGGAATATCGGGATAAAAAGTAGCCTATGTCACTCGTGGATAATGTAGCTTTCGAATGGTGAAAGAATTTTTAAAATCGGTCCAGTAGTTTTTGAGCCTATTCATTACAACCAAACAAACAAACAAACAAACAAAGTTTTCCTCTTTATAATATTATAGTGTAGATAGTGTAGATGTAGATGTAGATAACATACAGGAATCTTGCTCCTATTAAGTTAGGAAATCACAGTTCTTGCTCTCCGTCCACCTGAATGGGACCACCTAGGTGAACCGTTGAAAGTTTTTTTAACAATGACTTACCTCTCAGTACTGACAAGTACCTTAGTACTTGTATGCAACAGGAAAATACTGCATCGTGTGTGCCCTATTAAGTCGTTAGGAAAGTACTTTCAGGCGAACTAATAGCGGGATAAGAGCATTGCTAGTAGGTACTTGTACTCGTATGCAACAGGCAAATGCTTGCCCCTATTAAGTCGTTAAGAAGTCAGTACTTTCAAGCAAACTAGCCGGGACTAGAGCACTGCTAGTGCATACTTGGTGAATGAAAGACGTGTTATCGACATCAGCCTAGTGGTGGTATTACCGCGTGCCGTGGCCATAATGAAATTCCACCGACGCGGACCTAATTCCATCAGCCTGATTTGATTTGGTGGAACTTTCAAAGGAGAATTGTTGGGAAGGGTTTCTCGTTAAAATTACCTAACCTGAGTTGTAAATCCGAAATCACGGCACTTACTAGAATTAGTATTAGTGTATTGTTATTGGTCAAACGTGCCTTGCTAAGATAGAGATCGTTGAAGTTAAGCAACGTTCTAATCAGTCTCAATTTGGATGGGTGACAACAAGTGGAATTAACAGCTCACCGCTTTTTCGGGGTTCGGAGAAACGTGAAATAGTAGGTTTCTAACTCTAAGCAGTTAATCCAGTACGGAAGCTCTTAGGTGGCCTAAAAACTCCGCCCATCCAAATTAAGACCGCTCAGTACGTTTCGTAAGTACTAATAGTCATCAAGAACGACAGCAAGTTTCGCCACGAGCGTTTCTGTTACTCTGTCCTATCAACTTTTTCATTCTGTTGTAAAGAATTTTAAACTCGTAACAAATAGGTTTAAAATAATCGTAATACATAATTCCATCCCATCGACCGCAGCGCGCCGCCCGTCGCGCTCCAATATATTGTATTGACAGCATCGCGTTGTGCTATGCTTTTATCCGTCTGTCTGTTTGTCCATTTCGCTTTGTACTGGCTCGCGTATTTTCTAAAACAACAGATACAATCGAACAGTTTTCTACTGGTCTTTTAAGCACCACAGCAGGTCAGCGATCGAGAATTTGAAAGGTCTTGATAAGGCTCACTTATCTGGTGTGGGTTGAGCCTAAGAAGACGTTATTTTTATTACACTGTGTGGAATGTCCAAGGATATTTATTTATTCATTTTATTCAGATATGACTTGCCTTAAGCTAAGGCCAAACCTGCGCGACCAAAGCGACTGCGAAGCGGGAGCGTCTACCGCGCGACGGTAACCTTACCTAGTCTAATGCGAGATGCGGTCGCGCAGGTATGCAAAGCGCCATAGATGTATATGGGTAGCGTCCGTCGCGCGGTAGACGCTCCCGCTTCGCAGTCGCTTTGGTCGCGCAGGTTTGGCCTTAGCTTTACCCTTTTGAGCGAGCTTGCTTGCTTACTACCTTTTCTATGTAAACGACACAAGATTCGTGTTTAGTCTTCATATCCATAGTGTCCCCTCCCTGTCGCCTGCAGAAGGATGGATCGCCTTTCGATTACACCCGCAATAAACGCCTCGTGCTAATGCGACCCGATCGTACATTCTTTACGATACATTTATGTAATACCATCATCATATACTGCTTTAGTGTCTACCCACTGTATTTCTTTATCTATACTTATATCATAAAGAGGTAATGTTGGTTTGTTTGACGGACGTGATCTCCGAAACCACTTAGCCGGTACATCATTTTGTGGTCATAAAAATTAACAAGATTTTATCTAATTGATGTTGAAAACCTACGTTTTTCAGGAGGAGGGTTTAAAAAGACATGATAGACGGCCTATAATACAGAAATATTTTCTAAGTTTCCTAGATATAAAAGTCTGAAAGCTATCGTAACACTTTCCTCTAATAGCTGTTTTTGTTGTGTAGAAAGTTTCACGTTTACCGAATTTCTTTTATCTTATCAGCCCTCTGGTGTGTATAAACCTCTTCTATATCCCACCATTTTTTCCGATCCTGCGCCACTACAATTTACTGCCCAGTTGCCTTTCTTCTAGTTTCTTTTTAATAATTTAACTGCACAAAATAAGATACCAAGAAATGCCTTTTATCCCAGAATTATAGGCAATTTTTACACAGGTTTATCAGCGAGATTTTTGTCCCTAAAAGTTCCACCTATGCATTCATCAACATTATTTTTTGCGCACAATTAGGTACATATTTCTACACATAACCATAATTTAAATTTTCCTTCTCGGCACATTGGTTTAAGCAGTGCTACCACATATCTTGTGTAATGGCGCACTAATGCACAGAGTCCCTCTGTCCCAGTGCGGAGACATATTTGCTTATGCTAATCCGGTAATGGACTCCTGGATATGATCCTCAAATGAGAATGGCTCGTTCATTCTTTATTAAAATATCTGATCTAATCTTTATGGTTATGGTTTGAGAACGACTTTGTAATGAAGATTGAGATCTTGATTAGGTAAATTCCCTATTTTCATGAAAATTTTATGACTTTGAATGTAACAATCTTTTTAAATTCTAGGGAGATATTGTAAAAAAAAACTACATCAACAAAGTTATTATAACTTATCCGAATTTATAAATAGGTACAACTAATAACTATTACCCATAAAATTACAAATCACGTAACTTAAAAGGTAAGTACCAAATAATACATATAATAAGAAAGTGTAGAACAAGTGTAGAAATGTATGTAAATTTTCACAACTGTTTCTTGTAGTTACCGAGCTATTCTCTGAATGTGTGATTTTGTGCAAAGTTCGCGAGTTTGCCTGAAAAGATTTATTGAAGCAGAGAGTACTGGATGGAGCCCACACTTTATTGTGCGCTTCCTAACGGTAAATCCTAGCTTGCCTAATTGTAGCAAAATGTCTACTTGCTTCTATTGCCTTTTCTCTTACGTGAAAACTAAAAGTAAAACTAAAAAAACTAAGAGAATCTCTTACTAAAACATGTAAAACATTGTGAACTTATCAATTTACATTACAACAATTAAGAGGGAGTAGTCGTCAGTAGCTTATTTGAGCAGTATTTCGAGAGCCCTTACTCAATAATGTGATCAGATTATTTAAAGAATTTTACGGTTTTAGAAAGATTAATCTTTATTATAGTGCACTACAGAGAGAAAACATAATATTTGATTATAGTTTTTGAAGGAGAAGTCAATCCCGTCATAGCGTTTTACGAAAATGAGCGTCAGAGCTGTCATTCAGAAGGGATATCACTATTGTAATGTAAGAAAATGTTTTATTTTAAGCGTTTGTGGACCTGAAAATATATTCTCATAATGTCCTACAGCTCAAAACAATGAAAAAATTGCCTCTAAAGGTAATGAAAACAATATTTAAAAAGTACAAAATCGTTTCACTTTAACACATATTTTTTACTAGTATTTGAAGAAAAACACAAGAGTTTTATTCATTTGATGAAAATATAGGTATTTCTAAACGTACAGTTTTTTTTTCAATCAATTTCGAGCACCCAGTAATTTACAGGATTATTTTATAACCACTATATATCCGGCCGCGCAATCGTCTTCCGATTAGTCGATCCCGGGTCCTCCCAGCGAGAGGACGTATCACTTTTTTCCGCCGCCTCCATAGAATTGTGCGTCAAAAATGACAGATCTGCGTCACGCGATCTGTTTCTTAGAATTTGATTATGCAGCCTTAACAAAATCGTGAAAAAATAAGGAAATTTTTTTTTTCGTCTGTTTAGAAATGTACCTTACAAGATGATTACATACATATAGCGATAGGAGGAAATCTTTGCCTACACTTAACAGTACATTTTTGAGATGTACAGTACCTAATAAATACCATCCAGACCCAAGCTAAGCATGGCTTTTATTAGGTACATCTCAACAATGTCCCAGGCACTACAGAAGTAGGTCATATCCGCTTTATGGCAGTTTTTAGTGTGGGTCCAGGTACACGATTGCGATGATAGTTTTATCAGAAGTTGTCTGGTGTCTTTGATGTGACAATCCATAAATACGGACAGCTCTTGCCGTAAATCCGGAAAACCATAGACAACTGTTGGCCGAGATATCACTAATGACCGCTCGGCTGAGAAATACGTCCAATAAATTACGTGCTCTTGCGGAGGCTATAGATTAGGTACCTACTACGCCTACTACTCATAAAAGTATGCTTGAATTGCTTTAAAAAAAATTCTAAAGTTATCTTTTATTGTCAAAATGTGGTGATTTTGACGCCGCTCTACTATCCCTTTCATAAATGATCGAAATAAAAAGGATGGCATCATCTTTAGTTAGTTTAGTTTGAGCTTTGATGACGTCAAAATAGCCACTAACAACTTGCTAGGTTAGTACAACAATAACTGGTGACTTTTATGCTGTGTTGTATGTTTATTGTGGCTTTGTTTTGTCTGAGATAAAGAAATGGGTCGCTAAGAGGAATCTCATGTACGGACATTATTTTGACAGAATTATGATAAATGATGGCGGCAAGATGTGTGAGATAATAATAAATAAAATAAATAAATATCCTGGGACATTCCACACAGTGTCATCTATTCTACAGGTTTTGATTTTGGAATAAAATATAGAACCTGCTTTAGTAGGTACCTTTTTTCTAAAGAATATGTTTTATGTTTAGTAGTGATTTACATAAATAACGTTACTTGACCTTGATTGTATATTCGTATACCTATAAAAAATGTAAAATGTACAAATTAACAACAATTATGTTTTGCTGGATTTGGTTGTCATTTATGCATACAAAAAGCTTAGCTAGCATAGATTCGTAGGTAAACATCATAACGATGAAACTGAACTCTATAAAATCTCTCTACAAAGCTTATTTGAGACATCTGTCGGAAAAATATTCCACCTCAAAGAGTTAAACCTTTTTAGCGTTTAACGGTGCAAGTCAAAGCTAAAGTTGAATCCCAGAGGCAGCATTGTGGCGATGTCAAAAGAGTGCTTCGGAGATCCGGAAAACTGTGGATTTACGGATAAGGATGGACAACGCTAGTCAAGATTTTTGAAAAATTTTGCGTGTCTTAAAATAATTATGTACTTAAATACTTCATTGTTGTTAGTTTTCTCTGAAGAACAATAGTTTTATATAAGTAAATGTAAAATACGATAAAATAAAAAATATGTTAGTTCTAGCAAAGGAATTCTATTTAACTTTTCTACTTATTTCTCCGAACAATAGTTAGTAGTGCAAGCTAGCCTGAACGTAGATGACCCAAAAAATTATCTATAAAGTGGTTTAGTTTCTGTAAATAAATGTATTTGACTTAAAAGATCCAATCGTCTAATTCAATGTTGAATTATTGCATTAACTCAGTACCCAGGCTTTCTTTAAAAGAAAACGCAAACCTCAGTTTAAAATGCAAAGAAACTTAGCATCGAGTGGTAGCTCCACGCTCAAGGCCTCCAAGTTCATAGCAGCTTGCAAACCTACTATACCAGACACTGGCAAACAAACAGCCTAATTCAGCTGCTCTCTAGAACTGGTTCAAGGTCGCAGATTCATCTGCTAAGTTTACTCAAGCTGGCCTTCCTGCAATCAATGAATACGGTGCTAAGGTTTTATGCATTAAATAGGTAGTGAAATGGAATTCCTTTGAATAGTTCTAAAGGTTTTGAAAACTGCTGTAGCTATGAGTAACATTAGTTGAAGGTGATATGGTGAGTTTAAATGTATATAAAGAATAGTTCTTAAATAGTACCTTCATTTTATTTCTGTTCAGTAAAAGGTAAAAATCTATGGCAAAAAAGCGTAGCTTTCTTTTCAGTGATGCAAAATTATAACCAAGCACGAGTGTAGTCAATCAGCAAAGTAAGAAAATGCTATACCTACTTACATTTATGGTTTCCACATCTCTAGACACCGATAGATGTCAGTTCCACGTACTGCCTTTTTCAAACCTTTGAACACCTGTCTAGACAATCTTCTCAACCAAGATTATTGCAAATATTTTCTGCGATTTCGTTCCATTAGCCTTTGAGCTTTCATATTATTTTGTGCTGTTTTGTTTGTAGCGGGTGTTTGACACAATGATCGTCTGCGAAATGTTATTGAAGATAATAAAACAATGAAGACTTACAATGAAGAATTTACAATTTATCAAATTAGGGTGTTGTTTTTTTGGTTGTTGTTAAATTGTGAAAACAACGAGAAACGATAATATTCAGCTCAGTTAACAGTACGATCCTCTATGTACCCAAGACCCAACGCTATAAGGCTATTGTACCTACGTAACGCTAGAGTTTTTATGTCTGCTGAAAGTCGTCGAGTCATAAGTTCACAATTATGTCGTCATAGTTGGAAACACTTGCAACTACATTTTTGTGGTTCTGACACAAACACAAAGTAATACAAATGTTATCATACAAATAACCATCTTACCATGGCTTACCATGGCGTATTATTAAACAATGTTCAGGTTCAAACTGTTCTAACTTTACGTCATCGCCTTAGCTTACGTCAAAAGTACATAATTATGCAGTGAATTCTTCTGAACGCTTTTAACGGTCATTGAAAGCCGGCAGCTAGTAAAATGTTACCATATGCGACATAAACACCGATGGATCCTCATTTCATTGAAACCGTCGCGGCTCACTAAAAATTTTACGATGCGCGTCTGCTCACTACATCTTCTGAAATTTATAAACTTTTCGCTGAATTTTATGCAGCTGTGAATTGAAATTTCATAAAAGGAGTCCGACAAAATTGCGGTGTAGCCCGCTAAGTGGTCTTTTAGACTGCTTTCAGTACTGAACACTAGATTTTTCATCCAATTTTAATGTTTTTAAATGTAGGAAATGTTATGCTATAAGTCGGTTAAAGTTTTTGCATGTTATTAATGTAATGTTTTCTATTTGTCTGCAGGAATTCGCAACCCTCACAAAAGAACTAAACCAGGCGCGGGAACACCTGTTAGAACGAGAGGAAGAGATCTCAGAACTCAAGGCAGAAAGAAACAATACCAGGGTATGTTATCCTACTACTTATAAAACTTATAAAGGTATATTTACAGATTTATCTGCTTGTCACGTACGTAGGATTAGTTTATTGTCAACCCCACACAAGGCAAAATTTTCCCACGGAATTTTCAAGTGCAATCTTCAGCCTAACTCGACATGATGATTACCAAAGGTTTTTAAAAACAGTCTACGAAATATCTGAGTTATTTTCCCTAGAGATTCACTATTGTTTCCTAATACTAGTCTTCGATAGTGTAATCATTTACGAGCCTGCACAAAGTCAAAGATCATGGCAACAGATGTACCTCTGGGGCACATTTTGTGGAGAGCCTGAATTATTCAGTATACGTCTAGACCCGTAGTTTCCGATTTGTCCTAGCGCTGTTCGATTCTATTGGATCGGCAAACCGAACGATTTATTGATGTAAGCCACTACTGTTTATTTTGGAAAATGGGTGCTTAATATTAAATTTGTTTATGTCTGATGATGTAGAGTAGATTGATTTCTGTAGGCATTCGGAAACTGGCTTTGTTGCAAATAGTTTAATGCCCAAAGCAGGAACGTTAGTCTAAATAGTACATTTTTAACTTTCGCGATCAGTATACATATTAAATGATTTCAAACGGGACTTTATCGCGTAATTACCTACTAACAAATAAAACAAGGCAATTACGCGATAAAGTCCCGTTTGAAATCATTATATAGTTAGTAGAAATTTCAAAACTATCTTGAGTTGTACTAGACATTATATCTAAATCGACAATATTTTTACGTGAGTAATTCCCGTTGTATTCATATAGGTTATTAGTGTCGATTTTCAGGCATTTTAACTAACTATTAAGTTAGTTAAAATGCCTGAAAATCGCAGTGATTAATTAATCAGTCATTTGGAAATATGCAAAAGATATGAATGCTTTGGTAAATTAAAATGTTGTGGAATGCCATAACCCCCATTTCGGTACAGAGGACTATCCGTATCTCCCATTGACCCTATTCATTTCCACTCTAAATAATCTTATGCTTGGCCGAATTAATTTATAATTTGTTCCATTAAGCGCAAGTATTTCAGTAATTATTTTCAGTCTGTTTCATTTTACAAAGGTTTTTTTTCGCCAATTATGACTTTGTTGAGTAAATAATAGTCTAAAGATGCCACTACGTCTATGCTTACATCATAATAAGTGTTCACGGATCTACAAAATCTAAGTTTCATGTATGAACCCAAATTTATAGAGTTAGGGAGAAATTGAACATGAAATTACCTTTTTTTAGAGTAGGCAGTTACCACAATTTTGTTTTACCATAGACAATTTTTAACCTTTAGTAAGTGTCCCGCGCTACATGTAGTATTTTTTTATTTATTTAATATTTTTGTAAGTAAGTTTTAAGGGAGGCCTATGCCCAGCAGTGGGCTGATAAAAAGGGCTGATGATGATGATGATTTTTGTACTTCATTCCAGCTACTCCTAGAGCACCTAGAATGCCTGGTGTCCCGGCACGAGCGCTCGCTGCGCATGACCGTGGTGAAGCGGCAGGCGGCCGCGCAATCAGGCGTCTCCTCAGAGGTGGAAGTACTGAAGGCATTGAAGAGCCTCTTCGAACACCACAAGGCTTTGGACGAGAAGGTACGAAGAAAGCATACCAACACTATACTTCATTTATTGAAACGAGCTAATAGGAAGAGAAATAAACACACGTTATTGGTCGTCGAAAATAATTCGATTGGCTAGATTTGACAATCTAGCCAATCACGAGGAAGATAATTATTTTCGACGACCAATCAGTGGATGAGATGAGACTCACGAGGGATCGGAATGAGTGGCGTAATAGAGAGGAGGCCTATACCCAACAGTGGGTGGAAATGGGCTGAGATGATGATGATGAATCACGTGTATTTATTTCTCTTCCTATTAGCTCGTTTCAATAAATGAAGTATAGATCAGTCTAGATTTTTTTTTTAATCTTTTATTTGAAGGACTTGGAGTCACATTGGGACTATGTCAGCCAGAGTCTAGAATTTATTTTATATTTTTTAAATAGTCTGTTATTCTAAAATAACAGGGACATTCACATTATCATTTCTACCAAATGTCTGAATGAAAAACGTAGGTAATACAATTTGAATGAAGTCATGTGTAATATTTATTTCAGGTCCGGGAAAGGTTACGAGTGGCGTTAGAAAGGAACACAGCATTAGAAGAAGAATTAGCTTTAACCAAAGAAGAAGTAAGTTAACTCTCTTTGAGACATTTTTTCTTGGACTATTTTGGTTAAATTATTATCCTTTGCCATCATCCCATACTTAGTTTGGTCGGTACAACATGTTTTTCTCTTTCTCACTCCTCAATCATTCGTCAATTCTGAACTCACTCTTTCACATAATTCAGTCAGTCAGTCAGTCAAAATATTTTATTCAATAAGATCATAAAAAAGACCACTTTGACATTCACTTCGACCTTCCTCCACTTGTACACCTATCCACACTCATACTTATAACTTTTTTGATGTCATTCATCCCTCATGTAGCCTACCAAAATATTAAATGTAACTAGTTATATAAAATAGTAAATGAAACTATACTTCATTTCTTGAAGCGAGCTAATAGGAAGAAAAATAATCTCACGTGATTGGTCGTCGAAATTCATTGGATTGGCTAGATTTGACAATTGACAATTGATTTGACAATCTAGCCAATCACGACAAATACAATTATTTTCGACGACCAATCACGTGCGTTTATTTTTGTTCCTATTAGCTCGATTCAAGAAATGAAGTATATACATTTTTTCTTAACTGCTCTTGTATTTTCAGTTGCAAAACGTAAAAGCGGGGCAGGACAGTGAAAAGCCAAAGGAAAACGGCCAAGTGCAGACCGGCTCGCCGGAGCAGAATGGCGAACACGTAGTTAAGGTACTTACCACATTGTAGTGTGAACCACACTTTACTTTATAGTGCCTGGAAATTTTGATCTACCGTCTTTTGTTAACTTCCTACTCTGTTGCGTGTTTTAGGGTTAGTATTATAAGGGCAGTTGCACAATAATTGCTTTTATTTAGGCTTGTTTTATAATTATCCCTTGAAATGTCCTAGACTTAGACTATCTTAATAAATAAATTAAAAAAAAATCCTTTAGAATATCCTAGTCTTTGACAGTTCGATAAACGTGTTTAGCAACTTTCGTGTTGTGCGAACTGCCCTAAATCCGTATTTAAAGTAGGATTAGTATGCAAATCAACGTAAAAGATGCCTAAAAGATGGGTAAAAGTTTTTTTACGGTTTTTTATGGAAAAAAGAGCAGAGTCGCTAATGGAAAATTAATCATTCAAGAAAAATACCTAGTTCTGTCCCGTAATAAACCTAAACACATAAACTCCCACATTCTGAAGTCTGTTAAAAAATATAAAAGTTTCGAAAATGATAAGCCATATTTTTAGTTATTCCCAACTGAACAGGCTGCTGACACTCTAAATAAGTAATGACTTTTGAACGCGACGTTTTTAGAAGACGATATGTTGGAATTTCCAGGCATTTTTTAAATGATTTGTTTATAGTTTTAGGTGATATTTCGGGAGCACAAATACAAATTATTTGTACACACGGACACAATTTAACAGAAACACTAACGAAGTTATAAATAGTCCTATAGATGCTTGACAATGGTGACTGTGCGACTAGGGTCATCAGCTGAACTAATTTTTATTGAACATTTTGAATTCCTGATATTTTATCATTGATTTCATACATAAATGTTTTGAATTTGCAATCAGAATTGGTTTAGATATTTACAATAAATAGGTTTAGCCCTAAATCCAAAACTAGAAAATTAAGTGGTTTTACTTAATTTAAGCAATTATAATATCTCATCTACTCAAAATTTGGTGTGAAATAGACCTGTAGCAAACCGTATGTATTCGGTACTGAGATACGGGTACGCCCTCTAGTACCCAGTAACGAAACGTTACTCTTGAATGTATCTCGGTACTCGCACGATTTCATTCCTCGCATTTATCGCATGTACATACAAAGTATGGGTTGAGTTCACGCAGTAAGTTGATGCGTGTATGAAACGTTCACTGGTCTTACGATCGTAGGTACGTTTGTTTTATTTTTAAATATGAACCAGAGATTTCTGCAATAAACTAGCTTTCTATCCGCGGCTTCATAAAAGCGCATATATAAAAAAATAGTTTCTGTTTTGTTTAAAAAAAATATATTTAGTTTAATTTCAATTTTTTACCAAAAGATTTTTGGTGTTGATGATTATTTATTTTTGTCAATAAATAATTTTGACACAATGTGTTGCTTTTTCTAATAATCAGGTACTTAGAAGATTCCGTCAATACCTAGTTCATTTTCAGTTCTAGGTACACGCGTACGGTACCGTATGATACAACATACGACTCGATTCGATTAGTTGGATTGTACTGAGGTATCAAATGTAACGAGTACTGTAACGATACGAAAGTAACGAGTACTCATTCATAAAGTACGGAATACATACGGGTTTGCTTTTTCTCGTTACTTTTACACCTTTAGTGTGAAATTAAATCTCAATATATGTATTTCAAGCTAGCCAAGACTCTAGGGTGCCAATTAAGTAAAGCCATAGCAATAGTCATATATTAATAGCAATAGTGTTTTCTGTTCGTTTAATATTTTGTTTAATGGTGGGCACAGGAGTCAAATAATGTGAACATTGAGGTGGAAAGCAGTCGGAAAATCACAGACCTGCAAAACACGGTCTCCAAACAGGTTAGCTGGAACACGGACCATCTCGTATGCGAGATTTCGATCGATTACGTACTGTGATAGACATTATATCGAATGGAGTAGAAAATATTGTGATGAGTTTTGAGTTGACTGAACTTTGTTAAACTTTTCATGAGCAGGTTAGAAAAATAACTAAAATACAAGTGTTAAAGTACAATTTTTATTAAAACAACTTTAATTTAGTGAGAAGAGAGCAGTTTCCTGCACTTTTGAGGTGCATTTCTGTTAATAACTCCGAAGATCATCATTAGATCCTTAATTTCTTTTAAATGGAACCAAACTAACCTTTGGAATACATCCGGACTCAGCAGTTGAGTAGGGTCTCAAGGAGATAATAAAAATAAATGCCATTTTCCTTCGATAAGCTGTGCACATTGAAGTCTATCATGATACGTAATTGGTCGAACAGACCCCAATAACCCGGTCTGACCGCCATTGCATCTATTTGCATCGTGTCGCCATCTATTTACATACATAAGTAACTAATATTTATTATAATTACAAGTATATAAGTATAAGCTTGCTTCAGCCATAACCAAACCACGGCATAAATCATCCATGTAATAAATATTATATCAAACATGTATTGCCTTTATGGTAATTGTAGATAGTAAGAAATAAAATGTATGCTACATTTAGTATAAAATGTATAACTGTAAAAGCATGTGATGGTGAAGGCATACGGTCATAGCTTAAACCTAAACATGTCCGTTTACACGGGCGTTGGAGCGGCGAGTTGTAACGTACTGAAAGGTATTAGAATTTTCACACTGAAACTTCACAAAGTATGTTTATAACTACAAACTCGACGCTCACGCCCTCTGTGCTTATGTATGCCGCCACCGGTAACAATATTATGTAATTGTAGATATAATATTTTAGTATTTAAGAATAAATACCTTAGTTAAAGTTTAGACGCACAGAACCCATGGACTAATCTATCACCATTACTAACACACACTCAACATTTATACTAATAGATCATGGTAGTTGGTGCACAGAATTAATTAAGTGTTAGTTTTTTAATTAACAGGTTGTGGGCAGGGAATTTAAATTTAATCAATCTACTTGTATGTAACTTATACTCGTCTAATATTTATTTAACTCTTGTATGATGGGACCCGGACTGACCTTTAGGTATTCGTGATATTTTCGATATATTTTAGATGTACGGTTTCTTGATACAGATATGACATAAGCTGACCTGTGATTTGATGCCAAAATTTAGTTGTAGTGTGCAGAGAGACCCCAGATTTAAACTTATTGAACTAAAATAAAAAACTCAGGCCTTTTGCATCTATAGTAGATGATATACACAGCGTCAGGAGGCAGTCTTTGCCTACAGTTAACGGGACACTGTAGTGCCTGAGACAGTGTTGAGATGGAATAGGCTTGCCCAGCAACTGCTCAGCTTAGCCGGCCATATCAACAGGAAAGACAATGGTTAATACGTGTGGGGCAAAACATATAGGTATAAAACAATTTATAAAATTTTCAGTCAGCGGAGTTGAGCTCATGGCAGCGACGAGTGGCGGAGTTGAACAACAAGATGTCAGAGCTGGAGGAGCGGCTCTCGAAGAGTGAGAAGGAACTCGCCAAGAAGCAGGACGAGTGCGCGAAGCTGCAGCGTGACCTTCGGGAGAACGTCGCGCAGAAGGAAGACCAGGTCAGTTGGAAATATGAAAATATCCGTGGATGATGTTGTGGGTCATATATTTACTTATTCAACACCTTGTACCTATAAGATACAATGTATGACTGTTTATCTTCCCAAATAAATAAAAAAAAATAAAGTAAAAAATTAAAAAATAATTTATTTTGTTAGCACTTTAAAAAATAGAATAGAAATAAATTTTATTTTCCATAAACACACATGAATTAACATAAATTAAAAATCAAAAACATTTACACAGGTGATTATCGCCCAGTCTATCTGAGTACTTATCACACACAAATGAAAGAATTTCTTTTATGCAAGGAGTTTCTAGTTGAAGTAACCCAGACTGTCGACTGTACCTCTGAACTTCGACAGGTTTTAATTTCGACAGGTCCTTTACTTCGAAACAATGTCAATACTATCTTAATGTTTTAATTATCTTTTTAGGAGGAAAGAATAACAACGTTGGAGAAGAGATATCTGAACGCGCAACGCGAGTCCACCTCCCTCCACGACCTCAACGAGAAGCTGGAGCAAGAGTTACAGCACAAGCAGGCGCAGCTCAAGGTAACCTTGAAAATACAACAATTTGAATCTTTCGTTTGTTCCATAGAGAGGCGCAGCTCAAGGTAACCTCAATAATACTAAAGTTTGAATTGTTCGTTTGTTCCATAGAGGTTGAGATATTAATCATCGTTTGAGACATGATTCATGATAAAGCGTGCTGTCGCTTGCAATAATATGGTACACATCCGAACGTCCAACTGTAAGCTGATGGTTAGATATGTTATGTAATGTAGGTATGGTATGTTATGTAGGTACATCAAATAATATTTTTTTTATAAGTACATAAGTAATGTAGTTCTAAGGTTTGGAAAATAATTTTGTTTTAAACTATAAAAATGCAAAATATTTATAGATTAAAATAAAATAAATTAAAGCGCTCACGGTGTGTGGCAATATCAACTGAGTGCTGGATGACGGCTTATTAAATGGTTGAAAGAGTTTAAAAACGAGGAAAACTCGTATTAAGAAATTCTTCAGAATTAGAAGTAGATAACAAACACAGCCGCTGCATTAACACCATGTTCCTAACATTAGCCCAACGTAACTAATGCATAACATAAATACTGATGATGTCTAGAATCTAAATTTACATATACCTAAAAATTGAAAACTTGGAGCAGTTCTTAAACCAAGTGGCATAGTGACAAACTTTTTTTCGTACTATTGTTAATGTGATAAACTTGAAAGTACCCTGTGCTGTCACAAATGTGAAAATGCCAGTAATTTAGGTACCTACCTAACAATATAAATAAAAAGTATCTCACAAAAAAGTGTGTTCAATAAAATGAGAACAAAAAAAACCTATAAAATAAATATACAACAAAAAGCTGTGTTCAACCAATTTGATGCGATCGAAGAAAATTATCATTATTCTCCAAAATCTTTGAAAGATCCACCAAAATCTATAAAGATTTGTTAGATCAATAGATTCTGGCGAGTTAGATGTGCACCTTCCAGATTGGCCCACTGCGGCCAAAGATAGAAAAAGCAGGAAGAGAGGGAGGGAGGCCTTTGCCCTGCAGTGGGACAATATGGGCTAAAAATAAAATAAAATAAAATAATAGATTCTGGCATCATCAGGGCTTCGCCACACATGTACATAATCATTCTCCGCAGCTTCAAGAAGAGAAGACGGCGGCCATTGAAGAGAAACTGGAGCTGTCTTCTCAGAAACTGGCGCAAATGTCTTCGCTACCTGAGATGGAAGAACAACTCAAGGCCAGGATGGAGGCTCTCAGTCAGGTATGGGCTGCGGTATATACTTCATACAAATTCGATGTAGAATATTTGTATATACCTACTTACATAAACAAACTTGATAGAGAAGAGGCCTTTACCCAGCAGTTGTTACCGGCTGAGTAGATAGATAGATAGATAGAAACAAGCTGTCCATACTTAACCTAAAAATAACTTTTTTGTTGATAATAATGCTCAATTGGTGGGGATTTCTGACCACTCCCTTCAATATTAAATTGATTGACTCAACAAATTATAATAATTGCGATTATTTGGCACGGTTTGTAGTAATAATGCTGCAACAAATCTACTTAATGTAACCTTTATTATATCGGAACAAGGTTAACTGAATCGTCTTTTAAAATGTAAGTTTACATGTTCATGCTTCTCGCTTATCATTTCCCGTCAAACATGTAGCAAATTACCTCCATTGTTCGTTGTCAAATGTTTTATTTTATTTGCTTTGCTTTATTTGTTTTATACTTAATCAATCTTTCGATAACCCGTTTATGTTTTGTCTGTGTTGCCAAACTAATAATAATTTTTGTTGAACTTAATTTCACTGCTATTAGAATGCTAATAAATTTTAAGGTAAAAGAGCTTAGTACACCTGTGCAAAGCCGGGACGTGCTGCTAGTGTTTTATAATGTGTTCTCATCGCGAAAGTTAAGGTTGAAACACATTATTAACACGCGACGCGACCCAATGAAACTCGACGCGTGTTGAGTCGAATCAAATTGTATTATTTTCCATGACCAAAATCACACTATGAACATCCGAACATTTCAATTTGATTCGACTCAACACGCGTCGCTTTTAATCAGGTCACGTCGCGTGTTAATAATGTGTTTCAACCGTTAAAAAGCCACTGCCTTACTATTTTGCCTACCTCACCTTTTACTATTGAAGTGCTATCATTACTCCTAGGCGCAGGAGAGGCACGGTTCTGCAGAGGACCGCATCCAGAGACTGGAAGCCAGCGTTGAAGAGAAGAATGCTGAGCTGATGAGACTGAACCAGCGGCTGAGGATGAATGAGGAGCATAATACAAGGCTGAGCGCTACTGTTGACAAACTGCTGTCTGAGTCTAATGATAGGTAAGATTATTTTATAATTTTTTTTTATATATGAAGTGGTTTTAGAAAACCCCTCTTATTTTGGTTAAGTCTATCCGAAGACAAACCCACTCTATGGAGTAAATGAGAAAAACTCTTCTGTCCCACTGCTGGGCAAAGGTTTCCTGTCAAAAGTGAGTCAAAATCATCCAGGTCGTCCCGCCATCTTTTTTTGGGTCTGCCGCGTCAACGTTGCCCGCTTGGCCAATGCGTGACGAGATTGGCCCAACGTTTTGATAGTCACATTACCTACCAATCCCACTTCACTTCACTTTTGTATGGCTACTGTGACTTCTGTTATTCCCACTTTTGGCGGTTTCTAAACCACCAATATTTGATAAGGCCGCCCATTGTAAATTTTTTACTTAGTTTTTGTAATTATTTTATTGTTATTTTTAATGTAAGGTGTGCAATAAAGAATTTTCATTCATTCATTCATTCATTTTCAGGTTACAAGTGCACCTAAAAGAACGAATGCACGCACTTGATGAAAAGAACGCGCTCACGCAGGAGCTGGAGAAGACGAGGAAGTACGCGGACGAACTGCTCATAGAGAAACAGGAGATACTCAAAGAACTTGCCAAGTGGAGAATGGAGACTGAACAGGTAAGCACATAAACTGAACAGGTAGTCACATAAACTGAACAGGTAGTCGCAAACTGGGAGGTTAAAAAGGCCGTTATGAGCATTTCTGCGAGCAATTCATAAAGTGCATCAATTTGAGCCATTTTACCAAATTTTGGTGAAAATGCTAAACAATTTATGAAATTAATGCACAACTTAAAAAAAAAAGTTAAAAACAAAAAAAATATCTGTCGATATGTTTCTAAAACCAAACAAATTTGAAATATTAAAAACTAAAAATGATTGTTTGAATGTGATCCTAATGATCTTATTTGATGCCTATTGACTTTTCAGTTGAAGCGTCAAATGCTGGAACAAGAAATAGCGTTCAATATACAGCAGACGGACGCCTTGACCCGCTCGCTGTCACCAGGCGCGCCGCCGCAACCTCCCCCACAAATGTTCCAGGCTAAGGTATTTTAAATGATTTCATAAATTCTATATGTACATAAAGCGATTGACGATATATTGTTTTTGATCACTTGATGTCAAACGATCTTTCATCCTACCAATCATCCTTCCAGCGTAACTCTTTTCCATCCAAAGGTTGCCTGGAAGAGATCGCTGTTAGCGATAAGGCCGCCCATTGTACATGTCCAACTTTGTTTTTTTTTCTGTTTGTTATTTTTAAGGTGTGTGTGTGTGCAATAAAGAATTTTTCATTCATTTCATTCATTCATTCTTTTCGAACACGTGTAACGTATGAACGAAATGATAATTAAAATTCTGGTTACAAAGCAACGCCATCTACATTTAACTAAAGTTACGAGTGCACTCAGATTTACATCGATATGGACTGTCTATAATAGTCTTTACTAAATTGTTCTACATTAATTTTAGTTGGACGGCTCGTGGGAGAAACTACAACAGGCACATGTACTCGCAAATGTACAACAACAATTCGACGTGTCTAGCGACGCTGAGGTAGGAGGTTTATTTAAACACATCCTTAAGAAAAAAAAAACAATTGATTCCTTTTTTATTAATTTATTTACTAAGTTATAATTAACATAGGATACAATATAATTTTTACTAAAATGTCTATGACAAATGGTTAAAAAACGGCTTTGTATGCCTCCTAAACATTTTGAATATACTTCATATTGCGGGTTCCAAACTACCAAATTTATACGTAAGTTTAAGTCGCGCCACGTAAAAAGAATATCGTTCTTTTTACGTGGCGCGGGAACGGGAGGGGGGTAATGTTTGCGCACGGCTCACTCGCTCACGAACCAATAGCACGCGCTAAATCAATGGTGTGAAGTGCGCCGCGTCACCCCTCCACCAATCTGACCCAAGATCTCTTAAAATCGCCTACTGCGCAGCTTTTCCCGTCAGAATTATTTTTACGTGTCGCGATCTCCTAGTTTCTTACCAAAAGCCTTGCTATATGTGTTCTCATCATAACCATACTGTTTAGAACGATGAATCAGACGGCGGCGTGGAAGGTGGTCACACGGACGCAGCAGCCCTGGCTCTGATGCTGCAGGAACAACTGGACGCCATCAACACGGAGATCAGACTCATACAGGAGGAGAAACAGAGCACGGAGGCACGCGCTGAGGAACTAGAGTCCAGGGTTAGTACCTCATGATATTATCATCATCATCACGCAGCAACCCTGGCTCTGATGCTGCAGGAACAACTGGACGCCATCAACACGGAGATCAGACTCATACAGGAGGAGAAACAGAGCACGGAGGCACGCGCTGAGGAACTAGAGTCCAGGGTTAGTACCTCATGATATTATCATCATCATCACGCAGCAACCCTGGCTCTGATGCTGCAGGAACAACTGGACGCCATCAACACGGAGATCAGACTCATACAGGAGGAGAAACAGAGCACGGAGGCACGCGCTGAGGAACTAGAGTCCAGGGTTAGTACCTCATGATATTATCATCATCATCACGCAGCAGCCCTGGCTCTGATGCTGCAGGAACAACTGGACGCCATCAACACGGAGATCAGACTCATACAGGAGGAGAAACAGAGCACGGAGGCACGCGCTGAGGAACTAGAGTCCAGGGTTAGTAC
Source organism: Xanthorhoe spadicearia (assembly GCA_947086425.1). NCBI lineage: Eukaryota > Metazoa > Arthropoda > Insecta > Lepidoptera > Geometridae > Xanthorhoe > Xanthorhoe spadicearia. The sequence goes on from OX352202.1 coordinate 627,405, forward strand.
CTCATGATATTATCATCATCATCACGCAGCAGCCCTGGCTCTGATGCTGCAGGAACAACTGGACGCCATCAACACGGAGATCAGACTCATACAGGAGGAGAAGTGGGTCGCTAAAAAGCTGAAGATGATGATGAAAGATGCAAAGGCCTGTATTTATGTTGTGCAGGTAACAGGTGTGTAACGTATATTGTTTATTACCCAGGCGCCATTTGCCGCCATGTCGATATTCTAAGGTGTTGTGCAGGCATTGACGTCTTACCCAGTAGACACCTAATAAAGGGGGAACGCTTTTAGTTCACACATGAGCGCTTTAGCGCTTATAACAAGCCACGCCCCACAAGTTACGTTCGACCAATAAAGATCAGATTAGTACCCGTAAACATTTTTGATTTGTCATGATTTATCCGTGACCTTGAACTGACCAATAAGCGTTCACTTTCCCGCTCCCGCACACCTCAGTAGGTTGACTGAAAAGTTTGTATTGCGAAGTATGTACGTTTTTTTTTCTTTGAATGTAGGCAACTATACCTACTTAAAATTAGGCTACTGCTTATATATGATAGTTGTTCCTATCTCTAGGTTATTTTATTTTTAACAAATTCTTGTAACGTTGCACATCCGAAATGGATAACTGTTTAAACTTGTACCTACCTATCATGTAAGACCTACCATTGTACAACGTTTTGCAATAAAAATTTCAGATTCAGATTCTGAAAAAGTAGTACTATAAGGTGTCTACTGGGTAATATGTGAATGTGTGGAGGTAACAGGTGTGTAACGTATATTGTTTGTTACCCAGGCGCCGTTCTCATCGGCCTTGTTCCCTCAGGTGGGTAGCTACGAGCACATGAACGTGTTGGCACGTCGCGAGTCTCCCCCCCGCGCCCCCTCGCCCAGCAGACACCATGCGCAGTACAACAAGTACCATACGGTGAGCTATATCCATACTATACCACAGATTATCTACATTAGACAGATACCTCATCTCGAACATTGTTCTTTTTTTCTTCGGGATATTTTTGTGTTTGATTTTTGCGGCGCCCCGAGCGGCGTTTAGGTCTTGTCTGTAATCAAAAATATGTGACTCCATCTAGTGCTACGTAGCATGCAGTCGGATGCCTGAACGCCGCTACGCGACGCCGCAAAAACCAAACACCAAAAAATAGCCCGAAGAAAAACGGAGTGAAATCAATGTTCGAGATGAGGCATCTGTACTTAATCTGCGATTCATATCCATACTGAGAGAAAGCAAAATATGTTAATTTCGTAGGACCTCAAAGATCACTTAAAAATGTACAGTCTTATAAGCTGACTGTGATAACCAACCTACGTAGACTTGAATCCTTAACTTACCATCTGAATCCTTTATTATATCGGCTCGGTTATTAAATAAGTACAATATAACGGTAGGCGCCGGCGGCCATGTCTCCCGCGCACGCGCACTACCGCTCAGCGCCGCCAGCGTCCGAGAGTCTGCCATCCAGCCAGGTCGGTCTATCCCTCTCCCTCTTGCTTACGCGATACACCATCCACCTATCCTTCTCTTTCCTTACTTTTATTATACTGACAATGTAGTGTCTGTACTTCAGCAGGGCTATTGCTTATCTTGTCGCAAACTGAAATTAGTTGCCATCACAAATAAACCGTCAAATAAAACAAAAAAAGCACATGGTTGGGTAAACCTGCAGAAAATATACTCCGATTCGTGAACTATCTAACTTTTTTTCAGTCTCCTCTGTTCTTGTATTTTAAATTTGTTTTTCGTAAACTCTTTTCATCTTTTTTTACTATTACAACTACGTAAAAACTTCTTCATACACTTTTTACTCTTTTATTTACATACACATTTTTCCTTCATCTGACATCTTAAGTTAATCCAACTCCCCCCTCCCTACCCTCCGTATTCGAGTAGACCAAATTACCCCCCCTTTTTTTGAATGAGCAAGCAAGCACTTTGCACGCATTCCACTGCTGACCGCGTGTGTTTTGCAGATTGAAAATCTTTTGAAATATGCGGGTAGTTTTATAATAAGTATACACATAAGTAATATATTGTATCTAAATCACATTTCACTTAATAAACAATTTTTATGTATAAACTATGTAGTGAATATCCTACATGTATAACTATGTAGTGAATCCCCGGGTCCTAGTGGCCCCGGGGATTCACCAGACCTCTTGGCAGACCACCTGCTAGATGGATGGACGACATAGTTGCTGTACAGGGTAAGACCTGGATGCAAAAGGCCCAAAGTAGAAGTGTTTGGCGTTCAGGGAAGGAGGCTTATGCCCAGCAGTGGGTTCTAACAGGCTGAGAATGATGATGATGAAACTACTATGTAGATTACGCACAGAATGCTCAATTTTATTATGTAGATTAATAATAATGAGCTTAAATATTGTTATGCAAATAAAAGTGTGAGCTAAAAGCGCAATGCTTTATAATTATCTGATGTATAATGAAATATATTTCCTGCATTGCTTAAAGCTACAAAAAATAGGAATTTTAGTTAGAAAATGCTTTTGTGCCGATTAAAGGTAGGTATTTTATGCGTGGATTTAACCGCCATTTTGAAAATACTAGTAGTAGTACTTACCATTAGGTATCGATAGAAATAATTACATAAAACATACATTATTATCTTTAAGTAGATATATACCTAAATAAATATGTAAACAAAACTTAAAACGCCTTTGGTTATGAATCTTCATATATTCAAAGTATATTTTCGAATTTAAAGTATGTACAAAAATTGTTAATTTAAACTGGTCTATGATATCCTACAATACAAGCTTTGCATAGTTCGATGCTTGATTACGTGTGAAATCACCAATTTTACAAACAAATTGTATCACAATAATATTTTCACAGATGCAGTTATACCACAGATAAAATAATACTATGATTGCAGGCAAACCTAAATACTATTAGGGGCGCGGCAAAATTAAACACAAAAAATTGCCCGAAGAAAAACAGGAGTGAAATTAATGTTCTAGATGGGGCATCTGTACTTAGTATTATTTTATCTGTGGTTATACCAATTCTATATATTATTATTATTATTATTATACCAATTCTAATAGCATTACAATAAAATCTTTATTCCCACAGATGCAGTTATGCGACGACGGCGGCGGCGCGGGCGTCGGCGGCATGGGGTCTATTCCCCAGGGCGCTGAGGGGGCGGAGTCCCCACTCACCGCTCGGTCTTTACGTTTAGAACGAGCGGCGCGCGCCATACATGCTGAGAGGGATCGGTTGAGAACGCACTACCAGACGCCTTATGACTCGTGAGTACTTGCATGGTTTAAAATTAAATTCGTGAAATCCTAATAACATTTTCAAAAGTTCTCTTCCCATTAATTTTTTTTTTTAGGAACCTGTTGTGTCCCACTGCTGGGCAAAGGTCTCCCCCAAAATCTTCCACTGACTACCCTTTAAATAAAAGATTTAAAAAAAAAGCTCTCTTGATTAAGTGACTCCCTAATTGTTTATTACGTAGAACTCTGCTACCTTTTGTCTGCTCTGGGTTTAACTGCACTTAAATGAGTTAGGTACTCACCTAGCCGAGTATAGAATTCTACTTTGTCTATGGTATCAGTTACTGTATGCTGTGAGTACTATGTATGGGTATCAGATACATTACATTCAATACAGTATCAGATACATTACATGCTACACAGCTAGGTGATTACACTGCTTTACAGTTTTTCATGATGAATCGTCGAAGCTGAGTTGACAGCTCAATCCGAGCTGGATGTACAAATTTTGTCTTGTTATAAACACTTGACACGAGATAATGACCATGATTTGTGGTTAGTTTAACCGTGATCATGGCGCATGCAACTGTGCCGAAATATCGGGAAACTCAAACAACCACAAATCATGGTAATTATCTCGTGTCAAGTGTTTTTAATGTTCAAAACCATGATAGTTTAAAAAGTTTTGTCTTGATATCTGCATGATCTCTTAACTAACACATCTTTCCACAGAAAATTACTAACAAACCCTTCCTTTCACGCTGCCAGGAGCTCAGTCATGTCGGGAAGCCTCGCCCGGATCCCAATACACAGGTGGCCAAGACCTATCTTTGATATAAAGTACAAAAATAACTCTGACGCGAACTTTGCTAACATTTGGTGCGACTGTCCAGACAGTCTGTTCAATTATGCACCGCACAGATTGTGTATGAAGTCACATTTGTATAGAATTGTTGATAATTATCTGTTTCATCACCCTTGCTTGGTGAAAAGTGCTAGTTATATATGAAATGGTGATATTTAATAGATGAAACATATTTTTGGATTTTTAGATAGATAGATAGATAGATAGATAGATAAGAAGTTTATTTCGGTACACATAAAAACACAGTAAAGAAAAAATATCAACATAAAAAATAAAACAAAAAAATATGCAAGTGGAGCGAGCAAACAACTAAAAAGAAAAAGAACAATGGGTGACACAAGAAAGTACAAACAGTGTACCAAAAGGGTCTTTTGGTTTTTGTTTTTTTCTCGGAAAGATAATGTAATGACCAAAAAAGATAATTAATATGTAATTGTACATATTGGTTTTGCAACTATTTACAACTTTAGACGGATATTTTAATGTAGTGCTTATTTTGCACAATTGTTTTGTTTTTATAATAAAACTTTAAAATGGAATTACTAACTGTTTCATGTTACATTGGACTATGTTTCTTATGTTTTTTCAATGGTACGTTATTTTTCATTTATTGTTTTCCCCCTGTGTGGTATGCTAGGACTCATTTAGTAATTCCATTTTAGAAGACGCTAGGCTTCCTGTTTTACATACATTTTTAAAATACGTGTGTTTTGCAAACATACATTTTCTTGCAAAAAACAAAATGTCCTCCAAGTAAAATCCAACCAGTATCAGCTATACTTAGGCTCGTTTCGCCATCTTTGAATAACGTCATAAGTAAGCTTAGGGTCTACCTACATATCTGAGCTGAGACCATCCTTTTGTAGGGCTTGCAATCAGCCATTGATTACTTTTATGTATCCAGTAGTGATAAAGGCTCTCTTAATAAAGATATCACCCCATTTTCATAGCAACAGTTCATCTACCAAATCTTTGACGTCTCTTGTCTATGATATCATTCGACTAACGTCAAATGATATCTTAAACAAGTACCACTTTAGTCAGCAGTTCAATATAATGGTGTCTATCTTCGAATCGTTCAAGCCATTCTCTCCACAGCTCAAGCCAAGAGTCCCTCGGCGGGTCCATGTCGATGTCAGCTAGTACTTGGGGCGGGGGGGCCTCTCCCGGCCTGCCGCGGGGCGTGGCCGCCGCCGCCTCGGCTGTTTCTATCGCCTCCATGCATCAGCAGAAGAAAAGGGGCATCAAGAGCTCGCTGGGGCGGTTCTTTAGTAAAAAGGAGAAGGCTGGGTTACCGGTGAGTTGGCAGAAATTATTATCATACTTGAGGATCGGGAATGTCCACAATTCTGCCAAAGACAGGTCGAAAACTTTATATGCGCTTTTAGCACGAGCTTTAAACGGTGAAGGAAAACATCGTGAGGAAACCAGTTAGCTTTCTAGCAGCGGCGATGGACTAGTCACGTATGGAAAGTTAACTTCTGCAAAATGTGGGCATGTACCAAAATGTTTGGACATACCTCTGACTACCCCTTAGACAGCTGCAAGGATCTAGGCCCGTATTTAGAGACTATACTCAAGCATAAATCGTGTCTTAAGCGGTGATTCATAACTCAGTTTTCATAGAGAACTGTCAAAAATCAATGCTTAAACGTAGACTCAAGTTTGAGTGAAGTCTCTGAATACGAGCGCTAAAGAATTACATATAGATCTATAAGAAAATGTCTACCGCACTTGGGATACAGTCGTGATCATATTTCATTGTATTTTCAGATGCAGCAAGGCTCGGCTCCACGCTCGCTGTCTTCAACTTCATCCCTCGGTCTGGCGTCGCTGGCTGACGACGCGCCGCCCGCTGACAACCCCCTTCAGGACTATGGACGGGGCAAGTCCAAGTATGTACTGCATTATCAATCAATCAATCATTGATTAATTTCTGTCACAAACAATATTCGTACATACAAACCTATATGTAATAAATATAAATAGGTACAGGATAACACGTTAAAAAAACAATTAAAAGTAATCCAAAAATATTTGTTTATTGTGGTAACTTCACAAAAAAATGTTGTGAGAGACTGGTGCCTGGAATAGGTATAAAAATCTGTGCTACGGGTCACTAATGCCCTACTTCACTGATTGGAATAGGTCGAAAAACCTAAACTATAAAAAATTTTAACTAGAAAAATAGAGAATAAAGAAAATGTCGAATGAACCCACAGTAAACAAAACAAATTGATAAGTTATCAAGACTGCCCATAAAATACTAACATTATATCAACAATGTCCCAGGCACTACAGTATCCCGTTAAGTGTAGGCAAAGATTGCCTCCTAAACCCTTATAAATCATCTAGTAAAGATATAAAGGCCTGAGTAATTAGTCTAAATTAGTTTAAGAAAATGCTAAAAGTAGGTAGAGAATACTACGACTTTATTTAATGTTAACATGTGGTGTCCCAACGGGGCTCTTGTTGCGGCCAAATCTATTCATAAGACCTAATGTACCAACTTGAAACAATAAACGAATAGAATATGTTTATCAACAGAGATCGAGACTACCGGCACGAGTTACTAGGTGAAGCGATGCGCGCCGGAACACCGTTCGCGCTATGGAACGGTCCCACCGTGGTCGCATGGCTGGAGCTGTGGGTCGGCATGCCGGCGTGGTACGTCGCCGCGTGTCGGGCCAACGTCAAGAGTGGGGCCATCATGTCGGCGCTGTCTGATCAGGAGATACAGAGGGAGATCGGTGAGTCAGCTGTATGATACGCAAAGTTACGTTACAAGAGATTGACATCTGTCATTTATTACATGAAGATTGCACATGAATTTTACTTTCATGTTTACATGTAACATTTTTCGCATGCCGTGTTCTCATCTAGTAGGTCGAACACTCCTGTATGTTTCATGTATCCTAACTTTTATAAGAATGTTCATAGTGTATCGTCCAGTTTTGTGAACTTAATAAAAAAAAAATGAATAGATAGGTGACGCTACTAGTTTGTTAGACGTGATTATGACATTAAGGTAGTTTTAAGATTAGTGTGCCATAAATATAAAAGATGGCACCACAGGCACAGATAGTAGAACGCGCTATCGTTGCGTTCTGTAAGATTAATCACCTTTCGCCTCTGTGAATCTGTTTACGAGTACCAACCAATATAGAGCAATATATAAACCTTCAGTAAGAAAGTGTTTCATTGCTCGCCAACTCCCTACTATCCTCGTCCGACGTTTTTCATGGTCCTTCGAGCCGGATTTGTAAGGATAAAGGGGTTGGCAGGAATATTTTTGTGTGGTTTGTTGGCAAAACAAACGAACCACAGCCCCGCGCGCGCCCGATGAAGTAGTGGATCGCTACTGGGTGCCTTCACCGGAGTCCCTGCTGGGTCAACTGCGACGACGTGATGTTGCGTTGACATCTGAGGAGGCACATACGGAGACACCCTGGAGCCCACGGACTGCTGCCGCGGAGGAGGAAAGCGCCCATGGAGCGCAGGAAATAGTCGCTGGATGGAATGCGACTGCTGACCGAAGAAGAGTCAGTTGGTATATTTGAGTGGTAAAGTGAACTAACTGTGAGTACTTTGAAAGTTTATTGAAGATTGTGTGGAACTTGTAGTGTATTTTGTGGTTAGTTTTAGAAATTTAGACTTAGAATAATTTTAAGAATTTGGTTGAGACGGGGAATCCATGCCCAATTTTTGAATTTTAATATTTTGTCTCAAAGACTTGTAAAATTTTTATAGTATTTTTGAATTTGTAAGAAGTTATTTATTGTTAATCTTGAAAGATGGAGGAACAACTGATAGTGCAAACGGATAATTATAATAATTTGGGTAAGGCAAGGCGAAATTTCATCAAAAAGTCTCCGAAAGAGATATCTGAAACTTATGTTGAAGTGCGCTTAGAATGTCTAGAACAGCTATGGCAGTCTTTCTTAAAGACTCACCAACATTTACTGGAAACATATGGAGCAAAAATTATGGCACATGACTACATGAAAAGAGAAATTTATGACCAGGCTGAAGAAATTTATTTAGAATACAAAACCGAGTTAAAAACTTTTTTACTGAACTTTCAGAAGTCTTCTCGAGCGGAAACTTCAGTCGGGGGGCGACATGTAGCACCGTCAGTGTCAAAGTTTGTACTGCCAAAAATAATTATTCCAAAGTTTTCAGGAAAATATGAGGAATGGGTGACTTTTAGAGATTTGTTTACATCGCTTGTTCAAAATAATGACAACTTGGACAATGTTCAGAAAATGCACTATCTGAAAAGTTATTTAACAGGAGAAGCTGAGCAGCTTCTTAGACAGATTCCAATATCAGGAGACAACTACAGTAAGTGCTGGAATCTGTTAATAGACCGATATGATAACAAACAATATTTATCAAATTGTATGCTGAAAAGATTATGCAGTCAAAGAAATCTACCCTTTGAGTCGGCACAAGGTCTAAAGGATTTGGTTGACACTTCATCTGAATGCCTAAGTGCGTTGATGAATGTAGGAATTGATGTTTCAACATGGGACAGTATTGTGATACATATACTTACGTTAAAATTGGATGATGAGACTCGAAAGCAATGGGAGTTGCATGTGACTGGAAGTATTGCATCAAATACTTTACCGACTTTCGAGCAGTTCAGCAGTTTCATAACAAACAGATTTCGGGCTCTAGAGTTTGTTGGACAAAAATCTAGCACTAAAGAAGCTACTAAAACTAGGCCAATGCATGCTTCACTGTTTGAAACCAACTACCAGTGTGCTTACTGTTCTGAGAATCATAAGATATTTATGTGTAAACAGTTTCAGGCTCAGGACAGTGATGCTCGTCGACAATTCGTGCTGGATAATGGGATTTGTTTTATATGCTTGGGAACTAATCACTCTGCTAAGACCTGTGACAAACCAATTAAATGTAGAATTTGTAGACGTCACCATAATACCTTGCTGCATCCGAAGACTAAAAGTAAAGAAAAGTTAATGGCCGCTACAGAACCTGACAACGAAGAGGAAGAACAAGCGGAGGAATCGGGGGAAGAACCCACAGAAGAATTGCTAGCAAATACAGCTTATATGCAGAAGAAATCGGTATTACTAGCAACAGCGTTAATAGACGCTGAAGGAAGAAATGGATCATACCAAACGGTAAGGACCCTACTCGACCAGGGATCGCAAGCCTCGTTTGTGACTGAAGCGATGGTTCAGCTTTTAAAGCTTAAAAAGACGCCAGCTCGAGGCAACATTTCTGGAGTAGGTGGGAAGACGGTCCAATCCAAATATGTCGTGGAAATAAACCTCAAATCAAAAATGGCACCTTATAAAATCATTAAGGTCAAGGCTCATGTATTACAATCCATCACATCCCTCATTCCAGATAAACAAATAGAAGATCTTCCGTGGCTTAAGTCAGCCGACTTTTGTTTGGCGGATCCCGAATGTTTTACCCCTAATAAAATTGTTTAACTTATATTTGTATGTTTCACAAGACAATGAGACAGTTATGTATTTAGTTCAAATTATAGTCAATAGATGGCGCGATCTACCCAAACCTAGATCGCGCTGACGAAAACACGATGCCATTCTTTATATATTTTTTAGTTTCAATGTAAAAATGTCTCACAATAAACCAAGTATTCCAACCAACAATTATTGTGTTTCCATCGCCAGTCCTACCCATAGGCACAGGCCCATAAGTAAGTGCACTTCGGTGTACATTTTGGTCCTTCGAGCCGGATCCCTAATCCAGGGGGAATCGATGAGCTTGTGCCTGCCCAGATCATCAGGGCAGATGGAAAGGACTGGTTCCAACCAGAAAGGTTGAATTTTCGTGTGGCAGTACAAAGCGGCAGGGGCGTCAACTCAAGAGGGAGTTGACGTATTTATCAAGACATCAAGCTCAGGAGGGAGCAAGGTGTCAGCCAATCGGGGCAGCCACAGGAGAACAACAAGCAAGCAGCATCACCAGCGAAGGAGCTCAGGCGGGAGCTTCGCATCAGAGCAGCAGCAGCAGCCAGGGTGCCGACTCAGGAGTAGTCAGGCACGAAGCAGAGCAAGCAGCACCAGGACCTGACGTGAAGTAAACCATAAACAAGGACTGAAGAAGAAGAAACTATTTGGTGATATAAAACTTGGACTATTTCGTAACTTAGCAACTGTATGTAAATATTGACTTAGAAAATTTGTAGAAATAGTTTTGTATACTTAGAATAATTTTAAGAATTTAGTAACGACGGGGAACCTATGCCCAAATTTTGTAATTTTGTCAAACACTTAGAAAAACTCATTTATATTTTGGTCTTGTACAAACTCTTCGTTTAGAAACTTTTAACTTTTATTTTTTATTTGGTTTTGACAGATTTTGACACTTTTCTCATTTGACACTTTTGTTTACAAAAATGTCAACCAGCACAATGGAACAGCTCTTATTTCTTCAAGATGATTTATGTAATAGGATTTCGAAAACTAGAACAAACTATATGAAAATGCCTAGCGATTGCAAGTCAAAAGAGCTGGTTCATTCAAAGCTTGACGCTTTAGATTCACTATGGGGACAATTTGTAGCAACTCATTCTGAATTATGTAGAACTGCTGATCCAAAACGTTTAGGAGCTTCTCTCTATATGACTAGGGACATTTATGATACTACCGAAGAGCTGTACATAGATTATAAATGTCTTCTAAAGATAGATTTGCCGGAAAAGCAGTGTACAAATTCAGAGTCACATCATTCAAACACACATACAGGGGGGAAAAGTCAAGCTAAGTTACCAAAAATATCCATTACAAAGTTCACGGGGGATTATGCAGAGTGGAGCACATTTCGCGATCTATACACATCTTTGGTTCATGATACTGACATCGACAAAGCTATCAAAATGCAGTATCTGAAAGGTTTACTGGGGGGCAAAGCAGAACAGCTAGTTAGGAACATGAACATTTCAGCAGCGAACTATGACCAATGTTGGGCTACCTTGATTGAACGCTACAACAACAAAAGATTCTTAAGCAACATCATATTACAGCGACTGTTCAATCAACGTAGCAGCAATGTGGAATCGGCAGCCTTTTTGAGAGAAATTGTAGACAACACAACTGAATGTATTGGGTCGTTATCTAATCTCGGTGTTAATGTTTCCAGTTGGGATCCACTCATTATTTATATAATGTCGTTGTCGAGTTACGTGTCGCATCTGCCACAGGCGGCACCATACTTTTCTGCATCTCAACGGCGATCCAGAATCAAATCAAGAAGCACGTCACGGTTCTATGTCAGAAAATGGTTCGGAGAAAGCAGCACCAATCGTGTGCTTAGCATCAGGAGGAGTGGTACCTGGGAAGCAACTATTACTACCCACTGCTCTTGTGAAAGCTGAAACGAAGAACGGAGATACTCAAATCAAGCGAGCGTTGCTAGACCAAGGAGCACGAGGATATTTTATCAGCGAAGCAGCAGCTCAACACTTGGGACTCAAACAGATCCCGGTGCGGGGAGTTATCTCAGGAATAAGAGGAAAACAAGCAAACATTAAGCGAAGCAAGATCTTAACAGAAGAAAATTCTAGGACAAACACTAAGAAACGGGTACTAAAGACACAAGAAGAAGGAATAAACAAATCAAACCATGAAATTGTAACTAAGGAGCAAGAAGTTAATCCAGAAGTAGCCGACTTATCTCGTTCAGCGATGGTCAAACAGACTCAAGACTTCACGCAAGATCGCATCGTCATCGGCGCTTCCTGCAACAAAAGAAAAATAGTATCATTAAATAACTCTACAAAGACTTACCTGGGACCAGCGAAGCGACGATATCCGACACACGGTGACACTTCTGCAGCGGGAGGAACCTGTAAGAAAAAGGGAAGCTGTCATGCAAATATCAAGCCATTTAAAGATCGAACGAAGCAAGCTATTATATAATTGTTTAACTTACCATAACATTTTATTTGTGTTGCGAATGATTCGTGGGGTTCGGACTTTTCGATGGTTGCTTGGCAGAGTGATCACTAAACATCGCGGTCAGTCAATCAAAACTATGCGGATTGTATCTCTTTGTTTCAAGTTCAAGATTTATACTTATGTAAAAGTTTATTTAAGTAAATACCTAAGATTTAGTTTAGTTAGCGATTTAGTTTTACCAAGAGCGATTTTTGTGTTATTTTATCAAGTTTAAGATTTAAGTTATGCCCATGTAAAAGTTTATCTATCTAAGATTTCGTTTAACAATGTAGTTTTACCAAGAAGATTTTTATGTTATTTTTATCAAGCTTATAACTTTTATGTATAACTGTGTAAATATGATCAACTTAACTTCAGACATACCTAAGTTTTAAAGTAAACGCTCATGGTGGGCGGTATAAAAGCCAAATTTTGTTAATTTGCCTTTGGTGGGCGGTATGTTTAACTTATATTGTATGTTTCACCAAGACAATGAGACAGTTATATGTTTAGTTTTAATTGTAGTCAATAGATGGCGCGATCGACCCAAACCTAGATCGCGCTAACGAAAACACGATGCCATCCTATATATATTTTTTAGATTGAATGTAAAAACGTCTCACAATAAAACCAAGTATTCCAAGCAACAATTATTGTGTTTCCATCGCCAGTCCTACCCATAGGCACAGGCCCATAAGTAAGTGCACTTCGGTGTACATTACATTATATTATATTATATTATATTATATTATTATATTATATTATATTATATTATATTATATTATATTATATTATATTATATTATATTACATTACATTACATTACATTCTTTCGTTTACTTTTCTTTTCATTAATAGCAGATGCGCACATGAGGACGCTTCATGGTGGGCCTCAGTTGATGTTGACATACTTGCGGTCCAAGTTCTGGGTATTGGGTGCCAAAGACCTAGTAAAGTTCTACGTAAGAAAGTGTGTTAAATGTCTTCGTTACTCGACAACATCATCTTCCCAATTAATGGGGCAACTACCAAGTGTACGAGTCACACCTTCTAGACCATTCAAACATAGTGGAGTGGATTATGCTGGACCAATACAGATCAGATCATCAAAAGGTCGAGGACATCACGCTTACAAAGGTTACATTTGTCTCTTTGTCTGTATGTCCACAAAAGCTGTGCACATAGAAGTAGTTAGCGATCTGACAACGGAAGGATTTTTAGCAGCATTTAAACGTTTTGTTTCTCGTAGAGGACACTGTTCGGACATCTGGAGCGATAACGGAACGGGATTTGTGGGTGCTTCCAGACAACTTCCGAAAATGTTTTCTGCTGAACTATCTTCAATGCAGAGTGAAGTATCAGCTAGTTTAGCCAGAAACGGAACCAACTGGCACTTTATTCCACCTTTGTCTCCAAATTTTGGCGGATTGTGGGAAGCTGGAGTGAAGTCTGTAAAGTTTCATTTAAAACGCGTTATCGGAGATTCAACTTTGACATATGAAGAACTAAACACAGTATTAGTACAAATAGAAGCGTGTCTTAACTCCAGACCATTATCAAGAGCTGATACAGAGTCTGAAGGATATGATGCTTTAACTCCCGGTCATTTTTTGGTAGGGGAACCGCTACTTACTGTTTCAGACTATTCGTATGAAAATTCAACAACGGGAAGTTTACGTCGTTGGCAGCTTACTCAAAAAATGACTCAAGACTTTTGGCGACGATGGTCACAAGAGTATTTAACTTCTTTAATGCACAGATACAAATGGTCATTTCAAACTCCAGAACCTAAAGTAGGTGATGTAGTGTTAGTTAAAGAAGATGGTTTACCTCCATCTCGATGGTTACTTGGCCGAGTGATTGCAAAATATCCTGGTCGAGACAATATAACACGAGTTGTATCTCTTCGTACCAAGTTCAATACTATTAAAAGACCTACCTCAAAGATATGTATATTGCCTGTAACGGTTTAGGTAGGTGTGTAGTTTTTTCTAGTATAGATAATGATTTTGTTTTATCAAGGAGATTTTTTTTGTTATTTTATTAAACGTTAATTATAACCATTTAATGTTAATGTCGACCAATTTAGATTTTTTATAACAAACTGTAAAAGTAAACGCTCATGGTGGGCGGTATAAAAGCCAAATTTTGTTAATTTGCCTTTGGTGGGCGGTATGTTTAACGTATTACTATATATTTGTATGTTTCACAGAAACAGTGACAGTGTTTAGTTTTAATTGTAGTTAATAGATGGCGCGATCTATTGACTATAATTTGAACTAAATACATAACTGTCTCATTGTCTTGTGCATAGAGTAAAGTAATACGTCTTGTGAAACATACAAATATAAGTTAAACATACCGCCCACCAAAGGCAAATTAACAAAATTTGTCTTTTATACCGCCCACCATGAGCACTTGCTTTAAAAGTTAGGTATGTCTGAAGTTAAGTTGATCATTATTTACACAGTTATATATAAAAGTTCTAAGCTTGATAAAAATAACATAAAAATCTTCTTGGTAAAACTACATTGTTAAACGAAATCTTAGATAGATAAACTTTTACATGGGCATAACTTAAATCTTAAACTTGATAAAATAACACAAAAATCGCTCTTGGTAAAACTAAATCGCTAACTAAACTAAATCTTAGGTACTTACTTAAATAAACTTTTACATAAGTATAAATCTTGAACTTGAAACAAAGAGATACAATCCGCATAGTTTTGATTGACTGACCGCGATGTTTAGTGATCACTCTGCCAAGCAACCATCGAGAAGTACGAACCCAACGAAATATTCGTAACAGAGCGAAATGTTACGGTAAGTTAAACAATTATCTAGCTTGCTTCGTTCGATCTCTAAATGGCTTGATATTTGCATGACAGCTTCCCTTTTTCTTACAGGTTCCTCCCGCTGCAGAAGTGTCACCGTGTGTCGGATATCGTCGCTTCGCTGGTCCCAGGTAAGTCTTTATTTATATGATGTCGTTGAAGTTGGATTCCGAAACCAGAAAACACTGGGAGTTACAAAGCGCAAATAGCACGGGCGATGAACTGCAGACCTTCAGCAAATTCAAGGAGTTTCTCACGAATCGGTTTCGAGCATTGGAGTTTCTTGGTATGGAATCCAGCTTCAATGAAACAAGGGCTCATCAAACACAGACCTACCGCGTAAGCAACAAAACAAATGTGTCTGTTTCCTGTAAATATTGCAATAACAATCACAAACTTGTACATTGTAGGAAATTTGAAGACGAGGAGGTACCAGCCCGTAGATCATTTATCGTGAAACATCGGTTGTGTTTTAACTGTTTAGGAGTAGGTCACTCTGCTAATCAATGTCGTTGTCGAGTTACGTGTCACATCTGCCACAGGCGGCACCATACTTTTCTGCATCTCAACGGCGATCCAGAATCAAATCAAGAAGCACGTCACGATTCTATGTCACAATATGGTTCGGAGAAAGCAGCACCGATCGTGTGCTTAGCATCAAGAGGAGTGGTACCTGGGAAGAAACGATTACTACCCACTTCTCTTGATAAAGCTGAAACGAAGAACGGAGATACTCAAATCAAGCGAGCGTTGCTAGACCAAGGAGCACAAGGATATTTTATCAGCGAAGCAGCAGCTCAACACCTGGGACTCAAACAGATCCCGGTGCGGGGAGTTATCTCAAGAATGGAAGGAAAACAAGCAAACATTAAGCGAAGCAAGATCTTAACAGAAGAAAATTCTAGGACAAACACTAAGAAACGGGTACTAAAGACACAAGAAGAAGGAATAAACAAGTCAAACCATGAAATTGTAACTAAGGAGCAAGAAGTTAATCCAGAAATAGCCGACTTATCTCGTTCAGCGATGGTCAAACAGACTCAAGACTTCACGCAAGATCGCATCGTCATCGGCGCTTCCTGCAACAAAAGAAAAATAGTATCATTAAATAACTCTACAAAGACTTACCTGGGACCAGCGAAGCGACGATATCCGACACACGGTGACACTTCTGCAGCGGGAGGAACCTGTAAGAAAAAGGGAAGCTGTCATGCAAATATCAAGCCATTTAGAGATCGAACGAAGCAAGCTAGATAATTGTTTAACTTACCGTAACATTTCGCTCTGTTACGAATATTTCGTTGGGTTCGTACTTCTCGATGGTTGCTTGGCAGAGTGATCACTAAACATCGCGGTCAGTCAATCAAAACTATGCGGATTGTATCTCTTTGTTTCAAGTTCAAGATTTATACTTATGTAAAAGTTTATTTAAGTAAGTACCTAAGATTTAGTTTAGTTAGCGATTTAGTTTTACCAAGAGCGATTTTTGTGTTATTTTATCAAGTTTAAGATTTAAGTTATGCCCATGTAAAAGTTTATCTATCTAAGATTTCGTTTAACAATGTAGTTTTACCAAGAAGATTTTTATGTTATTTTTATCAAGCTTAGAACTTTTATATATAACTGTGTAAATAATGATCAACTTAACTTCAGACATACCTAACTTTTAAAGCAAGTGCTCATGGTGGGCGGTATAAAAGACAAATTTTGTTAATTTGCCTTTGGTGGGCGGTATGTTTAACTTATATTTGTATGTTTCACAAGACAATGAGACAGTTATGTATTTAGTTCAAATTATAGTCAATAGATGGCGCGATCTACCCAAACCTAGATCGCGCTGACGAAAACACGATGCCATTCTTTATATATTTTTTAGTTTCAATGTAAAAATGTCTCACAATAAACCAAGTATTCCAACCAACAATTATTGTGTTTCCATCGCCAGTCCTACCCATAGGCACAGGCCCATAAGTAAGTGCACTTCGGTGTACAAAAATAGATATTTTATTAGGCGCTGACATCTATAGTCAGATCTTAAATGAAGGAATTCGAAGAGATCCAAGTGGACGATTGGTAGCTCAGGCAACGGCATTTGGTTGGATTGTGTCTGGAATGGTGGGGAACGAAAATGAATCTAATGGGTCTATAATTATAATGCACAACACTTTTTCAGGAGGAAACGAAGGTTGTAAAAGATTTAAAGAACTAGAAGAGGAACGGCGTGATGTAGAACCTTCGTCACGAAATGTAAGTCGTGCTTACCAAACACAAGGAAGATTGCACGGACATAGAGAAGAACGAAAGCCCACGGTGGGCAGAGAAAGACAATCATACCAAAATTCTACAACAATTTATGAAGCCACGCCTAGATGTTGGAAGCCCACGCAGCGGATGTCGCAGAACTTTAGGCGTTACTGGTCACGAGACTACGTTCACCAGTGGCCACCATACAATTGGAGAGTTAAATAGAGCTAGTTTCTGATGCTTATCAATGAGTAGGTATTTATTCGGTTTGTAAAATTTTATTGATTAAGTTTTCGGTTTGTAAACAAAGTTGTGTGTGACTAAAGAATAAGAAAGTATAATATTGTAAACGTTTATATATATTTTTGTAATTTAGGGTGATTTAATATTTTGTGGTAGAATAAGATTGCAGGCTTTATTTGTGTTTAGACTAGGTTACTGCTATTGTTGAATAACTATATTATGTCTCTTTGTGTTGAGTTATGTTGTGGTATGTGTTTAGTTATAGTTACTTTAAAAATGTGTTTATGGAAGTGTATATGTTTTTTGTTGTTTTTCTATGAAATTTGTTCTGTGTATGTTAAGTTTTTTGTTGTTGTTTTAACCATAAGTAAAGAACAATATGTTAAAAGCTCATATTGTTCTTGGTGGGCAGTATGTTAGACGTGATTATGACATTAAGGTAGTTTTAAGATTAGTGTGCCATAAATATAAAAGATGGCACCACAGGCACAGATAGTAGAACGCGCTATCGTTGCGTTCTGTAAGATTAATCACCTTTCGCCTCTGTGAATCTGTTTACGAGTACCAACCAATATAGAGCAATATATAAACCTTCAGTAAGAAAGTGTTTCATTGCTCGCCAACTCCCTACTATCCTCGTCCGACGTTTTTCAAGTTAACATCTATGATATTAATGTTTTGTTAACTACACTGTAAAGGTGCGTACGGATAGCGCGTTCCTGTGTTACGCGTAATTGGGAAACACTGTCCACGCGTACATTGGATACGCGTACAGCTTCTATACGCCTACCGCCGCGAACCTGAACGCGAGGTCAATCGATCCATAGCGCTCCGCGAGCCCTAGTCATTCACCATGACATTAATTTTGCCGTCCAAATATAGCGTACCCGCTCGTGTGCTTCCTCTTTGACGCGCGACCAAAAACCGACTGACAGCGGCTCGCTTGCGAGCTAGCTCGTGCCGTGCGGTACGCGTTCCCCAAGAGTGTACGCGTAGCTGCAGGTATGGATATGCCGTTCCGGACACGCGTATACTGAATTACTGACTACGCGTAACAGTGTACGCGCAATCCGTACGCACCTGTACGCACCTTAAGATTTTAGATTGATTTTAGATTTATACGCTGGTTAATGTTCTTACCCAGGTATAAGCAACCCGCTCCACCGTCTAAAGCTTCGTCTGGCGATCCAGGAGATGGTGTCTCTGACGTCACCGTCCGCGCCGCGCGGCACCGCCTGCGCCGCGCTCGCCTTCGGAGATATGAACCACGAGTGGATCGGGAACGTGTGGCTACCCTCACTAGGTAACATACTGATTGACAGGAGATGGTGTCTCTGACGTCACCGTCCGCGCCGCGCGGCACCGCCTGCGCCGCGCTCGCCTTCGGAGACATGAACCACGAGTGGATCGGGAACGTGTGGCTACCCTCACTAGGTAACATACTGATTGACAGGAGATGGTGTCTCTGACGTCACCGTCCGCGCCGCGCGGCACCGCCTGCGCCGCGCTCGCCTTCGGAGACATGAACCACGAGTGGATCGGGAACGTGTGGCTACCCTCACTAGGTAACATACTGATTGACAGGAGATGGTGTCTCTGACAACACCGTCCGCGCCGCGCGGCACCGCCTGCGCCGCGCTCGCCTTCGGAGACATGAACCACGAGTGGATCGGGAACGTGTGGCTACCCTCACTAGGTAACATACTGATTGACAGGAGATGGTGTCTCTGACGTCACCGTCCGCGCCGCGCGGCACCGCCTGCGCCGCGCTCGCCTTCGGAGACATGAACCACGAGTGGATCGGGAACGTGTGGCTACCCTCACTAGGTAACATACTGATTGACAGGAGATGGTGTCTCTGACGTCACCGTCCGCGCCGCGCGGCACCGCCTGCGCCGCGCTCGCCTTCGGAGACATGAACCACGAGTGGATCGGGAACGTGTGGCTACCCTCACTAGGTAACATACTGATTGACAGGAGATGGTGTCTCTGACGTCACCGTCCGCGCCGCGCGGCACCGCCTGCGCCGCGCTCGCCTTCGGAGACATGAACCACGAGTGGATCGGGAACGTGTGGCTACCCTCACTAGGTAACATACTGATTGACAGGAGATGGTGTCTCTGACGTCACCGTCCGCGCCGCGCGGCACCGCCTGCGCCGCGCTCGCCTTCGGAGACATGAACCACGAGTGGATCGGGAACGTGTGGCTACCCTCGCTAGGTAACATACTGATTGACAGGAGATGGTGTCTCTGACGTCACCGTCCGCGCCGCGCGGCACCGCCTGCGCCGCGCTCGCCTTCGGAGACATGAACCACGAGTGGATCGGGAACGTGTGGCTACCCTCGCTAGGTAACATACTGATTGACAGGAGATGGTGTCTCTGACGTCACCGTCCGCGCCGCGCGGCACCGCCTGCGCCGCGCTCGCCTTCGGAGACATGAACCACGAGTGGATCGGGAACGTGTGGCTACCCTCACTAGGTAACATACTGATTGACAGGAGATGGTGTCTCTGACGTCACCGTCCGCGCCGCGCGGCACCGCCTGCGCCGCGCTCGCCTTCGGAGACATGAACCACGAGTGGATCGGGAACGTGTGGCTACCCTCACTAGGTAACATACTGATTGACAGGAGATGGTGTCTCTGACGTCACCGTCCGCGCCGCGCGGCACCGCCTGCGCCGCGCTCGCCTTCGGAGACATGAACCACGAGTGGATCGGGAACGTGTGGCTACCCTCGCTAGGTAACATACTGATTGACAGGAGATGGTGTCTCTGACGTCACCGTCCGCGCCGCGCGGCACCGCCTGCGCCGCGCTCGCCTTCGGAGACATGAACCACGAGTGGATCGGGAACGTGTGGCTACCCTCACTAGGTAACATACTGATTGACAGGAGATGGTGTCTCTGACGTCACCGTCCGCGCCGCGCGGCACCGCCTGCGCCGCGCTCGCCTTCGGAGACATGAACCACGAGTGGATCGGGAACGTGTGGCTACCCTCGCTAGGTAACATATACTGGTTCTGTAGGTAGAAGCCTTATAACCAACCCATTACACCGTCTGAAGCTCCAGCTTCAAGATATGGTTTCTCTGACGTCACCGTACTCGCTCGCACAGTTTTCGTCTGAGTCGCGACCACAAGTTAAATGTTTCGAATTGTTTCAGGATTACCTCAGTACAGGACGACCTTCATGGAGTGCCTGGTGGACGCCAGGATGCTGGAACACCTCACGAAGCGAGATCTAAGGACGCAACTCAAAATGGTCGACAGTTTTCACAGGTAAAACTTTACCACCCTTTAGACGTCTTCGAAGTATTTTAAAAAACGAATGGTCTTCGTCAGTGTAAGCCTTGTACACTTCACTGTTTGTATTTTTGACGACTTCCATAGCGCAGGGGCTGAAGGCCCGTCGGAGGGTCTGAAAAAGGTTCTGATGAGGCCCGCCTCATCAAAACCCTTTTCTTCGTACAATGACCGTTACCATGTTCCACAGAACGTCCCTCCACTTCGGCGTGGCTTGCTTGAAGCGCGTGGGGTACAGCGTGCGCGCACTGGAGGAGCGCCGGCGCGCCGCCGAGCTGGCGCCGCCGCCCGCGCCGCGTGACGTCATGGTGTGGACCAACGAGCGGCTGCAGCGCTGGCTGCAAGCCATCGGACTCAAGGTGAGTGCCGCGCTTGAAGCGCGTGGGGTACAGCGTGCGCGCACTGGAGGAGCGCCGGCGCGCCGCCGAGCTGGCGCCGCCGCCCGCGCCGCGTGACGTCATGGTGTGGACCAACGAGCGGCTGCAGCGCTGGCTGCAAGCCATCGGACTCAAGGTGAGTGCCGCGCTTGAAGCGCCTACAAACCTCAAGGTAAATCGATGCTTTAACATAAATATCATCCTACTGATAGTTTCGTGCTTCGACAGGCTTCCTGGCCAAGGGATCAGCACGAAGAACCTACCGTTTTATCAAAAGCTTGTTAACACACTGAGTGACGTGCTATTTTTCAGGAGTACGCAAACAATCTGAGTGAAAGCGGCGTGCACGGCGGACTGGTGGCGTTAGATGACACCTTCGACGCTAACAGCATGGCGCTCGCGCTGCAAATACCCACGCAAAACACACAGGTAACATGCACCCTTGTTATACATGAGAGATCATTAGTACCTGGATATACCGCGGAAAAGATGAATTAATAGAATGGCATAATCTGACGCATAACGTCGGTATACTAAACATTTTTATTTGCAACTAAAGGTCAAATCTGATTTTATTTAACTTCAAACTTGCCTAGTTTGAAGTTAAATAAAATCAGATTTGAAGATCGCTGGAAATCTATTGAAAATTATGATCTAAGTTAAATGCAGCATTGTGATAGATACCTTAAATTATGTGTTTTAACATAACTTATTAAACTTCCAGGCACGACAAGTCTTAGAAGTTGAATTCAGTAACCTAGTAGCGCTAGGCACTGAGCGCGCCGACGCAAGACACGACCACGCGGCCACCTCCTGACATCACACCATGAACTAGCACACTCACTCACTCACTCACACACTCACTGGACCGAGTGACTCACCGGCCGACGATCCCGGACCCACGTAGTGATTACGTGACCCATAGTGAAGCAGAGTGAGCTAGAAATTTGTAACATGAATTAGATCATGTGATATGCCACTCACTGCCACAGTGACCCACCTCAGTGAGCAAGTGAATACATGAAATAGTTCTGTGATGTTGTATAGTGACTCACTGACTCACTGGAGCCGAGTGATATTAAGTGATACATGAAATAGTTTTTGCTAATTTGATAATGAAATAGCTCTGTATTGTGATATTACGACGATCAAATGAAATCAGTAACGAAATGAAAAATAGATAAAATAATGAATTCTCTCCAAACCCTTTCTGCTTTATAAGACAGGCTAAAAATTACCCTGATATAAGTCAAATGAATACCAGAAAATGTAAAAAGGATAAGTAAAGATTTGTTTGCGTTTAACTATGGACATAACGATCCATGGTTTAGTGTTGAACTTGTTTTTGTACCAAGACAGATATGCAGTTTCAAGTTGGTACAAAAGTGAACTGAGATTGTATAACGAATGTATGACTCTGTGAAATGTTGCTGAATGTTGTGATGTGGTATTACTAGTTCACTGACTCTACGAACAAACCCACCATTTAAAATAAACTCACTCACTGAACATCAGTGAGTGAGTGAGAAAGTACCATGTAAATAAACCCTTGAAGGTAGGTAGGAACTAATAAGCGAATCCGGTGATACTACAATAGGAACTCACTCGCTATTACAAATTTATCTAATTTTCCTAAAACCTTATTTCTTGCTTACTACTCCATGTGAATAGTGAATGGAAAAAATCAGATATATAAATGAAAAGGTTTCTCAACTACTGGACTTGAAACGATTGCTAAATTTCACAGTCTGTATGCCAGTTCTTATTGAATTAAGTTAAAAATACTTGCACCTGTTACACTTTATTAATATTTCGAGTTCCTGTTTCTTGGTACCTATGGCTATTACAAATAATATGAATGTAGATATTTGAAAGTCCACTGGTTATAGAATCCAGCTTTATGGGGCGAAGCTGACTTGCCTTGACATGTTTTTTGTAACTCTTAGCACAGATAAAATAATACTATGTAGGTACAGATGGTCCATCTAGAACATTAATTTCACTCCTGTTTTTCTTCGGGCTATGTTTTTGTGTTTTATTTTGCGGCGCCCCTAGCAGTGTTTAGGTCTTGCCTGCAATCAAAAATAAGTAACTCCATCTAGTGCTCATATTTTTGATTGCAGGCAAGACCTAAACACTGCTAGGGGCGCCGCAAAATCAAACACAAAAAAATAGCCCGAAGAAAGACAGGAGTGAAATTAATGTTCTATACTTCATTTATTGAAACGAGCTAATAGGAAGAAAAATAAAAGCATGTGATTGGTTGTCAAAAATAATTTTCTAGCTTGTGATTGGCTAGATTGTCAAATCAATTGTCAATTGTGAGGAAATCGTTTTTTGACAACCAATCATGTGTGTTTATTTTATCTTCCTATTAGCTCGTTTCAAGAAATGAAGTATAGATGGACCATCTGTACATAGTATTATTTTATCTGTGCTCTTAGTTAACCTTTGTCTACAACTGTAGAAATTGAAATTGAATTGTTGAAATTGAAGTGCAAATCAGCTATAGATAAGTTTTATTTGAAGTGTTGCTGTGTTGTCGTTTCCATAACGATTTAGATACTTTAGAACTTATCTAGACCCCGGTTTCGGTTAGTGAATATATAGTCATATATAGATTATTTTGTTTGTGGACTTTGTGGTACAAAAGTGTAGGTAACTGACTGAGTGTATCGAATGTGTTAGCAGAGTCATTTGTCACGTGTATGAGAAGACGTAGGTACTGATTTTGGAAGGGAAAATTAAGGTTTTGTATATTTTAACATTTTCGAAAAAAGATAATTTTAAATAATATGACTACATATTTACTTTTTACTAAACCCTTAGACAATTTCATAGGATCTAAAAATCCTTAAAGAATTGCCCTATAATAACACGAGTTTTTTTTATTAAATATTGTACACAACATAATTGTGTAGGTACCATTATTATATCTATATTTATCTTCTTTCGGAAAGAAAAGCAAATAAAAATACTTATGTCAAGATTTGTATTTCCAAATATGATGTTAAAATATTCAAAATAAGTAAAATACATCGATAGCATACTTTTCAATACCTACCTATAATTATTAAAGTTAGTCAAATGCTTTATGTAAGTAACGAAGTGCTCTGATAAGGTAGGTTTATGTACTTAAAAACATGTAATCTGCGGTAACTCTAACAAATATTAATATTTCCTATACATATTGTTTTGCTTTATAATTAGACAAAGAGTATAACCCCCTTATGCATAATCGACCAGTAAACCTGTATTAGCTAAAACACATATTAAATCTGTTGCTATCTCTTTTCGTTGACATATGAGTGACAAGAAAAAAACGTTCTTAAAACCTGTATTAAATTGTCAAGTTTTTATGCATAAGGGGGTAAATAATTAAGTCGCTCTTTGTACGACTAATTACATAGCAAACATGCATTATTATGTAATATATACTCTGATGCCAAATATTAGTTGCAACAGGGGCATGTTGCGTGATAAAGAACAAAAAATATAATTAGTTTAGAACTTTTTTATGCAACAACACCCAGCTAATATCACATGTGCTGCCACCTAGAATTCTAAATAAAAAATAAACTTACATAATTTGAGTTGTAGGTGGCGCCACATGTCTCGGTTACGATGTATTCTACAGATTAGTATTTACCCGTGTTTCAACTGGAAACAAATATCCGAAGCTAGTTGTTCTGTAGTCAGATTTGTCTCTAGTTGAAGTGCTTATGTGTTGTCTACCAAGTGCCTCGACGAGGTGTGTATATTGTATAGATTTATAGATGGGAAACATGACCCTGACAAATGTCTTGTAACCTTGGTGGATTCACAAAGAACATGTTTGTCTTTAGTTCAGGATAGGTCATCTTTCCTTATTACCAACAGTTTTAAATGTCTTTGTAATACCCTTTAAAAAGTTTAGAAAATTGAAGTTTAAATGCAGTCACCATTTCTACAATATGTTTTGGTCATTTTCTGTATGAAATTTGTCAGGGTGACGTCGGCCCGTGGTTGAATGTGTGCCTCTACTCTGTTCGTCTCTACTGGTACAGACTTATTTTTCTTAAGAGACTTGAGCGCGCATACTAGTCTTGTGTACAGCATTGTTACAGAGTCGTTTTGTAATCTTGTATTTTACGAAAACTGATTAGCTAGGTATATTTTTGTTATGCATATATATTTTTAGTGCGCCGGATCGTTTATTCTTGGCGTTATTTGAGTCCTAAAAGTGTACAAATTTACAGCTATCTTGCTGTCGGGGCAGCTTTCTTGCTTCGTGCTCTGACTTAGAATTCCAGTTCTATTTTAATGTTTCTAAGTATGAAACTTTACTTTTCTTTTTAGTATTGATTGATCCAGACTTGCCTCGCGGTGTAAACGAGTGAGGTGGTCCCACTAAATAATTGGCTGTAAACAAAGATTTTTTTAAATGCATATAGAAAATATAAATATATGAGTTCATGATAGTTTAACGCAATAGTTAATTAAATAATTATTACAATTATATAGCTAAACATTTTAGTTTATGAAGTGTATATCTTTAGCCAATACTGTAAATACATGTTTTCTATATGATAGCGTTTCTATCGATCGTAGATTGTAATTTTAGCAATATTTAGCTAGGATGTGTTCAAACTATTAGATGTTTATATGATATCATTATAATTTTACAATTATTTATTAACTAGGATTTTAATTTATTAAGTTATTACATTATATTATAACGAAAATGTAATGTAAATTGGTTATGGACAAATAATACCTCAGTAATCATGTCTGGTTGTCTTAAAATCACAATTTCTTGAAGCGCAAAGGTCGCTCATTTATACATCTGTTGGAATAAGTAATGTATAGAGATGTAACAGTATTATAAAATTAGGTAAGTGCCCCCGCGCTCTTTTATATGAGAACCTATGAACTTCATAGATTGGTTTGTAATTTGAACGTTGTAAGAGATTGTTCTGCGACATATTATTAGAATGAAAATGAGTGTGGCTAATCTAAATTAATGAAATGTATGAAATTTGGCGCTCTTGCAAGGATGCAAGTGTGATCGAGTAGGACCAGGGTGTTAATTCTGTTGTGTATGTTTAAAAACTTAATTAACCATGTTATTCGTTTTCGCTGCCCTGTCATTTCGACATTGAGAATAGATTGTGGCAGCAATTTATGGTATGTATTTTCGTAAATTATAAAACAGAATTGACACCCAACAAGGTTGCCTGAAACAATTTCTCCCCACGAGCAGTGGTTTCACGCGACGTTGTGGGCATACATTACAGTAGCTATGTTATAAATAATATCCAGTGCTATAGATTTTATTACGCCGGCTAGTCAGCGAATGCGTTACACCAATTCGAACGAAATTGGACTTTATGAAATAGTTGTTAAGCGTTAAAATCGGGAACGTCTGTAAACTTGACGCCCCTATATCATTCATACACATCATTCGTTTCATTATTAAAATATATATTGTACCTAAACATATTATAGCGAATACATAAAGTTTTATAAAATGCAACTATAATAACGAGATGGTTATTTAGTTCTTTGTTAGTGTATAGCTTTTTGATGTAGCTACGGTTTTGTATAAAGGTTTGAGAGGGGTGTTGTGTAACTGTATTTCCCTTGTGAGTCGCGCAGCCCCGCCCTTCGCCCCCCGCACGCGGTGGCCGCTAGAGGGCGCAGGCGGTCAACTCACATTCGCGACATCCTCGAGTACATAATCCGATCCGATCCCACTAATGTTAGCTTGTACAGATCTGTTCAATAGTTTAAACAGGGGGGTTAAAATGGCCGCTTCGAGCATTTCTGCTAGCAATTCATAAAGTGCATTTATTTCATGGATTGTAAAACGGATCAATTTGAGCCATTCTATCATATTTTGGTGAAAATGCTAAACAATTCATGAAATAAATGCACTTTATGAATTGCTAGCAGAAATGCTCGAACGGCCATTTTAAGGCCCCAGGTCGCGGTCACCCGCCGCCCTGTTAGTAACCTCCACAAGTGCCAATCTCGATGTCGGGCGAATCGAACAATAAATAGAATAATTTTGTATCACATTCCAACAGGTTCGATGACCATCGGGTGTCGAACGAACTAAAATATTTTTCCAAGCAAGTCCTACTACTAAAACTAGTGGCTCGCACTACCAAAGAGTAAAGTTACCTTCACATAAGGAGTAAATGTAAAATAGATTAGTGAAATTTCGAATGTATATAATTTGGCATTATGTATCGCATAGCTTCTTATAGTGAATACCGCAAGTGTTGGTCGGACATAACTTACATAACACTGCTAACATTCCAGCTTCCTCGAAATGCTTGCCCCTCGACCGCGGTCGCGTGGGTTCCCAGTCAAAATTGTTATCCTAAACAATGATTATTTTGACCAATGTAATCTGTACTACTGTGTAACCTTTGTAAAAATATTTATCAAGTGCGATGACGGCAGTTATGCATAATGATAAGAGGTAAATACAATTTACACGATACAAATATTTGTTTTATTTAAATATTTTAAAGTATAGTAACTGTTTTAGTGTGTAGCCATATCAATTAAATAACCTAAATTTTAGTATCAAAACTCCTAACTTATCCCTTTTCTTGTCTCATTCTTTTTCGCAGTAAGAACAGGCAATAGATTCACCTAGCATTTCAATTTCAGTAGGATCCTTGAGATACCTACTACTTACCAAAAAAATATTTTTTGACTATCAACGGATTAAAAATTCTAGGGCAGTCAGAGGCACATTCACATACTTGGCTCACGTATTTAATGTAAAATTAAAAACAGGTTTCAACAACTACAAAGTAAAACAATGTTCACATTTGAGGCTTCTTTTTATTACCCATTTTGCTCAGCTGTCTACAAATCTTCTTCTTGATTTCCTTCTGTCGTTTCATCTTCGCCCATTCCTCTGCCTCTTGCTGATTTTTGTGCTTCTTCAATCTTTCAGCAGTCGCCACTTTTTGCGTGTCCTGTTTCTTCTCGAAATTGGTCTTCAACATCTTCATAACATTACTAACCTTCTGTTCATACGGACTCTTGATCACAGCTATTCTATTCTTGAACTTATCCTTTGTGATCTTGCCGTCTATTGTCGTGGTCTTCTGTTTTGGTTTGAATCTATAAGGCAATCCTTTCTGCAGTTCTTTAGGTATGACCAAAGGTTTGAACACTCGCTGTTCCCGTTTCACATCTGTGTACATCGAGTCTTTGTTCGCGTCGTTTTGTATGTTGCGCTCGCGTTTCAGTTGACCCTTCGTTTTCATGCCTTGCCAGGCGTTTTTAGTCTCCGGTGGCAACAATAGGTTCACGACGGGCGCGTAGAATTTAGTCACGTCAACTTTGAACCATGTACGACAGAAAATGATGTCGCTCATGAGAATCTTGTCTTCGAAAGTTGCGCGGAAAGCTCCTTCCGGCTTGTTCAAAGCCTTTTTGATCTGCCCTCTGATTCCCGAAACTGTTTTCACTCTGGCGCCCTCGAATTTTGCAACCTCTAAAGTACTGGTAAACATGTCTTTGATGAAAGCAGTCTTTTTGTAGATTTTCAAAGGAGTACCAACAAGCTTCAACTTCTTCATGATTTGAGTTGATTTGTTGATCTCATTGACGCTGCCTGTCGCTGCTATTCTGAAACCTAGCTGCTTGATATCATTATGATTACTGCTGACTGTCTGCAGTGCTAGGAATCCAGTGTTTTGAGGAGTCACTGGCCCGTAAAAGTGCATGTTACAGGTGACATGTTCCGGGGTGTACTTCAAGTACCGGCATTTTAAATCGTCCTCGATTTTCGAGTAAATAGGAAGCGTCTGGAATCTCCGCCATCCCAGAGAAATGATCAATGGGTCATTGGTTTTGAGAATTTTTTTATACCATCTATGTTTCTTGACTTTACATGACACAAATCCTATGTTCTGTTCAGCCATGTTCAATGCGCCTATCAGGATAGGGTAGCTAGGGTCGAAGTTCGTAACAAATTCTGATGGCATGTGTTTGAACTGCATCCTAACATACAATCCTGGTCTGAACCCTTCCACCTCTATCCTCAGACCTTGGTCTAAGTTTTCAAATACTGACTTGTTCAGTTCTGATTGTTTCAAAGCTTCTGCTTTCAAGTTTTCATAGTAGGAGTGGTCTCCCTTGATTCTGTGGTCATCAGGATTGTCATACTCAGAGTCAAACTTTGCTTTCAACTTCATTTTCTTGTCTAGTATTTCCGCTTTCGTCATTTCGGCTTTCCGTTTAGTACCTGGTTCAACATTTGCTTCTTCAACCTCAGCAGTGTGCTTTTCTCCAGTTTCTAAATCCTCAAAATCTCCAAATACTTCTTCATCATCACCATCACTGGCGTCATCTAGCTTTAATAGTTCAGATGCATCTTCATCAGCTGATCTCTTTCCAGTGACGAATTTGTTCATAAGCAGCTGTTTGTTTTCATCACTTGACCAGTCCGGTATGCTAGGTTTGTCAAGTGAATAGAAGAAAGAGCATTCATCTATGTCAAGGCGTTCCTTTTCTTTCAATTTCTTCTTTTGAGTGTCTGTCACCTTTTTGAATAGACCTCCTATTTCTTCATCTTCACTCTCATCTGATTCATCCTTTTGAGTCTCTTTAGTTTTGTTTCCTATTTCATATTCTCCATACACTAATTTCATGATGTTTTTGGATGTTTTCTGTCTATCAAAGTAAGCTTCAGTGGCTTTCTCTCCCATCTTTTCTTTCCATTTAGTGCTGAAATCTTCCTGATCCGATTCATCATCAGATTCTTCAGAATCTGTTTTATTTTCAGATTGAACTGCACTTGAGTTTCCTGTGTCCATTTCATCTTCTGACCCAGACTTGTCATTATCCCATGGTAATTTCTCCTTTTTATCTTTGTCATTGTCATCAATACCACTGTCGTTATCAGACTGATCATCATCTGTTTCATTTCCCTCAGACTCTGAGTCTGAAGCTACTTGCTTTTTGTTTTGTGGTAAATACTCATCATCTTTGACCATGTCTGGGTATATGACTGCTCCATTACTAAACAATTGGAAGCCTGATTCCTGCATCTGTTCATCAACAGTCTCAGTTGTTTCAACAACACTCTTCAACAATGCTTTCTTCTCATTGGTTTCCTCATCTTCTTTCTTGTGCGAGTGAGACCCTTGTAGCTCAATGTATACTGCATCCTTGTCATACACAATACCTCCAACACCAGAGAATGGGGCATAGATCTGTCTCTCTCTTTCCATGAGATGGCGTTTCTTTTCATAGCTGGGGAGTGGACAGGGATCTGGGAGGTATGATAGTTCACTTATTTTCATGTCTCCCACACCTGAAATTAATACAGAATTAGTTTGCATAAATTTTGCTACATGTAAATTTCTTGATTTGTTTCAAGTAGTTGATAATATAGTTATTTGTTTTTTTAATTAATGAGTGTACAAACCTGCTATATGTACAGTAGAATCTTTCATCAAAGGAACTCCTCTGACATACCCATACAGCACCACATCTCGGTTTACTTTGGCATCTTTCCGTATGTTCTCCTGGTTGGTGATATCCTCCAATCTATCAGCCAGGATGTATGAGTGAGTCATCCTCCAACTCAGAGGCCTGAATTTCATCACAGATATAAATCTAGCCAAGTTCTTGATTTCATTTCTGAGGTATTCACCATGAAGAATACCAGATAGGTAAAATAATTTAGCACCCGAGTAAACTTCAGTCCAGAAACGGTGCTTCAAAGTTTTCTTAGTGGTTTTAAGAGTTTTAGCGTTCTTGATCATGTCAAGATGGGTCAGTACTCCCATGATTTTCGGCATTCCGTGAACTTGGCAGATGTTCAGGAACTCGAATATCTCCATTTCGAAGCCGAAGCTTGCATCGCACAGCAGCAGCACTAGATCCGCGCATTTCGCGATGTCGATCATAGAGTTTACGTCGTTGTTGCATTCTATCAACGTTATACGCCGCTTTTTCGATGTGACTATAGTTATGGGTCCGTTAGTGCTCGTCACGTTCGTTTTTATAAAGCTTTTGATGAGATTGTTGATCAGGGTAGTCTTACCGACCCTCGGTGGGCCAACTATAGCAACAACTATAGGTGGTGGTTCCAACGGTGTTTTATCTACTTTCGGGATGTGCTGTTTCTTCGAAATAACATCCTCACGTCGGCGGAACTGCCTCTCAGCTCGAACTGCTGATTGGATAGCGAATGCTTTAGGGTTTCTCTGCCGGGCACTTAGGTTAGATTGGTCGATCTGGTTTTTCTTCTTTTTCTTATCTGCCTTCCGTCCAGCTTGTTTCGCTCGATGAGCCTTTTTCTTATCAAACGCAGAATCGTCTGCCATAGCTATATTTACTTAATTTTACTGAAAACTACCACAAAAATAAACTCACGTGTTAAAAGTAGGTACACATTTTTTATTGACAAAATTGATTGACATTAGACTGACTTGACTGACAGACAATGCATGAAATTGACATCAGACTTGACAATGAGTGAAGGGAATCATCTTGGTTTGTCATTGTCACTGTCACTAATTTTCAGTCACTCACTGTCAGTCAATTGTCTGTCAAGTGTCAGTCAGTCTTCAATCAAATTGCGAGATTCACCACAATCACAGGGGGACGGATCAATTTTTGTGTACTATTTGTACAAAAAATCCAATTTAGATAATGAAAGTGAAAAACATAACTGCTCATGAGACCTGTGAGCTGAGGAAACAAAGCTAAACGTCTAGCATTGTTACCATGACTTCATCTGAGCTGGATAATAGGAACATTGCTATTTCTATGTAAGTAAAGTTGACGCATTCCTCCTAATTTTAGAAGTAGTATTGTTTATTTTCTAAGTACTGCGCCTATGTTATTGTTTGTCTTGAGTAGGGGTCAGTACTTTGTTATAGTTTATGTATATTGTGAGAGGAACTGGATTTTCAAGAAAGGTCATTGCTCCTGGTGGCTGTTCTGCATTGCAGTTGGATGATGGATAGGCTATTACTGTCGTCATCGCACTGTTCGTGCCGACTCGCTGATTAAGCCCTCATAATTGTCTATTTGCATGTAGCTTCAGTCCAGATAAGTAGGTAGAATAGCAGATAGTGTTATATCAGTTCACATTAACATAAATTGAGACATCTGCCCTATTTAATATGCGGTTTCTGTTTAAATAGCAGAGCATACATAATTTTGCGAATTATGAAACTTACCAGGCAAGATTTATACTAGCATTAGTTTGATAAATTTGTATTTTCTGCGATATACATATGTACTTTACTTTTAACATGAACACATTTTGTTGTTTACTTTTATTGTGTGTTCAAGATTCAGAGGTTTACCAAGATAATTTCATAACTGTCAGTCTTCAGGCACACAACATTTAGGATTGTCTAAAATTTTGTGTTTAATTCTGTCTTTTAAAGTATAATAACAAAGTCAAGGTGGCTCCGAATGATGTGGCAGAGAAATATACAATTTTGTTCCCAGAAAATGAATCCTAACTCTAATATCTCATCTTATCGGCTATATCCGTATGTTTACTTATACATTTAATTTTGAAATGTTTAAAAACTGAATTTATTCAAGAATTTATTATTCAAAAAGATCAAATCAGTTTAACATTTAAACTATGTTATTCTATGTTCCCTTCTATTGCAATAAATAAACTCCAAAATTTTGCAAAGTGAGGTAAATTAATGTTTTTTAGGAGGAAATCTGTTGAGAATCTGGTGATATCATCCCAAGATGCCATCGGGCAGAGCATCAGTCAAGCACTCACTTTCTCCGGAGTCATCACTCACCACAGCAATCAGATCATACAAGAGAACAGGTAGGTACTATTGCCAATACTTGTTTTAGTATAGAACATTGGTTCTTGAACACTAAGATCCATTGTACCCAGATGAAGAGTTGTCCCCATTGTTAGTATCAAAATTAACGATATTTTAACGTAAATAATCCCATGTATTATGTTTTTAAGCTATTGCATAGCCCTTTATCGCGGGCCTTGAGCGTGGAGACCGAATCCAGAAATTCCGTAACGAAAATAACCTAACGCTCCTCTCTTTAGTTCAGCAACTCGCCTCTAGGTGACATGCAATAGCTTTACCGCGGCAGTCCGAATGCCACACGTCTTTTTTGAAAAAATATATCATGCCTCCTTCATCATTTCGAATTCAGATTTATTTTCCTTGACGCAAGATCCATTGATGCACAGAATCTGAACACACGACCCTCGGATCAAAAGTCCTACAACTAGGCCAACACAATATGTTGAACAAAGCTGATTATTTATTCAACACAAACAATAATTATCTCTGAATTCAACTGGCTCTTGTGAATTTAGTTTGTGCATCTATGTTCAACACATCTAGTTGGTTAATCTTAGTTTATATAAATTTACTCATCATTTCCCTGCCCTTATCCCACACTAGGTGGGGTCGGCCCAACATGTTTTCTTCTTCCATTCATCTCTATCACTCGCCAACTCCGAATTCACTCCTCTCACACTCATGTCCTCTTTCACACAATCCATCCACTTCTTCCTCGGCCTTCCTCTACTTGTATGTCCATCCACACTCATACTCATAACTTTCTTAGTTATATGACTTTCATCCCTCCTCATGACATGACCATACCATGCTAATCTGGCACTCCTCACCTTTTCAGTCACAGGTGCCACTTTCAAACTTCCCCTTACATACTCATTCCTTATTTTATCCATTCGCGTCACTCCACACATCCATCTTAACATACGCATTTCAGTAGCATGCACTCTCTTCTCATCCGTCTTCTTCATTGCCCAACACTCCGATCCATACAACGCGACAGGTCTTATTATAGTCTTGTAAATTTTCCCCTTAAGTTTAAGGGGCATTCGGGGGTCACATACCGTCCCTGAGACCTGTCGCCACTTCATCCATCCCGCATTCATCCTGTTCTTAATGTCCCGGTCAATATTGCCGTCGTGTTGGAGAAGGGAACCAAGGTACTTAAAATCGGGGCAGACTGGTAGGGTTACACCATCTAAGGCAATCCGGGAGAAACTAGAGGAGCCACTAAAATTACAAAACAGATGTTCTGTTTTAGTGCGGCTGATCTTAAGGCCCACTCTCTCTAGTTTCTCTTGCCATTTTCCCAGTCTGCTCTGTACCTCGATTGCATCCTCTCCGACGAGAACAATGTCATCGGCGAATAGCATGCACCAGGGTGATTCCTCCTGTATGTCTGATGTCAAGGCATCCATTACCAGGAGGAACAAATAAGGGCTTAAAGCCGATCCCTGATGCAAACCTACTGCCACATTTATATAAATTTACTATTTTTATGAAATAAGTTATGATTAACATATAATAAGACATTATGTTTTGAATAAATTGAACTTTGTTTTCAAATTATAGAGTTAAAAAATATGAAATATAATTTATTAATTATCAGGATAAATCTTACGCGGGTTTTAAAATAATATTGAAAAACTAATTAAAATTAATTCAAAAACATTGAGCAATAGCCTTTTTGTACCAATAATACTGTAGACTGTATCATACACTTAATTGCTGTATTGATAATTTGTGTATGACTGATTAAGATTACTTCTGATAAGCAATCAATCTGCTAGTCTATAGTTGTTAGTAGCTTCAGTAAAGCAATATGGGTGTCTCTGAGTTTCAAGTGCAGTTTAAACAGTTTCATGAAAATTCAAAAGTGGTTATTGTGAGGTATGTTAAAAAATCTACAAAGTTCATGGATACTCGTTTCTGGAATACGCGTTCACTGCCCATGACGCACGTCATCTAGTGCTCAGTCAAAAAACCACCCCGTGGACACTGGGAGCCCCCGTGGGCCGGGAATGTAATACATTACTTATACAATTTTAGGAATAAATGAATGACTTTATAAATTCAAAATTGAGTTCTCCTACTATAATATTTTGAAGCGCTCGTTCGTGGCGAAGCTTGCTAAGATGTTCTTGATTGATCGTTGAAGTTTAGCAACGTTTTGAGCGGGCACAACTTGGATGGGTGACCGCAAGTGGCATTATCAACAGAGCTCTGTGCCTCGGAGGGCACGTTCAATTGTCGGTCCCGGCTTTTAAAGTCGTTAAGACATGACGGAGGCCTTTAGGCGGCCTGAAAAACTCCGTCACCCGAGTTAGCTACTTGCTCATATGAACGAACGAACTATAATATTAATTAGACTCTAGTCACTAGGGTCACTATACCAATAAATATTTCGACATACAAACAAATGGTCGTTCAAGATTGGTAAGTTAACGAAATTACAAACAAAACAATCACGCCCTTCAAATACATGCATTGTAAACAATGATACACGTGATTTATTACTTTGTTTTAAGTGCTGTACTATTGTTTAGTTCAGCGTTTTTAATTTTGTAAGACAAGGGCAGTTATATTTTTACGTCGTAGGAAAGAAAGAGACACTAATATTTGCCAATGTTAAACAAATATTATCTTCACAAAGATTCACAAAGATTTGTCAATTTAATGAGAGGTTTGGGATGAGGTTTTAAGAATGACTTTTTTTGAATTAAAATAGATAGCAGCAGATTTCATAGCCGTTTTGGCTAAAGTAAGTTTGCTAGTCT
Organism: Xanthorhoe spadicearia; assembly: GCA_947086425.1. Taxonomy (NCBI): domain Eukaryota; kingdom Metazoa; phylum Arthropoda; class Insecta; order Lepidoptera; family Geometridae; genus Xanthorhoe; species Xanthorhoe spadicearia. The sequence continues at coordinate 663,074 of OX352202.1, forward strand.
ATACTCTATAGGTACTAATATTATAAAGAGGTAAAATTTGTTTGTTTGTTTGACGGAGGTAATCTCCGAAACTACTGGAACGATTTCAAAAATTCTTTCACGGGTGTGTAGAATGGACTGTCCGGGAGGTTATAGGCTATATTTTATCCCGGTAGTTTCATTAGTACACCCGTGCGAAGCCGAGACGTGCTGCTCGTTGTTTAATTTTCCCCCTTGTTGCTAAGCCCATTTACCTGGGTTCTAAAAAAATACTTCAAAGCCATTTTAAGCGCTGAAAACAATAATAAGTGAACGGCAATGGCCGCGGCATTTTTTGCTGACGTCCAGCGAACCGCGACGGGGAGTGAATCAGTCGAGTTGATTAGGTAGTTGTTGATATTACCTAAACTTGACTTTTCGGTATTTTCTGGTTGGAATTTTAAAACAAACGTTACCAACGGCCTAAACAAAAGTATAGTAGGTATACTTGTTAGTATGGACGGTAATTGGTCGCTATCGGCAATTTAAACCAATTTATACGATCATTCTTTACATAACCTTTATGTATAGTGAAGACTACTGAGTATGTTCTAGATCACTACATAGTAAAACATATTATGTCGGGATGGTTATAGGCTATATTTTATCCCGGTAGTTTTATTATTACACCCGTGCAAAGCCGGGACCAGCTGCTATAAGGCCAGGCGCGCACTAGGCAGCCAGGCTGCGGCAGCCAGGCTGCGGCAGCCAGTAAAACATATGACGTTGTATAGGAGCCCGCGCACTAGGCAGCCACGAAATCTCGGCTGCTCGCCATATGTTTTACTGGCTGCCTAGTGCGCGCCTACGCTAAATAAAATATTTTTGCAAACATAATTTATCCATCCATATACTATATACTATAATATAATAAAAGGGAAAGTGTGTGTGTCTGTTTGTTTGTCCGTCTTTCACGGCAAAACGGGGCGACGGATTAACGTGATTTTTGTGTGGTGATAGTTGAAGGGATGGAGAGTGACATAGGCTACTTTTTATCCCGATATTCCCGCGGGGTACGGGACTCACGCGGGTGAAACCGCGGGGCGCAGCTAGTTATAAATAAATAGTAATTGTATAACCAATAATGTTTCCAGGAGTGTGTCCCGTTCACCGTCTCCTTCACCACGAATACAGAACACAGAGTCAGCGTCAGAGGCATTAGAAAATGACAAGGTAACTGTTCCACACCCTGTACATGTTGCTATATGACGTCACGCCTATAGGTCGCGCCACGTTAAAAGAACGCTAAGTGACAAAGCTGCGCATTAGGCGATTTTAAGGAATATTATATCCGATTGGTGGAGTCTTGACGCGGCGCACTTCACACCATTGATTTAGCACGTGCTATTGGTTCGTGAGCGAGTGACTCATGCGCAAACATACCCCCTCCCGTTACCCCTCATCGTTCTTTTTACGTGGCACGACTTACAACTTACTTAGCACTTTCTTGTCATTTACGACCTCGGTGTGACGTCACGCCTACCTAGGCGTGTGGCTACCTAGCCACAACCATGCGCTATAGCACTTGAGAGCGTTTTGGCGCCAAGTACAATGTGTTTTTAAAAACTCAATTTGAGCTAGTAAATGTTTCTTTTCGACATAAAATGTTGTTTTAAATTTAGAGACAAATGTAATGATATTTCAAAATAAGTCGTTAGGCCTATTATTTATCGTACAGTCCTATCCTACTTCCTACTTCCTTCCTAATATCCTACTTCCTACTTCCTATCCTATCCTTCCTACTAATATTATAAATGTGAAAGTTTGTGAGAATGTATGTATTATTGTTCTTTCACGCAAAAACGGCTGGACCGATTTGGACCCTGGTTTAACACATAGGGGCCATTCCATTATCGCGGGTGCAACAATAAGACGCCTGTTTTAGTTTATCTTAAGCAAACCAAAAACATTTTTGATTAAAGTAGTATTTAAAGGACTACATTTTATGATGTTTACTTTATATCAATTAACAAAAATGTTAATATGATATTTTACAAGCCAGGAGAAAGGTTCAAACTGCCGTCGCGGGTGCAACAGATTTGGCCCAACCTTTCCAGATCACAAACAAAAAACTTATAAATCTGTTAATTCTTATACATTTAATGGGTTATGTCTTAATATGTTGAAATGTATTGAAGTAATAAAGAATTTAAAATAACTGTAAAGAAAACAAACATAAACAATGAATTATTATTATTTTTAACAATCGCGGGTGCAACGCCAAAATATCGCGGGTGCAACCTGTCTACTTTACGTGTCATTTTTTGATATAAAGGAACAAAATAAGAGATCAAACCATATTAATTAATAACAATTATACTTTTTTGTTGCTTATTTTAATTATTCCTTTTCAAATACGTCAATAGTTTCTTAAAATTCCACGTCCAATTCCATCCCATCAGTCTTTTTCGTTAGCGCTTCCAATATCGCGAATGTCGCGATAATATCACCAAATTGCACGTCTGCGTGATGGGAACTAGTCTGTCTATGTAAAAAACAGTCTTGCCTATGGATATCTCAGGATAAGATTTTTTAAATATTTCCAATATTTCGAATGCTCATAATCATAATCAAAAAATACAGAATATAATATAGACACACATATTAAATATAAATCATCAATCGTATATTACTAGTCAAGTTAAATCACGACGAAGAAATGTATAGTTAATCACACAAATAGGATTTGTGAAAAGAAGTTGCACCCGCGATCTTAATAAGATCGCGGGTGCAACCAATTTGAGATATCGTTTATTTCAACCGATCAAACATTACGATCTTGAAAACAAATGATTTAAGTTTGGTTTTGATTTCTTCTTACTTTTGCAAAGTTTCAGAACATTATCTCTTTATTTCTGTGAAAAAAGTTAACTTTTATGTGTTTTGCATCGCGGGTGCAACAAGTTAACAGTGTATTCTAGAAGTCAATAATTTTTAATAAATAACAACATATACTTACATTTTGTGGAACAGGAAGATAAATGAACATTTTCACTTAACGTTTAGCCGGTAAAACATAACCTTAACCGTCAGCAACAACTGTTTCGCGCCAGTATTGAAAATGATGTTTTTACAGATCATACTACTTCTTGGGATGGTCATATTTTCAAACGCGAGAAAAACGAAAATATGGAAAAAAATCAAATAAAAATATTTTTTTTATTACATTCAGACTTTCTTCTTTGTAATAATAACAAATAAAACAACTAATAACGTGGTTTAAAAAATCATGTCGCAAATCGTCTACAGCGGAATGGCCCATAGGTTACTTTTTATCCCGATATTCACGGGACTTATGCTGGTGAAACCGCGGGGCGCAGCTAGTTCTAAATATAATCCACAATAGAACAGTCTGCAGCAATGACCTTGAGCGATTCGCTCCGGATGTGCTAACATTGAGCCGGTCAATTAATCCAATGAATTAACGCTGTTCACATGCATTTCATACAAATACTTCAATTATAGTCTTAGGAATCTACTACCTACACGCGGTAATCAAAGAAAATAACCTGCATACTGTACATTTGAATGAAGTATTTTTATTTTTATACCATGGACCGAAGATACACGCGTTTTATCGAAATGATAAAATTATTTCTTGTACAGTTATCACTGTAAATGACCAAACATACGATTATGTACTCTAATTTATGACTACGACTAGGGATTGCAATCCGGTATGATTCTCAATCCGGCCGGATTTTACCGGATTGACGCTAATCCGGCCGGATCCGACCGGATCCGGCCGGATTGTAAAGTTACTTAGCGCCTAGTATTTAGTGATGATATATTTACCTGTAACCAATTAAAGAACTATAAATTACTAAATAAGAAGATACCTAAACATTTCCGTTCTGAATTTATCAAAAAGTAGGTAAATATTATGATTGATAAGTTAATAATACACGACTAAGTTAATAATACATCGCGCTGTAAACTTATATTAAGCTCAGAATTTGATTACTCTTTCGGTTAGGTATAAAAATCGGTTCTGTATTTTAAATTTTACGGTGGAGTGGAACTGTGGAACATACAAATCCACATAAATATTTAATTTACATAAAGTTAAGATCATAACACTCCCTGGCTTTGCTGTAGTCGTGTTAAAAAAATGAAACAGTGATTAAAATTATTATAGGTAAAAGACGCATTGCATTGCATGACAAACAACACAATAAATACCTTAGCTAACCTAACCTATTTAACAATTCCAATACAACATAGAATGTTCAATGTTTTTTCGTCATATAACCACTAATTAGGTAAACAAAGTGTTTGTCAACTTAAGGTTTTATCTCGATAGAATAATCTAATTAATCACTCACACACTTTTCGATTAGCTTCGTTCGATACTTTCGATGTCAAAGGTCAAGTGGCTACTGACAAACAAGTGCAGGCAGAGACGGTATCGGCGGCGGCGGCGTATTTTTTGCTTTACCGGATCCGCCACCGGATCCGGCGCTGACTCACCGGATCCGGTAGGTCCAAAAACACGCCGGATCCGCCGGACCGGATTGCAATCCCTAACTACGACACGCTATGACTGCTTGATATATAAGGCTTACCTACTTAGCCATGGCTTCCTACATGTTATACTAGGTCATAAACTATTTATATTCCAAGTTTCAGCCAAATCCGTTCAGTAGTTTTCGCGTGAAAGAGTAACAAACATACATCCATACAATACAAACTTTAGGGGTTAGAAATATTTTTTGTTTTTTTATTTTACTAGAGGCGAGGATAATCGTCCCCCACCATCATTGTTTTGTATTTGATCGTAATCCTTGGTATTTCCAGAATAGTGAATACAACCTCGCGCTCGGTTCGCACATCGCACCTGACACGGCTTCTATATCCAGCAGTGAGCTGGCAACACCTTCTAAACCTGAAAAGGTACGCTGTAAGCAAAAAGATCGTGCTTTCTCCTAAGTGCGAGAGAGAAAGCAATATTGCTGTCTCGTTCCGATGATCCTACTATCCTATCCTACTAATATCATAAATGTGAAAGTTTGTGAGAATGTATGTTTGTTATTCTTTCACGCAAAAACGGCTGGACCGATTTGGTTGAAATTTGGTATGTAGATTGGTGATACCCTGGATTAACACATTCTTCTTCTTCTTCTTCTTCTTCAGCATATATTTGCCCACTGCAGGGCGTATGCCTCTCCAATCTTTCTCCACTCTGTTCTATCACCGGTTTTTCTGGTCCAGTCTGTCCCGGCATGATTAACACATAGGCTACTTTTTATCCCGATATTCCCGCGGGAACGGGATTTACGCGGGTGAAACCGCGGGGCGCAGCTAGTTGATCATATTCATCACTCGCGTGTAACATTATTTATTTAATTTAACAAAAAATAACCTTCTATAATAACATTTCACACAGCGTTACTTACATTTATTTTATTATTCTAGGGCAACAACAAAAGTCAAGAAGCCATCCCCGGCTCTGTTCGCGCGAAGAAGAAAAGCTGGTACAACTCCCTCTACCCAACTTACAAGAGCAAGTCGGACGACTTCAAACGACTGTTCCGAGACCTGCCCGATGATGAACGACTTATTGTTGGTATGACTTTTAATACGACCGATTTAACTTTTTGAACTATCATGGTTTTGAACACTATAAAACGGGTAAACTCATAAATCTAGGAATCATGGTAAATACCCCGTTTTTTTAAGTGTTAATAATTTACGCTTTACGGCCAGTCGCAATGACCTCTGTAGCGCAGTGGGCGAAGGCCGCTACGGAACTAATGTTTGTATGTTCTCCAGATATTTGTTCCGTGTCTGGGTGTTTTCTATCTATTTACAAAAAATATATATAATTATTATATCAGTCATCTGGTTACTATAACACAAGCATTGAATTGCTTAGCTTGGGATTAGATGACGCTGTGTGAAAAGTCCAAGGATATTTATTTATTTATTTTATTTATTTATTTATAAGTATAGATAGATAGATAAAACATTTATTCAGCACACACACAACACAACACGTAGGTACAGTGGAATAAGACAATGTCAGAGAAGGACACAAAACAAGTAAGAAGGCAGGCACGTAGGTAGGTACAAAGAAGAAAACAAGCACAATTAAGGACAAAAACTTAAAAAACTGCAACTACCTTCCTGCACAGTAGCCCTACCATGAGTTTTCGAGTTGTATAGTTAACTATCCTCGCTAACGAGTCAAGTATTTCAAATGTATGAAATTATTAGTTCATGCAAGTTACCGGGGGCGGCGCTGCGCTGGATTCTCATATATTTTGCGATACTTGACTCGGTATCGAGGATAGTATCAATACTACAGTAAACTGATGGTAGGGCCTCTGATAACTAAGTTAACTATATCTTTATCCTTAGATTATTCATGCGCGTTACAAAAGGACATCTTAGCGCACGGTCGTCTTTACGCTTCACAGAACTATCTATGTTTCTACGCGAACATATTCGGATGGGAGACCACATTGACGCATCGGTGGAAGGATGTCACGGCTATTACCAAAGAGAAAACTGCGCTGGTGAGTGTTACAACTCAGAGATTGTCATTACATTTTGAATCTAAATTATTTCTATGTTTATAAGAGTTTTTTTTTTTTTTTTTTTTTCTATTTATAAGTATATTTATTTTGCGTTCACCACAGACTTTAAGGTCCGTGCTTTTATTGTTACAGTTAATATATTAAAAAGATCTTACTATTTAATAATTTTGACATTTTTGCTACTTAGCAAACTTTAAGGAAACGATATTACTATTACTACTTACGAATAATGTTTATAAGAGTTTACTTAGCTAGGCGAAATGACGGAAGATGGACTTCAGCTATTACGGAATGGTGGCCCAGAGATGCACAACGACCAAGGGGTAGACCACCAGCCCGATGGTCAGATGACATCGTTAACATCGCCGGGAAAACGTGGCAAAAGATCGCACAGGACCGAACTGAGTGGCGTCCTAAAGAGGAGGCCTATACCCAGCAGTGGGTGCAACTGGGCTGAAATGATGATGATGATGAAGAGTTTACCCCCGAGGTAGTCACAAAAATTCCAAGGATCCTATTCTTCCTATTAGCTCGTTTCAATAAATTAAGTTAGTTACATTCTTGTTTAATTAAACCGGATGTATCTGCTTTGTACAATCCTTCCTACTAATATTATAAATGTGAAAGTTTGTAAGAATGTATGTATGTTTGTTATTCTTTCACGCAAAAACGGCTGGACCGATTTGGTTGTAGATAGGTGATACCCTGGATTAACACATGGGCTGCTTTTTATCCCGATATTCCCACGGGAACGGGACTTACGCGGGTGAAACCGCGGGGCGCAGCTAGTTTAGGATAATTCTTTGGTAATAAAAATATTCTATTCTTATTGCTACATATTTCAAGTTGTGTTTCTGATGCCAGGTGATTCCGAACGCGATCCTAGTATGCACTGACGGCGAGAAGAACTTCCTGACATCGTTCTCTGGTCGGGACAAGGCGTACCTCATGCTGTTCCGGATATGGCAGAATGCGCTCATGGACCAGCAGATGACCAGCCAGGAAGTGTGGCAGTGGGTGAGTACATTATTACATTCAATTCATCTTTTAACTTCCTGACATCGTTCTCTGGTCGGGACAAGGCGTACCTCATGCTGTTCAGAATATGGCAGAATGCGCTCATGGACCAGCAGATGACCAGCCAGGAAGTGTGGCAGTGGGTGAGTACATTATTACATTCAATTCATCTTTTAACTTCCTGACATCGTTCTCTGGTCGGGACAAGGCGTACCTCATGCTGTTCAGAATATGGCAGAATGCGCTCATGGACCAGCAGATGACCAGCCAGGAAGTGTGGCAGTGGGTGAGTACATTATTACATTCAATTCATCTTTTAACTTCCTGACATCGTTCTCTGGTCGGGACAAGGCGTACCTCATGCTGTTCAGAATATGGCAGAATGCGCTCATGGACCAGCAGATGACCAGCCAGGAAGTGTGGCAGTGGGTGAGTACATTATTACATTCAATTCATCTTTTAACTTCCTGACATCGTTCTCTGGTCGGGACAAGGCGTACCTCATGCTGTTCAGAATATGGCAGAATGCGCTCATGGACCAGCAGATGACCAGCCAGGAAGTGTGGCAGTGGGTGAGTACATTATTACATTCAATTCATCTTTTAACTTCCTGACATCGTTCTCTGGCCGGGACAAGGCGTACCTCATGCTGTTCAGAATATGGCAGAATGCGCTCATTGACCAGCAGATGACCAGCCAGGAAGTGTGGCAGTGGGTGAGTACATTACCTAACTAGTGATGTCAACAAAATCCAGGAGCGTGGCATTGGGAGTGGGTGAGTCCATTATTACATTCAATTCATCTTTGAACTTCCTGACATCGTTCTCTGGTCGGGACAAGGCGTACCTCATGCTGTTCAGAATATGGCAGAATGCGCTCATGGACCAACAGATGACCAGCCAGGAAGTGTGGCAGTGGGTGAGTACATTATTACATTCATCTCTTAACTTCCTGACATCGTTCTCTGGTCGGGACAAGGCGTACCTCATGCTGTTCAGAATATGGCAGAATGCGCTCATGGACCAACAGATGACCAGCCAGGAAGTGTGGCAGTGGGTCAGTACATTATTACATTCAATTCATCTCTTAACTTCCTGACATCGTTCTCTGGTCGGGACAAGGCGTACCTCATGCTGTTCAGAATATGGCAGAATGCGCTCATGGACCAACAGATGACCAGCCAGGAAGTGTGGCAGTAGGTGAGTACATTACCTAACTAGTGACGTCACCCAAGTTTACCTAACTAGTGATGTCACCCAAGTTTACCTAACTATACTTCATTTATTGGAACGAGCTAATAGGAAGAAAATAAACGCACGTGATCGGTCGTCGAAAATAATCTTCTTTTTCGTGATTGGCTAGATTGTCAAATCAATTGTCAATTGTCAAATCTAGCCATTACGAGAATAGACAATTATTTTCGACGACCAATCACGTGAGTTTATTATTTCTTCCTATTAGCTCGTTTCAATAAATGAAGTATTGTGATGTCACCCAAGTTTACCTAACTAGTGATGTCAACAAAATCCAGGAGCGTGGCATTGGGAGTGGGTGAGTCCATTTTTACATTCATCTCTTAACTTCCTGACATCGTTCTCTGGTCGGGACAAGGCGTACCTTATGCTGTTTCGGATATGGCAGAATGCGCTCATGGACCAGCAGATGACCAGCCAGGAAGTGTGGCAGTGGGTGAGTACATTATTACATTCATCTCTTAACTTCCTGACATCGTTCTCTGGTCGGGACAAGGCGTACCTTATGCTGTTTCGGATATGGCAGAATGCGCTCATGGACCAGCAGATGACCAGCCAGGAAGTGTGGCAGTGGGTGAGTCCATTTTTACATTCATCTCTTAACTTCCTGACATCGTTCTCTGGTCGGGACAAGGCGTACCTTATGCTGTTTCGGATATGGCAGAATGCGCTCATGGACCAGCAGATGACCAGCCAGGAAGTGTGGCAGTGGGTCAGTACATTACCTAACTAATGATGTCACCCAAGTTTACCTAACTAGTGATGTCACCCAAGTTTACCTAACTAGTGATGTCACCCAAGTTTACCTATTGGTGGTTGATGTCAACAAAATCCAGGAGCGTGGCATTGGGAGTGGGTGAGTCCATTATTACATTCATCTCTTAACTTCCTGACATCGTTCTCTGGTACAAGGCGTACCTCATGCTGTTCCGGATATGGAAGAATGCGCTCATGGACCAAAAGATGACCAGCCAGGAAGTGTGGCAGTGGGTGAGTACATTATTACATTCATCTCTTAACTTCCTGACATCGTTCTCTGGTCGGGACAAGGCGTACCTCATGCTGTTCAGAATATGGCAGAATGCGCTTATGGACCAACAGATGACCAGCCAGGAAGTGTGGCAGTGGGTGAGTACATTATTACATTCATCTCTTAACTTCCTGACATCGTTCTCTGGTCGGGACAAGGCGTACCTCATGCTGTTCAGAATATGGCAGAATGCGCTCATGGACCAACAGATGACAAGCCAGGAAGTGTGGCAGTGGGTGAGTACATTATTACATTAATAAATATCCTGGGACATTCCACACAGCGTCATCTAGTCCCAAGCTAAGCAACTTAATGCTTGTGTTATGGTAACCAGATGACTGATATAATACTTAGATACATATTTTTTTTGTAAATACATACATATTATAGATAGAAAACACCCAGACACGGAACAAATATCTGCAGAACATACAAACATTTGTCCCGAAGCGGGGATCGAACCCGCAACCTCCGCGTCTCAGCCGGGCGTTCGCCCAACTGCGCCACAGAGGTACATAAGTACCAGATACCTCATCTCGAACATTGAAATCACTCCTACTTATCTTCGGGCTATTTTTTGGTGTTTGATTTTTGCGGCGCCCGCCCCTAGCGGCGTTTAGGCATACCTTTAAGCCGCGTTGACACGATCAGAGCCAGCTCGGACCGGTTGAACTCGGATATCTACTCGGACGCAACTCGGAATGTAGCAACCTCTAATCCGAGCCCACTCGGACGACGGCTTCCGATCTAAGTAGACTCGGACCGTGTTCTACTCATCCGAGGTAGCTCGTATACGAGTTGGAAAACAAAATGGCGGCTAACAACAACAACCGGCGTAGAATCCACGAGCGAGTCCAAATTCTTTTCCTTTTGCGAGATGCCTTATCTCTTTCCCGTCTTAGCTCCTCTATCAGCAAGTCTGCGACAATTCCGATGCCACTTCGCACTAAATCTGTCGTTTTTCGATGTTGACTGATAAAAATAATTGGAATAATGACGAAAATGATCCGAGTGAACTATGATAATTTCAACAGCTATCCTAGTACACTCTTATGAAGCTACTCCTACGAGTCCACTCGGTCCGAGCTTGGTCCGATCGTGTCAACGCGGCTTTACCAAAAGAGTCGAGTTTGTGACAATGTTTTGCCAAAACAAATCACACATTCATGTATTCGGGCCAAGTTTTCATGACATACATTCGTAGGAATATTTCCAAAATATGCGCATAGGGTAATCCTATCACACTTATATTCAAAATAGGAAATATGTTTGTATGTTCTGCAGATATTCGTTCCATGTCTATAATGTGTATTTCCAAAAAAAAAACGTATCTATAATAAGTAATGTATCAGTCATCTGGTTACCATAACACAAGCATTAAGTTTCTTAGCTTGAGACTAGATGGCGCTGTGTGAAATGTCTTACCATAATAGCTGTTGGATCTCCAATAAGTAAATAAATGTTTATTTATTATAGAGTACTGTTATTTTTGATTAGCAATAATTTAATACAAGTTAGAAACTTATTTGTTCTAGACAAGTGAAACCAAAAGCAGAAGCTAGATTATACTACAATGTATGTGAATGATATGTAATGGCGTCGAATGATATGTAATGGCGTCGAAACATAATCCAGTTTAAACTAGTAGGTATTGGAAATTCTGATTTGGGTGTTGGTTTTTGAGGAAAACATATAATCAGATATCACACGTTTTATTTCACTTCTATAGTCCTACCCCATTATGCATATTCGACCTAAAACCTGTATAAAACCTGTATTAGCTAAAACGCATATTAAATCTGTTGCTATCTCTTTTCGTTGACATATGGGTGACAAGAAAAAAACGTTCTTAAAACTTGTATTAAATTGTCAAGTTTTTATGAATAAGACCCTTATTCTTTCGTATAAATCAGCGTCGTCTAATAATTAGCGTATTTATATAGTAGATGGCGCTAGTAAAAATGACCCGATTCTAGATCGAGCTGACGAAAACGCGCGGCACGGAACGACCCCATACAAACAAACCAACATTACCTCTTTATAATATTATAATATTACTAGCTGCGCCCCGCGGTTTCACCCGCGTAAGTCCCGTTCCCGCGGGAATGTCGGGATCGATTTTTTTCTCACCTTTTACACCTTTCCTAGACCTCCACGAACTTTTCAAGACCAAGATAAGAAAAATCCGTTTAGCCAAATTTTTAAGACAAATAAGGCATGAAGGGTTTGATTTTGCTCATTGTGCTGAAATAGAAGGCTGACACTGGTGTTCACTTCAGAAAATTGAAGCAGGTATGGGGCGAGCGAAGCGAGCCGAAATTTTTCGGACAAATAAGTCATGGAAGGTTTGATTTTGCTCATTGTGATGAAATAACAGGCTGACACTGGTGTACACTTCAGAAAATTGTTTGATTTTGCTCATTGTGCTGAAATAGAAGGCTGACACTGGTGTTCACTTCAGAAAATTGAAGCAGGTATGGGGCGAGCGAAGCGAGCCGAAATTTTTCGGACAAATAAGTCATGGAAGGTTTGATTTTGCTCATTGTGATGAAATAACAGGCTGACACTGGTGTACACTTCAGAAAATTGTTTGATTTTGCTCATTGTGCTGAAATAAAAGGCTGACACTGGTGTTCACTTCAGGAAATTGAAGAAGGTATGGGGCGAGCGAAGCGAGCCGAAATTTTTAAGACAAATAAGGCATGAAAGGTTTGATTTTGCTCATTGTGCTGAAATAAAAGGCTGACACTGGTGTTCACCTCAGAAAATTGAAGAAGGTATGGGGCGAGCGAAGCGAGCCGAAATTTTTAAGACAAATAAGGCATGAAAGGTTTGATTTTGCTCATTGTGCTGAAATAAAAGGCTGACACTGGTGTTCACTTCAGAAAATTGAAGTAGGTATGGGGCGAGCGAAGCGAGCCGAAATTTTTAAGACAAATAAGTCATGGAAGGTTTGATTTTGCTCATTGTGCTGAAATAGAAGGCTGACACTGGTGTTCACTTCAGAAAATTGAAGAAGTTATCATGCGAGCGAAGCGAGCCGAAATTTTTTTAACAATATAAGTCATAGAAGGTTGACACTGATTTTCACTTTAGAAGATTACAAAAAAAAAATTGTAGGTAATTTTTTTATTTCTCTCTGTAAAATAAAAAAATTGGGACCAAATCTGCCGCCCTGGGATCCAGCCTACTCCTGCCTATTGGTAAATCTGCCCCTGCCTATTCAATTAAAATTACAGCAATACAATACCTAATTTTAATATGCTCATCTTCATCAGCCATTGTGCTGCTGAAGCACATGCTGAGGGGTTGCCATATTTACCTCTCCATTGTTAATGTCTATCTATGTCTTTAATGTGTATTTTTGGAAAATATTTTTTTTTCTATTTCTATTCCTATTTCTATTCTAATTGTAAAACAATATCACTGCTGCTGGTGTTATCCTATCTATCTATACTTACTATCTATAGATAGATAGATACTAATGTTATAAAGAGTTAAAATTTGTTTGTTTGTTTGACGGAGGTAATCTCCGAAACTACCTACTAAACCGATTTCAAAAATTCTTTCACGGGTGTGTAAAATAGACTGTGCGGGTGGTTATAGGCTATATTTTATCACGGTAGCTCCGCAGCGTTTTCGTTGTTTTATTGCATGGTTAACTTTATTATTATTAATAGATAGAAAGAAAATCAAATACTTACTAATCTACCTACGTAGGTAACCTACGTAGGTAGGTAGGTAAGTAAAAATTATTATAATCACAATATTACATTAATAGATACCCTACAATGCGTTTTCAAAAAATTGATAGTGCCTTGTAAATTCACGTTAGGTACGAAAACGCACTCAGCAATGAGCAAACTTGTTCCCCCTCCCACCCCGCCCCCCGCGCTGGCCAAACACGAAATTAATTTTGTTGCGCGTTATTTTGATTTTGCGATATCTCCTAAAGTATTTATTTGATTTGCATGCTGTAAAAGGATAAAATAATCTACATGAAATGCTCTTGCCAACGAACCTATTTAAAATGATAAGGATTAATACTGTATGTTTGTAAATAGCTTTCCAAGTTAACGCTATAAAATTGATCATTTGTTTAAGTATTAAAATGCATGTAGTATGTTATCCTTAAGAGATAGACATATGCTATCGCTGACTTTTTTGTAGACCTATATAAGATACACAATTCCACCATACATTATTTTGTTGTATCTTAAAGGGTTTAGGCAGCGTTTTCGTTTTAAGCTCCCAGACAACTTTTTTTTCCTACATTGTTTACCGGGATTGTTTACTGGGATTGTTTACCGGGATAAAAAGTAGCCTATGTGTTAATCCAGGGTATCACCTACCTACATACCAAATTTCAACCAAATCGGTCCAGCCGTTTTTGCGTGAAAGAATAACAAACATACATACAGACAGACATACATTCTCACAAACTTTCACATTTATAATATTAGTGGGATTATAAAGAGGTAATTTTTTTTTTGTTTGTTTGTTTGACGGAGGTAATCTCCGAAACTACTGGACCGATTTCAAAAGTTATTTTACGGGTGTGTAGAATGGACTGTCCGGGAGGTTATAGGCTATATTTTATCCCGGTAGCTTCATTAATACACCTGTGCGAAGCCGAATTAGACAAGAGATCACCTTTTCAATATTATAAGAGTATCTACGAATTAGACAAAGCAAATAGAAACAGCCTCATCCTACCTGAGTGTGAAACAATTTGTATTTATTAGCATAGCATCAGTATGTTGCGCCAAATCAAGGCTGAATATCGGGAACAATCTTCAGTTGTGATCCTACCGTCATACAATACACACGTATACAGTTACGGGTATTTTCAAGTAATTTAGTGTCAAACAAATATTATTTACAAATATTTAGACGAACAGGTATTTCACTTTGTTAAAATTGTTAGAAATCTAGTTTAAATGTTATCTATTATTTAATATAACTAGCAGCACGTCCCGGCTTTGCTTATAACGATCCCGACAGTCCATTCTACACATCAGTGAAAGATTAATTGAAATCGGCTGAGTAATTTCGGAGATTACCTCATTCAAACAAATAAACAAACCAACTTTACCACTTTTTAAAAGCTTTTATTTTATAATATTACCCCCTTATCATATTCACCAGTAACTCTATATTAGCTAAAACGCATGTTGCTATCTCTTTTCGTTGCCATATTAGTAACAAGAAAAAAACATACTTTTAACCTATATTAACACGTTGGGTGCCCAGGACGCACTGGCTCTAGTACCTGCTGCGCGGGACTTGGGCCTTGAATGTGTTAAATAGGCATGATGACAGTAATTAAAGAACGCTAAAATACTTTATGTAGTGAATTAAACTTGAATCTTGGAATATAAAACGTGCATTTTTTACTTTATTATGTGTGTGATTAATATTTATTTTTATAAAATAAAACTACAAAATAAGGCAATTCGCCATGATGTCTTGAACACCAATCAGAGCGCATGACGTCACTTCTGAGTTCTAAGTAGGGATGCAACATAGCTCATAAAAATATCGATTATGAAACATCGATGTTTTTAATACTTTTAAACATCGGTGTTTTGTTTATGAACGATAAATCGATGTTTTCAGGATCATATTACGCCATTACTAATATTGAATCAAATTTATCCATGCTTTATGTGTCAGTCAGTCAACACAACAAAGCAATGCGAGCGAACGTCACTGTGATCCCGAAAATCGGAGCAGACTGAAGAACGATGTCGATGTTTGTGAATGCAGCAAACGATAATATATCGCTCATTAAAACATCGATTTTTATGATTCATCGATGTTTTACAAACATCGTTGGCATCCCTACTTCTAAGTCGAAGCTAAAACAACACGCACGAACTTTACATTTAGTATTGTTAACTTTGACTACTTACGACTATCTGTGAAATATCCAAGGATATTTATTTATTTTATCTGTGTATTAATTATTTGAGTTTAAAATGTTATTAAAATCAAATATAAAATAACACGAGTCATGAAGCAAGGAAGTTTAAGCTACTTGTTTCGTGTTGTTTTATTGTGTGGAACGTACATAAATAACTTATCAGGAGTTTTTAAGGATGTGTTCTCACACTGGAGGACCCCACACCACTTATACACTTTCGAATTCATATTTAATAACACAAAATAAGTTAATTATTTAACGAACGCAGCGTACTTGCGTCTTATTTACATAGAAGTGACGTCACAAGCGATGCCATGACACTTTCAAGCGTTTTCGCGCCGGATTCAAAATGGACAGAGAAAAATGCAATTATTTGCTAAAAAAACTTCGTATTTTCTTAAAATTAATAATTTTTCGTATAAAATAGACGTATACCTACATCATGAAAAGGAATTTCAAAATTTGTCATCATGCCTATTGTCAAGTTTTATGAATAAGACCCTTAGTTAAAACGAGTCAAAGCGGGAACGTAATAACGCGCTGTAATGGCGCTTTTTACTTCACACTTAGGGGTTTATTCATAAAAACTTGACAATTTAATACAGGAGATCGATTCTTGAACACATTTAAAACATGACGCGGTAAGAGATTGCACGTTATCTAGCTTTTGTATTCTGAAATCCATAGAATTTTTCAAAATAAGAACGCCGAGACGTGCCGCGTTAAGACATGATTATTTGGAGAATAAGGGGGCAGGTTTTAGAAACGTTTTAGAACGTTTTTTTCTTGTCACTCATATGTCAACGAAAAGAGATAGCAACAGATTTAATATACGTTTTAGCTAATACAGGTTTTAGGTCGAATATGCATAATGGGGTTAATTTTTAAAAAAAATGCACGTCTTATTAAAAACAATTATTCTCCACAGGTCCACAGCTGCTATGGCGAAGAGCTCGGCTTCAACTCAGATGATGATGAGTACTCCAAAGACTTCATAGAAGAGGCTGTGCTACCGTTAGAGGCTGCTTCTGAGGTAACTTACCATTATATTGGTCCAGTAAGTTGCTTAGCTTGGGACTAGATGACGCTGTGTAGAATGTCTAAAAAATAATATTTTCAGCTAGCTGCGCCCCGCGGTTTCACAGTAACTCCCGTTCACGCTTGAATAGAGGGATAAAAGTAGCCTATGTGTTAATCCAGGGTATCACCTATAATACTAATACTAGTAAAATTTTCAAAAAGCTCTTTCCATCCTTGTATTACAACCTACTTTTATTTAAAAAACTCTTCCTTTACCAAATTTCAACCAAATCGGTCCAGCCGTTTTTGCGTGAAAGAATGACAAACATACATCCATGCATTCTTACAAACTTTCACATTTATAATATTAGTAGGATAGGATAGGATAAAACTACTTAACATTTCCTGACTCATCAATTTAGACAATTATCAGCAGCGCTCTATTTTATCCCTTAACCATTTGTGAATAATTAGTCATAAACTGTAATAGATAAGAATCTAGATGCGTCAGTTTTGTCAAGCAAAGATAAACATATAATCTACGTGAATTAATTATAAGTAATAGATATAATGACTCATAGTATAAAGTTTAGTAAATGGAATATATGAATTACTAGCTGCGCCCCGCGGTTTCACCCGCGTAAGTCCCGTTCCCGCGGGAAGAACGGGATAAAAAGTAGCCTATGTGTCAATCCAGGGTATCACCTATCTACATACCAAATTTCAACCAAATCGGTCCAGCCGTTTTTGCGTGAAAGAATAACAAACATTCTCACAAACTTTCACATTTATAATATTAGTAGGATAGTAGGATAGTAGGAAGTAGGATATTAGTAGGATAAAAGCTTTACTTCTCTTATCTATCTATCCATACTATTATTATAAAGAGATAATATTTGCGTTATCGTTGATTACAGAAATGAATTTATTTAATTTTGATAAAAATATTTTAATGCAAAATGTTTTAACCGAAGGTGATTTCCTCAATATTTTTCCTTAACCCTTAATCTACTTCTGGTTTTAATCGTCACACCGTAAAATTATTTTGTAGTAGTTTTCGTACTTAAGATAATTTTGATAAATTATCGTCACAATTTTACGTTATCTTTCCCTAAAAATGTTATTTGTTAAATAATTATTATCAATGTTGATATGAAAATAAAGTCTGATTTACCTTGATTTACTTCAAGTTTACACCTGAAAAATATCTAGTTACTTACTCTTTACATGATTAAAAGTAGATTAAAACAATATACACTACCATACTGTTATAGGATACTAGGTTTAACCTCTGCCTTTATTCACACATTTTTTTCTATTCATTTTATTTGTATTTCTATTCGTAAATAAATGATGCAGTCTATACTAATATTATAAAGGGAAAAACTTTATATGGTTGTAATGAATAGGCTCAAAAACTACTGAACCGATTTTAAAAATTCACCATTTGAAAGCTACATTATCCACGAGTAACATAGGCTATATTTTATCCCGGGAGTTTCATCAGTACACCCGTGCAAAGCCGGGACGTGCTGCTAGTACACAATAATAAGGCCAAATGAGTAACGTAAAGTTTGTTACAATAATAACGTGTTATTATTCTAACAAACTTTCATACAATAACAATGTATAGGAAATCACCTCGCAATTTTATCGATATCGACAAGAGGTTTAGCATCAGTTGATAACAGATAATACAGCGAACAGTGTAGGTATCCACACGTAATGTGACAATATGTCTAAAACGCCGAAAAAATCGAAGAAAAAAGTGAGTTTTTGTCCGATTTAGCTATATTTTATGCTTTGGGTATATCTGGGTATATTTTCAAGTTAACAAAACAGATGTACAAAGTGTTAATGGTACATCTGGAAGGGGAAGACCTAGGCGAACATATTTGGAATAAATTGGTGACGTTTGGAAGGCCAGGTCAAAAGTAACCTAACCGGAGAGCGTGTATGAAGAATGTAATGAGAGTGAATGAGGCGAAAGAGGTGTGTCAGGATCGTAGCAAATGGAGATCCGTGATCTCTGCCCTCTGGGACAGAGGCGTGATCATTTAAATGTATGTATGTATGTATTTTCAAGTACTAGAAAGAGATGGCGCGACGATCTCGTTGCCTTTAGCAAAACGTGGGTCCTAATTGGTCAAAACTGCGATAGTCAAAAAGATTTTAAGGAGTTCTTTGCTCAGTGACGCGGTTGGCAGCTAAAATAATAATAACTAGGAAATATGACCTTGTTGATAAAGATAACAGTGTATTGTCAAAATAGTACAACTTATGTGTTGTTTCACCATTGAGTGACCAAGAGGTCGCTTTGTGCTATCTACGAGTAAGTAACGATTTTGATATCCTTATCAAAATCTTTTAATCTTTTTTTTTTCTTATCTTTTAATAATAAAATCATTTATTTTCTCTCATAATTGGTTACATGTATGAAGTTGAGATAAGTATAGTCAGTTACTAAGTTCTAACCAATTTATGAGAGGCTGGTGCCAGTTGTAGGCTATTGCCTGTATTACTGGTCGCCAGGCCCCCACTCCTCGGTAGACAGTTGGACATCAAACTTTGGAAGGACACAACAATTGAGTTAAAGGTAGGAAGACTCACAAGTAAAACCTTATCAATTTGTTGTGTAAAATATCTTCCGCCTTTTTTAAAGTATAGTATTTTCAGCTATCATACGTCACACCACGCCTATCTACACTAATATTATAAAGAGGTGAATTTTTTTTGTTTGTTTGTTTGACCGAGGTAATCTCCGAAACTACTTAACAGATTTCAAAATTCTTTCACGGGTGTGTAGAGTGGACTGTCCGGGTGGTTATAGGCTATATTTTATCCCGGTAGCTTCATACACACACAGCTAGCTATAGCTTCGTACACCCGTGCGAAGCCGGGACGTGCTGCTAGTCATTTATACGAGTATATCAGTGGTTTTGTAAGGCTTGAATCGAATTTAGCTTTTGCTTATACTGGGCAACAAATCAGTCATGCTATGGGATATTTAAAGCTTGAATGGTACTTTTGTGTTAAATTGAATTGGTATTGAAAGATAAAAAAAATCCAAGAACTACTGGTTATTATTTTCGAAAAATTACTGGTTTTAATTTTTGTTAACCTGCTAATAACAATGATAGCTAAAACCAGAATTTTTTTATTAACTTTTTCTAAATATTAAAATAAAACAAGCAATCTCTACAAAATTGCATAACGGGAAAAGATATTTTGATATAATTTCAAAAATAGATTTCACGTCTAAAATAAACACCGATGTGTTTTGTTATTTAACCGTACGTTTATCTGAAATAAAGATATCGAACAAATAGAAGACATCGTAATCAGATTAGCTTTTACTAGTATCTACAAATACGTCAACAGGAAAATTGCAAAAATATTACTATGAAACTTTGCCGATATCAGATAAATTCAGTGTGGCTTAGCCAGTCAAACTAAATGGTGTTTTTAATGTAAAATAGTAACAAAATTTAAATTAATAATAAAACAATAGACCATAATTAGCTTGAGAAAAAAGAATTACGAATAAAAGTAATAAAGACGGCTAAAATTAAACTGGTTTACGTTTTTGATTTGAGTATCGAAATAGTTTTTTTCTTGAGTAAATAAACAAGCATGTTCAAGTGACATTTAAAATGTTTTAGTGGTTTTTTTTCAAATTAAAATAAATTGAATTCATTTCAAAGCTCGAGTATATTTTTGCCGGAAAATTTTAAGAGCAAAACTTATTGGCAAGCAATCATTGGGAATAAACAATTAATTTATTGAGTGTCGCATTGGAGCTGCTTTTACAGAGGTTTGTTACTAAGTATAACCCCCTTATGCATATTGAACCAGTAAACCTATAGCTAAAACCGATATTAAATCTGTTATATCTCTTTTCGTTGCCATAGTTGGTGTTACAAAAAAAAAACATTCTTCAAACCTGTATTAAGTTTACAAACTTTAAACAATAAATTAGAAAAAATAAAAATAAAAAAATATTATGAATAATGAATTATTTAATTAATTAAAATTTTCAAGCTTAAAATCTTGTGTAACTAATTTAGACAAAGCTTTATCTTGTGTAACAAACCTCTGCGTAACAAATCATAATACATTTTATTTACCTAGGTAAAGGAAACCGCATCTGATACAGATTCAGACATGACCAAGTCAAGGTTCTTTGTTTCGATGCTGTCTATGAATGGAGAAAAACAACGCAAGGAGGTAGAAACCATCATTGTGCGTTTTATACGTTTGTTTGTCATGGATTTTTCTTCATGGCTTGGTCTATAGGCTTGCAACCTTATAAAACATATGAAACATATGAAATGCTCATATCTGTAAAAGTGGATAATGTGTAATTTTTGTCCACATTTTGTTTTATGTGTACTTATAAGACATTGTTATAGTATTTTTTCAAAAGATTTTTTATCTAACATGTTTTGTTTTGTTGTTTTTTTATGTTTTGTTGTTAATTTGCTCGTGGATATGTATGTGGGTTTGAATTTTAATGTTTAAGAATTTGTTGTATGTTGCTCTGTGGTATTGGTTTTCTGATTATTATTTCTTTTACTGAAACTGCTCCGTTTAAAAAAATCTTACACCGATGAGTACGATGGACTGTCGGGATGGTTATATTTTATTCCGGTAGTTTTATTAGTACACCCGTGCAAAGCCGGGACGGGCTTCTAGTGAAATATTATACTATTGTGTTATAATATGGCCAGCACATGCTGAGTTGGGACCATTTTTGGAAAAATATTCGTTTTCTGCTCATTGTATCTTGCATTGATTTATCTATCTCTGTATGTCATAGTAATATGTATATACCTACTCTATACTCGGTTCACCGAGTCGATCGAAAAATAAACTAAATGTGGTGTCCTTAAATTTTGGTACATAGGTAGGTATTTTACTAACGTGCAAAGAAACCATTTTAGAAGAACACTACATAAGGCAATGTAAACCCGCCCTAGGCCCGTTTTTGTCGCCAATCACGGGCGTTTATTTTTCTAACTATTCGATCGACTCGGCGAACAGAGTATAGTTTACCAAAACAAATGATATTGTATTGTATTGTAAGATATAGTATTGTATCGTCAGGATCAGTACCTGGCGGATGCGTGTTTGGACGCGGGGGGTGGAGACGAGCGCCGAGGTGCCAGGTCATCGTCCCAGGGGCGGGACTCGTCGCCGCCGCTAGGTGCGTTGCGTAAGTCTAATGTGCATTCATCATTTCCCTGCCCTTATCCCACACTAGGTGGGGTCGGCCCAACATGTTTTCTTCTTCCATTCATCTCTATCACTCGCCAACTCCGAATTCACTCCTCTCACACTCATGTCCTCTTTCACACAATCCATCCACTTCTTCCTCGGCTTTCCTCTACTTGTATGTCCATCCACACTGTTCCTGAATAAATCAAATGAAATGAAATCAAATGTTAAGACCGCAGGTCGGACTTGGGTTAGATTGGCGCGGGACAGGGGCGAGTGGCGGAAACGAAGAGAGGCCTATACCCAGCAGTGGGATGATAAAGGCTGATGATGGTGATGATGATGAAATCAAATGAAATGAAATGCCCCAATACTACCCTCAAAGGCGACTCAAAGCTGAGACCGATCCTTTTTTGGGGACAGACCTGCGCAGGCGTAGATTACTCTTTTTAGCCTGTAAGCCTTTTTTTATGTTACCCACTTCTATTCTTATGAATTTCTGGTGTACTTACTTCTTTTATTGTGTTCGTCTGTGCTGTGTGTTTTCAAAATAAATTCATATTATTATTATTATTACCCGTTCATCTTTATCATCTCCTCACTAGTAGTTGAATGCCTTAGTTGTTCTTTATCGTCTCGCGTTATCGTTATACTGTGAAGTCCCGGTTTACAGACCAACAAGAATTTTAGGTCAGATTATTTCTCTGTAAGCCCCGCTTTTGAGCTTCAATTTTTAGGTACACTCAACGTCTGATGCAGCTGTTTTTTTTCGATACTTACTAAAATGTGTTTATTTCTGTAGGACCTCAAGGATCACCTAAAAATGTATAGTCTTTTAAGCTAGGTGACTCTATTGCCTGTTTTTTTCTTCGGGTACTACCCGGAAAAACAAAGTTTTTACTAACTTCTTTACTTCTTATTAATTTTAGTAATCATTGAACGAAGCCGCGGCGGAAAGCTTGTTTAATAAAAAAGGGACTACGATTGTGTTTATTTTATCATTTTTTAACATTCGTGATTTTTTATATGTATTTTTGAAATTCTTGAGTTTCGAGAAAAAAGTAATACGAGTACGTAAAAAAAAAGGAAAAAAGTATGTTGTCAATTTGGCATCGTTGAAATACCTATGCTACCGATGTTCTTTCTATGTTGAGTATCATAGTGGAACAAGCTTGCATTGTTCCGGTTATCACAATTTGTGATTATAATGTCTGGAGTTTAGGAGCGGTTTCAGACTAGCGTGTTTTTTTGCGCGTATACGGTCGTTTCAGCATAAGCGCTTATACGCGCGCTACATTACGCGCTTCTAAAAACCATACTCGCGTAAACGGGCATATTTCGGCGTGTTCGCTCGAACCAGTGGTGTCGTGTCTCGGTGGCTCGCGCTTATACGAGCTTAGAAGCGCGTCAACGCTCGTACGAGTTGCGCGTGGGCCAAAAGGCGCGCCTATACGCACCTACATGCGCTTCCAAAAACGAGCATATACGCGCGTATAATACGCTAGTCTGAAACCGCTCTAGAATTTTACGTTAGTTTACGGCTACAAAGCGAGTCAACTGTGTGTCGAATAAATAAATTAACGCGAAACTTCGAAAATAAGAAATTTGTGTTAAAGATCAACTAGAGTAGAAAGAAGTACTAACCACAAGAAGTGATTCAACTAAAATCAACCTTACTACAAAAAAATATTGTTTAATTCGATTTAAAAATTAGCCTGGAAAAGTAGAGTTCGTTCGTAAAAAGACAATTCTACCGATCTCTACTTCAAAACCAAAACGCAGGAACTTAAAAAGTAGTTTAAAATAATGTGGTGGGCTGTGATATACTCATTGCACAATACACCAATATCACGACAAATCTTAGGCGAAGTCACAAAAGTGTGCCAAATGTTGATAGTAGATATTGATTTCTGTGAGTTGGCAACACCGGGCGATGTCGTCGACGGAATCGAGATGGCAATACCAGCGGAAGAGAAAGTTCTGACATGTAGGTATTTATTCTAAACTAGCTGCGGCCCGCGGTTTCACCGTAAGTCCCGGTTCCGCGGGAATATCGGAAAAATCGCAATCTATTTTGTAGTTTTTTCGTGAAAGAGGAACAAACATACATCCATACATCTGTAATTCATACTCACAAACTTTCGTGATTGGCGTCAAAAACGAGCCTACATTGCCTTATGTAAATCTTCTTTAATTGTTTCTTTACATGTTAGCAAAATACCTACCTATGTACCAAAATATATACAGCACATTTAGTTATGTAGTTTATTTTCTATAGTGACGCGAATGGATAAAATAAGGAATGAGTATGTAAGGGGAAGTTTGAAAGTGGCACCTGTGACTGAAAAGGTGAGGAGTGCCAGATTAGCATGGTATGGTCATGTAATGAGGAGGGATGAAAGTCATATCGCTAAGAAAGTTAAGAGTATGAGTGTGGATGGATATACAAGTAGAGGAAGGCCGAGAAAGAAGTGGATGGATTGTGTGAAAGAGGACATGAATGTGAGAGGAGTGAATTCGGAGTTGACGAATGATAGAGATTAATGGAAGAAGAAGACATGTTGCGCCGACCCCACCTAAGGTGGGATAAGGGCAGGGAAATGATGATCTGTCAACAGAGTATAGCTGTTAATTAATCTTTCAGTGAACAACGGTGATGATCGTTACCGTGAGGAGGAGGGCGCGGACACACTGCCGACCGACATGTCCGACACGAGCGACAGCGAGCCGGACGACAAGCGCACGTAAGACAACCCTCATATAGCTCACGTCAAAATCAAAATAGCTTCATTCAATAAAATCTTATTACAGACCACTTTGAGACATCACTTTCTTAAAACTAGGGGATTCTATTGCCTGTTCCAACGCGACTCCCTACACCAGGGGAAGAAGCAAGAACCTGGTGGTGCGGGCGACATTTTTTTTCAGTGGTCCAATAACTGAGTTGGAGCATGTTCAGTCCCAAGCGTTCTTGTCATCTAAAATGTCAAAAGAACGATGAGAACGGGAGGGGGTATGTTTGCGCATGAGTCACTCGCTCACGAACCAATAGCGCGCGCTAAATCAATGGTGTGAAGTGCGCCGCGTCACCCCTTCACCAATGCCACATATAAATATTAGTAGGATTATTGGACCCGTGCGAAGCCGTGGCAGGTCGCTAGTAAGAAAGAAAGAAAGAAAGAAAAAGTTTATTGACAACACACAAACTAAAACAAAATACAGAAGAGCTAAACAAATCAAAACAAAAATTTAATAATTATAACGAATTAGGTATATTTAAGGCCTGTAATGTTATGATGGTTTGAGAACAAAGAATAACGATTATATGTATAACTATCTCAGAGGCGGGACGTTAGAGAAATGCCCCAACACTCACGAAGGGAAGCTGGTGTTGAGGCAACAGTTCGCGCTCAACATCGACCAAATCTTCACCATGATATTCACCAACTCACGGTTCAACCTGGAGCTATTAGCCGCGAGGAACATCACTGATTATGTGCAGGTAACTTAAGAATTCAGTTAAAAATAACTACTAGTAACAGAAAACCGAAAATATGATCTTACTGATAATTTCGAGCTTAGGGCTTCGTGGCCGAGTTGTAAGGCAGTCCGGCTTGGAGACGATCGCTTACTTGTATCTCGCGGGTTAGAATCCCGTCGAAGCCCAAAACTTTTAGTAAGATTTTTCATTTAGGTATAAATGAAATGCCTAACCCCATTATGCATATTCGACCTAAAACCTGTATTAGCTAAAACGTATATTAAATCTGTTGCTATCTCTTTTCGTTGACATATGAGTGACAAGAAAAAAACGTTCTAAAACTTTCCTAAAACCTGTATTAAATTGTCAAGTTTTTATGAATAAACCCCTAAGTGTGGTTTAGCACTGTAAAAATATATAGCTACTAATAACAGGCTTACTATGACCGTTAAAAGCGATTCAGTTTAGGTCCTATAATGAACTGTTTTTGACGTAAGCTAAGGAGATGACGTAAAGTAATGACAGTTAGAACCTAAACTGAATTGTTTAATAATACGTCATGGTAAGCCTCGTGATATTGCAAACTAGCTGAACTATCAATAGTTCAGTTTTCAATATCAGTAGTTTTTTATTATAGGCATCAAAGAACACCATATATAAAATGTATGAGAAAATATTAAATTTCAAGCATTCAGACTTCAAACACTGAACTTTTTGTTATAACAATATAAATGTAAGAAGCAACTTCAAAAACTGAACTTTTTGTTAAAACAAATAGTTCCGTTTTTGAAGTCTTAACATATAAATAAGGTTAGGAATAGCAAATCCTTCAGCAGCACTAGTAGAAACTTATATTTTTCACAATTTTTTCCAGTCGCCATGGCAAGCGCAGAACGGGTTAAAATGCCGTCAAATAAACTACACACTCGGGCTCACGTCGGGACCCATCGGACCTAAGGAGGTCCACGTGACAGAAACACAGGTAACCCTAATTCCTGCGTTACACGGGCTTAGTAACTAAAGTGCTTCGTACTTGTCACTATACTAAACCCCAATATGGCAAGTAAGAAGAGTTAGTAGGAGTTTTTTGGCGACCTCTGTGGAAACATGGAAACAAGGAAAACTGTTGTGCCGACCCCACTTAGTGGGATAAGGGCAGGGAGATGATGATAGTTTTTACATTTAAGTTAAACCTGGTTTTGACAGAAAGAAAGAAAGAAAGAAAGATATGTACAACTCTTAATTGACGAAATCCAGCGCTTGGTTGCTTTATTTTCCTGTCACTCGATTATAAATATTCTTGATTCTTAATTTATGTTAATTCGTTTGTGTTGATGGAAAATAAAACTTCTTTCTATTCTGTGAACGCCCGGCTGAGACGCAGAGGTCGCGGGTTCGATCCCCGCTACGGGACAAATGTTTGTATGTTCTGCAGATATTTGTTCCGTGTCTGGATGTTTTCTATCTATAATATGTATGTATTAAAAAAATTATCTTTGTATTATATCAGTCATCAGGGGGCTGATTGTGAACCGTTTTTTTGACAATGCCTGCTTTCAGTTTCCGTCAAATTTGACAGATTTACTATAGGAAATCTGTCAAATTTGACTGAAACTGCTTTCAGTTTCCGTCAAAAAAACGGTTCACAATCAGCCCCCTGGTAACCATAACACAAGCATTAAGTTGCTTAGCTTGGGACTAGATGACGCTGTGACGATGGAATTTCCAAGGATATTTATTTATTATTTATTTATTTATCTCCAGGTGATGAACAAATGCTCCAAGCCAGGTCAGCAATACAGCATAGATTGTACATCGGACAACGCGGGCATTCCTTACGCTGACTACTTCAGCGTAGCGGCGCATTATTGTCTCAGTCGAGCCGGGGACGGGACGCAACTAGAATTATACGGACACGTCAAATACAAGAAGAGCATGTGGCCCATGGTCAAAAGTAAGTTATGAACACATTACCTACTAGTCAGATACCTCATCTCGAACATTGTTCTTTTTTCTTCGGGCTATTTTTGATTTTTGCGGCGACCCGAGCGGCGTTTAGGTCTTGTTTAAAGATATCTGTTATTAAGCTATTGCATAGCTTCTATCGCGGGCCTTGGCGTGGAGACCGAATCCAGAAATTCCGTAACGAAAACACCTGACCGCTGTCACTTTAGTTCAGCAACTCACCTCTAGGTGGCATGCAATAGCTTTACCGCGGCAGTCCCCGAGTGTCACACGTCTGTTTTTATATCTAAACACTATATAATTTTCCACAGCATTCCTAGAGAAGAATGCAGTGAGCGGCATCGAAGAGTTTTCTCGCTTGCTGGAGAGCAAACTGAATATAGAGGCTGAGACCGCCGTACCCCACACTGTCAGGAAGTCTAGAAGACATCGGAGGCTCACTAGTAAGTTAACACACTAATTTACGAGTAAAATAATTTGTAAGCGTGTTGGCCTTGGAATTGGTACTTCGACTATCGTTCCGAAGGTCGTGGAATCGAATCCGCTTAATGCTTGTGTTGTGGTAACCCGATGACTGATATAATACTTAGATAATTTTAAGCTATTGCATAGCTTCTATCGCGGGCCTTGAGCGTGGAGACCGAATCCAGAAATTCCGTAACGAAAAAACCTAACGCTTGTCACTTTAGTTCTGCAACTCGCCTCTAGATAGCATGCAATGGCTTTACCGCGGCAGTCCCCGAGTGCCACGCGTCTTTTATTTTTTTCTTTCTTTCTTTTTGTATCAGTTCAAATATGAAACAACAAGCATTTATTCCAGCGTCGTCCGGCGAGACAGCCGCCCCCTCCTCCGCCCCCGCCCCCCTCGCCCGCGCCCCCCTCCCCCGCCCCCGGCTCCCCGCGCGCCCCCCCTCCCCCCCCTCCAACACCCGCTGGCTGATGGGCGCCCTGCTGCTGCTGCTGGCCATCAACGCACTGCTCTACTGGAGGCTGTACTATAGTGAGGGACCGCAGCCGGTACATATGCAGGATCTACAAGATAGGTAAGTCAAAATTAGTTGATAGTGTCATTAGGGACATCCATAAAGCCCCCCGCCTTTGTCAAAGTCCTTGTCTCGTCAAAAACCTTAGACCACTTCCCCCCTTGTCACAGTAGGTCACTCTTCGTCGACCCCGTCGATGCAGGATCTACAATATAGGTGAGTCCATTAATAGAGAGATGATGGGTGAGTCCATTAATAAAAGTAACTTCCCTAGTACCCTTAGACATAATCCATAAAGACCCCCGCACTCGCCACAGCTCATGACATTTGTGAGACTCCCTTCTCTAATGTGATGTCACAAAACTTAGACCCTTACCTTATACATTAGGTCACACTTCGTGCAGAATCTACAAGATAGGTAAGTCTATTAATAGAGGGTTAGGTGACTATTGATAGTGTCTTTAGGGGCAAATTGTATGTTTTTTGACTCTTCACTCTCTTGTCTCTCTTCACAGCTGTCGGCCTAACATGTGCAACACGAGAAATTATCTCGTCGTCGACAAAACATTCTCTCCTGCTCTAACATAGTACGTTAGAGCAGTCTGACATTATAGAGATATTTCATTTGTCGTGTCGAAACGTTGCACATGTTAGGCCTACAGGTCACACTTCGTCGTCCCTTTGTCGTGTGTTATTGAATGAATTATCATTTAATTTATCTTACAGATTAAGTTCAGCGAATTCAGCGCAGTCAGCGGAATGGTCGCGTCTGTTGGAGCAGCACGGTAGAGCGCAGCGGCAACAGTTGCACGCCTGGAGGCACGCGCTACACAGCGCCACCACGCATCTCGCACAGGTAACCTTGGACATTCCACACAGCGCCATCTAGTCCCAAGCTAAGCAACTTACTGTGTCATAACACAAGCATTAAGTTGCTTAGTTTGTCACTAGATGACATCATTCTCCTGCCCTTATCCCACGCTAGGTGGAGTCGGCCCAATATGTCTTCTTCCATTCGTCTTGTCCAGTTTATCATTAGATGAAGTCGTGTAGAAATAGAAATATAGTTTATTCATTAACTTAATCTATACATAAATTAGTTTTCTTTGGAAACCCTCTTTAAAGTATAATAAATACCTGTGTTAGAGAGCTTCGCTCTTGCATGTAAGTCACTTTCTAGATTAAGAACTCATTTTTACAATATACCTAATGTGTTTTGTACATATTTTATAAAAGCTTAAATTTAGTAGTCGTGTAAGAATGTCCAAAGATATTTATGCTAGCCCTTATTTTAGACCTTAGCCAGGCTTATTGTAGTATTTATTTCAGACGGAACAGGCGCTAACCAAACTCCTAGAGACAATCAAACCGACGTTAGAGAAAGCGCAACGAGAGGCTGAGAGAAACGAGCTCTGAGCGGTAAAATGTCGGCTCATTACAACGGGTTTGGAAGGGTATATACACCATTCAAAAACATTGGCAAATTGAAAAATGTGAATTGAAAATGTGGGCAAATTGAACGTTGAACTCGGAAATTTTAAAAATATTAACAAAATATTAAATATTACTTACGGTTCTGGTAGGATTCGAACCTGCGATGATACAAGTAGAAATGCGGACTGCTATTACCACTCGGCCACAGAGTCTGAACTACTGGAGTCGAAACTATCATTATATATTTCGTTTGCAAAACCCATAATGGTCTTATTTATATTGGTTGCTATTTCTTTTTTAATTAGAAGAAACGTTTTTATATTCAGTCAGTCATAATCATGATTTTTTCGTCCCCAGACTATCCTCTACATTTTCAAAGATTCCAACATTTCCTCATATTTATTAAACAAATATTACTTCCAAAAATTAAATATAAAACATGGCCGTTATTAAACAATTTATTATCAACTAGCTGCGCCCCGCGGTTTCACCCGCGTAAGTTCCGTTCCCGTGGGAATATCGGGATAAAAAGTAGCCTATGTCACTCGCCATTCCTTCAACTATTACCACACAAACAATCACATCAATTCGTCGCCCCGTTTTGCCGTGAAAGACGGACAAACAAAAACACATACACACACACACACTTTCCCTTTTATTATATTAGTGGGGATTGGTTTTGGATATTCCTGATCGTAGAATAAGTTATCGATCTAGCGATCTAGAATTGTTCGTGTCGATGTTAGTTCGTTCATAAATGGATAGATGGCGTTACTAAACTTTAAAGAAATGTTCACACTCGCTTAACCTTTTTGTCTTCAACATCTTTGTCTATACTAATACATAGAGGTAATGTTGGTTTGTTTGTTCTAAAAATTATTTCACCGATCTGTAGAATGGACTGTCGGGATGGTTATAGGCTATATTTTATCCCGGTAGCTTCATTAGTACACCCATGCAAAGCCGGTACGCTGCCATACTTCATTTATTGAAGCGAGCTAATATGAAGAAAAATAAACTCACGTGATTGGTTGTCAAAAATAATTATCTATCTCATGATTGGCTAGATTGTCATATCAATTGTTAATTGTCAAATTTAGCTAATCTGAGCATATGCATTTATTTTTGACAACCAATCACGTGAGTTTATTTTATCTTCCTATTAGCTCGCTTCAAGAAATGAATTATAGTCATTTATAAATTCGTTGTATTTTTTATATCTTTAAAATATACCTTCCAACTCCCGTTCGAATGAATCGATTTTAGTGTTGACTTAATTTAAATAAGAATAATGTATTGTGAAATATTTTCGATAACATTCAGAGTAAGATTAATCTTTAGCGGTCTTGTGTTCGAGTGCAGTAAAATGGATTATTTATTGTTTTTTTTCTAAGAAATGTCAAGAGGTTTTCGTTTGAGAATTAAATCACTATATTTGCTACACTATACACAAAACCTAAGGCCTTGGTTTCAAAAGTTGTTAAAATTTTGATAAATAAATATTTTTCGATTGTATGTTTTGTTGACAAATATATTTGTACTAGCTGCGCCCCGCGGTTTCACCCGCGTAAGTCGCTTTCCCGCGAAATATCGGGATAAAAAGTAGCCCATGTGTTAATCCAGGTTATCAACTGTCTACATACCAAATTTCAACTAAATTGGTTCAGCCGTTTTTGCGTGAAAGAATAACAAACATTCTCACAAACTTTTACATTTATAATATTAGTAGGATTCTAAATAAACTATTAAAAATGTATCTGTCAACAAAATATTTGGACATCTATTTTGCTAAAAGGAAGTTTAATCTTTCGCCAACCATTTAAAACCTGCCTATTTTGTTTTTCTATCAAATCTCATTAAGGTCCGTTGTAGACGATGCAAGCGAAGAAAAGAATGGTAATCGCATTTATTCTCTAAACTATTTATAAAACAAAAGTACAAAACAGTACTCAAGTGAAACTGGTATCGTTTGCAACGGCCTTTTGAAAACCTCTTCAAATCCTACTGTGATAAAATAACAAAATAATAATATTCCTTAAACGAACGTAATTAATCACGTAGCGTTTGTAACCCAGTTTTAAGTTAGCTTATTATACTGCCAGCTTAATAGCATACACGTGGCGAATCAGATGTCGCCAAAACTTAAGCTAAACCACAGATACCTCATCTCGAACATTGATTTCACTCCTATTTCTCTTCGGGCTATTTTTTTGTGTTTGATTTTTACGGCGTCACGTAGCGGCGTTTAGGCACCCGACTGCAACCTACTTAGCACTAGATGGAGTTACTTATTTTTGATTGCAGACAAGACCTAAACACTGCTAGGGACGCCGCAAAAGTCAAACGCCAAAAAATTGCCCGAAGAAAAATAGAAGTGACATCAATGTTCTAGATGAGGCATCTGTGCTTATGTAATCTGTGACTAAACTAACTAAAGATGTTGCTGTCCCTTTCATAACCATCGATATATAAAGGATGGCATTATCTTTAGTTTAGTTTAAGTTTTGGCGTCATCAGAATCGCCACTAAACTATTAGTATGGACGGCTTACAAGAAACTGCGCTTGATTTTTCCGAAGCTGTATAGATGGCGTTGTTATCAATTTCAATGATAAGCCGCCATTTTGTTTGAAATTTCAAGATGGCGCGGGGCTTGATCAGTTTGAGTTATGAAATATTTGATAAAAATGAATTTAATTTGTCATCTGAATGAAGATGACAAGCAAAAACACACTTAAACCAGATTATATTTGAAAATTATGTTTTTAATACCTATGATTGATATTATTGGTAATTATTTTGAGCTAGGTTTACTTGTAAATTGTCTATGTTAATGTTTACTGTAAATAATAATTAATATTAAACATCACAGAAGGCTTGGAACGTTATGAACGTACTTACGGCGGTTTACTTTTATTATAAGTTTAGATTAATGTTTTTTGTATTTTAATGTTTGAGTAAATTTAGCACTTACGCAAATTGTGTTTTGTATTATGTAATAGTTTTTTCTCAAGAAAAGAGCCTTCATCTATTTATTATTTACTTAAATTATTTAGTCGTTTTCCTTTATAATAATAATAATATTAAAATAAATCAAAACTACTTTTGAAATAATAGACGAAATATAGCATAATAGCTTAAGGCGCAATTTATAACCATAAAAAAGTTTATATAAAAGTAAAATTTCAAAAAATACATTTATAATTTTCTATCTATGGCTATGATAATAAAAACTGTATACTACATCGGCGTGTTTTATCTAAAATGATATAAGTACATTATTATGTACTATTTTTGTCAAAATTTGCAGCAGCTTACCAAAAAATACACTAACTTGGTATAAGTTCCAATTTTGCATTTTCGGTGTGCACTAGTAAATTATAAGTACGTATGTCAGATTAGTAATGGGTGAACTTTAGGATGATTTACATTTAAAAGAAATAAAAGCAGAGTTGCTTCCTATAGCTTGCCCAATATTACTCTGCGGTTTCATTAGTTGACCGCCAAATAAATAAAAAAATAAGAAACGGTGTTTATAAATGTTTTTAATTTAATATTTTAGGTCTATATTAAAAATTAAATACGGTATTGTATGTTGTTGTTGAAAGAGTATTGTATAAGATTAAATAAATTGTACCTGGTGACAACAAGAACTGGAATTGGAATAATAAAAGTAATTTTGAAAATTTAATATTTTTATTTATTTCTGACGAATTTCTGTATTATTTCGAGTTCTTGTTGGTCCCTCAGTAGGCCTACTCCTGAATCCGAAAGCGATATTTCGTACCAAGTATCGTTAACCTAACTTATGTAGGTGTAAACCTGAACTCAGGACAATTGAACAATATTAAAACATAGCCATTATTCCAACATCTTTACAAGATTTACACAGGACCTGTAGGCCTAACATGTGCAACGTTTCGACACGACAAATGAAATATCTCGATCATGTCAGACTGCTCTAACGTACTATGTTAGAGCAGGAGAGAATTTTTGTCGACGACGAGATAATTTCTCGTGTTGCACATGTTAAGCCTACTGGAGTAGGTATAGTTGATATGGCTTGTAGCACCTAAACCAACTTCTCAGCTTAGCCGACCATATCCACAGGAAAGACGATGGTCAATACGTGTGGGCTTAATGGCCCGTCACAATAACTTATCTATCTTCAGTTTTGTTTACTGTGCGTAGATATTTGATGTTTTTCTATACAGAAAATGACAAATAGCTACTATAATATATACAAAAGCTAATAGCAGCAAGCAAAACCATAGATAGATATTGAGACTGTCGCATGGTGGTAAGCCGCGGTCCACACGCTGTTTTCCTTCATGCGATAAACTATACGATAATTCTTACGATATATCGTTTTTCAGTTTTGGGAGAAAGCCAAGAAACTATAGGATATTGTAGAAGTGTGATCTCTAGACATTCTGTTGGTGCTTTTGTTTGTAGAATTTATTTTGCTGTTTTTAAAAAATGTGTCAATTATGTACATGATTTCTTAGTTAACTTTAAATGTTAATATCCTTATTTATTATCCATTCCATTTAAGTGATCTGAAATGTATGAAACAAATTGTACACAATGTATGTCTGCATAGCTTTATGATTATATTTGCGAAATATATTTTATTATTGTATTTAATAACATTACATCTAGACATCGATTATTATTATTTTTAAACATTTTAAGACATTTTCATAAGTATTTGATCAACATGATTCATGACAACTTCCTAATTATTGTCAATGTAAAGGGACCTTTTGATATTATTAATTTAATTAAACTTGAATCCATAATTAGAAAGTTATGTCGACATACACGGTCATATTACAACACACTACACAAAAACCTGGTTTAGCAAAACCATAGTCTCCTTATAATCCGATTTAATTACGTTGACAGATTAAATTTTTTTTATACCAGGTTTAAACCAAGGTTTATTTTAGTTGTTTGTAATGAGACCGACAGTGTAAATATATGTTACATTGTATAATGTGCATTTCTTAGAGTACTCTGCTGACAATGCACAAATAGAAACTATAATGCAAAATAAGTTAGATTATTCTATTCTCAGTATTGAATTAAATATTTTAATGAGATAATTCGTTTTTTTACTATTTTTAAATACCGTTATTAATTTAGTTTAAAAAAATATCATAGTTTGCAATTTATTTAATTTGTATGTTGATAACAATATCTTAAAAAAAAACGATTTGAATACAGACAATGTTTCACCGGATAAATCAATTTTTTTTTTGTTATTTAATTCGACAATATTTTGACTAAACAAATGTATCTATCATCTAATACTGACGACCTCTGTGGCGCAGCGGGCGAAGGCCCGGCTGAGACGCGATGGTTGCGGGTTCGATCCCCGCTACGGGAGAAATGTTTGTATGTTCTGCAAATATTTGTTCCGTGTCTGGGTGTTATCTATCTATAATAAGTAAGTATTTACAAAAATATACAATCTAAGTATTATATCAGTCATCTGGTTACCATAACACAAGCATTAAGTTGTTTAGCTTGGGACTAGATAACGCTGTGTGGAATGTCCAAGGATATTTATAAAAAAACTCGCAAAAGTCTTAGTGCAAATGCACTGCACACCATTTAGAACGCACTATATTGGCAACATCAAGTTTACTGGACGCCGCATCAAGCCGGCTGCAAACTTGATCGTCGGTAGCTGGCATTAGGTGCCTTCGTAGTCCTACCATCAGTTATCGAGTTGTATTTAACTATCCTCGTTAACGGGCCAAATATTTCAAATGTATGAAATTATTATGCAGCGAAGAGAGGCCTATGCCCAGTAGTGGGATAAGAAGAGTTGATAATGATGATGATGAAATGATTAGTTCATTTAAGTTACTGGGGCCGGCTCTGCGCTGGATTTATATACATTTTGTGATACTTGACTCTGTATTGAACATATCAATACTACAGGATGGTGGTAGGTCCAACGTCTGATCAGGAAATCGTGTCAAGGGTGAGTGTTGCTATTCGTGGCGGGTTCCGTAGAGCGTCGCATCTAAGAGAGGGAACTCTGCCTCCGTTGGCGGATAGCAACGCCAACGGTGGTGGAGTTACCAGGCCCAGATACGTTCGGAGACTTATCTTCTCTTCGTTTTCTCTTGTCACGATGGCTATATTGCTTTAAAGAAGACGATGTACTGGTTAAAACACAAACATTACATAAAAACGTATTAGAATACAAAAAAATATGTGTCCCTGTAAATGTACTTAATTTTAGCTTTTTGGTCAACATCGGTCGTTGACAGTTGATTATGATCTATTTTACAAATGTTTTCTTTAATTTATTTATTTATTTATTTTACGGAGATCCAACAGCTTAAATTTAACGGAGTTGACAATGATTTAGCTATAGGAAGCCAATTATAGGTTCTCACGAATAGATTATCTGATACATTATAATGTATTTTCCCAAAATGTCTGCCATTCAATAATGTCAGCACCACAATATTACGAATTTCGGCATCAAATCACAGGTCAGCTTAAGTTGGGGGAAACTGAATTCGGAAGGTAACATAAGCTGACCTTCGATGATTGTCACGGTGCACCGTTTTTGCTTTGTAGTGTAGAGGGGTCCTTCTTCGTTTTCGTTGATGCCAAGTCCCTACTCAGATGCCCTCATCGGAGTTTATTTACAGTCGTTGCTTGAAAGTGTCATGTCATGTCCAAGAGTTGATGCCAGATACCTGAAAAGTTAAAAGTGTATTTAGCAACCATAAAGCTACAATATATAATTAGTCTAATTTATTTATTTATTAGTTGCATCAACAAGGAGTACACTAGCACATGCTTAGAGTAAAATTAACTTAAATTAAAATCTAATGACACCTCAATTACAGATGCAAACCTCTGATTGGATGTCTAGTCAGCAAAGTTATTTTTTCCGGTATGGAACTTTAAAGTAGATGGTCCACCGTCAGCTAAACTAAGTAAGCTTAACTTAGCTCACCTAGCTGAGCCAGTTTTTCATACATTTGCGTCCACCGAAGAAATGCAAGTTAAGTTTACTTGTTCCCAGTTTAGCTCTTATTAGCTTAGCTGACGGTGGACGTTATTCTTTAAACGGGCAATTGTTTTTGTTGGCATTTACTGTAGATGTTTCCTCGATCTATGAGATCTTTGTATCTGTTATGCCTCTTCTCTCTTATACAAATCGTATAGAAAATCTTCTTTATATTAAAAATTGACATAAGAACATTCAAAAGGTGTGGAAACAGACACATTAATAAATGAATTCGTGAAAAAATTCAGAAAAATACTGCAAAAAAACAATTGATAAATGTTAATACCTAAAATATTGTTCTACATTTAGCATGGCTATACTCGTAAATGCAGACAAGCTTATTCCATCTCAACAATGTCCCAGGCACTGCAGTGTCCCGTTAAGTGTAGACAAAAATTGCCTCCTGACGCTGTTTATACCATCTATATAGCTAATTAAAAAATGTGTTTAAGTGTTCGCGTTCAAATGATAGTTAAATAAAATAGGTAATGTAATTTAGAAATAAAGAATTTGTAAAAAATTGTTTTGTAAACTTATTTTTCTATTCTTTATGCACAAAAATCAAATGGGTATGTACCTACTTTATTAGTATTTTGTCTTCTTCATTTACTTTATTTCGTACTGTTAATTAGAAATTGAAATATATACACGTTCACTTATAAGAATCTTGTTCGATCCAATACACTTCACACGAAAATATCCGTTGCATTTCGATCCGCTCAAAAGCTCACTCTAACAAAACTCTTAACTTTATTTAACCAGATATGACATCCGCAACTAGCCCCTTGAACACAAAAAGTCCATCCACACCCCAGTTTAAACGAGCGAGTGAACACTATCACTGATAACCCTAACCGACTTTTAAAACAAAGGTTACTGTTTAAATTTAAAACGCGTGTCCTTTACCACCCCATGAAAGCGACTGCGGCGTTGAAAAATGAAAAAGGAATAGAACGCTGCGCTTGCGCACGACGCCATCTTGAATTCTGCGGGCGTTTAAATACCACCCTTTGTTGGTTGTGTTAGAGTGGGAAATTGTGTAGCTGTGGGCGATGGGAATAGGGATATTCAGCTGCTAATTTAATAAGTAAGGTGTTTTATAAATTTGTGCGGGCTTATTGTGGGCCTTGGACGCCCTTCCGATGTCTTTTATAATAGAATTGGGTCAGCACTTGCATTTAACTCCCATAACGAGTGATAAATTATGAGGGTCTTACGAATATTCGTACACTATAATAAATATTGGATTATTAAATTATCATGTATAACCTCGTAAATATGTTGATAAAGAAGTGAAACTTTATTGCTAAATAACTTAGGATTTGGGAAGCTCTCAAAATAGTTAAGTAGGTAAGTATAAAATTAATCGAATTACCTACCTACGTGTAAACCACACCTGCATCTAATGCATTAAAATGTATGACTGATATAGATATACCTACTCGTAGCTCTTGTTATAAAAAATGAGTAAAATAACATTGTGAACTGGTGAAAAAACACTGATGACATGACCTAGACAAGGATTTCGACGCAGTTTTTGGCTCTAAGAAACGATCTTTAATCAGTCAGAAGATGAAAACATTTCTACTTGAATCTAGTGAGATTTTCTTCAGACATAATTTAAACTATTTACAAGACCTGATAGATTAATTTCACTAAGTTTATATTTCCCAACGTTTTGAGTGCACTTACAGCTCTTGGGCACGGGCAGACTATAAGTTCTAACCAATGTTTTCTATATATAATGTGAATGTGTTTACAAAAAAAAATGTATCAAAGTATTATATCAGTCATCTGGTTACCATAACACAAGCATTAAGTTGCTTAGCTTGGGACTAGATGACGCTGTGTGGAATGTCCAAGGATATTTTTTTATTTTTTATTTATTTAATGTTTCAAATTGTACTATTTTTTCTGAACTTGAGTTACAAAGGGAATGACTTAAAACTTCTGTTGTTTTCTCATACAAAATGGCATTTTTTGAATCGTTAATCGTCTACTGTTCACAATCCCTCATAAACCACTCCCTACTAACATCCTGTGCCAAACAGCACCGGTCCATTTAGTGGGTGGCCAACCTACGCTTTGTATAATTCGTAGACGCTTCTTTCTGTTCGTGTCTGTAAAGTAATTTAAGTACCTAAGTGATAATTTAGTGCGCATACGACAGAAATCAATTCTACCAGTGAATCATCACTTTGAAGTGCGTGGGATTGAGTAAAAACTCGAGTAATTCTGGCCTTAATCCATTGAGATAGAGATTGAAATAACTACGTTTTTTGTTACGTTTACTTTACAGAAATGAAATACACGTTGGAGTTGAATGAAGGTGGATTGAAAGGGTATAATTACTGGACAGAATTGTTTCCTTCATAGGAGGATGGCACCACAGGTAGATATTCAATGTACAACGGTAGCGAATTATCGGTATCATGCGGTTTTGTTCATTTTCTTTCTTTACTGCCCCTTTTTTTCTGTTGTGAGGTTGTCTTGCCTAGTCGTTTGGCTTTTGTTTTTAAAATCTCAGCCCTTCAATACATTTTACTTATTTAACCAGTTGTCACAGACCTTTACAAATCTTACAACTAAAACAGATGGTCTTTGTCTATTGTAGATTTGCATAAGTATCTGCAGTTTGTCTTTTCTAGTCCCAAATATAATTTTGAATATTCCATTCGATAACAGAGAAGACCAATGAAAACATAAACTTCGAGTCGACCACCATAACTTCCGTTGAGCCCCTATACCAACACGTTTTATAAATAGATAGCTTGTGTAAACGCGGTGCGGCTGTGCACACACCTAGATCAAGTCTTAGACCATCGACTAATAGATGATGCATTGTCTCCTGCGGGCTTACCATGACCGTATAAGAGATTCAGTTTATGTCCAACTACGAACCAGTTTTGACGTAAAGTAAGGCGCTGACGTATAGTTTTGACAGGGCAGAACCTAAACTGAATCGCTAACACCTCATGGTACGGCTCCTGTTCTCTTCTGAGAGACCCTGAATCTAAGTAAAAGTTTAATGAACTTTTATTGAAATCTCTTGAAAGGTTCTGGCTGACGGCTCGTCTAAGACGAAGAGGTAAAGTTAACCTCCTCGTTTTATAAACGATGATCATTGGTAGGTATATCGGGTAATAACCTTTTTATGAACATAAGCTAAGCTGTAAATGTCGACTGTTGAAAGTGTAAAAGACTTCGTAGTAATTTCAGAAGATTACAAAAGTTACGGTTACAAAAATAAGCAATTTACCGAACAAAATCAAAAACTATTATTTTATGCCTACTTACCTAATTAGATCTGTATATTTTCTTTGTTGTGTTGCAAAATTGTTAAAATTATCTGAACCAAACTGGAAACAAGACCTACCTTTAAGATTCTTAATAGAGTCACCTAGCTTTTACGACTGTACGTTTTTGAGCGATCCTTGAGGTCCTACGAAATAAACATATTTTTCATTCTTTCTTTCTTACAACCAAGAAAATTTCAACCGAAAGTTCGTGGAACGAAGAAAGCTTCAAAGCTGCCTCCGACCCGACCTATACCAACATTTTAAATAGATAAGTTGTGTAAATGCCGTGACGATGTGACAGTACCTACTTGATAATGATAAGCAAAGGTCAATATCCCCTTATCTCATTCGATTTAGGGCGATACTTGTAAAAGAACGTGCAAGCTAATTCAGCTTTTGTAGACATTTTTTTGTTTTTTAATGTGACAAAGCTAGACGTTGAATTTAACAACGCGCGCTTAAAACTACTTAGGTATGTTTTTTTTAATTTAAGTAATAATAAGCAACTGATATCGTAGTTTTTTTGATACCTACCTTGTGGATCTGATTAAACTGAAAAATTCTATGTTTTAAAGTAATTTATAAGCTTTTAAAATCCGAAAACTAGCGTCTATTTGAACAGGTGTCTACCGTCTACCAAAGAAACAACAAAAACACGAAATTCCTTCACTTGGTCACAGAAGCTTTTTACTACTCAAGTTATTTTTAACAAAAAATATCTATAGTGCCGTTGTGAACTTGTAATTTATCTCGATCTAAAAATAAACTTGCATGACTGGGTCACTTAGTAACTCTTGAACACTTGTGAATTACGTAGGTAGGTATTGTCCTGAATGACTAATGAATCATAATAAGGAATCTTGACCGAAACGACCTCAAAAGGAAGTGATAAAGGTCATTTCTCATTTCAGTCATATTACAGGCAAGTATGAAAACAAAAACTTACTTGTTCGTGGCCTTGAAAGAAGTCAACGATCGTATACCCTCGCATCCGCCGACTGCAGTCTCCCCTCTCGCTCTAACAACGCGAATAGTACGTGCTTCTCTTTCGCGGCGCATCGGGTCGGCTCAGCCAATGAGAGGGCGCGGGCGCGGCGGCGCGCGTCGGTACTCGCAGGGGTGTCAGCTTTTTCTAAAGCTCTCACAACTTTTATACTTTTTATCGAATTATTTAATTGAGTGGCGATGTTAGCTTGCAATCGCATTAACAGGTTGCCTATCCTTTGCCACTGATCGTCAATAAATATAAATTCTTTAAATAAAGGATCATGCAGCTATAGGTTCAACTACAGACACCTAGGAACACGTTTCACTAGGTATAACATTGTCCCAACGCGTTTTGAATGTTATGTCACTGTCCACTACGTGACACACATCGCACAAGACAATCTTTTCTAATGCATCTCACGTACAGAACTTTTGTTTTTTTCTTGTTTAATATTTGCTTTTTGACAAGTGTAGGAATTGTATGGGACTGTGTTTCTTTGTCGGCATCCGTCATTGGCAGCTACCCGTTTTGAAGCAACTTGTTTTGTGTTATTCTACTTAAAACGTGTCTTGTCTTACACTTAATGGATGTTAACAATCCCATTAAGTGCCTACCAGCATCTACCTACTGTATGTAGGTACCTAAGTACCTTCTGCCATCACCACCACTTTCTTTATGTCGAATACGTACCTACCTACTCTACAAGTGGAAGGTAGGTAGGTAAAGTTACACAGATCCGTTAAAAGAGGTTTAAATTTTCATGATAGCGAATAAATAAAATAATGCAAATATTTAGAGAAGGTAACCTCATAATTATAAAAAACTTGGTAGCTTCTTATAAGCTAAACGGCTGCAGGTGCCTAATCTATTCTCAGTAACATGAAAGTAAAACATTTCCTAAAAACTTGACAAATCGACTGGTGGTAAAAGATTTTCACTCACCGTTTAAAATGTAGGCATTAGAAAAAAAAACAAAAAAAAAAACTTAGATACCTACTATTTCATTCATTCCAATCCAATTCATACTCTATGAACGACACTACCAACCTGATAAAAATGATGTTCTATTTTGAAAACATCAACAACTTTAAAATAAGAATAACGTTGAACAAAAAGGCACAACACATCACGTGACATTCTACAGGAACATCACTCATTGCGTTTATTTTTTGTATTAATATGACATACGCTGGCTATGATGCCTTCAATGCCTTGGACGTTAATGTCTGATGCGCAGGCGCAGGCCACCTGGCGGTCACTGTTTAAAACAGCTTAAATTTTATAAAAACATATTTAATTTAAGTGGATACGTCTGTAAAGAAAGGTCAACCAACGGTCTTCGAATTTTATAATTAATGTAAAAAGGTTTACGACTGTTATCTACATTCTCTATGAGATGGTCAAACTCTAACTCTAAAGAGTTTAAGGATAGTCAGAAAGATGTCTATTTACACACTTTTTGTAAGAACTGATTCAATATTATCAGAATATTC
The DNA here is from genome assembly GCA_947086425.1 of Xanthorhoe spadicearia. NCBI lineage: Eukaryota > Metazoa > Arthropoda > Insecta > Lepidoptera > Geometridae > Xanthorhoe > Xanthorhoe spadicearia. The sequence continues at coordinate 705,778 of OX352202.1, forward strand.
TGTCATATTAGTACCTGATCTACATAAACATTCTCTTTCATAATCAAACTTAACCAACTTGTTTTTTTTATTAAAATGATCTATTAGTTCTAAATTGAACCGCAAATAATTTGTATACGGCTCTCATAGCAATGAATAAACCATGATATAGCTGTAATCAGTATAGTCCTTTCAAATGAGGATACCGTACCACGAAATGCATACAGACTCCTAATGAAACTTGGCGTCAAAGCTACAAATTTCTAACAAGAAGTTGCAACGAACGCACGCGAATTTCAACCTTTTACCTTCTGTTAGTTCCTTTACCTTACCGTTTTATGTTCTCGGGTAATAGAAAACGTACGCGAACTTCAACCTTATTTTCAAAGAGACTTGTTTTATTCGGTTGTTGAATGAGCTTAGCGAATTGCATAGAAAAGAGTTCAACGCACTCCGCGTAGCAGAGGTCTACGCGAGACTTCTGCGAAATGCTTTTAAATGCAACTGATAAAAGCTTTGAAAGATTAATTACAACTGATACAAGTTTTGAATTCTTAGGTATGGAATGGTAGGTTTAACTAAATGATTTTTTACCTACTTATTATTTTGAAACCGGGGAGTGAAGGGCCCTGGTGACCTGTAATAAAGGTTTTTAAACCTATCTCGGGCACCAGTTCTCCTACAAATCGACTTAATTATGTATTGTTATGTATTGTTTCTATGTTATCTAAGTATAGAAATATTACTTTTTAAGGTTTGTGGTAAGAAAATAAAAATACTTTTGATGTGATTTGATTTATCTTAAAAAAATATTTGAATGTGTCTTATGGCCGAATACCTACTTAATAAATAAATATTAACAGACTACAATAAATTATTTAAGGCCGTATTAACCGTTTTGGAAGTCATTTGTTTAAAGATTTGTTGATGGACAAATGTCAAATTATGATATAGATAATATTTTAATTAACATTATAGTATTTGTTAGACATTCATAATATGAAACCAAAAATTTTATAAAAAAAATTAAATGGACATCGAAATAACCAAACACTAAAGTAAAGATTCTGAACAAAAACTTCGAAATATCATGCTATTAAAAAATATGTTCTTAATTAAAAAAGTCATAGGTCTAATTACTAAGTAAGTAATTAAAATTAGAGTAGTCACTCATTGAAAAGTCTCATTTTTCTTTGTCTCCATGTAGTTTCTGAGGGCACAAATAATTCACAACCATTGTAATTTAGTTGATATATGCTGGCATGTTATAATTACATGGATTTACCATGATATTCCCACATTCCGCCATTGTCCCCCTTGGGAACTGAATTGCTAGATTCCCGATAACGTCCCCTTGCTACCAACATAACGAAAACTACCGACTAACGGTTAGTCACAATAAACTATCTATCTGTGGTTTAGCTTACTGCGTGATATTTGACAAACTTTTGACGACCTCAGTGGCGCAGTGGGCGAAGGCCTGCCTGAGACGCAGAGGGTTCGATCCCCGCTACAGGACATTTTTTTTGTATGATCTGCAGATATTTGTTCCGTGTCTTCTATCTATCTAGATGATTCTATTGTTAAGTACCTAGCAATCTATCACTATCAACGAAGTGATTTTAAAATGATGTTTTTCATTGAAGCGCGTTGAAGTCTTTTCTATGAAAATTACATCATATTTTTTTTTTTAAAAGAGTATATTTTTTGGTAATTTAAAAGATTTGTATGCAGTTCGAAATGTAGGTAGTTGTGGAGCCGAGTTAAAAAAGTTTATGTTGGTATATACCTAATTATTAGATACAACCCAAGCGTATAGTTTCATCAAAATCAGTCAAGTTGTTAAGGAATTACCTACACACACCGGTTTTATGTACGAAGATTATGTTTAAAAGCAAATAGGTAATCACGATGATTCATCTGGTTACCATAACACAAGCATTAAGTTGCTTAGCTTGGGACTAGATGACGCTGTGTGGAGTGTCCAAGGATATTCATTTATTTATTATTATTCCAGATTAAACAATTTATTTTATTGTCTCTAGCTTTTACCTAATAAACAAAAGCAAAGTTCTAAGAATCCTATCACCGCAATCAGAGAAGATAGACCGTGGAGAAACGTTAAATGGTCCCGTACACATTAATTTAACATCTAAACGCTAATGAGGCCGGCTTGGCCGAGCGAAGCCGGGATACTATTTTTTTATTTTTTTATTTTCCAATTGGCAGTGGTTTGGATCAGTTGAGCTACCTATAGACCGTTTGCAACGGTCCTTAGATGGCTCAACTGGTTCTATTTGTATTTTGTACAGTTATGTATTAGTTTAGTTTCTGTAAATAAAGTATTCTTTTCCAAATAAAAAGTAACTTTATTTATTTAAATTATCAAATTAAATTAGTTTTTAAGTAGTGTAGGTATTTTTTGTTTCTGATATAAAACTTTATGGGATTCTATTAAAAGTTTAGTTTTGAATATATTTCCATTTTAAAATGTGTTTTGTTTGTTTATTAAATGATTATTATAATATTACCTATGTTAATAATATTCACAGTACATTGTTTGTTTATTTATTCCATTTAATTATGTAAAATAATGAAAGTAAAGTAGAAAAACCAGATGAAAAGTTAAGGAACCCTGAAAGCTCAAGATATGCCTACATTACGCACACTGTCGATTAAATAAATCGATTAGATATCATCGACAATCGATTATCATATCGATACTTTACACATCCCTATCCGGACCGGTTTTGATAGCACTTCATCCCTTTATCGAAGAATCGAATGAATTCGAATGACCTTTAATTTTTTACTTTTTTGGGTATTTGACTTTTGTTGTCCGACGGACGATGTAATCGGGAGATGTTGTGAGCTGGATAAAGGCACTTTTGACGTTTTTAAGGATTATCTTATAAATGTATGGATCAACAGTTTTGGTGTGAATTGATTGTTTTGTGTAAGAGTTAATGTTTGTTAGGTTACGCTCAAGCCGCTGGACAGATTTGAATAAAATTTGGTACCAGGATAGCTGATATCCTGCATTAACACATAGGCTACTTTTGAACCCGGCATTCCTACGCAGCGTTACGTTAAATATAGGTTTATATCTAAATAAAAACATAATATGCCATGATGGACAAAGGAATATGAAACTCGTTCAGTATTTTATTTCTTTAAATCTTATCTCTTTCAGCACAAGGTAAGAAGCACTTGGCCCACAAAATATTATACGTCGAAAGAAAGAAAGAAAGAAAGAAAGAAAAATATGTTTATTTCGTAGGACCTCAAGGATCGCTCAAAAACGTACCTACAGTCTTAAAAACTAGGTGACTCTATTGCCTGTTCCAAAACAACTCCCTACTACGAGAATGCTTTATTCAAGTTGAATATCAATAACAAGGATACATGTAAGTTGTAACCCGCATCTGTTTCCGCCACGTGTTTAAGTTACAAAGGCACTGTTTAGAAGTTTTTTAAACGTTTACCTACCTACTTTTATTAAGTAATTGTTTTAGATTACTGTTTTAAATGTACCTAGTTAACTTGTTTATATTTGGTCACTATTTGGAAATTCATTTGTCAAATATTCTTTACAACGCTTTTCAGACTGATATTTTTTATTGGATATAGGGTAAACGGTACTATTGTTGGCACCCCCCCAATGATTGGCAGCCTAGCACTTTTTCTTGAATACTAAGCAAGTTTTCATCTTTTCAACAGTGGAAACATAAATAATTGGCAGAATATCCAATCTGGGGGGTTAAAATGGCCGTTCGAGCATTTCTGCTAGCAATTCATAAACTGTCATATTTTGGTGAAAATGCTAAACAATTGATGAAATAAATGCACTTTATGAATTGCTAGCAGAAATACCTACTTGAACGGCCATTTTAAGGCCGCAGATTAAAATCAAGTTTTTTTTAGTTTTTTGAAATAAGGCCGAAAGAGTTTTATCAACATTACTTTTTAAAATAAAAACCAAAAGGGGCAGACGACACACATTATTTTTGTTTTAGTAGGGACGGGGTGGCGGGACCTTGGCCGTGAAATGTCAAACCGGCTACAGCAACGTGCATAATAAGGATGTGCTACTGTCGATATTTTATTGAATACGTCAGCTGTTGAATATAAAAAAAATGTCTTTCAAACTTATTTTAACTAAAACGGCTATTATATCTGCTGCTATCTCTTTTCATTGTCAGTGTTGGTAAAAAAATCCTTATTAAATTGTTAAATTAATGCCTTAGAATTATCTGCATCTTTCATACCTACTAATATTATTAGTATGAAAGATGCACCTACCTCACTCATCCACCTATAATGTCAGACCATTCATTTTGATCGATAACCAGCGTTTATCGAATAATCGATAAGCAACAGCTGACAACACTAGTTAAATAAAAACTTGTCTGCCGGTCAGTAGTGACCTCAGGTAGGGCTCCCCTTGGAGGGACAAATTGTTATATTTTATGAACCTTGCCCCTTAATACCAACGGCTTTATAAGTTTTTTGTTTGTCTGGCCTGAAACATTGAATAGACTGCATGGAAGTACCTACTTTACTATACTTCATTTATTGAATCCATTGAATAGGAAGAGAAATAAACACACGTAATTGGTCGTCAAAAAATTATCTTTCTCGTTATTGGCTAGATTGTCAAATCAATTGTCAATTGTCAAATCTAGCCAATCCAATTATTTTCGACGACCAATCACGTGTGTTTATTTCTCTTCCTATTCAATCGATTCAATAAATGAAGTATAGTTGAATGACGATCAATTTTTGAGCTAAATTTATGGTTTGTATTGAAGAACTAATTGTAAATAGGTTGAAATTGAAAGTGTATGACGGTCTGTAGCTTCAGTGCGATATTTCGTACTAAAAGATACGTCTCCGACAGGAATGGCAATTTTTTCTCAGTCCTTAGCAAATAGGTATAGATACTAACATATCAGAAGTACCTACTTAATTACCTGGGTAGGTGTTTAGGAAAAAATAAATAAGATTTCTGTAAGACCTTACGATACCTTACCTTACGATTAGACCTACGAGTATGTAGGTACGTACACCGCTATTACTTTTAATTTAATTAAATGTAAATTCAGATTAGACCACCTCTTGTTAGCTAATAACATATTTCCTGCCTAGTTATTATGGTGTCTTCGTGCGTCGAGGGCACTAAACGCGTTAATATTTTATGTCAGTCAGCCATTTTGAACTTAACCGGTGACAAAACTGATGATAATTATTACTACTGGTCTTTAGGCTTTATATTATGCTAGGTAAGTATACACATTTACCTGCTCATAACGGAGTAGTAAAACAAGCTAGTATAGTTAAAATACTATAGTTAGGTACAATACCTACCTAATACCTACAGTTGTACAAAACATGAATGAATGAATAAGAATGGTCTTGAATACCTATTGTTAACACTGAAAAAGGGATATTTTACCATGATTTGTGGATTTTCTCAGTATCATGTACCTATCATGCGACTTTAGCGAAATATCTTCAAAAACTAAATTCCACGAATCATGGTAAAATACTATCCCGTTTTAGCGTTAAAAATGTGTAAACGATACAAAAAATATGTAAATGGATCGTCAGGGCAGGTCCCTAAAAAGCTCTCGACCTAGAAACCAAGTTCAGTTTAATTAATTTAATTCCATTGCCATAAACTTATCAATTGAACTCAATTTACCGGCGTCTGGGCAGCATCTATCACAATCTATTACGATCAGAGGTTCGGCTAAGCTCGGCTTTTGTCGGCTACGTTCGGAGATCGTGTGGCAGTGACCTAGGGCAACAATTCACTACGAGTTTAGATGGTACTCTACGGTAAATAGACATAGGAATTTCATAGAAGTGACGATCACTGAGCTTGGCTAGAAAACAGACGTAAGTGATGGAAATGTTTCTTGTGTTTTAATGAAAACTGTTTTTGTTTACTTGTTCTTGTAATAAGAACTTTCATTTAGGTAGGTACTTACAACATATTTTTCAAATTAAGGGAATCTTTGTTGCTCCTTTTTGTTACAATAAAAAAATTATAAATAGATTTCCCATAGATTTTCTATTTATATAGCGTTATCGATAGTAGCTAAGTATTACGTATGTCTGGGGAAAGCTGTGCTCCTGCATCTAAAACAGACTTTAATGCTAGACTTGCTTACCACGTGTAAAAATATCAATAAGATAGTTCAAAGAAACAATCACCTGCAACCTGCATTGTACTGTACGTATACCACAGACTATATCGTGAAAGAAATAATGCAGGTGCATCGTGCGAAAGCACTTATACCGCGCTGTTCTAAGCGGAATCGAATTAGTTACGGCAGCCGTGCCGGTGGCCCCTCATCATTACGTTATTAAAACAACTACATGAGTTTTCTCAATTATTTGTCCCTTTGCTCGTCATTAAGTAGGAATTTCACGTATCGTCGCGATATAAAGGTATATCAAAGACTGAATTCGCTGCAAAGGTTGGCTGAAAGAAATCGGTCGCAGCGATAGTGAAGCACATTGTGATAATTCTTAATGATGTGTTATTTTGTTCTTCTTTCTTTTAGTGTCGTGAAATTTAATTCATGAAATTATGAATCATCATCATTTTCTCTTACCTACAATTCATTGCAATTTCTCATGTTAAAAACGTAGATACTTTAGTAGACAAAATTATCTCACAACTATCTACATAAAAGCATGATAGATAGATGCTGAAAACCACGAGGCGCCATTAAAATTCTCCGACAATTCGAACGAACATTTCCAAGTGGAAAGTAATTAGAATTCCAGCAGGCAGTCTAAACAAGAACGGTTCTATGCCGTGAAAGTGCACGGCCATGACCGAGAGTATTGACCTATGTTTCCGATCGCGCTTGGCCTAGGTTAGGAGCGTCACTGTGACGTGGCGCCGCCATTTTGAATGGAAATGCCGGGAAAATTTCGCGTGACACTTCTATTTTCTTTTAATTTGTAAGCTTTTAGTATAAAAGCGTTTTGGTGACAAAAAAAACCTAAGATTTCTATAGAGTTTTGAAGGCTGTCATCACGTGTCTTTTCTTTAATTACCTAGTTGCTTCCATGTATCGGATCAGAAGTGGGTGATAAGGTAAGTAATAAGTAGCAGGTAGGTATCTAATACAAATTCAAGAACAAAATATAAAATACAAAATAAACATAAGTAACTAGAGATAAAACGGAAATGGGTAAGTATGGTACTTTCAGATCAAGGTTGTTGAAACAAGTCAGTATAAATGCTGATCTAGTCATGAACTTCCCATTGATAAGACCGGTATTTAGTTCTCTCAGCGAGTTTTAAGCTGAGCTTTTGGTTTCAAGTTCAACTTGGGAGGTAATACTGGCTGTCAGTGTTTTACAGTGTATTCAAATAAAGAACTTGTTTCTAAATATTACCTACTTTCAAAGTTTGATATTTCTCTCTGAACTTTCAAAAGCTTTGAGATACTAACTGAAAAATAGGTTTTTGTCAACCACCAGAAGTTTACTCAAATCTTGTTTACAGAATCAAAACCTTAGTCTAATAAATATTTAAAAAACTTACGTACTCCCTCCGGGAAGGTCGCCGTAACACGTGCACCGCCGACTCTAAAGCGTGGTAGTATGCGCGAGTGATGTGTGCCTAAAAATTAAAAAAAAAACACTGATGTCTCTGATTGGTGGGATGATTCGTCGGCCAATTAGAATGTGACGATTCCCTAATGAATGTTGTTTGATGGCTGGTGGCGAGGGCGCGTCCGGGACGCGCGAGGGACCGACAGCCACTGCGCCTGCGCACCGCGCCCGACAAGAGAGGAATTACGTCAGCGAGCACACTGGCAGCACACCCCTTTCTTTTTTTTTCAGTAATTAATTTCTTGTAAGATTTTTGGCAATGTTTTTTGGCGTTGAATCGTTGTTTTGTGAATGAAAAATGTAATGGGGTGTTTATAATAGTGAAAAAAATGTGCTTAAAAGTTTTTTTAGAGGATTTATTGGTTTAAGAATACCTAAGACAGGATACATTAATTAGGTTCGAGTAGATATTAATTAACTTATTATGTAATTAAATATTTTTAGCTGCTGAAATATAATTAAATGTAGGTAATTTAATAATTAAGTTATGTACCCCTAGGTACCTATCTTATTTCAATATTGTTCTGCATGTAACCTTTTTCTAACTACATATATTTTACTAATCTAGCTTTGTAATACTGTCAAAACTTTTAATTGTTACCAAACACAGCATCCGCTAAGATTCTTCTTAGAAAATATTCTAACACGTTCCAAACAGCGCCATGAACACGGCCTATCCAGACGATCCCTGTTACCTGCGCCTGCGCACACACACACAAACACACACACATCCACACAGCCAGGGAGACGTGACACAGACGCGGCTCCTAATGCCAGGGCCTGCATAAGAATAAGGTAGCAAGTGAAAACGATTTTTTGTTACATTTTTTTGTAACATTTGAAATGGAAAGTATTCACCAGTTGGAATTTTCGGTGATTTGTCTTTGCGGCTAGCTTTTTGCATGATAAAGGATTGTTCGTTTTATTTTGTGAACAAATGGAGGTGTTTCTTTTCAGTCGGTACCTATTGTCTCCAATAAGTTTCTTATGTGGCTGTTATTGGGGTTAATGACAACTTAACATTTTTATTGTGTAGCTAAATTACAAAAGATGAAGGGTATCTGAAAATTTACTGAAGGGTTTTTATTTGAATTATTTTCCTAATTTATTGTGGTCTCTGTATACCCCTGTGAATATTAATGTATACCTACCGCATGAAGTCACGATACTTAATTAAACTTGACACCTGACTGAAGCTCGATGCTAGATGTAAACTAGGTTCCTGAATTATTTTTTAACTTTAAAACTTAAAGACCGCCTGTCTTTAAAGTGCTCAGCTTCAGCTCCTTCAGTTTGAATATTATGAGCACGTTGTTTAAATAGTTAATACAAGAAAAATCCACTGTCATTCTTCCATTATTTAAGGTATACATTTCTAAAACATGGAAGCGAACAAACCTGTCCTTACAGCCATATTCCTCGATCCCGCCGCAAGAAAGTATAAATAAAACATAACTATTGCTGTGCCGAGTTAGGGACGTTGGCCTGGCCGCGGCAGTGTGCGTGCGCCTTTATTATGTCCGCTCACGTAACTGCGCGGTAGTGTGAGTGTGGCCTAAGTACACATGGGGTGCTTGTGACACTGTCTTGTAGCATATTAGAAAAGTTACTAAAATTAAGAAAAAACATGTTTCTGATAATGTAAAATGGAACAATTATTATAAAAAAAGTTTGATTTTTTGTATCTAATAACTACGAAACTTTTCTTCTGTACTTATGCAATAGGACCTATGTTAAAGATGAAAATGGAGTAGATGATATTTACCTATACACAGACAGGTTCTTATACCTATTTCAGGCACCAGTCTCTCACAACATTTTTTTGTATTAAGCTAGAAACCAACAAACATTTTGGATTAAGTATTAATTGTATTTATTACTTCTATTATTATTTTTATTTTTAAATTGTTTTTTTATGTACTTATTTGTAGTTTGTGAGAGAAAATAAATAAAAATGATGATGATGATGATGATGATGACCTATAACAGGGTAGAAAAATTTTTGATAACGTTGTAAGTTTTGTGAAAATAAATAAATAAACTTAATGTAGATAAGGAAATTGAGAAAGCTACGTTTCCTTAGTTTGGGAATTAAAATGATGGAAGTCGCTTCAAAACTTTTGTACCCACCTATAAAGAAAAGTTGGAGGAAATTTGACTAAAAGGGTGGTAAAACGTCCGAACCAGGGAAGCGTTTATGAATATTTTGTTAAGGTCACATTAGGCAAAAATAATGTGCCAGTTATTGCCATGTAGAAATTAGTGGTCCTAGTCAACCCTCGCAAAAAATGCGTAATATTTAGTAGGTATGTAAGTTATATCTTATGAATATGGCCGATTAAGCTCAGATTACGCTGGGCAAGCCATCTCTATCTCAAAAACTCACAATTCTGTAGGCTTAGGTTCCAACGACTAAATCATCTAGGTATTATATTTAAGACCTAAGTATTACAGTGTGGTGTAAAAGTGTCCCATCTCGATAAGTACCAAGTTCAAAGTCGCCTAGTCCGCTAGACTTCTATGTAAATGGCAAAACCATAATTACACAGCCCTAGACATTGTGGTGGAATAAAATCTTATGAATTATGTACAAAACTTAGAAATTACACGTAAATTCCTTTCCTAGAATTTCTAGTTGTGTTAGCTGTTCTGAAGATGTGGTAATGTCTAAGAATTTTACGTTTTATTGTCTAGCGACTAGCTTTTACAAGACCGCATTCGTCTTTTAGCTAACGTTACATAAATAAGTCAAAATACAAAATTCAGCCACAACCAAAAGTTGCTAACATGAATAGATATAATAATTTTCAAATTGACTACCATCATCATCCACAGCCCGACTTTACCCACTGCTGGGCATAGGCCTCCAAACATACAAAAAAAAAAAACATACCAACATTAAAACTTTTTAAACTTGTAAGTATAATGGTTTTGAACATTATAAACACTTGAGACGAGAGAATATCAGTGATGAAGATAAAGTATAAAATCACCATGAACTTCACTTCGCTTCGCTTCCGTGTGAATCAAAACTCACTCTTATGTCAATGAAAAGGATAATAATGATATTTATTATATTATTATTATTTATATTTATTTATTATTTGTCGGTCCTTAGATGGCTCAACTGGTTCTATTTGTATTTTGTACAGTTATGTAAATATGTATTAGTTTAGTTTCTGTAAATAAATGTTTGCACAGATATTTATTTATTTATCAATAAGCCGTTTTTGCTAAAATTAGGCTATTATGAACATGACCGTAAGTAGGTATATAACGGTACTACCCTAATAACTTATCTGAGGAGCATTGATCCTACGAAAGGTGCAAAAACTTGGGTTCGTTTTAATCAAATCACCTTAACGGAAATAAGATCTTTTTGGAGTCTGTAAAAAATTGGTAGCAATTATAACAGACTTTTGTTTTTTGTCTTGTTTAAATCACTCTGGTAGGTCAATGACCCTAAAATAAAGTACCTATCGGGTGATCTCCAAATTTAAAAATATTAATGTTACCGACTGATTAAAAGACTTGATTAGGGGAGGACTAATTAATGCTTTTTAGTTATGGGATCAGATCATGCTTAAGGTACGTATTTACCTACCCTAAATTCCTACGAATATTTTTTAGAATTTTAACTTGAAATGTAAAATGTCCAAGGATATTTTTTATTTATTTTATTATACTTAAGTATTCGTAGATAGATTTATTTATCCTATGAGATCAGGATTGTATTCGCAAGATGCGATAGATTTATTCTTTCAGATCTTAGGGCATTTTTAGATCCTTTTAAAAGTTAAATGTCAGAGGTCCGAATACATTTTAGTACATGCCCTCATTTAGAAGTTTACAATAGTTACGTGACAGCTTACAAAGCTCATCAACGCTGTAACAATTTACACAAATGCAAATTGGTGCAAAGATATCGAAATTTACCCGAGGCAGTTCGAAAGGCTTAGACTATTTCATATATTTTTATGCCTTTTAATTCCATCTACATTAATTATCGGTAGTTTAATTACTATTAGTTCACACAATTCTTTAATACATCAAATCGCGTGAGCATTGCTTATCGCACTAATGATGTGAACACGATCAGAGCTAGCTGAGCAACTTGTCTTATCACTCGGCCCGGCGACTGGCGCTAGTGACTCGTACAAGTTGTCCTGTGCCGCTCAGGATGTACTAAGATCAATGATTAGGGTATACTGACAAGTTATAGATAGGATAATCCATACTATATTTCTGAAGCGAAAAAGGGTTAAAAGACTATTACCCCGGTCATGTTCTAATGTATAAACAATTATAACAAATAATAACAAAACCAATGTACATAACTCATAACCTAACGAACCATAACATGTTCTTACACCCCAAGACATGGTACTTTCTAGAAATGTCATGTTTCTGCACCGGTAGCCGTTCCCACCGCAATTAAACGGCCAATCTGGTGCCGGCAAAAACAATCCTTTAATAACTTCTATTAAGAGACTGGTTCTAAGCTGGACAGGACATGAGGGGACGTAGCAAGGACGTTCAATGGGGCAGGAATCAAATATCGAATTACTACATCTATATTTTTAAAATTGTGTAATTAGTGGAAATTGATTAGTGCTGTAGTATTCTTTTTTATTTATAACTAATCGTTAACCTATTATTTTTAAAAAGAAATACATATTTTTAATACATATTTACTTACATTTTGTTTCATTAAAAGTTTACCTAGAGAGAGCTAAACAATTTCAATTAGCGTAATTTGAAAACGAAACAAGGTGCATTGAAGTAGCGAAATACCTAACCTACCTAGCTATAATTTATTACCTAGTTATTACCTATTCATGTATAAGCTTACCTGTAATGCTACGCTAAACGGCATACATTTTTACTTATAAGTTTTATATTCTTTATAAGCGAATTGTAAAATTCTTTTGAGAAAATAAATAACTAAACACAAACACAAATTGGGACAAGTTTAAATAATAATTTGGATACGTATAAAATGAAATGAGCCTGTCCCCAAACCAAAAGGTATCTTATTTTTAATCATCATACATCTTTTGTGGGAGATCGCCAAAGACAGGGGTCAGTGGAAGATTTTGGTGGAGACTTTTGCCTAGCAGTGAGACATGACATGTTCATAAAAAATATATTTTGCGTTAAAAAACTCAGGCCTTTGCATCTTTACTAGATGATTTAAAGCGTCAGGAGGCAATCTTTGCCTACCCTTAACGGGACACTGTAGTGCCTGAGACATTGTGACATACTTTTATGTTAGCGATTATGGATAAGTAACCTGGCTAGAGGGGCTCCTTGATTACAACCCTGGCCGTCCAAGACAAGGAGCTGGCATGCGGCTTGGAAAAACGCGCCCCGTGCGGTGGCATCAGTCCAGCTAATTGTCCAACTCCTGATCTTTGATAACCTGCGATTCCAAAACTGGATTCTGTGGACTAACTCGTAAGATTCGTAGGAACCGAAGTGAAACTAGATAATATTAATACTGTAGGAGCAGGAGGAGCACATACCAAGGAGCAATGTCATCAAGTTATGACGTATCAAAGAAAATTTTGAGGATTTGACGAGCTCATTTTTCTTAAACATTCCAATCCAATACATTCTGGTGGCTTACCATGACGTTCAGTTTAGGTTCTAATTGTCCTAACTTTACGTCAGCGTCTTGCTTACGTTAAAAGCAGTTCATTATAGGACCTAGACTGAATCGCTTTTAACGGTCATAGTACCTAAGCCTCCATGATCATGATTCTTAGTTGTGCAGGTACTCTACCTAACCTCACAAGCTAGTTACCATTTCAAAAGGTAAGTGTTAGTCGTTAATGAAATGACTGGTAGATAACCATCTTTATATTTTAGCATGAGTCTTCGCAGATCTATCAATAGATAGTAAATTTTATTACAAATTCCATAAAAAAGTAAAAGAAACGTTCAGCGCGACAATATGTGCTAAGTTCTTGCGACTTGTACTTACCTACTCGCCTTGTTTTTTTATGGAAACAGTCAAGACTTAGTCTAGAAAAAGTCACTCGGGGGTTCCGTAAAAGAGTTGAAAAGTCAGAAACTTAATCAACAAAAATTTAATCTGAAGACTAAAATAAGGTTGTTGCCTTATTTCCAATACAATAAAGGGATTGGAGACACTTTCGCTAAGACATACCTGTTATAATGGATGGGAGCCTATGGATTCAAAAATTCTGTACAATGACCAAATAATTAAAACTGTTTATGTCAATAAAATCATTTTTATTCATTTAGGAGTATAATCGTTTTCCTAAAGTAAAATAAACATACATTAAAGATAGTACATTAAAGATGGGGAAAATCAGGTAAGTAAATCTAATTGTTACTTATAAAGGTTTTAATATACAAGATACTGAACCCTGAACAGAGAAGTACCTAAACCTGCGCCTGCGATGCGGCCACCATGAATTATTGAAGAGACTACAAATTAAACGTCCCTTCAGAAAATGCTTGATTTGTACTCTTTCTAAATTATTTACTTCATATTTTAACAAAAGAATTGATAACTTACGAGCACTTAGTGCTTGAGACGTGAACAAGTTTATGAGGCAAGTTTTAATTTTAATTTCCATATTTTATTTCATTGTTTTTTTCTATTTAAACATGACAAGTCTTTATACTATCTTCGTTCTTCTCGTCTTTACATTATAAGTTATTGATATGCACATTCTGCTCATCAAACTGCTCAAATCAATTCAATGTGATTACGAATTTCCGACTCTCATTACCTATCTGTAATATTTTATAATAAACTAAACGTATCAAGTAGCTATTTGTACTGTAAACAAGCATCTAATAATAAGCAGAAATATATTATTTTAAAAAGGTAAAAAATGGCGTTAGTCGCCATCTTGGATCGAATGCGCGGGAACGCAGCCTATCGAGTGCGTTCAATAAATTGACATAGGCCTTATATGGAGGTACCGAGCTATTCGTCTTAGGCTGCATTTACTTAGAAAACTGGGTCGATTCTGATGTCGTCAAAACTTAAACTAAACTAACTTAAGATGCTGCCATCCTTTTTATTTTGAACGTAAATAAAGGGACGGCAATAGTACCTACTTATAGTCTTATTTAAAAAGATTTTGACACTTGTCATTTAGGTGCCTACAACCAGAGGCCCTAGGGATAAACAAAAGTGAAGTTTCGCGAGAATTTTCATTCAGCTTTTATTGGCGGTATTGAATTTATAACAATTCACCAGTATAAGCTGATCCGCTTTTCCTCAAGTTTCCTTCTCTCTCTCTAACTCATCTAACAGACACCGCCAGTAAACTATACAAATGCGTCTAAGGTTTAAGAACCTAGTGCATGTTAGATGCTGGATTAAATTGGGTACCAGCGGCGATGGATAGGAAAAACAGAGTTCGTCGCGTTTTGCTCGTTTTGTTTAGCCTCGGATGGCTCTAGAAGTGACATAGAGGTGCATTTTTATTATAAATTGGCATCCGATGTGTATAGTTTTCAAAGCTACAGTTTTGTAAACCTATACAGTCTGTCTAGGTTTCTTTATCTTTTATATTTAAGTAATTATTGTTGAAATTAAGAGATTTCTATTATTACATGAAAATATTCATCTAGGCATTTCCATTATTAGGTAGGTACTATACCATAGTTAATATTGTTCTGATTTTTTTTGTATTGTTATTTTTTGTGTATTTGGTGTGCAATAAAGTATTTTCTATCTATCTATCTCTCTATCTACTATAGGTAACCCAAAAGTCTTTTGTTCAGTAGGACTTATGGGATTACATTGAAACGCAAGTTGCTAGATGATGCCCTGTTTCAACGCAACACACCAAGCAAAGAAATTACGCAAGGTAGGCATAGAGTTTATATTTTTAGGCTTAGTCCAGAAATTCCCTATAGATCCCCTTCATTCAAGGGGTTTTTTTACGATGCATATTCCTACCTATCAACTCACTTGGATAACAATCAATGGTACCTTCCCTATTATAAAAGTAGGGTACTTTTATTAGAACAACATAATAATCTAGATATATAATTACCTATTTTGCATAATAATTTTCTGGTACAGTTGGCTCATTTAAATACTTAGGGGTTTATTAATAAAAACTTGACAATTTAATACAGGTTTTAAGAACGTTTTTTTCTTGTCACCCATATGTCAACGAAAAGAGATAGCAACAGATTTAATATGCGTTTTAGCTAATACAGGTTTAGTACAGGTCGAATATGCATAATGGGGTTAGTTTACTATTAATTTTATAAATTCATGTTTTTATTATCGATTAAAACATTCCTGTTACGATATAAAAGCATCTAACCACCTTAGGTCCTAACGTTGAACGGCCGCAAGAATGTTACCCAGTCTGAAGGAGTTTTTGCCAACCACACCACTGTTATTGACCACTGAATTCCACTACACAGAATAACATAACCACCTAAGCCTGCCATAGCAAGTCCACCATACTCCAAACGATATCCACAGGTTATAAGGCAGGTTTTAGCTTGGGGTCTTCTGGAGTTGTGATCAGAATGTGTGGAAGACTGACTTCGCAATGAAAGGGACGCCAGTTCTTATCCCTTTCAGCAGGTAGGTTGTCACAGTTGATGAAATGAGAAATAATATAGATATGTTCGTATATCGGAGGTTATGTTCGGTACTTGATGGTTAACTGAAGCGTTGGAATTTTCCGCCTGAAAGCTTTAATCGTGGCTTAAAAACTTGCTATATGCATTGCAGCACAAAAGCGCACAGCCAGCAAAATAGGGACCAGAATCATAAAAATTACCAGTTATTTTTACGCGTATGCTGCGAGTGCTTTCTCCAAATATAGTTTAGTAGTAGATTTAACTTAATTTCTGACTGTCGCAAACTACCTATCCTAAGTTGTAGGATTGAAAACGGACCTAGTAGCAATGAATATTTCTTTTCGGAGATATAATATAAATCACTTGCACACGAGCTGAGCCAAGTCGATTAAGCTGAGGAATATAAATTTTAGGCACTTTTGGACTAAATGTAGTTGTACATCTCTGACCACCCTACCAGTATCTGAAGAAACTTCTACCGCACCTTAAAATTCAGTCGTATAATAAACTTCTACCAGAATTAGTTTAGTAGCACGTATCTATTCTTCTGCATTGTTCCCTCCATATTCCTTAAGTACTGGTCGGCAAACCACTTGCATTCTTGATTGCAGGTTGCCTAAAAACGGTCAAGGCTCGCCGGCAGACAGGTTCTGTGTCCTTGAAGAGAAATGCCGAGGGTGAGGGGTGGGAAGCCACCGGCTTTTTGACAGCATTAGCGAATTTTTTATCCGGCTTGAAAAAGTCGGAAAAGCTGGATACTTCATGGCAATATTGTAGTGATTTCGACGCTTTCTTCGTTTTAGGTTTATCTTAAAGAAAAAGCAAAACCCACGGAATTACCAGAAACTAAGCCACCGAGGCCTTCAATCGGCCTAAAGCCTCAGTCACCATATTAAGCCACTAGCTCTTACGGACTAAGCTACGAGCTGAGAGGGTAGTTTAGGTGCTGGGCAAGCCTATTCCATCTCAACAATGCTTGTCACTATAGTATCCCGTTAAGTGTTGACAAAGATTGCTTCCTGAGTCCTGACGCTGTATAAATCAGTAAAGATGCAAAGGCATGAGTTTTTCTTTTTAAATTGTTTCTTTTCGTTTTTCGGCCTAAAACCATGGGTTAATAATGAAATGTCCGGCTTTTTTGATGCAGCACTAGCGTCGCGCCGGGCGAAAGTGCAGCCACCGTGCTGTGCAGTCGGCTGAGACACCGCATTTCATTTGGATTATCGGGAATTTAGACCTTTCCGATGAGAAATATACTTGTTTTCATTACTATTGTAGTTTACATGCTCTACTTTCCCACAGAGGCGACTGTGGCCATGTTTTTACAAGATGCCCTTAAAAGCTAAAGTGAATTTTAAAACATGTTTGATTATTCATTAGATATAGCGTTCCTTCTATTATTAATAGTGGAACAGTATTTAGAGATGTTCTGAAAATGTTTATGGATATAGTCAAATTATCTAGTATCTGCAGATCTTCTGCAGATCTTTGTGGAGAAATATTTGCAATACTTTTTGACTGAAAGTACTTATAAAGGTACACAACCTTTGATAAAGTTACAGGACCTATAGAGTTATATCCACGTGATGTTATAATGCCTTGATTATTGCTTTGAGTGAGATAGTAGATATAGAACTTAAAACAGCACTATTACTACGAAAGATTTGTATTTTATTTCGACTAATTTCATCACAAGATACCATGTCCATTTTTATGGTGGTGACTATGTCATTGTTCAACATTTAAGTAACTCCCTACTAATTCAACTTAGGAATTGTTTTTTACATTTACGTATTCCTACAATGTTATTAGGATAATTGTGGTGTTATTTTCGGTCTCCCTTTCATCAAACTGATTAAATCCAAGTCGGCTGTGAGAATTTAATATGATTTCAATCTTCTTTGTCATCATGACTTATCATTTCACAAAAGTGTAATAACAAACAAGTAATGTTTAGATTTGATGAAAATCATTTTGCTGTACACATGTAACATAGGTATGTTTGTTACTGCTCTTTCTAATAATCCAAGCGATTAACAATTGAACATTATCTAACTACTTTTCTATTTACGGTCGATAATATTTCGCAACGGTGTTAGAAACTATTACTCATTGCTAGGCGATGATCATCTGCCAACAGTTCATCCTAACATTCTAGTTTACAATATAAATCAATATTATTGCCATAAAGGGTCGTGATGCTGAAACTTCATCAAGGGCAGCGCGAATCGAATCCCAGGCTCGCATTGCACTTATTCTAACTTTTTCTCTGGCGATCGCCGGAGACGCACGATTAGAAACCGGTTTCTAGCATGAGCGAGGCAATGCACTCTTCAACAGAACCTTGCATTCCTGAACACGTTACCATTCAAACCCTATACAGCAACCCTTGGGAGCTGAACGTAAACGCGCGCGTTGGTACATCTCTCACACACAGACTTGGAAATTCCACCCAAGTCTATTGCACTCGAAACGTAACTTCACAAGTTATTCTATGGTTTCTAATACATTTCGCTGCGGATAACGCAAGGGTGTTGAGGAATTCGTGCCAGGGTATCGATGGTTAGCGATAAAATAAGTAGGATTCATTGACATCGGTCTTGTGGCTCCGATATGTTGCTTAGACTGGATTAGGCTCGTGAAACTAGATGTTAGCAATAGAACATTCTAGGCATCTAGTATGTAAGTTCTATATGGGAGAAAGAATGTGCATAGCTAAAACGAGTCGTTAGGTTTTATAGAAGTCATTTTTTTTATAAGAAAACAATAAAAAAACCTTGTTTTCTTATTGTTTTATTTGAAAAATATCTCTAATTATTAGTAATTTAATATTCATAATCTAATTATTATTCTAATTATTGCGGTAAGAATATGCGAAGGTAAGATGTCTACGGTGAGAAGTCAGGTTTTTATTTAAGTAAAATAATATTATACCGTCTTGTAAAACATAATTGATCTCATACGTTTTATTACCTACCTATTACACACGGAAATTGTTCGCGTAAAATATAGGTAAGCTACTGCCCACGCGTGGGACCCGAACAAAATGTAGCCTATGTCTAGTCTATCTTTGTACCAAATTTCATTTAAATCAGTTCAGTGGATTCATCGTGAAAGCGTAACAGACAGACCGACTGAGTTACTTTCGCAATTGATAATTATAGTAGCGAAGAGCTGCTTGAAGAGGATCGTTGAAACATAGCGGGTTCGAATCCCGTCTAAATCAAAAATATTGAATAATGTGTCGATTTTAATAATAATTGATGGCTTTGCCTAGTAAAATGAATTATGATACGACTGACCCAGGGAGCGGTAGACATTTCTTTCGGTAACTTTTAGATCCTGTAGATGTCTCAGGGTAGTCAGAGGTCCAAATACATAATTGGTACATTCCCTCAATTTGCAGAAGTTAACTTACTTTGCTGACTAAATAAATAATTCGTTACGCCATGCTCAAAGATCATGACATGTAGTGACATTTGTCTAATTGCTGACATTAAGTAACAACTGACCTTTGTCGATGGATTAAAGGGAAATTTATAAAAAATAAAACTGTTTTATAGGTTTTCTAGAATTGTAACTTCTAGTTATTAAACAGCTGCCTAGGGTTTAGTTCATGACCTATAATTTTTTAGGGTTCCGTAACTAAAAGGTAAAAACAAAACCCTATTACAGCAAAACTTATTTTTTTTATGAACCCATTGGTTCTGATGTGATCCTATAGAAATTTGGTGACAAACCGCACCGTAAACGAGACAGAATGGACTGTCGTATTGTTATAGGCTATATTTTATTCAGGTAGTTTTATTAGTGCAAAGCCGGGAGTGCGGCTAGTTATTGTCCAAAATTTATTTAATTACCTTTTACTTATTCCAATACTAAGTGCCTACGTCACCCAATTTTAGGCCCTATGGAGTTACCTAAACATTTCGAAAGAGATCTTAATGTACTTATTTATTAACTAGCTGCGCCCCGCGGTTTCACCCGCGAAAGTCCCGTTCCCGCGGGAATATCGAGATAAAAAGTAGCTTATGTGTTAATCCACGGTATCTACATACCAAATTTAAACCAAATCGGTCCAGCCGTTTTTGCGTGAAAGACTAACAAACAGACATACAACCTCACAAACTTTCACATTTATAATATTGGTAGGATGGTAGGATATCGTTTGTTGCGAAGGTACAGCAAGAAATATCGTCGCTAAGTGCAATGTAGGGTCACTAGTCCTTAGAACTGAGAGCCTTATTTGTAAACATTGGCGAGATCATCTGGCTAGGCTTGTTTTATAACAAATGCTATGATATTATAGGCTATGCTTCAACTATCAATGATATAAAACTTTATTCCAAATAATAAAAAAATCGAATGGGTTAATTGAAAAAGACTTTGAAACTTTTGCAAATATAAGATACCATAAAAAGCAAACAAAAGATAAAACATTAGCCTGGTCCTTTTTTAACGACTACTACGTACCAAATAGCGGAGGTAGCGGATTCGATCCCCGTTAGGGAACAAATGTTTGTATGTTCTGTAGATATTTGTTCCGTGTCTGGGTGTTTTCTATCTACAATATGTATGTATTTACAAAAAAAAATTATCTAAGTATTATGTATCAGTCATCTTGTTACCATAACGCAAGCATTAAGTTGCTTAGCTTGGGACTAGATGACCTGTGTGGAATGTCCAAGGATATTTAATATTTATTATTATTTATTAAATATAGCTATAGCCATCCCAGTGGTGGACAAGGTGTATATTTCATCTTTTTGCCCCACCTACCCCATCAGTAGAACTAGTTTAGAGTTCCCTACACACTCGCAAACTATAACCGTTAATAATTAACAACTTTGTAGCGATACTTAACGAGTATAATTAGCGTAGGTATCTTTTGATGATGGTGATATTTTTGAATGATAGTTCCATTACGTTTAAACTGGGAATTTGGAATAAGTTGTTTAATGAACTACCAACTGGTAATTCGAAGTATCCTTGCTATTAAATTAGACCACCCAATGTGGTTCTTAAAATTGCGTGGTCAAAACTGAAATAAATAAATAAATAAATAAATATCCTTGGACATTCCACACAGCGTCATCTAGTCCCAAGCTAAGCAACTTAATGCTTGTGTTATGGTAACCAGATGACTGATATAATACTTAGATACATTTTTTTTTTTGTAATTACATACACATTATATATAGAAAACACCCAGACACGAAACAAATATCTGCAGAACATGCAAACATTTGTCCCGTAGCGGGGATCGAACCCGCAACCTCCGCATCTCAGCCGGGCGTTAACACAACTGCGCCACAGAGGTCGTCAAAAAATTACCTACTGGACAGTATTTTGGCTTTGTACCATAACGCGAAAAACAGAATATTTGTGACAATTTCATTTTGGGATCAGCTTATGATGGTGAACTGTTACAAATTCAGTTTTTACCAACATTAGCTGAACCCAAAATGTTTTTCGCGAAAGCGAGTGGTGCTATCATCAACACAGCATCTCTGATTTTAATTATTTAATTCACACAAATAAATAACAATCTACAAGCCATTTTTATTTACAGTTTGCAGATGAAACGTAAAATGTTTTGAAAGGGTTTTTATATTTTTAATTGAATTAATAATACACATAAAAGAAAATCACAGCAAATAAAACATAATAACAAACAGAAAACTCTGTCTTGGCTCAGTGCACATTATAGTTCCCGTTGCCGAACCATAGCCTCTTAAAATATCATAAAGTCGGTAATTGGCCACTAATTATTATAAAAAGCCTACGGAACCCTAAGCAATGGAACCGGTTGTAAAGGATCGTGTGAATTATAAGAGTCGTTGGCATGGCGCTGACATACGAACACGCTTATTGGTGTCTAATCGTGTAGAATAGAAATAGCTAAGAGTACAAAGGCCCTACCACCAGTTTACTGTAGTATTGATAATTTGATACTATATCTTTGATACCGAGTCAAGTAACACAAAATGTATGAGAATCCAGGGCAGCGCCGCCCCCGGTATCTTGCATGAACTAATTCATACTTACATTTGAAATACTTGACCCATTAGCGAGGGTACAAGTTAACTAGGTAGTATACAATACTTAGATTTACTATCATTGCGCGTTAAGCCATGACGGAGGCTTCTAGACGGCCTACAAACTCCGTACTACTCTAGGAACTTTCAAGATTTACCTACATTCATTGCACGTTAGGCCATGACGGCCTAAAAACTGTCATCAGAGTTGGGCACTTGCTCATACGAACGAACGAACGATTGCGCGTTTAAATCTTTTGTACGAAAACTATTTTGAAAATTGACTTTTGACTTCTATTTTTGTTTTCTTTAATGTTAATTTACTCATTTGTTCGTTCGTTCGTATAAGCAAGTGGCCAACTCTGGTGACGGAGTTTTTAGGCCGTCTAAAGGCCTAAAAACTATTTATCTATTTATCTATGATGATCTACTTATATAGTTTTCATAGAACCAGTGGAACCTCAAGGAACACAGAAACGTTTAATGCTAGGTAATAGATTGACTCCTGACAATGTAATCTATATCCATACGTACTATAATAATATTATAAAGAGGTTGTGTTGGTTTGTTTGTTTGTTTAACGGAGGTAATCTCCGAAACTACTAAGCCGATTTCAAAAATTATTTCACCGATGTGTAGAATGGACTGTGTATGGTTATAGGCTATATTTTATCCCGGTATTACACCCGCGCAAAGCCGGTACGTGCTCCTAACCATCTAGTAAAGATGTAGACCTAAAAGGATTTGTTTAGTTGGAATCTAACCAATCCCACAAGTGTATTTATAACTGGTCAGTGGCTCCTATCGACTCCTCTTTTTTCTAGGCATTTGAATGACCAGTCTAGCTAGTATCGTTGGAGCGTTGTCCTGTGTTCCCACGGTTATAGTATGGGGGTGATCTTCGCAATCTTAGACTTAGTTTTTGATGACCGTTAACCAGACAATTTATAGAAACACTAGCAGCATTGCTTTGTACTCTATCGCGGGCCTTGAGCGTGGAGACGAAATCCAGAAATTCCGTAACGAAAAACCTAACGCTTGTCACTTTAGTTCAGCAACTCGCCTCTAGGTGGCATTCAATAGCTTTACCGCGGCAGTCCCCGAGTGCCACACGTCTTTTTTATTTTTTCGGACGGACTATTCTGTTAAGTGGTCTTTGGGACCTTTATTCTTCACCGGACTTTGGCGAGGGCAGAAGGCCTCAACGCTGGTACAAAGATTTTAAGGCGAGCTCAAGGGCACCAGAGTGGCACGGACCTCCGCTTTGGCTCTTGCCTGAGTTGATTGAATTTATGCCCAGCCCTGAAGGAGCAGAAAAGGCTGAAAGGAAACCGACCCCACTGATTTGAAGAGGTCGGTATCGGAAAGTACTAGTCCATCATTTTTTTTATTGGTTTAATTATTTTCTATTATTTATTTATTTATTTATTTATATAACGATGATAGACGAGCAGCTACTGCTGGTATGTCTATATCACACAGTGTTGGAATAGTCTTTTTAGTACATATTAAATGCTTTTATCTGTTTTTTAAAGCATATTCTGTGTTACATAATAGGTAATTACCATTTTACGGTAGATAAAGACTGGTCGCCGCTTTTATAGAGTAAAAGCTACGGCTTAAATAAGTACTGGTTATAATGTTTGACGTGACTAAGGTAAAGTTGCTCATTAAACTTAGATAAGTAGATAAGTTGGAAGTGTATGTATAGTATATATATAAGCTAACTAACGAAGCATCCGGATATTCATAATATTTACACTGCGAATTTCCTTTTTTCTGGCGTCTTCCAAGATTTCCAATCCTGATCCTGATACAATGTTTTTGTAAATATTATATGGTTTAGGTGCTGGGCAAGCCTATTCCATCTCAAAAATGTCCCAGGCACTACAGTGTCCCGTTAAGTGTAGGCAAAGAATGCCTCCTGACGCTGTATAAATCATCTACTATAGATGCAAAGGCCTGAGTTTTTTTTTATATACCTAAGTTAAATTAGGGCTCACTCATTTGAGATTGAGATGTCAGTTTACAATAAAAAATAAAATAGAGACATATTTTTTTCATATCATTTATTACATCAAATGCATTGCATTGTTAATATTTGAACAATAAATAATTGGTGTGATACATTGTAACCTTGTACAAGGAATACGTTACATACCTACCTAGTATCTTGAGTGCGATACAGAGTATGCAAGTGTCATTGCTTTTAAGCTATTGCATAGCTTCTATCGCGGGCCTTGAGCGTGGGGACCGAATCCAGAAATTCCGTAACGAAAACAACCTAACGCTTGTCTCTTTAGTTCAGCCACTCGCCTCTAGGTGGCATGCAATAGCTTTACCGCGGCAGTCCCCGAGTGCCACCCGTCTATTTAATAAGTTTGTAAATGGTAAGTGAAATTGCTGACTCATCAATTTGACTAAGCTTCATATTGTTGTGTCCCCATAACGCAATTGTTTCTATTTATTACCTTAAGATTAGATTCATTATATGTGGTGTGTTTTGTGTCGTGGTTTCGTTAAGGTTCGCGTTTGCGACCGAAGACGGAGTTACTTGATTGCTACACCAATGTGAATCTGCCTTTACAATATGAAGGGTGCAATAATATAAAGCGGCGATGTCAAGACATATTATAGGCAATAGATATATATAATTGCTTTAGGTAGGTAGGTAGGTATGCTTTTATGAACCATAAAAAATTTGTTCTATCAAAAACCTTGTCGCGTTTTCAGAACTTCTGAAGAGACATTGTTTAATAGCCATTAATAAAAGGCTACATACTTAAAGATAACACACTTGCATATGCTTATTTTAGCAGCTAGTATTTGATATTGAAGATTATCAATAAGCTACTAAAAATAAACAAAAATGATGTAAAGTTCGAATTGCAATGCACTAGCGCTTTTCGTGTATCGCACTAAAAATATTTTTATACACATCAAGAAATATTATGCAAAGAGGAATGATTGTGTTAACGTAAAATAAAATAAAATAAAATAAAATGTATAAAACAAAACCTTCTTTGGTTCCTGTGAAAGCTTTGGGATACCAGCAGAAAGTGACAAAATTGTACTAAACAGGCGAGAAAAAACAAACAGCTAAAGATATTGCTGCCTTAACTTATTGCATTGTATAAATCTTATATTAATAAATTTAAAATTCAAATCACTGGTGCGTTGGTATTAACATAATGCGGGGTAAAACTCATCACAATAACATACACAATTTTCATAAAAATAGCACCAATATTAATATTAGCACAATATTTTAAAACAACGGCAACATTTTATAATATGAAATAATACACTAGCAACACCAAGGTGTAGGGAATCGCGTTGGAACAGGCAATAGAATCCCCTAGTTTTAAGAACGTGACATGTCAAAGTGGTCTTTTTTATGATCTTATTGAATAAAATATTTTGACTTTTGACTTTTGACTTTTGAAATGTCATGAGCGATTATGATCTTTATGTTACTACCTGCATTTTCGGATATTCTTTTTAGATATGGTTAGTTAAATGTTAAAGATTATAAAGATTAAATAGATCTGCACCTTAAAACCGATCACACATTCTTAGAGTAGAAAATATACATTATATTCTCAATGTAAATAGATATGTATAGGTAAAAGTAAATTTTTAACACTATGGTAACACTTTTTCTACAAATTATAATTACTTACGGTGTCAGAACTTAACTTGACATAGACTTTGGAGATTCGAATCCTAAAAATTTTGAAAATACCTTGATACCATGTTCAAAACTACGTTCCGAATGTACTACGAGTATAACAGTGAATCAAAAACTTACAACAAAGTAATTATGCGACAAAATTATATTAACAACAAATATATTCAACGTTTGTTAAAATTTACAAAACTACAACTAAATTTAACGCAAACGTCTCAACTACAATTTATAAAAACCTAATTTTATTTGGTCTCATTTAGTAACATCTTGAAATAACAGAATTAAAACGGAAATTTTACAGTTGCAAACAGCGGCCATTTTGAAAAAACTGGCGCGAAAAGTCTACGGAGAGAATACTCTTAAACTTCTGAGTAGGGTGGCTAGCACATTAGCTAAGCATTCTGCCCTGAGTGCAAGTTGGCCTTCTAAAGTAGAGTCTTGGCTTTGTGCTTGAGATTTCTTGGCGTTGTGTTCGTGGATGATGCCAGCCATCTCTGCTCCCGCGAGCTCCTTGAAGGCAGCTGTGACGTCATGCACTCGAAGCACCAGGTTGCGCGTCTGCAGCGGAGATGATGTGTGTCTACCAAGTGCCTGAAATCAAGAATGTAGTCTTGAAGAACAAATTAAAACAAATTCTTAACAAAAATTTGTAATGTTTGGGATTATTTGGCTAGGTAGGTACTAGCTGCGTTCCCATCGGACTCTGTATTCCTACGAGAATGCAGTTAAAAAAACTTGTTACTAGCTGCATTCCCGTAGGACTCGTCATTCCTACTGGAACGCAGCTAGTACCTAGTTTTATAATCAAAGGTAGCCTATGTGTCAATAAAGGATATAAGCTATCCTTTAATATAATTTTTTTTTTAATTAAGTATAAATAAAAAATGCAATAATTACAAGCATTTCAGAGATATTCAGTAGAAGTTACCTGCGCCAGATCAGACAGGCGTCGCAGCGGCGTGAGGCAGTCAGCGAGGGCGGGCGCGGCGGCGTGAGCGCCCCCCAGCGCCCCCACCAGCGTCCGCGACGCCCCCACCAGCGACACGGCGCACGACGTCAACTCGCTGCGGGCGCGCTGAAGTACCAAAACAAACGTTGAGTTGAGACCATCTACATAGTAGACAGACACCTAACAAAGGGCTTTCAGACAACACATTAGATCAATAGAGACCAGGTTTGTTTCTGTGAATAAAAAAGACGTGTGGCACTCGGGGACTGCCGCGGTAAAGCTATTGCATGCCATCTAAAGGCGAGTTGCTGAACTAAAGTGACATGCGTAAGGTTTATTTGTTACGGAATTTCTGGATTCGGTCTCCACGCTCAAGGCCCGCGATAGAAGCTATGCAATAGCTTAAAAATACACAAAAAAAACAATATTTTAAAAGAGATGTCATGAATGTTATAAGAGATAGTACACCACATATCTGAGCGAAAGAGTTTAAAGTTCAAGATACGATGGAACAAAATGCAACTCACTTGAAATTTGATTTCATCGATATCTTCACCGCCGCCGTGCGCGTGCTGATGCGAACATTTCTGCGCCACCTGGTGCAGCCGCTGCCGTAGCCCGTCCACCGCCACCTCAGTCTTACACAGCAGGTTCTCTATCGACACATGCCCATTGTTCCCTTGGAAGTCGGGAAACTTCACGGTGGGAGGAGACGGCGGCGTCGGAATGTCATCCAAATCAGGCTTCACATCTTCCTTGAAACGAACATGGTTCTGAACTTTAGGGGTTGGACTCGCGCTGTCTTGCCGAAAAGACTTTCTGTCGAATGGAGGACTGAACACTTTCTGATCGTTCCCTGCAGCACCGTTCAGTAAATCCGGTCTGTTGTTGACCTTTCTGTTCATCTGAGGGGAACAGAGCGACAGTGCTGTGGACATCTCTTTGTTCTTCAGGATTGTGTTTTTCGTTTCGGAGTTGGAACGCACGTGACGATTCTGCAGAGTCATGGAGCTGTAGTTGGTGGTGGCGCGGAGAGCCTGGCACTCTTCGTCGGTCAGTCTGTTCTCGATTTCAAGGTTTCTGTAAGTGTTCAAGTTTCTGTGAAAATGCGGTGAGCCGATACTGGCCAGTCTGACTTCGGGGTTTCTAGCGGGGGAGAGTTTGGCGGTCTTCAGTCGTAATACTTCGATGCTCGGAACTGGGGGCAGTGGTGGCTTTTTTGGTGGTAGTAACAAAGGGGGAGGTGGAGAGAGGACTCTGTTTTCTAATCTAGGTGGTAATTGGGGTGGGTTTGGCATGTATTGTTCGTTCATGTCGCATACGACTTTGTAGTTCAATTTTCTATTATTGAGCGTACTGAAATGGCTACTTGGGATTTCGACTGCAGTCAGTTCGT
Source organism: Xanthorhoe spadicearia (assembly GCA_947086425.1). Lineage (NCBI taxonomy): Eukaryota > Metazoa > Arthropoda > Insecta > Lepidoptera > Geometridae > Xanthorhoe > Xanthorhoe spadicearia. The sequence goes on from OX352202.1 coordinate 734,061, forward strand.
TGTTCGTGTAGGTGAATGAGTTTGACCTCGGCCTTGGAGCGGGGACGGGTGGTGTTTTTGGAAGAGTTTTCGGTGGTCGTTCTGGAGGTTTTTTAAGTTCAATGCTTTTCTTCTAGGAGGTGGTCTGATTTCACAAACATCGGGCATGGAATCGGAGTTCTGTATCTGAGACTCTACTTTGTCGGACTCTTCACTATCATCATCACTTTTATTCTTATCTTTTGTACAACACGAAAACATACCTTTCCTCTCTACTGTGGGGTACTCTATCACATGAGCGCTGCCGTTTGGCTGTTTATCACTGGATACACTTTTCCTTTTACCTTTAGGAGAATCAGACTTTCCTGTACTTTTTTCTTTACTTTTCTCTTTCAACAGGAGACTATTCCTAGCATCACTCAGACTCTTCGACGAGAACATATTCCTAATCTCACTTACGCTTAGAGTTCCCCTCACTACGTCGCCGTTTGAAGTCTTTATATCACCATTTTTGTTCAGTTCGCTCTTAGCTTCAGCTATTTGAGCTTGATTAACGTAACTAACTTGTTCTCTATCTAAAGTGGATGAGTTAGACCCTGGAGGCGGTGGGATGATGTATGACAGGATTTCTTCTGGAGTAAGCTCTATCGCCGGCGTCACGCGAACTGTAGGCGGTTGTATCGTGACATTGGCTATAAATTCTTCTAATTCGGTTGCGTTGGGAGAGTTGGCGAGGTTTTCCTTTGAGTTTGCTTTTTCGTCAGCAAATGATGGTGGTACAGCTGGTAAAATCTGTGGCACGTGTGCAACACCATCCAGCTCATCGGGAGTTTGCGGGGAGGTATCAAAGTTAAATCTATAAGCTCAGCGTCGCCTTCCGTTGCACCATCTTGATAGTAGTATTGATAATCTGCTGCCTCTTCTTTATTGCTCTTTTCTCGTAACTGGTTTAAATACTCTCGTAAATTCGATTCTTTACTGTCTGCAGGATTATCGGGACTGTGTAGGCCGAAGCTTGTCCTGACAGCCTTGTTCGTGGTGGATCTGGTTTGGTTTCTTCGAACAGGACTATTTGTGGGTGTATAAAGGGAATCATTATCACTTTCAGAATGTAGATCAGTGTTCAAAGCTAACAGAGCATCTGTGAGACCACAATTGTTTAGAATTGCACTCAGCCCCTGGGATTGTCGATTGGTTAAAGTAGAAGAGTTTTCGTTACCAGTTTCTGGGACTGGCAAAA